>CM020217.1:23958760-24558760 GCA_009819775.1 Phoenicopterus ruber ruber
TCTTTTTTTTTTTAAGTAAGAGATGTTACGCCTCTGAGGGATGGGCTCATGAGATACGCACTTTTTGAAGCATGGAAATCCTTCTGTATAAGTGTAGCCCCTGGACAGAGCAAAGGATACCACTATGAGAGAGCAATTTTTTTCTAATGCATGTTGTATTTCTATATTCTTACACTGCCATCCCCAATGTATATTGTGAAACTCAGCTTGATGTGTTGTTATCTTATCAGTGCCCTACTATAGCATATGGTATGTTGAGATAGCAGGTTGATGACATGGAAAGTGTTTAAATAACATGTAACTTAACACTTTCTCTGTCATGAACTTGTTATTCCAACACTTTAGAGACACCAGCTGATCTCATGCTGAATATTCTATAGATATCCCCAGGCTTAGCTCCTTTTTTGTCCTGTTCCAAATCTTTCAAATTTCACATATGTATGTCTCTATCTGACTGTCTTAATATTTTATGTACACTGTTTTTCCACCAAATGGATCTGCCATTCGTCGTATTTGTTTAAGATACCATATAACTTTCCACCCAACTGTTTTTACAAATATGCGTATGTCATAGGAATTAAAGAGAACAGCCTGGGAGCTTATTGGTTATTTCCTTGTTACAGTAAATTGTATTTCATTCTAGACTGTTTTCTAATGGGACTAGATTATCTTAAACAATTTGCAAAAGATTTAAAGTTGCTGTGAGTTTTTTTGGAGGTGGGGAATATTTATCCTCTTACAGTAAAAACAACAATACATCAGTAAAGACTACATTGTAATATATAAAAGCAAGAGAGAATGTTCTAATTGCACAGACTTCTTTAAATTCCTGACTTTTGAATCCAATAGAAATGTTTCATAATGCATGTCCTGGTTTTTCATTGCTGTTTAGTTCTGATGCTGTCGATGATACATATTTTGGGATTTTTAGATACTAGCATGGCAAGGTCTTGGTAAATAGTGTACACCTGGTCAACATTTATCAATAGCCAAATTGAAAGAGAAGGAAATACTATCATAAACTGATTGAAAAGGTCACTATGGAATTGCAAGTGTGAAATGTAGATCAGCAGGAGATAGTTTGGATTTTCTGCCAACAGAGGAGGATACTGATAATGGATTTTTCCATAGTTTGACAATGCTTTAACAATGTGTGCAAGAGAAATATCTGTATCAGTTAGCCTTCATTTTCTAATTCAGCTGTTTATTTTTCTGACAATCCTTCTCTATGAAAGTACTTGTTAAAATAGAGGAAGGAACTTTGTTGAGTCCGTTTCACCATTCTGCTCTATACAGGTATGTTTTCCAGAAGAGTATTTGTTCCCAGAAAACTGCATATGGGAATCAAATATGATTTTAGAAATTGAGAGCTCTGTCCCAATTCTGCAATGCTCAGGCAACATGTTTTCCTGCAAAGCAAGTTGCTTTGCCTCAAGTCATTTAAGTCCTGGTGCCTCCTTGGAAGAAGCCTTGGAGGAATATGTTTTGCAATTGGTTAGTCCAAGGCATGAAGTACTAATATTACCAGATCACAAACAGCTTTTGTCTCTTTAAGAGGAGTTAAAGTTCTTGGTATTATCTGATACACTTCCGATTCTCAGAGGACTTGAGGGGGAAAGAAAGGTGGCAGAGTCAGGCTTATTTCCCTCAAGTAGTTTCCTCATTCAGCCCTATTTACCCTCAGGATGGTTTAGGTTAAGTACAGGGTCATTTTTAATTGCATCTGGATATCTGAAATTAAGTTCTAGTACAGAAAGAATCAGGTATTACCTCTTTTCCAGAGGAGAGAGTTGGAGGAAATTCTTATCTTCCTACCTGTGTCAGATGACTGCATTAGCACAAAGTGAATCCAAATCTGTAGTCCCCTGGGTGATGTGATGCATTTGAATGCAAGTTTGACATAAAGAGAATCCTTAATTAACTATATGTCCTTAGGGAGTTTCACAACAAGAAGTTGCAGGGTTATACTCAGAACTCTTTGTTGCTCGTGAATGTAGAAATCAACGAATGTCATTTTCAGTTTGGGTTTTGGGGATTTTGTTTGGTTTTTTCTTGGTTATGTTGGTTTTGGGGGTTTGTTTTTGTTTTTGTTTTACTTTTTCTAACTTCTGTTGTTGAGATATCATCCAAGGTTCTTACTTTTCAGCAATGTAGTTCATCTGCTATTTTTGTAAAGGGAAAATTATTCATCTGGTAACTCTGCTTATTTGGAGATACTGTACCAGAAAGCTTCCTTGCAGCCTGCTCATTCTCTTGGCAAACTGGAGAATTCTGACAGCAGAATACAGCATTTTCTGGTAACAAGAAAAAAAAAAAAAGCTACATCTATGAAGAAGTTAACTTCTGCATATATACATTAGAATTTTGTTCATCTAATCTTTTTAGTTTAATATTTACTATATATATATATATAAGTAAATAGAAGGAAACACAGACCATCTATTAATTTGGCTTCTATTAGAAGGTTCCTCTTATAATCTTGATTGGGCACAGTGCTTTCGGTACACTTTCCAATCAGAATTCAAATAAGGAATGTTAAGAATGAAGCTAGTGCATAAAAGCAATGCCTGCTGGGGGAAGACATGCCACCAGATGCCAACAGAAGTGGGGAGAGGAATGCTGCAGCCCCTTAAAGTTCCTAGCCTATCTTGTGTTGAAGGCTTGAGAATGGAGAATGAAAATTTTGTAGAATGTTATCTTCAAAGATGCAGAAAGTGGTAAGCGTTTTACATTTTGATTTGACAATTTAAAAAGAACACAACAATTTTTGAGAATTAAACATGTTTCAGAAATGGCTAAAACATTTCCGAGAGACTTGTTAGGCCAGTTTTCACAGTGAATTTCTTTTAGATATGGTTGGTTGTATATATGTTGTCTCAGTATAGATTTGCATTTACAGTTACTGCAACTGAATATGCAATACCTAACAATAGATACAAGTTCGGATGTGCTTTAATATTTGCAAGAAAAATTCTTTTACAAAAATGTCAGTATAGTCATTTCATATATGTAATCAAAGCATATAATTTATTTTCAAGACAATCTATTTCTTAAAAAACTTGCTAATTTTTTTCCTATTATTGAGCAGTTATTAAGCCTTTCCTCTCACGTAGCTGAACATTCAAGAAGCTAGTACCAAAGAAATCTGAATATTTTTTTCCATAGTAGGTAAATATCAATTATCTATTAAGGACTGCAAAAGTCATTCCAACTTTACTCCAGTAATTTAAGATTTTGCAGTAACACTATACATTCTGCAACCTGAATTCCCTAATAGTAATCCCTGTTGTTTTGGGGGTTTTTTTAATACAATAAGCACACTAAATTTTACATTACTAATAAGAAAAATAATCCTTTCTTCAAGAATCTGGCCCAAGGAGAGTAGAGATCCTTCACTTGAAAAAAAAAAAGAGGGTAAAGTTTTCAAAAGGAATGTGAATCTGAGAAATTGTGGTGATATTAATGATATTGGTAATTTACCAGTTACCTTCATAATATATAAAGAAATACATAATCCATTGCGGTTTGTTGTGCTGCTATGATGTTGCACCATACCTAAGGTACCTTAGTGCCTTAATGTTACTAATGCTAAGGACCCTGAAGCCGCTGAGGCAGTGTTTTCCAGTGCCTCTCTGGAAGTATTTTCTCTTATAGTTCTCATGCCGTTATTCCTGGATTATTTTTCTTGTGGCCTTGCACCTGCAAACCCCAATAGTGTTGTTACATAAGATCTTCATGGGAGCGGCTATGATACTTTGAGAATTGCCTCTCCCCACCAGGTCTTTACCTCCCAAAACCTAGTACACAACAAAGTTGATAATAGTAATTTATATGCTTGATAAGTATTTTCCGTTAATATATGTACACAGATGTTTAGTGACCAATCAGTGTACAACAGTCGCACCACGTTAACATCCTCCATGCAGCACAAATAACATCATGAATGGGAACAACCACCAGGGAGTTTGAGCAGTTCCCAATGGAAAGTATATAGTGGCAGAGGGACAGCATGGCAAAAATCATCATCCCCACTGTGAGCAACGGCTTTGGCATATTCATCACCGCCACCTGCTGCACCAGAGAGAGACCCTCCCCACTCCCAAAGTAGGATGCTTTTGTGGGAGCCCTTGGCTGCTTTTCCAAGTCAGCCATTAAGGAGATTTTTCATATTTCATCCCCTTCCTCCCTCATTTTGTCTGTCTGTCTCCTTAGTTTTAGCTGCAGAGCTCACTAATAAAACTCATTAGTCCTAAAGATGTTTGAGGGGGGAAAAAAAGGGGATGCATGATCCATTTTCAAATAGTCATGTTTAACCTGTTCCCTAGAGCCGGACTTAGGGGTATTTTGGCACTGAGTAATGTGCCATTTAAAGTTTGATTTGCATGGCTAGAAAACTCATAGTTTTGCATGCACTTTGGGATGACTATTGGGTGATGTTTACTCAAGCTCTAGTAGATTTTGAACAGCTTCACAATGCACCATCTACTAGCATGATTTCCTTCAGTACCAGATATGCTTTTCTTTTCTGTTCCTTGGTACAGGTGTCTCAGAGGAAAGCAAAATGAAAACAGTCTCTAATTTCTACATTAGACTGTTTCTTTGGTGAAGACTCTAGCATCATACTGCAGATAGTGTTTTAATTGATCTTCTGCATCTCTCTAATCACAGTTATATTTTTGTCATATGTACACTGGTCTGTTTCTATATTGTACTGCGTATTTTATTGGTTTGCATGTTATAAGGCAGATGTGTAAGGCTGAACCCCATTTCTGTGAGGAATGTATTATCAGTTCTTAACAGGCTGAAATTCCTGCTGACTGCCAATAGCAGGATAGTCTCTGAGACCATCTCTGCTCCCTCGGAATAGTCTAGGGAATAACAGCAATCTTCTGGAGATGGGACTGGTAAACAGTATTGAGTAAAAGGGAATTTGCCAATCTGTTCTCCTATGAAAACAGTCTTTTAGTTAATGAATGTCTTCCAGAGTTTTTAACCCACATGAAGGCTGAGGAGGCTACATTGACAGTGCTTAGGTATCTATGGTAAATCCTAAATGCAAAAAACAATGTATGGCATTGGACACAAAATTATTAGTGTCAACCGTGTAAATACATGACTCAAACAAAATGTATATAATCTAACTAGAGCGTCCGCAGATGAAGGAATTGCGTTTAGATCCTTGTATGTGTTGGTTTCAAACAAATATGCTTCTCTTTAGAGACTAATGTAAAACCCATCTGTTTTCTCAGGTAGAGAAAGCATGATGAAAACCGTGATTTGACAAGCTTTGATGAAGTTTTCATTGGAACTGTGTAAGGGGGGGTCAAATTAGGTTTTGACTGTTTAATTTTCCAGTGTTATACCAGAAAGATCAAGATACTATGATAGGTCATTCTTTTATAGGGATGATTGTGTGCAGTTGATACAGCTGTTTATGTTACTCTACACAGTTTTGCTGTAAATAGGCTAAAGGGAGCTACTCTATAATTAAGTACAACACTCACCTGAGTGATTCTGTAGTTCTTTCAATCTACAAGTGCATCATTTATGATGCCTCATGTAAGGTGACTGGAAAAGCCAAAAGAATGTCTTATGTCAAATAAAAATCCTAGATCAAGTTTAGAGCTTCATTCCTTCCAAAGTATTACAACGAAGTGTAATGGCATTTGACAGTATTGACATTTTTTATATGACTTCTTTCGGCTAACTCAGCATTCTGAAAAAATAAATAGGGTTCTCCCTTTGTGATTGAAAGGGTTAAATAGTACCAATTCATTACCACTCACAAAAGGATTTATTTTGTTCTCATAAATCAGTTTTATTCCACATTTTTATTATTCCCTTGGGTCAGCTGCTCCAATTGAAATCAATACAAGTGCAAGTGACACAATCAATCTAGATATTTGATTATGGATTTGAGACTCCCAGTTCTGCTCTGTGTGTTTAGCTAGTCTCCTTCTGATAGTGTCCCTGGAGAATGGAAAATTCTTATTGGCATCCATGAATTATGGGCATAGATTCAGAAACCAGATAGTGTGATAATCTCCATTTAGGTACTGCTGCAGCTAGAGAAAGAATGTTCTAACCATGGAAAAACAAACTTGAAGATTTTAAAGCTAACGGTTTCTGAATTTTTTTTAGTCTGTAAAATCTCTTGTGAAATAAACTTTATAAAGTCTCATCTATAAAACCCCTCAAACAAAATGGATGAAATCAATGATTATATGTTCTATCATCAGCTTAACATCACAAGTACAGCAAACGGTTTTGCTATTTGATGCCTTCTGGTCATTTATAGACAATGTGATGCTATGCCACTTGTGATGGGGTGATAAACTGCGCTGGGACACTTTCTCCTGTTCCTGTTGGGTTAAGAGCACCTGGACACTGGAAGCCTGTGTGAAATCCACATAAGTTGATTCTGCTCATAGAATGCTTTCCAGAGTTGAGTGGCCTCACTCTGTTTTATGATTGCTTTAGGTCATGGACTGAGTTCTAACACTGTGTCCCTACAATACATAGTACAGTGTGCAGGGGGGCGGTCTAGGACTGGTGCCCCTTGGTGCTGTTGCAGCAAAGTGAGTTCCAATACAGATGAATATACTTACAGCAGAGATTTAACACTAATACTGCATACACTGTTTTATCCGGAAGGTCTAAATGAGACAGGCTCAATTGCAAGACTCATTGGACATTTCTATGTTTATGAAAGAGTAATGAGAAAATGTAAACAAGTAATTCAAATGAAAAAAATTTCTTTTTGATGGTTTCATCTACAATTACAGAATTTTTAAGTTGAAAGCCTCATGGCACTGAACTGGAAGCTCAAAAGGGTAGATGAGGCCACACACCAAACATTCTTCTCTGCCTGCCATCATGACAGAGCCTAATCTTGGCTGCAGTCATTAACTATCCATGGGGTCTGTGCTAACTTTCTTGTATGAGCTCCCCCATCACACTGTGGGCTTTATTCATATTTCAGTCTATAGAATTAATGAGTATATAAATGCACATTCCTTTGTGTTTGTAACACTAATGATCACTTATTTCCACTGACAGGAACATGCTTTCATCATAATGATTACCCCTGCTTTGCCTTAGGGTTCTTGAAGTATTCTGCAAATGTTCATAGAATCATAGAACAGCTGAGGTCAGAGACCACCTCTAGAGATCCTCTAGTCCAATCCCCCTTCTCCAAGCAGGGTCAGCTGGAGCACATTGCCCAGGACAGTGTCCAGTTGGGTTTTGAATATCACCAAGAATGGAGACTCCACAACCTCTCTGGGTAACTTGTTCCAGTGTTTGACCAACCTCAAAGTAAAAAAGTTTTTTTCTTCAGTTTAAACAGAATTTCTTGTATTTTCTGTATGTACCCATTGCCTCTTGTTCTGTTGCTATATGCTGCTGAGAAGTGTCTGGCTTCTTTACACCCTCACATCAGATATTTATACACATTGATAAGATCCTCTCCTTCCAGACCTCCTCTTCTTGAGGCTGAACAACCTCAGTTCTCTCAAACTGTCTTTGTGTGACAGAGGGTTCGAGCCCTTAATCATCTTTGCATGGACTCCACTCCAGTAAGTCCCTATCTGTCTTGTTCTGGGGAGCCCAGAACAGGATGAGCACTCCAGATGTGTCTCACCAGGGCTGAATAGAGAGGAGGAATTCCTTCCCTTGACCTGCTGGCAATGTTCCTCCTAATGCAGCCCACGAGGCTGTCGGCCGCCTTTGTCGCAAGGACTCATTGCTGGCTCGTGTTCAACTTGTTGTGCACCAGTACCTCCATGTTGTCTTCAAAGCAGAAAGCAGGTTTCCAGCATCAGCCCCCAGCCTGTACTGGGGGCCAGTGCAGAGTGGTGGATAGAATGTGCCTTTGCCTGTTTTAAAGTGAGGGAAATGGAGCTGTCAAAGAAACAACTTGAGTAGTACAGTCAGAAACTACATCTGGGTCTTTGAGCTTTCAGATTTCTGCTGTATGTGCCCATAAGGACGTTCATCTTGTTCTTTAAATGTTTTCTGTTTTTCAGTCTTAAAACTAATGGCTTCTTTTATTACTAGGGAAAAAGGAAAAAGCTAAAGTTTTTCAATGCAGATAATGTGAACTGTTCATTATTTACAGGAAAATGAATATTTTGGATTCATAGTTTTTCCATTTTGCCACTGTGCTTTTAAATTACCCATCTTGCCTCATCCAGCAACTCCCCCTAGCCCATGAAAATTAGGGTTTCCTGTGATAAGAGAGATTTTAAGTTTTGGACTCAGTTTGATGGACTGAGACCATGATATGTCCTTAGGAAAAATACATTTGTCAGCTCAGGAGCAGAGGAACAAATAGTGGTTCAGAAGATTGAGGCGCAAAATCGGCAGTGTACTAATCTGAAAAAACAAAACAAAAACAAAACCCCAAAAGCAAACAAAAAAAACCCACCGCACAGAAACCACTTCACAACGTCAGTATAACAATTGGGATAACAATTGGAGAACAGTTCATTATTACAGTTCTTAGGAAAAGAGAGTCATCAATAATGATGAGGAAAGATTTTTAGCTGTTTTTTATTGGGATGATTGAACTAATGGAAAGTCACGTTTTTTATTCTGAATACTGCACTAGAAACAGTGGGAAAGGGAGAGAGGGAGAGAAGAAGAATCTTAGCTGGGAGGAGAGGAGTGGCTTGTGCGGAAGTTAATGAGGCTGAAGAATAGGCAAAACTAATGGACAAAAGAATGAATTTACAGATGAAGTGTGCATATTCACAGAATTTCCCCCAGAAAGATGTGGTGCCAAAGAGCCAGAAACCAGCACAGGGACAGAAACTGGTGGACAATGAGGATGAGGCGTGGGGAAGGATGGGGAAAAAGGGCTGAAAAAGTGAGTTCTTGTTTCATTTTTATTTTGCTATTCTGACATTAACTTTTTCTGTGGCCCCAGATAAGATGCTTAACCTCTGTATGTTCACACACATATAAAGCATAAAAATAACTGTGTTCGTGCTAGTTAACTGAGTAATCTTTGTATAAGCCTTTAGATCCTCATATGAACTGTTCCTTGACCTGGATTTTTGCTACCTTTATTCTTTGAGTAGTCTTCTACAGTGGTAATAGTTCTGCTTCTATCTATTTGAATATTGTGGAGCAACACACTCTCTAATGTAAAAGAGGTTCTCAGGACCTGTATGTACATAACGGAAACAGTATAGAATGGTAATAATATTTCAGAGCATGACACAAAGCCTTAAACTCACTTGAAAAATACCTTTTGCCATGTAGTAGCACACTATATGTAGTGTACTTTTGTGATTGAAGCCTCACATTATCTTGAAATAGTGATATTGAAAGAAAATAATAGCTCATTAAACATTTGTAATGATGAGACTTAAGTATTTCAGGCTTAAGGACCTTTTAGGTGGAAATCTCTCTGCATTTCACAAACTGTAACATCATTTAAGTTCAGACAAATCTGGGGGTAAGATGAGCAGTCAGCCAATTTCTAGGACACTGCAAATAGGAAGAGGTAGAAATCTGGTTTACAAAGGCGACTCAGTTTTTGAAGTCCCATAAGAATACAAACAGAGAAGTATGAGGAAGCTGAGTTTTGACCGATACCTTCTGCATAATGCTGGCTAGCTCTTGATGATTAGGGAAAGAAAAGCACGTGAGCACCCAGTGGTATTTTTCGCTAGCATGGCCTGCTTGCTTCCTCAAGTCAGCAGCATAGTTGTGCCGGTGTGTTTGCAACACCCACACATTAGACTGGTTATGTTTAAACTTATAACTTTAATAATCACAAATGCAGTGGTAGTAATAGAATTATTTGGTATTTGCCCATGCATGTGAAACATGAGGGGTTTTTTCTGTTTAATACAAAAAAAGGAAACATCTCAATTTATACCTTTTTCCTTAAAAACATGAATTTTGATCCAGATGGAAGTAGTACCTTTAAATGTGGCAAATTCCAGAAAAAAAAAAAAAAACCAGTTTTTAAATGAGAGATGAATGCATTTAGTTTGTATTATTTCTTTTTTCCATTGCAGTCTTTGTCATGAGAATGGTTTCATGTTGTACCATTTCCTGCGCTCCTTACAACCTTTGTCACATGAATAAGATATCAGAACGCTAATGACTAATATACAGTATTCTGTGTCTGCTGATACTATACTGTAGTACCGTGACCTTTGCAATATTATGTATTCTGATTGGCTGTCCGTTTCACCTCTTCCCCACAAGTTAATAAGGCTGTAAAAAGGAGAGAACTTGAAATGGCCAGCCAGTCAAATTACAGAATATTGAAAAGGTCAGAGCAGTACAGCACACAGAAAAAAATTACGGAATATATGAGGCATTAAAATTCTTGTGACAATGATTATAACAAGAATGGAAAAGGATACCCATTTATGTTATTTCAATCTAGTGAACCCCATAGGATGACGGACCCAGGACAGCAGTAATTTATGCACCACTGACCCGCAGGAGCTTTATTCACCTATTTACATGGGTACTGAGTAACAGGAATGCATGTCTGCTTGGGAACCCCCTTCAAAGTGTCCACCTAAAACCATAGTGAACCTTCAAACACAAATACCCACCAGCTAGAGTGCTGTGGGAGGCTTAGCACTTTTAAACAATGATTTTGAACGAAATATGTATTTGTGTATCTTTTTAATGTAAGCATGTTTTATTACTTGACTTTGTTTCAAGTACAGATAGTTTTTAAGTATGTACATGGATATTCTTTAGCCCTAATTTCTTCATTTGGATAATGTTTTCCTGAAAAACTGAGATACTTTGATCTGGTATAAACTAGGAATAAACTGGGAACAGCACAGCTTTTTCTCAAATACCAGACTTAGCCAAAGAAGTCCTTCAGAAATATTGGGGAAAATATGGAGAGCCTTATGAGCAGGAAGGCTACTAAAAGAACAAAACCATCATGATGCAAAAATATGGAAAGATTAAGAAGCATGGGGAAGCCTTTCATGTCTGCAAAGGGTTTAGTCTTTTTTTGAGAGGTTGGTGGCTCTGACCCCACTTCCATCTGAATTCATCTTTTGGTATGGATGCTTGTGTGCCTAAATGTTGAAGGACATGGTGAGCTGGTTCTAGGAGTTTGCTTTCTGCCTCCTTAGTTAGGCTGTTCATGTTAGCTGTGTCTTAAGGGGCTCTTACTTGCTGGAGTGCTGGTGACTGTTCACGGCAGGAGTTACAAGGCAGAAATGTGCAGGAACGAGGAGATATTCCAGTAGAAACCACTTGTCTGAAGTAAAACAATGTCTCTCAGGAATTTACCAGTGTCTGAGGCAGCTGCTGTTTAGATCTGCAGCGGACTTGCTGGTAGGCTACAGTAGGGCCTGTGAGCAGGATGGAGAGAAAAACACGTGTGAAAAATGGAAAAAGAGAGGCCTCATCCACTTATACTCACAAATAGGGTCCACACTGGAGCAGTCTAGGCAGGAATGGCACGGAGCGATATGACAGGGTTATCGCTGTATTGCTTTCTGTCAGGCTGAACCTGTGTGTCTGCATTTTCCAGCCCACTGAAAGCCAAGTTTAAGCAGTGAGAAGTGGCAAAGATGCATATTGCAAGTCATCCCCAGCAAGACCTGCATTTTAAAAATGTTATTCTAATATTTTACTTGCTGGTAGCAGTAAGTTGCTTGGCTTGGAAGCGGGATAAAACACCTTTTGTCTGTGTAGAATTCAGGTTAGGAAACTTGCAAGTACTCCTCAGCTTTTTATTAGAAGCAATGAAAAATTTTGAACTGCTATGTTGTCTAGCTCATTGTAAATTTGCAAGTTCATTTTTGAGCTGAATAAAATGGTTATGTAATTACATACTTCTCCTAATTATTGAGTAATTATATACTTCTTATAATTGCCGAGTAATCACTCTGCTATAACTAGAATTTAATGTTACAACTAATTGTATAATTACTGTATATTAATGTTGTTATCCAGGCAACTTGGAATCGAGTGTTATCCTTTTAATTCCTTTTCTGTTACTCAAAACTGTATTTTTAAAAATATAGTATAGCTAGCCATTGGAAGAAAGATTAATAGTGGAATAAAAGTATCAGCAGAGGAAGTACATGCTTTCATTCTGGGCTCAGGTGGATGAGAATAAAAACATTAACATGTTAAAACTGTAGTGTAGGTAGAAAAAGTTTAATTTTCTCCTGAGTTAGGCACATAAATTGCTGTTGGGGAGCCTACTTTTAGGCTTGAGGTTTGAATCTATCCTATGTGCCTTGATCTGTCAACACTGGAGTTTTAAACTTTCCTACACATTGTAGGTGAAACATTTTAAAAGTGCATCTCTTTTCAGAGCCGGATGAGTCCTTAAGTAAGTGTTTCACATCACTAGGACCTTAAGGATGAACATGTCAGTTGGCCATTTCTCATGGCTTTATTGTTGTTTGTAAAACAATAGGTGCATATAACAGTCTCCTGTTGTTGGGTGGGCATTGCAAATAGTAAGTCACAGACTGCCTGGTGGTGCACAAAAAACCTGTGATAGATAATGGGAGAAATGTCCTCGGTTAGATTGTATCTACTCCCAAATCACACACAAGGACAGTTTCACAAAGATGCAGAAGGAGGGTTTGATATACAATTTAAGAGCTGAGATCAAGTAATGCAGATGCATTTTTCTAGTGCTGGCTGAGTAGCCTGGGTACATAAGAGTAATCTCAGACAAAATAACTTTGCTTCTGCAGAATTGATATGTCTCTATGTGGAATGTGTAAAATGTGGTTGTTGTTCTTGCGTGATAAGATGTGTTGCCTCCATTGCTGTTTATAAAATGGGGTCTCTCAGACTAATGTAAAATTCGGTGAAATCCAAAATAAATCCATCAGGTTTCATTCACACTACTGTAGTCTGTTCGGGAAGCGTGGTGCTGTGGCATGGTGTAATCCGGATAGAATTTGAGGAATGAGGAACTAGACTACAAGGCAGATTTTATAAAAAGAGTTTTATAAAACTCTTCCCCTCCCCAAAAACTCAGGAAGTAAGTTTGCCATATGTTACCAGCAGAATAACTGATAACACCCTTTGTGCAGCTCTGTGAATATCAAAATAATGGAATACCTTGGACTTGCACCATAAGTGAATCACAGATTGTTTACAGGAATCTCAAAATCATAGGAAAGTCCAGCTCACTCAATCATGGTAAAATGTAATGTGAGCATGACTGAAATGTACTGCATATGCATGTTAGTGCACATCATAGAAATATGGAATATTTGGAAAACTGTTTCAGGTTTAATAACATTTCAGTTTTAACAGTTCCTTTGAAACTTGCATAAAAATGAGTAAATCCAATGAGTTTCACTTAAAAAATTAATTAAAAGAGTTTCTAGGGGTTTTTTAATTCTGTCTTGTTTAGATTTTGTAGAGGACTCAGATGTGAATAGTCAGTCTTCTGCCTGTGCCAACGCCTTAATTAATTTAAGATATTTTTAATAGTTATATTCTGTTTAATCTCATTCTCAAACCTATGGTCCCAGACTTGTGTGATTCTGCTGTTGTTTGTAATGCAGAATTTCCATCGACTTCCACGTGAGAGCTCTCCATGGAATGATGGATAGTAGTAATAATATTAATCATTTATATAGCACTTTATATGTTCAAAATATTGGATAATCTTTAAATGAGCTCAGCTTTGCTCTCAGATACGTGAGTGAAATCTTCATCGAGTCAAAAAAAATAGTTACTTGACGTACAATATTTTTATTTTCCAGTTTTACTCATCAGATATTTTGGAAAGGTTTATTTTGGTGTTTTTGTAGTGTAGAATATTGTCTTATCTTAAGTTTGAGATCTTAAAAGGATTGTAAAGGACACGTAGGTTCCTGTGGTGTCCTCTGATGATTTCAACTGATAAACCAAATACTTCAAATCCTTGTATTACCTTTGAGAGGACTGCAGGCCATGCTGGAAAGCCTGTGTTTCTTACTGCAGGTGACTAATTCCTATGTATGCAACAGAGTTAGGTTATGAACTCCTAAGGTGAGTGTTTTTCTGGTGCATTCAAGAAGTTTTACCAGTCTTTCATAGGCATAAGAATTAACCTTAATGTTTTGAATTTGCAGTTATCACACAACTGTTCTAGAACATGAGTCATTTCTGAAAGCTGGCTTCTGCTTGCAGTATGTAGCAGTCAGCTTTGCAACGGCATGGTTGGCTCATTTATTTTCCAAGTTTTACAAGTACCACAAACTGTTAGCAAAAGGAGGAGAAAATGGTGAATAATATTTTTTTTTCTTCCAAATAGGCCATTTTGGGGTGTTATTGGTATCAGTGGCAACTTTTCATTTGAGTAGAAATAAGACTCGGTTCATAAAGACAGGGAATTGTAGAAGATGCAAGGTCTAACATTTGTCCCGTCCCCCCCCCCCCCCCCTTCTTTTTTCATAACAGCTAATGCTAATTATTCTGTTGTAAACGATACCCAGATGTTATGCAGCAGCAACGAATCCAACGTATGGGTACCCATTAAAGGACTGATTCCATTTTCTAACTACATAGTACAAGTGAATGCTTCCAACAGCCAGGGCAGCTTGATAAGTGATGCTATAACAATAGTCATGCCTCCAGGAGGTAAGTATGAAAAAGTGCTTTTTCTGTGCATGTAACAATTACACAAATACCCTGTTGAACAAAACGTTATTTATTATTACAACTGAGGACTGGAAGTTCAGAAGAGTATGTTTGCATTAATAGTTCTTACTAACAAAATTGTTCTTTTCAGCTTCTAACTTGTCACATTGTTCAATTTAAGAACTAGAGAATGAAAACTGGTAGTTGTATAGATAACATTATGTAGGTGAGAACTGCATCATTTACTTTTTTTTTGTGAATGGTGGTGTATTCTATCATGGACAGCTAATCTAATCTAAGAATATATATAGAGAGCACTGCATTTTGTAATCTGTTTCAGAATAAAAGTCGTAAGTGCTGACAAAGAGCACTTACTGGATAGACTTAGATAATTTGTTTAATAGTAGTAATATAAACTGTTGGTAATATATTAAGCCAGAATCCACAAGCTGGTGTAGCTGTAAGAAAGTCAAATGCAATATGCTGATTTACAGTGAATGAGGCTGTAAGCCACTATGGATGTTATCTTCATAAAAATTTGAAGTAAGACAATTGAGCAAATACTCCCTAAACAGTCTGCATGTGGTTTTGGATTTTTTTTTTTTTTTTTTAATGAAAGTTTCCATTTACAGCTCATGTATATGTGTTCCTTTTGCATTCTCTTTTCATGGCCATCCTAATGAATTAGCTTTTGGTGAATAAATGCCAGGGGAAACAATGAATTTAAGGCAATTTTGAATTCTAAAGTGAGAGCCCAACAAAACTTGAGCTTGAGAGGTGTGTAGGTGTAGCTGATAAGCAGGAATAGTGTAGAGTGACATACATATCATTTGAAAGTAAGAAAAAAAAAAGAAAAACAAAAAAAATCCCATAGACCTTACAGCTCAAAAATACAATTACACTTGGAACAGTTTGCTTGCAAACAGGTGGATTGGTTTTGGGGCCAAACCAACAGAAAGACTTCTCAAAAGTGCATAAATAAAATGCAGAGTTTGTGTGACAGATTACTGAGCAAGAAGGAAAAAGTAAATTCTCAGCACATTTTATACTTTCCCAGTCTGACTGCCAAATTACACCTAATATTAACAAATATACATTGTCATATAATAATAAAACCGCATCTGAGTTTTACTACTCACTTAAGACCGAGCAGTAAGACACTGACATTTCTAATCCCAGTGTCATACTTCAATTTTGCATGTAGAAATGACAAAATTTGGTAGTGAAAATTTTACCAAATGAGATAAAGTATCTTTAAAGATAGGCAAGGATGTGCGCAAGTTTATGATAGCCATTAAGATACACTTTCTTTCATCATTAGATTGTTGTTGATTACAATTAGAAAACTTATAGCTTTGAAATTATCTTTTTTATGACCTTGTGGTAGTTTAAAAGCAATACCTCATTGATTAAATAGGTTTTAGTTCATGCTTCCTTTTAGTTAATGATCTGAAAACATATTATCCTGATTTACACATAAAATCATTCTGAAAAGCATGTGGCATTCACTAGGATATGTGTGTTTAAGTAGAATTAAATTAGCAGTGAGAGTTATTAAAGAGATCTTCCATACTATTGTCCAGTGGACTGTGATCTGTAGTGAAATGAATAATAAATGAAGCAGTACGTATGAGAGAAGTACTCTCACACACACTATATTCTCACTATATGTGTACACACATACAGACACATGCGTGTATATCTAGGACAATGTATGTTTACTTTACCATGATGTTTATTATAATGACTCTTTGAATGCCATACAATTCCATTGCATGCTAAATTATGAGTATAATGATAATTTTACACTGGGCTGTATTCGGTGCCTTCACTTACAAACACTTTCTAAATCATTAAATGAAATCTAGATGCTACTAAAATCAGCAGGAATTTTATTTTTTACTTCAGTGGCCAAGATTTTACTTTGACAGAAGTTTTGTTTGATCAAAGAGTGAAAGAGGCCTCATTATACACAAAATCACAGCCTTTTAATGAGCCTTAAAATATAGCATTCTCTTTTCAAGGATAACAAAAAAACTGTTTCAAAAATTTGCATTGTGGGGAGTATTTCGTGGAGCCTGATGGAAGACTCTACAAGAGGGATAGTGATAGAGGACAAAGGAGTATTCCATTTTGAAGTTACTGCACATCACTTTTTTTCAATTATGATACAAATTTTCTCCCAACATGCAATTTCTTTTGTTTCATTTTTTATTTAAAATGTAACGCACATCATATAAAGCACACCGAATCTTTAGTGTTACCTGACTGAATATATCTTAATTTCTCATCAAGCTGATTTGCCATGCTTAAAGTCAATGCTTAAAAAAAAAAAAAGAATCTTAGAACTAAGGAATATATTTTATCTAAGCTCTTGACTAAAATTGCAGTGCAGGTTCAAGAGTTCTTGGAAAGATTAAAAAAATAAAAACTGGATCCAAATGTTAATCCATAAATATGAAACTTTCTTTTGACCCTTACCCTGTAGTGGTCTGGAGTTACTAATGGGGTTAGGATTTCAACTCTTAATGGGACTTGGTGCATTAGTGTTTTGTATGCATGGAATTCAGCATTCAGTTTAATAAGTGGTTGACATTGGTGATGTCCCTTAATTTGCTTAAATCTAATTGGCTCTTTTATCAGTCAAACCTGTATGGATTGGCAATTGATCAGAAAGGGTCAGCCATGACTGTGCATGTACTTAAATGCTGGAACCACCAGTTAAAGTCACTGTTGCATAATAAGAAGCTGAAACCATGAGAACAAATGATCTTCAGAGTTGGAAGGCAAAAGAAAGCGGAGAAGTTTTTCAGGATGTTCAAGTTCAGAACAAAGGCATTATGGAGTATATAAATTTTAAATACACTGCTTTTTGCCTCAAGACTTAAAGCTTTTTTTCCAGATGAACTGAAATCTTGTCTGAAACTGTCTTTGTTACATCAAAGAACTGCATAGAAAGCTAAAAGAGATGGAAGAAGCATAAAAGGGCATAGTTTAAAATGATTAGTGACAAATTTCATACTGCAGAGGTAGGAGTAAATTTTTTTGAGTTTTATATTTTTTCCAAAAAGAATAAATTTGTTCTATTTATCTTGTCCTAAACTGCTTTGGTAGAAGTTGTAAAAAATAATATACTAGGCAGTTCTTCACATTAATTTGAGGATGCCAGCCAGTAAAAGATCTGGAGAACAAATTGGTTTAGAATTAATTTAATTAGGTAAATGAATTGAAATGATACAGCGGATGTAAAACTGCAAAAATCTGGGAGAAAATCTTCTGTATGGAGTCCTTGGTTATATATTTTTCTTCTTAATGAGTGCTATTTCTGATGTAGTGGCACATAGAGGACCCCATTAATTTAGCATTGCTTTGTAATAAGAGATGGTAAGCTAAAAGGAAAGAAAGTTGCAATCAGTACTGGTAATAGCTTGTACTCTAGTTAAATCCCTTTGTTCCCTTCCTTTGACCACGAAAGCCCTAGTATGGACAGGAATAAGAAGTCCTGTATCCAGAAAGGAAGAAGATAGATTATGTTGAAAAAATAGGTGCAAAGAGAGAGAGCAGAGAGAGACAGGCTGCTGATCAGATGGGAAGCAGGAAGGTGGAGGCTCAGTCATCACCTGCAAAGCACAGGAAAGGAGTGGATTCCCAAGTAATGACAAGAGGTATGAAGCTTGTTGTGGATGGTAATTCTGTATCACATTGCAGAGTTGTCTCTGTGTGGTTACTTGTGTTGGGGATTACAAACCATTAACTTGGTGCTGACTTATCTATAAAAAAGAGCCTCAAAGAATTGATATATATTCCCTATATAAAACATAAAAGCGAACATACTCTGAAAAAAAATATTTGCCTAAGCAGTGAAGTGTCTCTTTAATCTCTGCCATAATTTATGAAGTATGTTGTTCGTTTACATGCTCTGTCTGTGATTTGCACAACATAGGAATGTCTAGCTGTGAAAGATGTCACATTTTGCCTTGGACTTCTAAGCACCCGCCCTTTGCTGGTCCCTTGTTTGTGTCTGGGCTGCTGCATGCCTCTGCCTACAAGCTTGGGCTAGTTCTCAGCCGCAAAAAGTGAGCCTACATGCTTGTAGCTGTTGGTGTTTGTTCAACATCTACAGAGGCTGGTGTCCTGCAACCAGAGGATTTCAGCCACTGTTAGTTTAGGTAGCAACACCCCTGAGACTGGATATTGAACCACATCATAGGATAATCAATCTAATTATGCAAACAAGTAAGAATCACATCATACAACTTATATTCACATCTGAAAGCATTTTCTCATGCAAGTTGATCACTGAAGCCAACAGGCCTCCTTAGATGAATGAATATTCAGTAACCAAAGCAAACTGATGCTGTTATGCCAGAATTATTTAGGAAGAAAAATCAAACCTGAATATGCTACAGTTTTCCATGAGACAGGTTTGTTCTTCCACATTAAGAGTCACACCAGAAAGCTTGTTTTGAGAGACTTTCCTTACTTCAAATTTCAGGTATTTCTAAGACATTAGTTGTTTTTCTCATTTCTCTCCTTTTTTCTGTACTTTCTTTCTTTCTTTATTTTTTTTCCTTTTCCTGTAGACTTAGACTAAAATCCAACAGGATTCTTTTTGTTCTATATCTTCGGTTTCTTTTTCATTTTTCTTCTCTTACATTTGCTTATGTCACTTCTTGTAAAGGTAGAGTGGTAAAAACAGAATTTTAAAATGGAAAAAAAAAATAAATGAAAGGTAGTTTACAAAAAAAAAAAAGCTTCTGGCATCATTCTACTTTATTCGTTGCAAAAAAATTATATTTAAAAAAAATCCAAGTTCTCAAACATTTGCATGCTATGTCTATAACTTCAGAATAATATAATCTCTGATTTTGACAAAGAACAGGGAATGTTTTAAACAAATTTGTTGCAAACAAGTCGACAGGGGTGAAATGGGGACCGTTAACAGAAAGTTCTTAATGAAAAATTGTGACCATGTCTTTTCTAGAGGTAGTTTAAGGAGAGACCAGGATAGAGTAGGGAGGGGGAAAGAGCTCTCCTCCATCTCTCATCAATGACCTAGCTAATTAAAGAGTGTCAGTGGCAAGCTGTGTAAATTGTCCGTTCCAGTTCCTTTTGTCCAGAAAGATGATTTCATGGGGATATAAGAGTAGGATTGCAAAAGTGCTTGTGTGGAAAACTGGGAGTTGTTCTAATGAAACAATAATTCTTCTCTAACCTCTGCAGTATTGAACTGATTGTCATTTTCATTAGTTCTACTTTCTTCTTCTATTCCCCTCTCCCAGCCTATTCAGCACATCTTTCAGTGAGTTCATACTGTGTCTATTCTTGGTTTTGGTTGGGTGTTTTGGGTGGCAAGAAAAGAGAGAAGTAAGTCTCATTCCTGAAAGGTTGTGTCTTCAGGCTCCGGCAATGGGAGGCACAGAGGTGCCCACTTTACTGCTCGCTTTCCTAAACTGCAACCAGTTGGGGCTCAGCCTAACTCCACACATCATAAAGGATCGCCTCAAGGTTGCTTTAAATTGAACCTTAGTGTAAGTCCCTACTCATAAAACTGGAGAGTGCCAGAAGGCAATGACACTCCAACTATGTCTTTTTTCTTCTGATTGCCTCCTTCCCTTTGCCCCTGCACCCTGTCCTTCTGGGGGCTGGGCAAATCTCCCATAGTTACAGCTATGTTGTTTCCATGCTCCAGACATAGGACACCTGTATTTATCAGCTCTTGGGTTGCTTTCTGTCTTCTGGAGCTGCATGAAACAGTCAGGGCAAGAAGATCAAAACTGCAATTTTAGTTGCCTGGAAGAACATGGATGTTTTTGCTTGCTTGGGGAGCACCAGATGAGAAAGGGAGAACTGTGCAACAGCTTGAAATAGCCAATTGATCATCTATAAGCAGGCAATTAACCTCATTGTAGAGGTCTCACTCCAGGTCTTTCCAAAACCTTAGCCTTAGCATGAGGTCCAGACGGTACTTAAGATCTCTTGGAAGAAATCCGTGGTAGAGCAGATTTCATGCTGGAAAACTACAGCTTGATTGTACTTCTGAAAAACAGAAGAATATATAAAAGTGGAAAAAATGGGCTGTTGTGGAATTTAGCAGCAGATCATTATTTAAAATGATTACCTACCATCACATAAACCTATTTCGGACCAATTTCAATTGTACATAAAAAAGGACACAATTTAGATGAAGTATGCAATTTTTATGTAATCTTAAACCTATTCATGGTTAGGTTTTTTTCTTTTTCATTCTGTGTAAATCTGAACTAGACTGTTCAGTACTCTAATTAGAGTCAACATTCTTTATGTGATAAATTAGGTTCTTCTGTTGAAGGAATTCTACAATAGAATGTCATTGAAATTCCTAGTGAAAACATAACAGAAGACATCTGAAATATCACACCATGAATTTTGTCTTTTGAACAATTTTCTAGATAGATGCAAGTATTAGGAATTGGATCAATTTTTGTGTTACTTTGCTACTATGATTTGCACTGCTTGTGTAAAAAGCTCACTTTATTATATTTATTTTTGACAACTCCTGCCCCTATAGTTTCCAGAATAAAGTGACATTTTCATTAACCGTCAGCAAAGGCAAATGTCTGTGGGTTGTTGGGGTTTTTTTTTTGTCGGTGTTTTGTTGTAGTGGTTTTTTTTTTTTTTTGTAATTTCATTCTGTATTTTCTGCACTTGAAGCATCTAGGTTATGGAAGTTAGCCTGCTGATCATAAAGAACTCGAGTAAAGTGGTAAGGCTTTTCTTGAGCTACTTTGCACAGCTGAGGAAGCTTTGAAGTTCCTCTGTTTGCAATGAACTCTGTAAGTCTCCAGCAAATTTCTGTCACGCTGTTACATATTCGTCACGTTTCCAAATTAAAAAAAAAAAAAAAAAAAAAAAAAAAGAGAGAGAGAGAAAAAAAGCTTAAGGAGAGGAAAATTAAGAGTCTCTTAAGATCTTGCTGAGGGTGAAATGTAGAGGGAATCAAATGACTATTCTTTTCCTCTCTTTAGCTGGGGACAAAACCAGAGATGATATTTATTAAACGTCATCACCATAAAAGTGCTTTTGCTTTTTTTGCTGGTTTCCTTTACAGTTAAAAAGAAATCCTATTAACTCCTACTTGGGAGTTTTCTGTGTAGTTTGGAAATAGATTTGAAATTGAATTGAAAAAATCTTAAACTTTGTGTCTGAATTCTTAAAACACTTTTCAGAAGTAAAATATTTTTCCTCCATATAGTTAGTTATTTGTTCTGGTGGTGGTTTAAGTTTGACTTTTCCCTACTTTTTCCTAGTATAGTGCTCTTCATTGTCTAACAGCTATGCAGTTATCTTTCGGTTAGTTGACTAAGTACCGAAAGAGAAATAAGCTTCTCTATAAAGCCAGAAAGGGAGAGAAATGGGAAGCTGAGTGAGAATCGCCATTAGAGTCACCATTTCTCCTCTGGTGTCCCTATAATGCAGTGCTGTTTTACGCTACTCTCTTTCTTACAACGAAGGCGACTATAAGAGTCTATAGCCCTTAGTGATTCCTGACATTTGACAGTTTTTCCTCACTGTGCTTTTCTTTCTGAACATTTATTTTTGTGTCTGCATGCACATGCAGATGCATGCACACAAATATGTCTATGATATATTAGTATATGCCTGTTCATGCATACATGATGGATTTTTGTCTTTTTTTTCTTTGAATCTATATGCAGGTCTTATTTATTCTTCTGACAAAGAAATACTATCCTCTTAGATTAATTCCAGGTTAGTAAAACAAGAGAGAAAGGGAATTCATGTATTTCATGTTACGGTGAGATACGTCCAGTATTGAATTATATTAATTCTTACTATTTGTATACAGACATATTTACTTCTATGATTTTTACAAATATTTACTAATTCAGCTTTCCAGTAGGCTTCTGAAGTGACTGAGGATTGTTATTCCCATTTTACAGATAGATAGAAAGGCATTCATGTGTTAGCAAGGAAAGGTAAAAGAGATTTTTATATTCATCCTCGTGCTGAAATGTATAATATACTTCAGAAAGTTTGTCAGCCTCTCTTCTTGTCCCTCAGCTTAGACTGGCGGATTGCCTCTCTATGAAAGGTGTCACCATAGTTGAACGGGGGGCCACTGTACATAGAAAACATGTGAATTCAGATTGACTGATTTTAGATTATCTAAACCGCTCTAACAGAACACATAGAAAGAAAAGAAGTTGAATGTGTGAAGAGACAGCATTATATAAGGAAAGAATACTTCTCTTTTCTCTATTTTTCCTTCCGCCGAAGTTGTGAGTGCTCTTACATACTAAGAAGCCTATTTGAAAGGGTTATTCGTAAGAAATTGATAGTGCTGTCCAAAAAATTCAACAGGATGTTCCTGATGGTTGTAATCTGAATTAAGCAGCTGTAAATTTTCTGTGATGAAGATTTAGTCCTTTCAGTCTATGTTTTAAAAATGAACAAAAGAGAAGAAGTTTTCCCTGCCTCTTTACTTTCGTCAACAGATTGAAGAAAATCTGTATTGTAGAGAATAAGTATTGCCAAGGTATTTCCTTTATGTCAACATATGGTGAATTGTATGTGCAGGTTGGAGTAAATGCTGTGACATGTCTTGTGGCATATAAGGCAAAACACAGTCAGCCTGGCTTGGGCTTGAATAAAACGTGATGGTATTACTAAGACTTTTAATCAATTAGGCTACCCAATTTTGAACAAGAAGACAGTAGCCAAGGTCTTTTCAGTAAAAATACTTGGGAACAGATCATTCATTGTTGTATATTGACACACTTCCACCAATTCCAGTGGATTTATGTGTTCTTCAGCATTATCTGAGGAAATGAAGCCAAGAGTTAATTCGTATAAATGGTTTATTTGTTACAAGTATCTAGAACAGGACATTAACTGATGAGTAGCTACTTAATAATGCTGTACGAACATTCCTGTGTGGATGGGTCAGGTATAAAAGGTTGTAATCCTTTTACCCTATTCATCAGATACATCAACTGTATATTTTGCACGGATTATTTCTGTGTGTGAATAGGCTTTTCTGAATTGCTTTTTATTCACCTTAAATATTAAATATTTTGCTTCAGCGGATAACACCTGGATCTATTTCTGTCAATTGAAATGCTACTGTTAGTAGGGGACCAATTCCTAAAAACAGTTAGGGATTTTTGCCACAGTTAGGTGGAACGGAGGTGTCACCTTTCATATACTGTCATAGGTCATGTCTGTTAGAGCACTGGCCGAAAAAAAGCAGATCTGGATTATCCAACCTAAAGTGACTAACATTCCCATCTCCCACTTGCCGGGCATCGTACTGATCTCTGGGTTCATAAGCAAGGAAGGCAGAATGCTGCCCATCTGTCCTGTTGAAACTCTCTACTACTGTGGGGAAAAAAAAAAAAGTCTTATTTATTAGGGGAGAAGACATAGCAGGTACTATTGTAACCCAGGGCTAAAGACACTTCTCAGGTTGGGGTGAGCCAGTGTACGTGTCAGCAGCAAAGCGGGCAAGAGGAGCAGGTCCTGAGTTCTGGGCGTTTGTGGATCTGGAGGTATGTTGTTCATCAGTGCTGATACTCAGCATGAGCATCAGAACGTGATCCTATTGCTATTTTCTAACACAGCTTAATTTATTGATACTGCAGCTGTTGAACTAGACTATAACGTGAAGTGACAGCCATAGCATTGCAGCTGGCAATTTTGAGAAGTGATAAGAATTCTTGTTTACTCTGTGAATGTGATTGTTCAGATTTGTCAGCCTCGGCCTCATGTGTTACATAAGAGAATAATGTACAGTGGTCTGTTGTTATTTTCCTAATGATAATAGTTTTATTTCCAGAACTAAATTTTTGATTCTGCTCTGCCATTGTGCAGATGAGAGTTTTGCATGTTGATCAATGGCAGGATTTGGTTATATAGGCAAAAACACTCCATACTGTTAATGATGACAGATACAATTAAATTAATTCTCTGCCATCTCCTTTGATGTACACAGATTTTCCCCATTAATATTGATGGACTTTAGAATCACAAGCACATGTTGGGAGGGGAGCAAGCCCCTGAATGTTGTATTTTGCTCTTTGTGGAGCTGACTATATCACTTTATGTCTAAATGTAAGGAAAGCTGCTGACAGTTTTGATATATTAAATTATAACTGAGAACTAATTCAAGGATCAAAGATGCTCTTTGGGAGAGATCACTTTACTGGTAGGAAAAATCATTACCTTTTTTTCCCAGTCTCATATATTTGTACTGTATGTCTTGGAAATATCATTCCCTACAGTTTCTGAATCTTGATGTTTAATTTAACACAGAGGTCTTTGAGCAGCACAATGGGAGGGGGACTTCTGCTAGTAAAACCTCATAGAAGGAAATTGAAATGTACATGTTTTTTCTCATTTATCAAAGTGGTGCAAAAATCTAAACTGACATTTTATATCAAATGAATTATGAACTGTGTACTTTGTACCTAAGGGAACAACAACTAAATTAGACTTTTGTTAAAAAGAGAGAGAGAGGAAAAAATAGGCTTTTAATAAAATATACAGTCATTTTTGGTATTTTGTCTGAACCTGACATATGCTGTGCTTTACAGAAGAAAACTAGAGAGTATAGGCTACTTCAAAGGCTATATGCTTTGAATGCCTTAGAGTGAATTGAGAAGCAGGTTAAGATAACACACAAACCAGAGTTTCTACTTAATAACTATTGTTGCCTTGAGATTTTTGTTTTCAGCCTTGTCCAACTCAGGTGAACAGGACAAGGTAATATGCTTTTTAATAGCTTGAAGATTGGAGCAAAGTAGTAAATGATATTTTTTTTTAACTTCCATTTGTGAGAATATGGTTGCTGCTGAAAAAGACTTCCAAGGAGTGAAATTTTAGAAGACAGTTGATTGAACTATAAGAGGTAAATTTTCAAAGAATTATATACTCAGTATTTTAAGGGCATGACTTCCACTACCTTTAGGAGAACAAACCTTCTTGCAAGCAAAGAGGAGACTCCCAGTCTGTAAAGTTAGAGTTTGTAATGTTTATGAGATTTTATACATTCCCAATTTCTGAATTTTCTTCACTACTTGCAGTGGGAATATATTTATTTCAGTGCATTGACATAGAAGACACTTTGATATTGTTGTGAGAAGCACCTACACCTTAGAGAAAATGGGAAATGAGAAGATAAAATTCCATGGTTTCTTTGACAACATATTCCCTAGTGCACTCCTATGGTGCTTTTTGATATATGAACAAAATATCCAAGAACTAGCTGCTTTTCTCATATGTCATATACATATATTTCATAAAGATACATTTCAGAAGATTAGGTAAGTTAGAATATACAAAAGCTTTCGGAAACTCTGCAAGCTCCTCGCACAAAACAATGGTGTATGAACAGCGATTGTGGGAATATCATACCATGAACACGTCACAAAATCTGAAACACAGTGAGACTAGCTATGTTTGTAGCTTTAGTATTGTTTTATATCAGTACCATCAGGAGACTAGAACCAAAACCAAAGCTGTAATGAGTTGTGTTAATGATGGCACATCCTCAGCTGAGATATCCAAATGTACTCACACCCAAGGACGCAGTGCCTTGATATGTCTTTGCAACCTTGCAATTCCCAGTAATGATGGAGTCATCTGATCCTTTAATATGCGAGTCTTCTGTGAAGAATGGTTTATTTATGGCATAAACAATGGATATTTTTAGTTAAAAGTAAGGTGATTGTTTTTCCTCATTTATAACTTTTATTATTCAACAATACTGATTTTCTTTTCCTAAATGTTCTCTGTATTTATAAATCATAGTACTATACAGTATTCATTTCAAAACAACATGTAAATGCCACTGGAAATGTGGCAGTGTAAAAGCACATTTTTCTGTTACAGAAAGGGAAGGAGAAGAGGTGGCAGGTTGAGGAGGTGCAGTGGTTTGGCAGAGCCATGACAGAGAGCTGGTCCCCTCCAGGTATGCCGGAGAGTCAGACTTTCTGCTCGTGCTGTCTGTGGAGGAGATGAGAGGGATGGGGACAACAACTGTAGGTGGGAAGAGTCACTTTCTTTTTTCTCAACACCTGCCTCCCATTTTCCCTACAAAAAGTCATTGACAATGAGACAAGGTTTTTTTGTGATTACCACATGGCATAAAGTAGTTAATCAGCCTCTGTGAACCAAATCCAGCTCTGCGTTGCATGGATTACTAGGAGCAGAAACTTTGAGGAAACCTCTTTTCCTCCTCTTTCTGCAAATAAGGAAAGAATTTGAGGGGAAAAATGCCCATTATGGCTTCAGTTGTTTCATGTACAAAAGGTAGTCCAGTGACCTGGATCTTGCAGATACTTGTAGGACATTGAAGATATAATAAGACTGCACCAGCCACTGTGCGTGGTGGCTCCCTAACACCAGCTAATCTGTCATCTTGTCAGATCTCTTTTCTATTTATGGACACTCTCAAGCTTGGATTCCATCAGAAATGGTAGTATTTCACACCACCCTCTATGTACTGCAGAGAAATTTATGGATTAAAAATAACTACAGGTAATCTTCTTGCAGATCTAATTTATTTGCAAACCTGCATTCTTCTCCAGTCTGTACATTTAGGGCTATATAAACTGATGCTTCTGTCAAAATGCACATCAACTGGTAACATTTTAGTTTTCTGCCGGCAGGGCAGACTGTTCTGTGAGTAACAGTCCACTGACACATTCATACTGCAGGAGTGGACATAATGCTAGCATTGGAACCAGGAGACTTCTTATTTAACGAGAACATTCCCATCTGTTCTAATATCTCACTTTCTTTAGCATTCAGTTAGGTTGCTATATTTTCTTAGTTTCTTTTGCCACATTGAGTGGAGGTATAGCAACAATCATTTGCATAAACCACATTCACTTGTTCAAGTAGAATGCTGCTTTCTGATTTTGAATATCCTATGTTATCCTTTTGCTTTCAGTCACAGAATAAAACAATATTAAAAATTCATTTTCAGCAACTTATGCTTCAGACTAAGGCATGTGCTGCTTGTAACTTCGCCACCTCTGTGCCTTTTCCTTTTTCTTTGTTCATTCTTCATCTTCTATGATGTTAGAGTCCCCTTCATTGAATTATTAGGCTGAAACAGAGTTCATCGGGAAATCAACTCATGTGTCTTCTTTCCTCAAAACCATAAGTTGTCTCATTTCTGGTAAAACATTTGCTTAGTCTGATGGAGATTTGAAATCTTTCTTGCAGTAGTTTAGCCAAGTGTCTCCTCGCCAGCAGCCTACAAGACTTTCACCAGAGATATTTCCATCAGTGTAGAAGCTAGTATACCTGCCTCTGGTCATAGCTCTCTGCCTGCAGATATCAATTGTAAGGGAAGCTGCAAGATCTTGAAGATGATGTCAAATTCTTTCACCTTTTTCCTTTCAAAAAAAAAAAAAAAAAAAAAAAAGTCCTGAAATTAATCTCCAAAGCCGCTTCATGCAGGAAGCTGAAGCTATTGCATGAAGATAGACAAGATCTTGTTCCCTCTGCTCTTGCCACATCTGTTCCGCTAAGTAAAAAGAGGCAGATCTGATGATAGTTTCTCAAAGCTACTCACAGAGATATTTCATTTTCCAGTAACCAGAGTCACAATCAACCCACAGGAGCTGTTCCTTTAATTGTGGTTTCTGTCTGATTTTGTAATACCAATCCTTATGTTTTGTCCTCATAGTATTTTTTTAAAAATTAATTTTGTGATATGACAGTTATTGGCTAGGCATCCTTTTAAACAGTCTGATGAATAATTAGTTTTACTGGGCAGTTATAAATTCCATCCAATGTCTTTATTACAGGTATTAAAATCATTAATCATTCAGCTAATTGCTTATTGGCATTCTTTTGTAGCTTTTAGAGTTTAGCAAAGTTCTTGCTGAGTAACATGGGTAAACTTCTATCTAGCAAGAGGAAGGAAGGCAGGTTACTTCTTATATAAAGGTAAAGGTGACAAATCTATAAGACATTTTTATAGTGTTGACCTCAGTAAAATATAACACTTGGGAAAGGGGCATCTCTTACACATATTTTTACCTGAGACTCATATCTGGATTGCAGATGTTGAGGTTGTATATGAAGAAAAGTTCATTAGGAGGGGGAGGTCTGATTTTGTTTTTTGCTAGAGCAGTATTAACGAGAATAAGTAAGCCTGCTTTGGGATTTCAAAAGACAATTGTCTTAAACTTCAGGTCTGCAGGTCATGGAGTAAAGCCTGAGTTGATTTTCACAGCCATACTAAAATTGTACTCTGCACCTTGGAGTACCAAATAGTGCAAGTGCAGGAAAATTTGCAGTTAGAACTTACACACTCAATCCAGATAAAGATAAATTTTGGATTTTTCAAACTTCTTATTTTCATTTTTCCAAGTGATATTGTGCCTTCCAAGTGACATTGAAGATTAATGCGAAAATTGAAAAGATTTACAAAGCCACCCATTTTCAAATTAAATTACTATTATAGCAGAGATCAGATGTATAAATCAGGATAGATCATGAAGAGAGAACAAGATACTTCTGTACTCTGTTTATGTTATACTTTTGAAAAGAAAATTTCACTAACATAAGGTGTGAACAGGTTTGGATTTACCGGGAAGTTTATGGAAGCTCTAAGCTACTCCTTTGTGTCTCTTTACTTGCTTTTTCCCATAGCGCAGCTTCCTTTCTTCCCAAGCCCCACATACCAGAGAGGGGCAAGCAAGAAGGCCACCATGGACGTTTCACATTCTGTGTTCCAAAGTGCATGGATGTGTGTTGAATAAGGGGTGGGTTGTCCCTGGTATATGTCTTATTAGATGGAGATATATCTGTAACTGAAAACATGTATCAGTGAAATTATAAAATTAAAAAGAAAATCCAAGAATACTCTATGCATTCTTTAGGTATTGAGTAGGTGGAAAACAACATGGTTGAACTTATTTATTAAATGAGAAATCAAGAACAACTGCGCGTATTCGTTATACACTGAAGGAAAGATAACTGGGAAAAGAGGGTTAAAAACCAAACTGGAGTAAACTTCAATGAACCTGTGAAGATAAGAAACAAAAAAAGCAATCTTCTGCTTTGCCAAGAGATAAAGGTTTATAACTAGCATGCCCTTCTAGTGATGACATATGGCCCAGCATCATGGCCTGTCTTTCGGTTAAATGAAACAAAACCACATGTCCATGTTGAGAATTATGGAGAGTGCAATGACTGGAATTATTTGGACTGAGCAAACAACTAGATAACAGGCATACCTGGGAAAATCAGAAGAAACAAATGTCAACGTGCAGAACATATTGCCATAAAAAGTGCCGTAATGAGATGATCTCAGTATGGCCACCTAAAATAGAAAATGAATCAGGAGTATCTAAACAACCACTGCAATGAGATAAAGAAATGGGGTTTGTGAATTGAACCTGGAAAAGAATGAGAGTAGGCATGACCGAGCGAGACATTCATCTAAAGGCAGTCTGACTGAAACTTTTCCTTGCCGTTATGGCACAAACTGTGGAGAGCCTGTTTTCCTCCTCTGTAGTTAAATTTGTTATCATTTGCACCCATGTGTGTGAAAAATATTTCGATAAGTTACAAATGCATCATCGGTGCTAAATATTTTACATACGCAGATGTGGCAAATTTTAGATTTACATCTACATAGCTCCAAACTCTTCTAGCTGCCTATCTGCAGATATTATGGATGCAGCAGGGCCAATATATCTGATCACTGTTAAAAGTGGCGTCACTCCACTTCCAAGTTGGTGTGAGTTTACAGCAATTTGATAGCTATCAAATCGAGCTCTACTGTTTTTTCTTCCTCTTATTAAAGATTAATAGTGCAGACATTTTTATAACTAAATAATAATTTAGTGTCCTAATGGTAGTTCACTTTTAGTAATCCTACTTAAAGTCTTCTACTTTCAGAAAATTTAAATTTGAGATATATCTTTATGATAAATATAATGAATACGTCTCAGAAAAATAGGCTTTCAAAATGAAGTAAACGTTTAAGCACAAGCATTTGACACAATGCTTGCTGTCCTAAAATAAACAAATCCTTACAAAGCTGACTACTGCTGCACATGTTGTTTAAGATAAGGAAAATGAGCCAAGAAGTTGAAACACTTTTCAAAGACTGCTTAGCACATCAGTGGCCGAGCAGGGATCAGGTCTTTCTTGACTCATCTGCATGTACCTGAGTATATGGAATACAATATATCATTGTCAGTGTGAAACAGTCTTCGGTTTTTATTATTTTATGGGGCTGTTTATTAATTCTTTGATTAAAATTGACATCTGATTAAATATTTTATTCTGCCTTTCTAGTCTCTTCATATACAAAGCGTGACTTTCTGCCCTGCTAAGTGAGGATTTACTGGGCTAGATGTTGATTCAGTAGGTTGCAAGTGGAGTGGTTGCCCCCTGAGGGTCATATTGAAGCTTGAGGGGAGCTTTTTGAGCAACATTGCATCTTAAAGACGATATATCAAGCTGATAGATACATGGCTCTTCTGTTGAGAAATTCGCAGTAGAATTATTGCTGGTTGCCAGTTATTACTTGGGTAGTAAGGAGTCTCTCGGGAATATGGATCGGATAAAAAGGGTTAAGCTGAGGGAAATGTTACACTGAAGACCTTGGTGATGAGGAGTGTTTGAAATAGTCGAAGGATGTTTTGTGTGCAATTTAAAATTACCATTTTTTTCGGGGGAAGTGCTCTGTAGTTTTAATGATCAAAGTGTGATTAGTTTAATAGAGCACCTTTCTCATTATGACTCAGCAGAGACTTGACAATTTCTTTGTTGTACCCTCCTGCCCCCCTGCCCCGTTCCTTTGGAAGCGCATAGCTGAGGACATTCTCTGTGAGCTATAGGAAGTCTTTCAGGTTAAATAAATTTGCTGTATATTCTACCATGTTGGTTTGAAAGTAGTCAGCTAGGTTTGTTCTACAGGTCAGTTGACTTTCACAGAAGAGATTTGTCCAAATTTTCTACTCTTCCCTATGCTGTGCTTTTGTTGGTAGAAGAGATTTGAACATTTAGCCGAGATTACCTACGCCATTAAAATAACATCCACGGTGTGAATTGTTATTGACATTTAGACAGCTACATCTTTGTTTTTTGATGAACATTCCTGTATCGCCATAATAACCACCACTATACATACATAAAGCTTAATCAGAGCTTTTACTTTGTAGATCTCAGAGAGCTTTACAAAGAAGGATAAGTATTATTATCTCCATTTAACAGATTGAGAAATGAAAGACAAAGGTGAAGTGATGTGTCCTGACAGAACTGGAAATAAATTTAACACTTTTGCCTCCTCAGTGAGTTGCTCACACTGTCTCCTTAATAACAATGTGAACTATGGCTTCCTGGCCAAATTACAGCTCAGCTAATTAGATTCATTTTTAGATGTAGCTTTTTTTGCCGTGTAGAATTTCTGTGTGCACTTAAACAACTGGTGTATTTTAAGCTACAGACAGTTCAGTTCTAAATGAGGTAGTACCCTGCTTTGAAGGGATATTGAGTCTGTCTGTTAGTGTCAGCTTGTGAAAACACTTTAAAACCCTCTAATAAAAGTTTTTACATTATTTGTGCCATCTTTCTTACGTTGGCTGAGTTTGCCTGCTAACAGCATCAGGAATCACTTTATAAATGGATACCATAATAATTCATGATTATCTGTGAGTACTGTACTTTCCCTCCATAAGATTTAAACCCCCTTATTGCACAACTTAACTCCAACATTAGTTATGTTGCTGCTAAACAGAACAATGTTAAGTGAGGTAAATATATGTTCTCCATTCTACTCTGAGAGTGAAATTTAATTCACATACAGAGGCATTTGGTGTGCAGATGTTTGGTTTTGATGGCTCAGCTGGAGGGATGTTGGGGGCTGTTCAAGTTAAATCAGCCATCTTCTTCCCTCTGAGTTGAGGTGCTCACAAGCTCTTGATTGGCCTTGAAGGTGTTGGCAAGGGACTTGCAGACCATGAATTACCTTTGTCTCAGACATCTCATGGGTTTGGAAACAGGAAGATTTCAAGTTTACTTGGGATTTACTGGAGCCTTATTACCTAGGTCTAGATAATAGCAGCAGGAGGGAGCATCCAAAGGCAGCCAGGCTGGCTCAAGCCCAAAATTTTATGTTGTTTTTTTCACGGTAACAGAGAGGAGAGGAGGGAGTGAGGGAAGCTGGAGAACCTGTTCCACTTCATTTTGTCCCGAAAAAAACCAGGAGGGTTGCAGGGCTAGGGACCAATTCTCAGAAGTAAAATACCTGGTAGTAACTCAGGTACCCCAGCAGCCAGCCTTTAGTAAAAATTTCTTATGAGAACTGGCAGACCTTGAACTTAAGGGAAAGAGAAAAAGTCACTAGATTGGAGCAAGCCATGTCTTGTGCCTTTCTACATAATACAATTTGGAGCCGGAGCTGAAGAATTTTGAAGTTTCCCAGTCATAAGTATGTATAATCAGAGTAAACCAGCCAGGTGCTAGTTCACATATCTCTGTATATATATGTCAGTATAAATAAAAACTATAGTATATGACTGATGACATTTTTTTTTTTCTGAGCCAATGCCATCCTTTCACCTGTTTCAGGGAGAGAATGATTCAGACAGTGTATCACAAAGTCTGTTACTTTCCTCTTAGTAACCACCTCATATACAGGTGGTAAATGAAAATCATGAAACTTACTGTAAAATACTGTTCGCTCATCTTACAACTTACAACTTATGCCTTGAGACTTACAGCTACACCTTAAGTTACAGATCTGTGAGACTATTTTTTCCAATAGAGAGAAGGAAGAAAATAATAGCAACAAAAATTTCTGTTGGAAAGACCAAAGAAGCAAATGGTAACTACTGGACCATGAAAAGCAAAACTATTATACAAGAGTTTAAATGACAAAGGCAGTAACTTTCCAGTGTTTTAACTCTTGAAAAGAGCTACTGAGCTACGGCTACAGACATGCATCATATATAAAAGTTCCAGATGTGTTTATATACAGAAAGTTTCTTCAACAGATTGTTTTCTTCTTAAAGAAAAAACAAAGCCATAAACTCACGGGTGCAAATTGGCACAGTTCTTTTTACTGCATGCAGTGAAATTTGCAGCAGTTAAAGGTCATTGGTGGTATCATTGCTGACAGATTTTGATCTGCAGTTCCTGGACTTCATAAAAATTAATTTCCTTAACAAAACAGTGGGCTAGAGACTGAGACTTCAGTGAATTTATTTTGATTTCTACCTAAAGACCTTTTTTCCCTTAAAATTTCTGCTGTTTTCTTTTAAAATTATTATTAATTTATAAGGATGAGAAGGTGTCTGAATGATAAAAAGTCTGATCAGTTTTACGCTTGCTGGGTAACATTTCTGTGAGCATTTCTTTAACTTCTCAGGGTGGCAGAGCTGGGCGCAAGGAGAAGTAGATAATATTTGAACAGGTGGTAGAGAATATGTTACTTCTGAATTACTTCTGGTGTTTGGAGGTTTGCTTTCAGCAAAGTGATATTCATGTAACTATATTGGAAAGAAGAAAATAAAGAAATAGCATTGTTCAGTAGTGAAAATGTTAAACTAAATGGACCATGTTAACATTGCTGTTGATCCTGAGGAACAGTTTTTCCAGTATATGGAGCATTTTGTTTCCACCCAGCATATGTTCTCCATGGTTTTCTCTGCTCTAATTCATCCATGTTTTTCGACAGCTCCAGATGGCGTGATGCCTCCAAGGCTTTCATCTGCCACTCCGACCAGTCTTCAGGTTGTCTGGTCTACACCAGTTCGCAACAACGCCCCAGGCGCGCCCAGCTACCGACTCCAGATGCGGCGGAGACATTCTGCTGGTGACATTTTAGAGTACGCAGGCCATAGCAAGGCCACCGTCAACTGCTGAGCAAGAAAAGTCCCATTTTCTTGAATATGGCTCACCTTTAGGGTGGCTGGTTTTGTTACAAGACATGTAATGTTTTAGTCTTTCTTTAGGTGCTGGGATGTTTAACGATGTAACTCATGCTGCTTTTCTTTGCAGTTTGCTTTCCAGCTCTACTGCTTCTTTACAACACAGGGTTGGAGATCTTCAGCCACACACTGAGTATGAGATGAGAGTGGTTGCTTCCAACGGTTATGGCAATGCTTATAGCAACTGGACTTCGATGACTACAGCAGAGGACAGTAAGCAGTCCGATCTTATTTAACTCCCTTTAGCAGAAAATATAAATAACAGTTCAGCTGCTATTGCACATAATTTCTTTTGGTTATCTAGCTTTCTCAGTTAAATAACTATAATCTATTTCCTTCCTGAATATTAACTTGCATTAATAACTCCTAGGGGATCAAGTATCTGTTGTCTTAGATTTTCATAAAACATGAATATTTAAATATATGTTTTGTGAAGTAGTATCGTATTTCTTTATATAATATCACTCCATGCATATGTGTTCATATGTGGTTAGTTTAAGATACACTGGTAAGTACATCTTTGTGTATTCCTTTATATTCAGGGACTTGATTCTGATTTCAGTCATATCGGAGAAAATAACTTGAAGTTAATAGGATACGACAGTTGTCTTGTCTCTATGTTGAGAATACCTAAGCTGTACCACAGCTGAACAGAACTTTTCATTCCTGGTGATCTTTGTTAATTCAAAGCGGTAATCTACTGGTCTGAAATTGAGTTTGTCATTGCCAGTCCCATCACTTTCCTCATTAATAGTTCTGTGTTCTGCTGACTCACTCCACATAATTCGTTCAACAGTCCCTTGATTTAACAACCAGGTATCAGCATACATATTCAGCCATTTAGTTGGCAGGGTAGGATTTTGCACCTGGTACAATATGTAAGCAGAAACATATGACAAAACTTGAGCTTGTTGTACATAATACAGATACAAAATACATAATTTCCATATTTTTTTAAGAAACAGAGCTATTAGTTCTTTCTTACAATGTAGCAGGATATCTAATAGCACACTTTTTGGAAAAATCTGTTGTTTTCAAATATATTCTTTGCTTTTTTTTTTTTAAATCAGTAATGAATGACCGCATTGTAACAAATTTTAGAGAAATTAAGTATTTTCCTGTTATAACTTGTTTGATAAGAAAGTAAGTCATTCTGAGCAGGAAAAGGTGGGAGGGGGTGGTGTTTTATTACTGGTTTCACTATTATGTTGTTTTCTCTGCCTTCACACCAAAGTGCCTTGTGGTCTTACTCTGTTTTACACTGATATGAGATCTGCATTTCAGACCGCAAATTTAACCTGATGCTCGTATGCAATTGTTGTAGCAAATATTCAGTGCTGGTGACTCAACTTCAGTTGAGTCCCTTCTCTAAATGGATAGCTGTCTATCTTGAGAAAACACCCAGAAGAAAGCATATGTTCCCACAATTGAGACACGTTTTTCTTTGAAGCTAAGCAAATAATTCACAACAGAAATTTATCTGTTAATTCCATTTAAGCTCCAAAGGTATAAATACTTCTCTGAACACATTACCTATAAGTAATTACCTAATAAAATTAAGTTCTGAACTTGGTCTTTACATACTGGAGATACGTTATCTACCTGTGAAAATACTTGTTGAGATTTATTATAAATTTTTATTGCAATTGTTTGTTACCAAAAGTGGATACAATATTATTAAACTTGTCTACATTCATGGTCTAAATGCAACCAGTCTCCTATGACTATTTTGTTCAAATTTTAATGATTATTTAGCTCTGGTCAGATAGTTCACAGTGTTGTTTCTTTTTAGATAGGAGGAGCACAGAAGTGCATTTAAAAGGCATCATTTGTTAGTATATGTAAAAATTATTTTTTGCGCAAAGTAGTAGGTGTAGAATTTTAAAATTCTCTTTTTGGGAGTTAGGAATAGGGCAGAAGGCCTACACAGGACATACATTCCTATATAGTTTTCTTGAACATATATGTAGAAGTTACCTGCTGCATAGAAGTTAGATAGTCTTTGTGCACTAGCATGAAATGCTACCCTCTGCAAAACCTGGCTGCAAAAATGCCTTAAGTTAGTGTGGAATGTAGATGTTGCCAAAGGAAACTTAAGAACAAGAAAAGACAAATATAATGCCTCTGCCAGTGTTTACACATTAAAATATTTTGAGATTAACAAACAACCCATCTCTTCAGCTACGATGCTGCGTCTTGTTCCTCAGCTTAAAACAAACTTCGGTAGTTCAGTTGTAAACTCCATGTCTCCAAGGGGAAAATTATTTTCCTTAAAATGTCCTCTTCCATTTGCATAGACACTGCTAAAGAATACATACCGATGTGTCCCCAATATCCAATAACCCTTGTAATTTACAAAAAAACCCCCAACTTCCAGTGGTGACAAAGGACTCTGGGTTTGGTGTCATTGTTGAGGGCTGCTATCTGTGAAAGGATGTTCAACTCAAGTGCTTAAGACTGAATGATTGTCGTGGCGTATAAGCAGTATTTCTGTCACGGTTTCAATTTGTTTCTTATAAAACTGCCTATACTGTCAGCTTGTTGCAGAAGTACACTTAATTCCTGGCCCTGCTAACCAATAGACTTTGACTTTTTAAAGTACAATTTGACAGTAGAAATTTCCCATATCTCTTACTCTGTTGAAATACGTGTGTGTACATGTTCTTATTGAATTTTATGCAGTGAATATATGTCTTTTTTGTTTCACTAAAGTATAAAATATCTGTAGGAATAAAATATATGCATGTTTGTGTGTTTATGTGCACATACACCTGAAAGCAATAGATGTAAATCAACACATCCACTTTTAAAGTCAATAGACTTCCACTAATACAAGCTGATGATTTCACAATATATCTGCATATTATATTTTATTTGTGATAAATATTTAGTAAACTAGGAGGATATTAGGAATGATTAAGGAAAAATTAGCAAATGCTGCCATAAAAATCTGTTGTATCTGATAATAAAATGTCTTAATGTACAGATTAGTAGGTTTGGGATATTTTTTAATGCAAGAAAATGCTGTAAATAATTTTCAAATACTTCCATTTACATGAATGTGGCACCAGTAACTGATTCCATGCATTTTTTAAAGTCTAACCTGCCTGTGCCAGATAATAATAATGTACATATCCTATGAATATTTTAAAACCTGCTAAACATGTGTTAATAAAAGATGTTTGTTCCAGTGATCTTGGTCAGTATAGCATCAGACGATTTACTGCCAGACAAATAGAAACAGTTGATGAAGTTTCTGGATTAAGATCTTACTTTCAGTAACTTGAATGTAAATTTAAGATAACTCTCTTGCATTCAATGTAATCACCACTGAACTGAGAGGTCAGTATGTACTGACGCATGAGCAGAATTTCATGCATTGCATTCAGAAATAAAATGAAATTTTCTAGATATAAAAAAGAAGATATCAGTAAAGTTTTCCCTTTTGTTATGGCAAGCTTTTGAGCTGTCTGAGAAGGAAGCTGTAAAGGAGTTGGTTATAGTTACCTGAAGCTGGCCCAATGGCAGCTGCTGCATTCTTATGGTGTAGCTTTATGATTCACAAAATTATATTGGCTGGTAGCAATACACAGGGTGTAATCTTTGATCAGAGGGATAGTTCCCAAATGAGAAAGGTGTTTTTTCTAATACTTGAGAATATCCATCTTGATTTGCACAAGTTTTAAGCTAGCAAAATTGCTACTTTAGAGAAAAGCTGCCTGTTCCTTTCTTTTCTTTTGAGTGTCCCAGAAACTCTCTGCAGTCCAATGAGTTGCATACAGCACGACATCTCAGTCACCAGCATATTCTCTGCATTAGCTACATTTCAGTCCCGTGGGTCAGTGTACGATTCCAGTATGGACAGCTCTTACTGAAGCCCTTTTATAAGTGCCTGGCTTGCATTAGTTGAGAGAGAAGGTTTTGCGAGTTTCCTATCAGGCAGTCCAATTTTTTATTTTTTAGTTATTTTATAAGTGACTGCAAGTCCATCTCTTTTATGTATAAAGAAGTTATAGGCCAGTCCAATGTTTACTCACAGTCAGTAATGTCAAAAGTACATGGTAGTCACTTGAAATCATTGAGTATGGAAGTTGCTAGAGAAAAAAAAGCAATTAAAAAAAAAAAAAGAGAGTTCCTGCAATGTGTCAGCTGAGCTACTTCTTGACAAAACAGGGAAGCGTTATTCCTATCATGCAGAGTGTTATGGTGTGCTCCTCCGGCATGCTTACCTCAAAGCTTTGGTTCCAGTATGAGGAGGCCTGTTCTCTTAAAGCTTCCTTGTGTAGAAAACAGAGAGAGGCAATGTAGGACAAGAGGGTAGATGATGCAGTTCTCAGCTTTTGGAAGCGCTTGCTTTCTCTGCTGATTATGTTCATTGTCTGAGAAGGCAAGTCTCCTACTTCAGCTATGTAAGTTACGTCCATATAATTTAGGCGTATAAACTAATCCATAGTTAGTTGATGTGAATGTGGTCACCTGTGCTCAAGAAAGATAAATGGAAGATAATGGAAACTGAAGCAAGAGAAGACAAAACCTGGTGAGGTCATAAAGGGAAGAGAAAGTCGTGAAATACACGACAGGGTGAATAGCAAAAGGACAGAAGAACAAATTAAGCTGAGGTAGTATCATGGCAGATATGATATGACAATCGTATGATAAATAGTACAAACTGACCATGCATGCCTGTAGATTAAGAATTAGAAGTTTCTTAACTGGTAGGCTGAAGTTCTGGAATCAATGTGCATTTGGAGCAGAGAGAGCGCAAAAAATCTGAAGACGGCTCTTAATATGTATTTGAAGGGGTTCATATGGACTGCATGTCATTGCATGAACAGCTTAATGACTTTTTGAGATCTGTGATCTCATGTGACAAAAGATTCCTGTGGTCCCTTGTGCCCAGTGCTACACGATTTGGATTTTCTGCTGGGTACAGTCAGTAGTATATGAAAGACACCACATTTTGTTAACATGTATAATTTCATTTTCCATGTTCCTGAAACGAGTAAATGATTCAAGAATAAAAGGCACAGAATTTCTATTCTGCTTAGTGAGAGAGTTTTCCAGCAAATCGGGGATTTCTCATTAGCTTTAAAGGGCAGTAGTCCAGGTACATGTCTCAGTATATTAATGAAAGTACAGATTCCCCCGAAATACATCCATGAGAGTATAGCTCCTCACTCCCCCAGCCTGTACAATAAGTAAACAAACGTGTGGTCCTAGTCAGGGAATTAAAAAAGATTGATGACAATTTTGTGCCTTCATTTTAAGTCGAGTCTGAACTTTTGAAGCAGATGAGCAAAATAGCCAGCCATAAAAGATAATTTCATTTGCCAAAATGAAACTACCTTCTAGTATTAATACTGTAATGAAATGGTTTGAAATACGAACGAAGAATCTTAAGGAAAAAGATGCCCACCGTTCCCATGTTCAGTAGTTACTTCTATAAACAATTACATCCATGTAAAAAGCTTTGTGATTTTATTTTCATCATTGTCAGGCTGAGCTCTGTAGCTGTCATACTTTGCAGTCTTCCCTCCAGTGACAACCACATTGACAACATGTTATACTCCACATTGATTTTACAGTTAAGGAGCTGATTGTGATATATAGGGATTTTAAGAATTCAGCTGAGAGGCTGACTTTTGCCTTTTATCATTCCATTAAAATTTTATAACCATCTTTTTCATGTCATTTCATCCATGAATTCTTACTTTAGAAAGTGATAGCTACTGCTGTGAGCATAACTTTTGTCATGTTCAGAGCTTTTTATTGTATTAGCAAACTATCCCAATTATAGTTAATACTCATGTTTTACATAATTGTGGTGACCCTTTCAACCAAGCAGTATCGTGCTAGTTGATTTGTATATAGAATTAGATGATTCTGCTTGCCATTTAAAAAGAAGCTACACCGAATGAGTGTTGGGGACCAGGATTTAATGCTTTCCCATCCAGTGGGGCCAATTAAGCATCTCTCAAACGTCTTGTTTGAACTCGGAGAGTCTTAAAAGTCTCTCTTTTAAAAGGGCAGTGGGGAATGTGTGGGTAGATACGCTAGCTACCAAAATATGCTTTTCTGAGGGGAGGGGGAGAGACTAGGGGGACCCAAAGTTTAAGTTTGACAGCTCCTCCCATACATTACAGATTGTCCTTAAGGAATACGTCTAAACTCAGGGGGGGGTTGAAGCAGAGGTTCAACTAATTACCATGAATGTTTCACCTGTAATGCCAGCAACTTATTCAGCAGGAACAAAAAGGCTTATCTGTTCCCTCAAAACAAACTGCTTGATTGTTGTGGGGTTTTTTTTGGTTTGTGGGGTTTTTTGTGTGTCCCCCCCCCCCCCCCCCCCCCCGCAGAAGCTCACAGTATGATAGCTTATTTATGAGGTATAATTAGATAAAATGCAAGTTTGTAGCTCAGTGGTAAATATTATATCTTTCAACTTCCCTCCCGCATTAAACTAGCATTTGCAGCAACTTATTTTCAAGGTCTTCAATTCCAAAGCAAATTTTCCTCTTTCCCCTTCACTCCAGCAAAATTTTGGGTTTACAGAATATACGTCTAACTCAGGGTTACACCTCCACCTTTCCATCTTCCAGTGAAGTCTAAATAATGGACCAAATTTTGTTCCAGCTTGTGACCTAATTGATTTTGCCCAAGAGTACATGCAAATAGAATTGAATTGCTCTTTACAACAGATCATCTTTTATACTTGTAAATTCAGAGATCTAAATTAATCCTAGAGCGCATAAGCATTAAATATAGAACTCCATCCTTCTTATCACTGTGGGTAGAACAGGGTATGTGATATGGATGAGTTTTATGGAGTTGCTTTGTGATGCATCATATAATGAAAGAAAAAACAGCTACTTTTTCAAATTTAAAAGTAAAAAAAAAAAAAAAAAAGGAAAAGCCTGCTATCCCAATTTTACATCACTGTTTCCACAGCCATCAGTGGAATAATCCTGATTTACACGTCTCTGTAAGAGGAGAACTGGGACTTCTGACTGCTTCAGCTGTTATTCTAAAATATAGGAGTCGTCATTTATTGTGCTGAATTTATTTGTTTTCTAGGGTTCCTTTTTTTTCCCCTCTCTTTCTCTTTTCACTTAAAAATTATCAGGAATTATTTAACTTCTAGCAAAGTAAATTATTCTTCCCATAGAGACACTTTTCCTTGTGCTTTGGACAACATACTGCTTCGCTAGGAATTAAATGATGGTGGTGTTGGCTACCGTGGAATTCAGCATATGCTATGCCATGTATCCTGAAGTCTTAGCACACCCACAGTCATTAATGAATTTTAAATTTTCAACCCTTAGCATTTGAAACTTAGCCCCCCCAAAATCCCCAAACCTAAAGCTATTTTAAACAATTACTAAATCCAAGTATATCTTTTTTTAAGATTTCAATAAAATGTAATGTTCACAGAAAAATCTCATAAATGTCAAAATTGCTGTGGGCAGAATAGGGGGGAATATAGCATTTTCTTGATCTGCTGTAGCAATTTATAGATTTCAGGACGTGGTTTATAAGAATGCTAAATGTTCTGGAATTACAGCTGTTACTGATCAGTGATTGAGCCAGATTTGTGTTATTGCACCATGTTCTTGCTTGTACCTAGAGAGCAGTAAAGCCTCAATATAATAAAAAGCACCTGCATTTTAAATGAAATTTCAATTGAAAAACTTAACAGCCCTTCAAATTGCAGAATTTAACGCAGCCCAGTAAAGCTTAAATAACACTTTGCCTCCACAGGCTGAGGGTTTTGCATTCAAGGTGACTTGATTGTGTCGCATGGTGAAATTATTTACAATTAAGGAATTTCTCTGGAGGGCTGCAGAGTATTTGCTGTTCCACAACACCTATGCAGGCATATGGTCGGTCTTTTTCAGTATTCATGGAAGCTCCTGAACCTTTATGATAATTGAATCAGTTAGAGTGCTGAGTGGAGCAAGCATAAAACCTGTTAACCTAAAGGTCAGATCTGTGCATTGTTTATTTATCAGTAGGTGAAAGAGCTAAATCGGCAGCTTCTGTCACAGTCACAGTAAAAAATCACCTATAATATTAACAGGGAGTAGATAAATTGCAAAAAATGGATTAGAATTATAAACAGAATGAAGTAAAATATTGAATATATAATGAGAGATGCAGTCGGGGCTTACTGAGCTGTAAAATATGCAGCTTTGTTATGCCTATGCCGTTGGCTGCAATTAGTAGCTAGCGCTCTAGAAAAATATCAACAAAAGCTAGAACTGCAGATCTATATTGATACTTAGCCGTACACTTTCTCCACATGCTAACAGCATTGATAGGACACTTTTGAGACACAGGGGGGAAAAAGGTGCAGAGGAGGAGGGAGGAAGGTTGGGAGGAGGGAAGGTGTGCTTACAGAGCAGCTTGCCTTTGAGCAGAGAGCCACGTTCATCCCTTGAATAGCTGGGCCTACAGTTTCTGAAGAAATAGGCTGTTTAGTAGATTTGAACTTCTTTTGGTATTTTGAGCCTCATTTGATGAGTACTGCTTGCTAATGCTGACTTTTACAAATCACAGACTATTAGTAATTTTCCATTCCTTTTTTTTTTTTCTGTTACAGAACCTGGACCTTTAGATCCACCGCTTCTATTGAATGTTACGGCAAGGGCAGCAAGCATCACCTGGCGGCATCCTTTAAAGCCAAATGGCATTATCACTCATTATAATATTTACCAAAATGGCCAACTGCATGCTACAGTGCTAGGAAATAGATCTAATTGCACTATAGAAGACTTGCGTCCTTACACTGTCTATGTGTTTCAGGTAGAAGGATGCACTTCTAAAGGATGCTCTCTTTCACCCGAGACCCCAGAAATACAGACTCTCCCAGATGCACCTGAGGATATTCCTGCTCCAGAGCTGTATTCTGATACTCCAACTTCTGTGGTCATATCCTGGCAACCACCTGCTCACTCAAATGGTTTGGTGGAAAACGTTACAATAGAAAGGAGGGTGAAAGGAACAGAACAAATATCAACTGTGGTGACTCTCCCTCTCAACCAGTCCATGAGCTACATTGACCAGAGTACTGCTCTGAGCCCTTGGCAGAAGTTTGAATACAGAATGCTGATGAGCACTCTTCACGGAGGCACGAACAGCAGTGCGTGGTCAGAAGTTACCACTAGACCATCAAGACCTGCTGGTGTTCAGCCACCTGATGCAGAAGTGTTGGGACCGCATTCAGTTAAGGTAGGAATAATTCTCATTGCCTCACGGCTTTATCGCGTTTTCCTTGTAGCAACTGTGTATTTAAGAGAGACATCTACTGGCTGAGCCAACAGATTTCATTGCTGCAGGGGTGGTTGAATAATTAGCGTCTGCCCTTTGGCTCAAAAACATTAGATTCCTTTCCATTTTTTTCCTTTACACCAGCCTCTGGCCTTATATTCTGGTTCATTTTCTTCCTTACAGACCTGATGTATTTTCAATATTAAACTTGAATGCTTACTTTTAACTCCCTAATCAGATCAGAAAATGACATACTACCTTCTCCAAAATTTCAGGGCTTCATTAAAATGCTAAGAAGTAAAAAGATTTTTTTTTTATGTAATTAAATCTTGTATATAATTATCATTTTAAAAAAAAATAGCTAATAAAGAAAAAAATAGCATTGTGGTTCTCCTGATTTACGAAAGAAGAGTCTTACAGGACTACCTAGGAAGTTTTCAATTATTCACATCGTTCTGTTGGGAATGAACTCTAGAGGACAGGATAACTACCATTGTTTTGGCTTGCATACAAACTTCATTCAAGGGAAATTAGTGTAACCAAACAAGAGGGATTTTTGTAGCTTAGAAGCCTCTTTTGTGTAAATACACACATGCTTCCATGGATTCAGTCTTGTACTAATGCCAAAAGTATTGGTACAGTAGCTTGCTCACCAGAGCACAAAACAAAGGACATTTGCATAAGATTGAAGTTCATCTGTCAGATTTATTATTTTTGGTATACATTGTATTTTCAAAAGGTAAACAGAGTGGTGTTACCAATGCAGTCTAAATAGTTTGAGGGTATGAATTTAAGCAGCAAACGAATGCTGATTTTTTTTTTTTGCTTTGTTCACACATAATTTTAAGCTATGAAAAAAGCTACTCACCATTAGACAAAAAAATCCTGAGCTTTTAAAATCATGTTTTAATGTCTAAGGAATTGCATCTTACCTCCATGTTAATAGCAAATGAGTTTGGTATGAGTACAATGGTTACTGTAAGAATTAATAATGATCGACCACTAGTAATTGTGATGAATTGCCAGACTGCTTATTGAAGATTTGGGCGATCTACTTCCAGGACTCTGTCCTCCGTGCTTCTGTAGATATATCTTCATATCCACCACAATTTATAGTGAAGCATTTTTCGTGGATTTACCAGAAGCAGCAATGCTGAGTAAACAGCAGCCCTAGTTCAATGGCATGCTTACACACATGTCCACATTTTATTGCATGAGCTTTTACACATTGGCTTCGACTCTGAGCACAAAGAAGTCGTCACTGCAACCTTTAATGCTTCAGTTAACGTGATAAGGCCATAATAATTTTACATCTTACCCATATTTTTTTCTTTCTCCAAGTGCAGTCAACATCCAATCCTAATTTTAAAAGGCTGTGAGTTATCAGAGGTCTTGTCATCCTTTACTGGATGTCTTTTCTTGAGATCAGAGGTGTGTGCTCAGTTGTAGTTTTATTGTCTTTTGCTCAGCTCCAAGATTAAGTAATTTACCTATACTGAAAGTCAGTTTGATCATTTATTTCTTCTGAAACATGAAACCAGACAATGCAGTCTTCACTCTGCAATAATTTAATTTCAGTATAACAATGCTTTTTAAATTTGTTTACCTTTCTTGCTGAAGAGTTCCAATGCTTTTTTCCCCTCCTTCTTCCCCAGTCTATCATTAACATTCAAAGCTCTTTAAAGCCCTTTAATGTCTAAATTGTATGACCTTCTGTAAGAGACTGAGGGGCTGAAAGAGTTAATGTCTCAAACATTCGGCAAAGAAGGACCTTGGAGAAACTGAGAAGTTGAAAGAGTTATTGTCTCCAACACTGGAGGACTTGGTGTGACCACACTAATGAGATAAGGTGTAGCTGGAAGGGAGGATCTTGCGGAGGCAGGATAGCGCTTTTCTGGGCCTTATCTTGAGTAATTGCTACAAGCCTGAGACAGCATTGCCCCTGCATTTCTGACAGGAAGGGGGGTGCAGCACTAGCCTCAAACCCCCCAACCCCTTAAACCCCCTGGCCCATTTTGAGAAGGTTCGAGAACAACAGACTATGCATGCGAAGTAATTAGCATATGCAGTGGGACTAGTCAATAAACAGCGCAACTCAGAGGGGCTGGGTGCGTGCGCCCACCATCCGACGGAACCGGACCAGAGACATCGCTGGAACCTAGGGTGGTGATCTTTCCTTTACCTCTATTTTTTCTCTGTCTCTGTCTTCTAATTTAGACATAAACCGTTGACCAAGTCTGAGACTAGGACTGGACTCAGCTGCACCTAGACTCCTCTCTGAGAGGGAGTTTAGAAAGCAAGGGGGTCCTTTCTGAACCTCGTGACTCAACGGGAGGGCCTCCCTAACCACTGACCAGAGACCCCCGTTGGCTGGACCAACGCTGGACCCTGGACTGATGATTGATTTCTCTCTCTCTCTCTCTTCCTTTTCACTGAAAAGCGACATTAGCAATTAGTGAACTTTCTGTTATTCAATGATAACTTGTATGCCCAGATATTGAATGACAACTTGTACGCCTAGTTACTGAATGAATAAATTGGCATAGTAACCCGAGTCACTCGTCCCTCTTCTCTGTCACTAACTGCTTATGACCCATAGCTGGGGTGCAGCATCGCTGCGGGCAGGGAAAGTTGGGACGTGACATCAAATCTGAATTGTGAACCTTAGCACCGTCTGTGCTCAATTCCAACAAAGTAGATCAGCGAACCTGAGTCACTCCTCCCTCTTCTCTGCCACCAATTGCTTATGACCCATAGCTGGGGTGCAGCATCGCTGCGGGCAGAAAGTTGGGCCGTGACACCTTCTGTATGAGTGGTGGTCATATTTGTGTCACTGCTGCTCTTGTAGTCTCAGGCTTGTTTTTTCCACCTGGAGACACATATTTGTTTGGTCTGTTAAGACTAATTTCTGTCAAAGTTGCTGAAGCCTGGATGTTTTTATTTCCATGACTCAGTTTTACTGTTCATTTTTCTTGATTTTAAATATTTACATTAAAATGTTCAAAATAATTCTAGCTGGCAGCATTTAATTGAGAAAAGTGACTTACGTGTATGCCCTTCCAAATATACTCTCTTTTGAGTACCTGTCCTTCAGCAAAAATTCTCTCTCTCAGCGTACAGAGTATTGGTATCCTTTGCTGATACGGACATAAATTCTTCTAATTTATCTAGTATTTTATTTTACTTAGTGTTGTTTAATTTGATAGTCCTCATAATTGGGGGAGAGTTGGGAATACTTGGTATGGTTCCTGTGCAGAGGGTATTCCATGGCTGAGACATTACTTCGCTTCTGGTTTCTAAGATTCTAAGACTTCTTAAAAACCTTAAAATTTCTCTTACTTGTCCAGGACAGCAAGAGATTTACTTTTTTAGCTTTTATTATTCTTTTTTAATTATCATTTATTATATCTTCAAAAAATTGAAGTAAAGTTATAGGTGCAGAAGAGCTCATTGCACCCCATCACTGAAGAGATTATGGACAAGGCTTGCTGGACCCAGTGGTTTTTTCACCTTCTGCTTGTTTGCAGATGGGAGCACCAGAGGAAGCAACTGGGATTTCATCTTACTTGTTGGTCTTCCTACAGGTCTGTCAGATGGATTAGCTCGTTAGTGGTGGTGGTGTTTCCTTCTCTTCAATGTTATGGCAAGTTCGCGTCAGAGTAGTAAGTCTCTGAGACCACCCAGTGGGCTGTGCCACGGCGCTGAGGCTGCCTTGTGGCCCATGTGAATGTTCTGTATTAGGAAAATACACGAAGAACAAGGTAGCACCTGTCTTAAAAACATTTGAGTTTTTTGCCCAGCTCTTTCAAACTAGGGTATAGATCTGAACAGCTGCTCTGCAATCCCCTTGTGTCCCTTCACCCCAGAAGTATGCTAGTTGCACAGGCAGAATGACTGTGAAGTATTCTGCAAGGATCGTCACTTAGCGGTTGAAAAGTTTTCCTGTGTGGAAATAGGATGAATCTGGTTTGGGATTGCTTTACATTGGTGCCTTTAAACTCTGACGGGAGTCCCAGAAAGGCATACTTTCCCTCCTGAGCGGATCGAGCCCACCACACCTGCAGTGCAGATATCACCTATGTAGTGTTGAAATCAAATTTGCAGAATCTGCTTTTGCTGTACAATGCTTATCTTATTATTCAATGCTTACATCATATTCAGTGTCTGTGATGGTAACTCTTAAGCAGAGAATGGAAAAGAAGCCGTCTCTTTGGGAGGGAGATTTTAATTACCTCTTGCCCTAGAGAGAGCTGTCCTCCCAGGTTAGAGCAGAAAGTATTGGAAGGGCGCTGTGGGAAAGATTAGCGAGAGGCTCCTTTACCAAGCCACGGCTGCAAATCAATAGAGGCTTTCAGCTGTCAGTGCAACCAATCCCTAAACCATGAGTGCAAATATTTACTTCTACTGAAAACAGAGAGAATTTACAAAAAAAGCGAAACATATTTCCATTCCTTTATTTAGTCATAGAATCAATATAAATGATTTGAGGGTGTGGAAAATTCAAAGTGCTCCGGGATAGCACTCACTTGAGTATACAGTTTATTTTCATAGACCAAAGCTTTCACTCTGCAAGGAGGAAAATATCAGCACAGCAGGTCACTCTTGGCATAAACACTTCTGATGCGTATGTGCTCCTTTAACATTTAATTTTAATCAGAATGGACCGATATCTCTCCATAACATTTAGGTTGCTTTCTTTTGTGCAACAGAAAGTGTAAAGCTGTCGATAATTTTTAAAGTACCCATTTCTGTGACACCTGCATGATATTTTTTAATATTTGCTGAATAGATAATGTTCATGGTAGCGGAGTATACTGCGCAATAAACTGCTTTTGTGGCTGATTAAATGCCAAAGTGAAGTGGAGGTATTCAGCAACTGCAAAAGCCGTTTATTTAGTATATGCCAATGCCATGAACATTATTCCTGTTACACAAGATTTGCTATACCCTAATGTATAGAAGTATAAAAGAAATTGTTTCCTTTTCTTGTGAGGGTTGCAATTGCTGTGCTGCTTCAATCTCACACTTCACACTGGTAGGACATTCGGGAATGTAGCTAGGTTGAGTGGCTTGAGAAAGAGGCTGGTTTACACAGTGAATAATTATTTAACGGAGTTCTTTGTGTAGGAAAAGCATTATGTGGCTGGGTACGCTGAACTAAATTAACTGTAGTATGCAAATTCTCCAACTTTGGCCATTTAACTTTCGATAGGAAGACTTCCCTTTCGCTGCTGTGGTTGTCCCTTCAGGGCTTTGGCCTGGGGAAGGCAGCCGTAGTCTTGATTGTTGGCTTAACCGGAGACTTGCTGATGCACGTTTGCCTGTATTGTTTCCCTCGTTGACCAGTGCCGCCAACCCAACCACGGAGAGATAAGAAGCTGCAGCCATTTCCTGCCGTTCTTTGTGTAACGTTTTTCTCAAGATAGAAGTTGGCATGAGCTGTACGTAATCCTGATGTGTCTCTCATGGGGAAGGGATTTTTTTTTTTCTTTTTGGTGCTTAAATAGGTTATAAAGAGAATGGTTTCATCCTGGTTGGATGAAATAAGTACCTCAATGGCATATAGTTCTTGTGCCGTGGTATTCCTTCATGATAACGTCAGTTACAGAAACTTCCTGCAATTTGATTAGATACAAAATGAGAAAAATAAAAAATTATGATTATTTCATTGACTTCTCTCTTGATATATCTTATATATGTTGACTGCTAGAAATGAAGGGCCGTGGTGATTCTGTAGCACCAAACTGTCATTCTTCTTTATAATTCCTTTTTTTTGCATATTGATTTAGTATCACATCATTGAATTTCTATGGATTATTTCTTTTTCTTAAGTATTTCCTCATGACTTCTCTGACTGAGGAAGGGATGTAGACTTTTTAATTCCATTGCCATTCATGTTTGTTGTTACCCTCAGAGATAACAATCGCTTCATTTACAGTTCACCTGCCATTCTTTTCTTTGTATAGAAGCAGGTGCAGCAGAGAAAGCTGGTATTCCACCCTACAGATTGAACAATGTCATCAGTTTGCTGTCCACAGGATCTTCAAGAGTTGCAGTCTGCACTCTTTCTTTGCAGAAGATTATCATTTATTGCTACAGCGTGATAAACTTTTCTAATATCTGTTTCTCAAATTTGACTACTAAATTGCATATGCAAGCGAGCAACCACAAATAAACAAGGCGGTATTTTTATAGTTATCTTCTGTTCCTCATTAGCCCAGAAGCTGGACAGTGGACTGCTAAATGCATGTTGTTCTGTAAATAGGCTGGGAGTAAAATACACAGGAGAAAGATTTCAGCTGTATGGAATGGATATCGCTGACACATTTAAAGCAATATACCCTGTAGTTACAGTTTGAGTACCATTCATGAAATGGAAGGTGCTTGCTTTATCCGTTTTCCATTTCCTATGGAATTACAGTTATAGGCACATGTCCTGGCGTTGTATTTTGTCTCACACATTAATGTTTGCTGTCTTGGGAAGTTGCTTCTGATTACAGAATGTTGGATGCAATGGTAATAACTCCATGGTCACTGAAGTCAGTGACTAACAGAGAGGTGACCCTTCAGTGTTTTACCTCTGGAGATCACTGTGTGGTAGAGAATGAGGCTCTAAAGACCCTTCCTCTCTCCCAGGTTAAAACCCTCTGTTGCTATTTCATTCTCAAAATGCTCCAGACTGCAGTTACCTAAGAACATAATTTTGAGGACACGAACAGCCCTGATACCTAGGCCTTGTACGCTAAAGGGAGATGCAGTAAGCCCACATAGCAGCTTCACACTGGGGAGAAAAAAAGAGTTTGGACTTTATTCACTACACTTCCAGTTTTATGCAGGTATGCCTGGTGCATTGGGGAAATTGTTTAGGAGCGATCAATCCTTGTGTGAAGATTGCCTTGTAATGCTGCTAAGGTCAGGGAGACCTTGGTTTATTTGCCACATAAGTGCTGCTTGAGCGACTTAGGATACTCCAACACCTATAGGAACAACCTTAACTTGCACACTAGAGGTTTTCCACATTTTAGGACTGTGATTTCTTGCACAGCTTGCTCATTTAATACAGATCATACAGTGGGGTGAACTAATCAGGGTTTCATCAGCATTATCCCTCTGCCTTTGATATAGCTTAAACACTTTACTGTAGTAGGTGTTTAGGATCATAAATAAATGTTCTTTCTGTTTTTCCACTACTCAAGCTAAGTGCTTCTAGAAGTTTTTGTAGTAGCAATCTGTTACTGCAAACTTGATCGTGCTGTTCTTCTGTGGTAATGCTTGCTGAAGTTGGATGTAATTCATGTGCAAAGTGTATGAGAATAATTATAAGTGACCACGGTCAGGATTTGCTTTTCTGGTGTGATACTGGCTCTTGATTGAATCCCACTATAATTTCTGTTAAGATGGATAAAAACTCATGAGGAAATTCATATCCCAAGTACTTTTGGGGGGTGTCGTGGTTTAACCCCAGCCAGCAACTAAGTACCACACAGTACCACCCAGGGGGGTGAGGAGGAGAATCGGAAAGAAAGGAAAACTCATGGGTTGAGATAAAGACAGCTCACTAGAACAGCAAAGGAAAGGATAATAATAATAATAATAATATAATATATATTAATAATAATAACAAGTAAATATAGTAATAATAGAATATACAAAACAAACATGCACAATGATTCACTTCCTGATGACCAATACAGCCCATCCCAAGCAGTAATCATGGAGCAAAACCAAGCGCGATCTTGTAACGATCCTGAGTAGTGATCTCAGAACAGCGATTTCCTCAGCAGCGATCTTGGAACCCCAAGTTCCCAAGAGCGAGAGAGCAAGCGAGCAAGGGAACAAGAGAACCCAGCCCACCGGCTGACCCTCACTTATATACTGGGCATGACATCTTTGGTATGGAATACCCTCTTTGGCCAGTTTGGGTCAACTATACTGGCCATACCCCTCCCAGCTTTTTGCACCTGCACATTGGCAAAACCTGGGAAGCTGAAAAAAGTCCTTGATCTCTTAGCAACTCCTTGATCTCTTAGCAGCAACTAATAACATCAGTGTATTATCAACATTCTTCACATACCAAATCCCATACCAAATCCAAACCACAGTAGCTGCTGGGAAGAAAATTAGCTCCATCCCAGCCAAAACCAGGACTGGGGGGTTGGCAGAGGACTATAGTCCAGTGGCTGGAATGCAGAATTAGGGTAGCTGGTCTTTGTTTTCAGTTTTGCTTCTTTCTGATATGTGACTTAGTCTGGGATTTAGTCTTTTCATCTGTAAAACTGGAATAATAATACTTGCAATTTGAGACTTACAATGTGCTTTGAGACCAACAGTGAAAAGCTCTCAGTAGTGTATTTATTACATTCTGTTTGTAGACGTTACAAGCAGTATCTAGGAGAAATGAGAATAAAATGAAGCCAAACACACTGATTTAAAAGCAAACTGTTGAAGCCAGGCCTGAACTAGTAAAATAGTTACCCATGTGCCAATGTCTCTCTTCACATAGCTCAGAATTAAATTGCAGGATTCCAACTGCTGTCAAAAAAAACCAAAACCAAAAATACCACCAAGGTTATAACTGTTTAATGGGGGGAAAATGGCTAATTTCTGTCTCTTTAAATTTTGTGGTGGAGAAAATAAGGTGCTTTGATCTTTAAATGACAGCTTCCAGAGTCATTACATTGAATCAGTTAATCTCTCCCAGTAGTTACCTTATTCTCTCTTCCTCATGGGCACCCTCTTTCATGGTCTCAGTGCTGAGCTTCAAATCAATGAACAAACTGTAACTGCTTCCAATACAGCCTGTCTAGTGAGCTTTCCTGCTTTCATGTATTGCCAAGCTCTTACCTCAAACCTTGGCACATCAAAGTGGAGAAGAAGTCCAGTAGTGCCACATGTGTGTTAACCAAGCTGGCTCCATCACCTTCATTTACAGTGCATGGGTCAGCCAGTCCCTTGCCTCTTGACGAGAGAGGTTTGTCAGAGACTGCATGCCCTGTCATTCCCAGGTGACATATGTAATTCAAAGCAGGTCCAGTGACACAGCGGTGACTGTGAGTATCCTTGGTCATCCCTTTATCTAGTTTAAAAAAATACTAACCAAACCGATAACTGATCTACATATCTTTGTATGACATACCCATGCCCAGACAAAAATAAGTTGCATTCTGTGTCGTGCTGCTGACTGAATATTCTTTTTGTTCAGCCTGGTTTTCATTTCTCTTAGAAAAAATTGAGAAATTTCCCAGTGTAAGCCCCACGAAGCATCTATGTTATGTACAGTATGAGCTATTTTATCTGCTAGTGCATAGCAAATGCTGTGAATTAACACCTGGGAGTTTTTCAAGTTTTACCAGCTAGTGCACACGCTGTATAAAACTCAGGAGCTGAGGTTCTGGAGCAGCATCTGTTCTCCTGCCCATGTTATTAATCTGTTCCTTTATGTAAAGGGGTTACAGTATATGGTGAATCTTGTGCAAGTTCTATTAGAGTAATTTTGCGGTTTTAGACACATAATGGTTACTTAGGAAGACAAACGCCATCATTCTGAACGTCCCCCCTTTCCTCCTTCTCCCCCAAGCTTTCTATTGCTGAGTATGATGTCATATGGCATGGAATATCCCTCTGGTCAGTTGGGGTCAGCTGTCCCAGCTGTGTCCCTTCCCAACTCCTTGTGCACCCCCAGCCCACTCGCTGGTGGGGTGGGGTGAGAAGCAGAAGAGGCCTTGACTCTGTGTCAGCCCTGCTCAGCAATAACAAAAACATCTCTGTATTATCAACAGTGTTCCCAGCACAAATCCCAAACATAGCCCCATACTAGCTACTATGAAGAAAATTAACTCTCTCCCAGCCAAACCCAGCACATACTTACACTTGAAAACATTTTCTGTGGTCTGCGCTAATCATCCATTCGTCTCTGCTTCCTAAGCTTATGGCTAGGTCACATGAACTACTTCAAAATGAGAGTTTTGCTCAATGTCTGTGAGAATGGTGCAGAATCGTTTCCTACCTTCTATGCTATTTTGCATTGCTTTATCAATACTATTTTCTTTATTTGTTTGATCGTGATTTGGGGCCAGAAGTAACAGAATCTGAATACAGCATCTGATAATTAGCCAGAGCTAAGCCTTTCCTATGTGGGCACCAATAATCTTGTTTGTGCCGTCTTTACTCAAGATCACCCTGTTTCTAATTCTCTGTTTAATAGTATTCCAGATTCTGTTATCAAAATCCTTCAGCTTTCTCCAGTACTTTGCTGCCAGGTTTCTTACAAGTCTGACGACCTAAGAGGTCCTTCTGTACCGAAGACATAACATTTCTTAATCCCCAAGGGTCCTTTAAAAATCATTTTATAAATCAAGCTTCTCTGTTTCCACGGCTGTGTGTAATTGTGCGTATACTTTTTAAAAGATACTTACTTCGGGGGCTGGAGAGAATTAAGGAAAAAGTTCAACTTAACTTAAACTAAAGTATCTTGGTATTACTATTTAACACTTCAATATTATCTTTGTTTATTTTATTCTGCACATACCTTCATCTAGGTGTTCTCCATTTCTGTGTTCTTTGCAATGTTGGATTTAATCCTTAATTATCCCATGCCCGGGAGGAAAAGAGGCAGCAATTGCTATAGATGAGTGGGTCAATGGCAAGGAAAACGGTCCCAGGGACGAGCAGAGCAAAGCTGGTATACTTTCTACTCTGGGACTTCTAGGGAAGGAAGGATTGATACATGCTCTTACACTACCTTTATGAAACTTTGAGATTCTTAATACAGTTACATGTCCTCGTTGTGTCAGTCTGAAATCCCCTCTGTCATGATACGTGGCAAAAAGCCTTAAAAAAGAATTGAGAACATCCTTGTACTTTATGGTACAATGATTTGAGTGTGATTCCTCACTGGAGCTGGTAAGAATAAATATATAGAATAATATACTTAAAAAAAGAAAAACTTAAAAAAACCCCCACAACCTAACCTCAGTTTAGTAAACCCACAGTAAGCGTAGCAGTATGTTTATATATATATAACATGAATTCCGTATGTAATTTCCAATTTTTTTGTGATAAAGTTTTCTCAGCATAATTTTATAGTTCTAAAAATGGAAAACTGTGCCTGTCCTTTGTCTGATACCTACCAGTGTAATTTATTACTGAAAAATAAAAGGGGAAACCTGCATATTTCATCGTATAAAGAGTGCGGACAAATCTTGTTTCTCATAGGAGCAAATACAGTTAAATATTTCCGAAAATTGTGCAAACACAAAATAAGATTTCTTTTTACTCTGCCACCAATAGATGAGCACACCAGGTAATACAGCCTAAGAAAATAAATGACCATTAGTGATACTTATGATAATTAGTGTACTTTTGGTAAAGCATCTGAACATCTCACAGAATTTTGAGTGAAGTGGAGCATTCACGTTTTACTGGTGAAGCTAAATTACAGATTTTTCAGTGGCTACAACTGTTACTGCAACCCTCACTAAAATTAAAGGAGGTTAGATTTCTAACTGATGTACCTTTGAAAATAAAGTTTCAGTTAAAGGTCATACACAAAGTCTGTTTTGATGAAGAAGGAAAAGCACATCTTCAGATCCCACTCGTGTCCATTTACAGCATGTTGTGTCTGTATTTCTGCATTCTGACTGTAAGAAATCTGTTATTTTTTTTTTTTTTTCTCCTCCTTCAGGTCTCATGGAAACCTCCTCTGATACAGAATGGCGAAATCCTGAACTATGAGATTCGCATGCCTGATCCACGAATTGTCATTACTGGGAACACTTCATCAACGTTAAGTCATTTGGTGACTAATCTTATACCCTATACAAACTACTCGGTCACTGTAATAGCTTGTTCTGGAGGTGATGGCTTTCTAGGAGGCTGCACGGAGAGTTTGCCTACAAGCGTGACGACACCTTCAACAGTTCCTCAGAGTGTTAGTCCGTTGTCTGTGACTCCAATCAGCGAGTCCTTTATTGCCATTTCTTGGCAACCACCACTAAGGCCAAATGGTCCTCATCTGAGGTAAGCTCATCTGAGGTAAGCTCTTAGTTGCAACTAAGATAGCAGTTTTCTTCTCCTTACCTAAATCTGACTCAGAAAATTCCGAGTGATGCAAACTTTATGATGCGTTCTCTTAATTTCTGACTTTTTGAAGTTCCTCTTTAGGGTTCAGGAGTCAATGAGCGGACTGATGGAAAGTGGGTATGTCTAGAAGCAGATAGCAGGGTGAGCTTTGAATTGTTTTGCACGTACAAAGAGTCAGGATTATTAAGAGCAAGTGTGGTGTCTGTGCTGTGGCATTTCCTTTGCAGAAAACATTCAGGAAGGCTCTGGGTCTTTCAGATCAGTCCTGTCTGAAAAGCCAGAAGGAGCAAGCACAGGATATTTGCAAAGTCATAACGGGTTTGGGCTGCAGGATCAGCCACTTTTTGGAGGCGAGTTCAGGCAACACATCCCACCAACAAAATGACAATAAAAGCATGAGATCTCTGTGAACATAAGTGTGTAACACATTCAATATTCTCGATACTCTGTGTGGGTTATTCCACATAAAGAGAAAAGTAACCATTTGAAAGTGTGATGACACAAAATTATCTTCAAAATTTAACCGATTAATAAATTGCACATGAGACAGTGCATGAGAAAAATGGAAGTTAAAGTGCTACAGGTTTGGGGGTAGAGCCAAAAATGGGAAATGCAAGGAAGTACTGGGTACAGCAGGCTGGATTTCACCACAGGAACTAGAGAAAGGCATCTCCTCTGAGATTTGTCTGGAATGCTGGGATGGGGATCTTGGCTTGAATCTGTTGATTACTGAGAGAGTGTGTGTGTATCTATACATTAAAAAAATACGGATTTGAGTGCATGAAGATTTATAAAGACAAATGTATCTTAATATATACACAATAAGAAATGTCAAACAAATCTTTCATTCTGGTGCTTTAACGTATTGTGAAACATTGTGCATGGAATTATATCTCTGTACTCCATATGTTCTGGTTAGTAGCTCTCTTCTAGGTGCACTGATGGGTTCAATAATTATCATGTAATGCTGTTTCAGTTGCGTATGTTATTACAGCACAGTAGCTTGACTCTTTCTTCAGGCTTAATTAGGGCACACTACAACTGAATGAAATGATGATTGCTCTACAGTAAAATTTGAAGTTTTTGAAAAGCAGTCCCTGTTATTCTGGGGTTAACAACATGACCATTTTACCATAGATTATTGAAGTAATTCAGCACGACCTACATCTGCAGACTTCATTTCCTTCATGGTGTGCCATGCTGCCCTCAACAAGAACAACCACTGAAGCAGCTGCTCTGTACAGCATGATGGAGCAAGAAGTCTGCAGCAAGCGGAGTAGCAGCAGCAGCTGCCAGTGGGGGTGATTTACACATCATCACCATTCAGCATTCAAAAAGATTTAGATGTTTTTCATGACTTGTCTATGAAATATATTGGACAGAATATGCCAGGACTGTTCCTAATAAAACTGGAAGGATCCGTCTTTGGGTTCTGTTGACACTGATGAACCACTCATGTGAGAGTTGTTCTTGGGGTATAAAGTCATCTGAATGTTTTGATAGAGTTGGAGTTTAATTAGTTTTCACTATTTAATTTCTGAGGTTATACTCCCAACTTCTGCAGTAATTTGGTTTGGCATCACTAAGGTCAGTGGCACAATGCTTGTTTGTACCAGTTGAGGATTATTCCCCAAAGTCCAGGGCGAAAGTTGTTGGAAGTTACACATGTACATCCTAGCTGCCGCGGAGCATAGGTAGTCTCAGCTCTCTTGTAAGAGGGCTTCTCAGTTGATTTCTGGTTTTGAAGCAATGCAAAATCACTGTATGCAGTACCTGTTAAATACCCTCTTAATTCAGGGTCTCAAATCTGGAACGGTATTGTCCAGTATTTCCTCATCAAACTGGAGATGATCTTAACATAAAAAAGGTAAGTGTCAAATTAGACATGAAGCCAGTGGTCAGAAAGATCATTGCAACAGGTTGGCGGCTCACACCAAGGCAACCTGATCTAGTTGAGGATGTCTCTGCTTATTGCAGGGGGGTTGAACTAGATGACCTTTAGAGGTCCCTTCCAACCCAAACTATTCTATGAGTCTATGATTCCGCAGAATGCTTAAACACAGAAGGAAACATTTTCACAAATAAGCGCTTAAAGTGGGAGTTTTTAAGATCTGCCTGAGTATCCACATATTTTTGACTGGAATTTAACAAAATGGGGGGCAGGGAAAGGATGATACACAGCAGCTCAGCACTTTAGAGAATCAAGTTGTGTATTTAAGTGAATATATATGCATATGACCCTAATTTGTTGGGCATCAGTGGAAACACTGTTGTAACTGTAGTTTGATTAAAACTGCAGCTCACCATTGAAAGCAGTTCCAGAGTGGTTCTATAACTGGTAGGAAGAGTACAAACACCTGGTGCCTTACAAAGAAAACGCCACTATCAGAAACAAAAATCCTATTAAAAAATTCCTGTGAAATGCAATAAAGAATAATAATCCTAAAGATTTTGAACCAATCTATATAATTTTGTTTCCTTTAGTGTATAGTTTTCTACATAATCCCTAGGATGACCAGGAAATGCAAAATATAATATTATCACCTTTAGTTTGTGTAGACATTAAGTGATTTAATCTTTGTTAAATTCTGTAAAGGTTTTGTATAAAAGGTGATGAAGAGTGAGTGATGCAGAATGGGTGGAAGGCGTGTTTTCCGAATCAGGCAGTCTCATGGCCGACCTGATGAAAGATGGGCTTTAGCTGACCTGCTGTTTGGAACAGAGACAGGAATACAGCTTCAGATACCAATTAAAACCAGGATGAAATAGTTTGGTCTTTCAAGCTCACATCATGAATGTCTCCCCAAATACAAAGGTGCCTTGCTAAGGTCTACAGATGGAACAGTTAACTCATTCTACGCCTGTCACTCGTAACTTACACTGTGGTTATTTGCAAACAGACATTAAACACAAATGCACACTTAAGTTGCTACTACCAGTAAAAGAGTAATAGCGATGCTATGTGTTTCAGCACATTTGCAAGAGACATTGTCATTTCATATTCTGGGGCAGTCTGTGCATAGCAGATGGCATCAGTCAAGTCTACATAAGACACTGTTACTGGGCTATTTGGACTTGATCTTCATAGCATTTCCACAAAGTTTAAAACCTGTAAATCATTAAATAAACTCATTCTTTCAAAAGGAAGTGCTTCATTTTCCATTTTCAAAGTAGTTTTTTTAAGTAATTGAATGTTTTAAATCATGAAACATTAAAAAGAATGTTTATCTCAGAAAGTTTACAGCTGTAAAAACAAAATAATGTGTGGCTTTAAAAAAAAACTGGGTTTTTTTTTGTGTAATAACATTAGTTGAGATAATCCTGGTGTTCTGCTTGTCTTTTGTGTTAGATATGAGCTCCTGAGACGTAAAATCCAGCAACCACTTGCATCAAATCCCCCTGAAGATTTAAATCTGTGGCACAATATTTACTCAGGAACTCAGTGGTTTTATGAAGATAAGGGTCTTAGCAGGTGAGATTACAAAAACTATAAAAACAAATGCTGGCATTTTGTATAGTGTATGTTTAATAGTTCAAAGTATTTCTTGTGTCTTTATGTAGTGAACATATTAATTATGTAATGAAATATTTTTTGTCATCATCTTTGGTATTAATCATTCTAATATGCAGGGATTTATTATTAGTCTGTCATTCTTGACTCACGTATTGTTTTGCTCTGAAAAACAAATGAAAATAAAGGTCTTGTGAAATTTTAGCATTGATATGCTCCTGCAATCACACCATTTAGATTTATGTGTACATACGCTCTAGATTTGTGTGGTGGCAAAGTTATAGCACAGGCAGAATGAATGTTTGAGAAGTCCTAGCTGGGAAACATTTGAAGCTTGGTTTCAGCATTGTTTTTCTTACCTGGTTTTAAAAGTGCAAATTAACAATTGCTTTAATATCTCCGAAGCCAAGAAGAGTATTTATTGCACTCTCAGCAGATCTAATTTAAGGACAGCTTTGTGTTAGCTTCATTACAGTTAAATGCAGAGTGTTGAGAGTGGGGAAATGGAGGGTGGATTCTGTTTCTCAGTATGTAACAGACGTACTGTGTGGTATAGAGCAAGACATTTACTCTTGATCAACCTTAGTTTCCGCATCTCAAAGTCAAAGCTACCAGCCTTAAGACAAGCAAACACACACATTAAGAACCTGCAACAGAAGATTCAACATGGGTTGTGCATTGGGTTTTTGTAGGTAAAGTCTCAGGAAAACATTCATGGATGGTTTCAGGACGTGTGTGTTCTCTGTGCTTGTGTGCTGGCGTGCTTTATGAGGACTGCATGTCAATCATTGCCTCTCAAATATCTGTACGTTGTTTCTACTTACTTTGATAAAAGAGCATCCCTCCTGAGCACGATGTGAACCAGAAGAACGTGACCTCTGCTCCTGACTGTTGTATAGACTGAACCAAGCCAAGGGCTACTGCCTCTGGCTTGTCACTGCCTACTTGCTGAAAGTCACTGCTCATTTTCATCCATTGCAATAGCTGATCACGGAGCTGTTCTTTTACCCGATCCTGCCCAAGTGTCCTTTCCTTTCTTTCAAATAGGTTTGAAACTCTACGTAGAGTTTCCTTTGGCTTTAGTTTAGCTCATTTCAGCAGCACTGACGTGTGCAGCAGTTATGTTAGCAGTTCAGAGGGGGCAATAAATTCTGACGAGGCTTCAGTGACAAGTCATTAGGCACAACGACCTTTTGAGTTGAATGAGCTATGGCCAGAAAAGTGTGCCTAACCCTCAAACACACCTGAACGCTTCTTTTGGGGAGGCTTCTGCAACCTGCAGCTATGTTTTTGCAGTCGACAACTCAGGATGAGTTTGTGGCTGGAGAGAAGATGCTGCAGAGAGATTCAAGTCGTCTTTTTCCCAGAAAGAAAATCCACATATCAGCATCTATTTTCATTTGTGTCATGCTTTAAGCTTGTTTCAGAATTAGTGAACTTTTATTACATTCCTGACAGAAGTCTATTTTTACAATGATTTTTTTCAGATGGCTTCTTCATTTCTAGTAGGCTAAGCCAAGCTTCTTTTATTTTCATCATTGGAAATATGGATCCAAAAACGAATCTCAAATTCTCATCATTAAATTGCAAGACTAGATCCCATTCATTTTTTAGTGCACATGTGCTATGGTGTCCAAGAAAATACTACATGTTCGCAAGTGACAGAAAATGCAGAGAGGGAAATAAGACGTGTTATATATATTGTTGCTGTTCTATGATGCTTTATAGTTACAGTTGGAGGTAGTGAGCTCCCATTAGTTTGCTTTCTTCTCAGTGGGACTGTTAAAGCTTGGCTCCTTTGAAAATCAGGCTGGATGGTTGCATAATATGGGGTGCTACAGTAAAACAGTTTAAAAAAAAAAGTAGAAGTAAATATACAGTGCGAGTGACTTTTCTTTTTGTCGCAAAATCTCTAAATATTAAGCATTTACTGGATGTTCCTTTATTGTGTTTGTAGACGTTTATCCCAAAGTGCTGCAGCTTCAATGAAAATTTGAACAAGATGATCCTGTGTTTCTGTGATTGTGCAGTTTTGTGTGAGGCTTTTTATGATGAAATTAAATTTGAGATTATGAAATCCCACTTAAATTACATTAATATGCCATTCGATATAGAGAAGAAATTATGGAGTGACAGTCACTTGGTTTACTAAGCATACATGAAGTATTTAATAAATCTGTATAAGTTGAATATACACAGTTCTGAAGAAAATTACTTTATTAAATGAGTTCGCATTCCTAGGCACTTTTTTGGATGTTTTTTTTTAGCGGGAGAGTCCTGGCTGTGTGGTGAGTCACTTTTACAAATGAGATTCTGCAAGTTAAAATCAATGGGTTTCCCAAAAGAGGAAAAAAGCCTCATTTGATTAAATTCAGATCCAAATTTTGGCAGGTTGCCACTGCTGTAATTACATATTGAATTGAGCTATAATCTCTCAACACCTCAGAAGCTACAACTATGAAGAAATGATGTGTTTTATTTTTGTTACCATGTTAATCGCGCTGAATTATTTCCAAAAAATAGACACCTCTCATAGAGTGTTCATTGGTGCAAACCATGCAGCTGAATTTTTCGGACCGGGAGGGAAGAAACAACAAAACTTTGGCACAGGCAGAAGGTTTACAGCAAATGTTTTCTACATCTGCATTTTTCGTTCCATTTAATTATTTTTAAAATGTCTTAGGTACACAACATATGAGTACAAGCTCATAGTGCACAACGAGGTAGGATATACATCAGGTGAAGAAGTGATAGCTACTACATTAGCAGGATTACCAGAGAAAGGAAGTATCCTCGTTGCACGTGCTGTTAATCATACTGCTGTAGAAGTGGAATGGTCAAAACCAAGTAAGTGTGCTTAGTATTTATTCCAGTAACTAGATGTTAACCTGCCATCACTTATGTTGGTCTGCCTTGCTCTCGTAGGAAACACGGTCCTTGTCTTGATTTATAATATACCTAAGTGTCCTTGAAAGGAGAGGAAAGAAATAGGAAAAAAAAGTGCACGTTTTGCTATTTCTCAGTCATGTTCGTATTTATTATATGCTATTTCTGCAGAATGAGAATAGCGAAAGTGAAGAAATAGTTAATGCAAACTCATGAGAAATCTATAAAGTAGTAGTACACAAAATCCTGTTGTCTTTGTGGTATGTTTCATCTCTTTGTGTAAAAATATACATATACATTCCTTCAGGATGAGAGGATCCCCTTTCTCTCTCTTTTTGCTCTGCTCCTTAAAATGAATTTAGCCAATTTCTCTAGTTGGTTTGCTAATACAGCAGTGGGGAATTTCTTCATGACTTACATGCAAATGATTTTATACGGACTGGGTGCTGAATTGCAACAAATGTAGTCTCTTTATTTTATAATTGCATGCCTGAAGAAAGCATGCTTATAAAAACTGACAAATGTAATAGATCTGAAGCAGCTCACTGAAGTTTCATTACCTTAGTAATCTAAACCCTTGACCTTCTAGATGTAGGTAATGCAATCTGGTTTTATTTTCATTCATACCTTAGAAATTTCCTCCATATATGTTTATGAATGCAAAGGTTAAACACCAAGACAGGGCCATTTGTTATTTCAAAACCTTATCGTATTTTATTACTTCTTATGTTGCAAGAAGCATATTAACTATTTTGTATACGCATGTTTCATTTTTCTCATAATATTAGTTTTCAAATAATTTTCTTGGGTTTGGGGGGAACTTGGGAGTCCTTAATGTAAGGTGACTTGCTATCTTTCTTTTTCTGGAAAACCTGCTGAAGGTTTCTGACTTCTAAGGATTTAGGATTTTTATCTATACCACTTACAATAAAAATAACATATCACTCTTGATTAAGAATTTCTATGACAAAACTGTGTATTATTAAATCTGCAAATATGCTTTTTGCTTTTATCAATGCTCTTCCCAGTCAGCTGAGTCCTGTTCAGTCGTACAGTGTGTCATCTAAAGCCATATGCATTAGTGCTTAAAGTTTTTGTCATAATTATTCTTTTCATCTTGATGCTTACTGGAAAAGCAGTTGCATTTGATCAGATCTGAACTTAAACTGTTTGACAAAGGACAGATAAGATAACAGGCTACATCTGAGTTACTAAAATGGAGAAGCAAGACTGGCCTGGAATCCTTGCTTATCCACCAGCTCAGACCAGGGAATGTCCTTCCCTGTGTAGCCAGAAAATCGTACTGTTTTTTTTCTTCCTTTCACTGGGGAAGCTAATGCTGGGCAAAACGCATTTTAGGAAGAAATGTCAGTTGTTTTTTTTTTTTCCCCTGTAAATATAATGCTTCTGAGTGTATTACAGCTTTACATGTAAATGATGCTATCAACCTTGTTCTAAAATAATAACACGTGGATTTTCATTTTCACCATGGCCAAAAGGCCGTCCGTGTAAAGTTCAATGTAACTATAAATTAAGGCATAGGCACTTGCCCCTTATTCGTGGCTAGAGGACTAACAGAGGAATTCAGTACTTTTGGGGTGGGGTGGGGGAGTGTTGTTTGAAAGGAAGAAGCAAAAAGGGAAAAAATCTTTGAGGGTTCCATCTTAGACTGGTGCCATAGAGCAATCTGATTTGCTCTCTTATCCGGGTGAAAGCCATCCTTTCGCAGTGGCAAGCTGCAAGGTCCACACCCCAGCTAGCAGTGGGTTTCACCTACCAATTTGTTTGCTTCACAGATTCCATTGTCATCATGGGGATATCTAGAGAAAAAAAGCTTTCTCCAGTATTAGATAGGATAATGAACGGTTAACTATTTTGGCAAGTTTGGAGGAGCAGTCTGCATCACTACTTATGAGGGTGAAATTGAAGGCACTTGATGGAATCTTCGCTTTTTTTTAAACAAGAGGGTCTGCATAAAATCTGTTTTTCTCTTCACAATAAATGTTTTTGATAAGAAACTTGCTGATGGAGTATTTCGCAGTTGATCTCCCAATGTTTTTCCTTTCTTTTCTTAGCACTACAAGATTTGCAAGGAGATGTTGCATATTACACCCTCTTCTTGAATTCTACTGATGATAGAAGATCTCTCAGGATCCAGGCTGATGTAAACTCTATAGTCATAGGTGATTTGCAGCCCAACACAGAGTATCAGATATTTTTTCATGTTTTTAACGGAGCCCACAGCATCAACAGCAAAGTTGTGCATGTGACTACGTCAGATGGAGGTTGGTTAGCAGTGAATGCGGCTTGGCTTAAAATCTGAGAATGAAATTGATTGATTTTTGTTAGGGTTGAGATCAGTCATCCTTCCATTATAAAATTTCCGGTATAAAAGGAAAAAGGGCTAAAACGCTAAAATGCTTAAGTGCTGGTTGTCATCATGTGGTAGATCAATAAACGGTCCCACTGAGACAGAAGCAAAAGCTCTAATAGCAGATATTAACCCAGTTTGTTCTCATCTTCTCCTGCATTCTCCTATCTGCGTGCACTAAGTTTGGAACTGAGTTCATATCAATAAATGGTGGAATTTAGAAACAATTAATGGGCTTTTTAAAAGATTTGCTCTGTGAAGCGATGTGCTTTTGACATGACAGTCATACACAGGGCCTTTCCTGAGTCACCAGAAACTCTAGGTGTAAGTTCAGCCTCTAAGAAAATTCTTTAGGAGTCATTTCTGTGCCAGTGGGCAAGTGCGGGGGTTGGGGGGGGCAGTGGAGAGTTGAGGATAAAATCATAATAAAAAAATTTGGCATCTGAAATGTGTTTAGAATGGCCTTTCTAATCTTTTTGCTTTATAAAGTCTCATTATAAACATTATAATATCATTACCTCAGAAGCAAGTGTTCCAGGTCATTAGCAAAGCACTTTAAGTGAGGATTCCATTTCCTTTCTGATGCCAAAGGTCAGCACCTTTTGTTTATAAAATAGAATCGATCGTAAGGGCAATTTTTCAACCGGTAAAGATGGGTTCTTATGATAAAAATAGGTCTTTGCATGGTTATTTCTGACATGCTTAGATAATTATGTAATTTAACGCTAAGGGATGTGGTGGCTTTTTTTTTTTAAATAAGTGTTAGACTTCATCGTTACCTGTAGTAATCAACATTCAAAACCATTTACATAATGACAATATTGCATATTGCTTCATATTGCTTCAGCTATGAGGCTGATAACGTCACGTTCCACCAGACAAAGTATTTTGGTCTCAGATTTTGCTTTAAAAGCAAAATGCTCTGGTTTCCTCTTTTTTTTGGAAGGATGAGGATTGGGGGAGACATAAAAATAATATTTGTATGTTGGCAGTGCAGATGGGTGAATAATTTATCATCATAGCTCACTGGCCACATACTACTGATGATTGACACTATACTGCTGGTATAAAGCATTTTACCATCAGCTCTCATGGTTTCTAACTGAGAGTATAATAAGCCAATTTACAGAAGACTACAGACTGTGATAACTTCATCAGAGGAAAGCAGATAAGCAGTGAACCCTTTGCTAAACCTAAATACTAATCTGCATTTGGTTAAACAAGTGCTTTTGCAGAGACAGCTGGAGTTTATTCAGTTTCTTCCTTTATTTCTAGAGCCTGAGGGCATGTTCCCTCCAGAGGTTGTCATCATCAACAGTACAGCTGTACGTGTCATCTGGACATCGCCTTCAAACCCGAATGGTGTTGTCACAGAGTACTCTATCTATGTAAATAATAAGCAGTACAAGACTGGAATGAACGAGCCGGGCTCCTTTCTTTTAGCAGACTTGTCTCCATTCACTGTATATGATATACAGGTTAGAATATCTTTTCTGGGTGGTGTAATATACTTTAATTTTACATAAAATATGTGTATTTCCAAGCGGAATGTTGTTTTGTGAATTTCTTTACATACATGGACATGTATTTGCACTGATGTCTGTGTGCATATACATACAAGGCATAAATTTATTTTCAGCATATTTTAGGTCTGTGTACACTTTTCAAAATACAGATTTCCATTATCTTTTTTTCAAACCATCAAAACTCCATTTACTTTCCCCTAAATGCTCTGTGCTACAACATTAGCAAAGCCCCAACATATATTACAAAGAGGCAAAGATTCTACTCCTACTCATTAAAAGAAAATTGCAATTGTTTTAGAAACATCAGGCATGCATAATATATCAGCACAGAGAAATAACGATATTGTATTTGTCATCCTTTTATCATTTTCTTTTTTCTCCTTATCCTTCTGAGGAGGAAGCAGAGCTGATCTCCGAAATCATAGTAGTACTTTTTATGCTGTTAATAAGTGCAATATTTTTTCTTTGCTTTTCCCTTTCTCTATCTTTGCCTCTCTATTCATATATCTAATGAAAGGCAAAATACACTGTGCAGAATAGAAAAAAAAAATCTTTCTATCATGAAGTTGTATTAATATATTCAAGAAATACAGTTTGACTCTTAATTGTAACTATTCCTATCTATTTCGTTCAGGTTTGGTTTGCATTATATACGAGAAGGACTTAGTAGTACCATGTATACTTCATTCTAAAAATTTGCATCCAGTTTCTACATGCCATAAATAAACATCACAGACAGGCATACCGTAACAGATTTCTGTGTTCCAGCCCCTCTGAAACAGCAAACCTCCATCCATGAATACACATATGACTTCCTGAATGCCGCTTGGAAACACATTTGTCTTTTCTCAATAACAATGCAAATTCGGTGTACTGCCTCACTTATAGAGCCTCTATATTAATTTACCATGACCACCTTCTGTTGCTTGAGATGTTAATTATTTTTCTCTTCTGCTTTCCTAGTCTTTATACTGGAATTATATTTGCATCAATGTGATAGGTAAAACCAAAATAAGCTGGTTTTAATTTTTTTTTTTTCTTTTGATTCTTTTTCTTCTTGTCTTGGAAACAATATTATCTCGGATGCATGTGCATCTCACTGGTAATCTTACTGCATTATCTTTCATTTTTTGTGCTCTTTTGAGTAGCTTCTCTGTTGGCAATACAGAAACAATGTTACCATCCTTCACTAGCTATTTCACTTTGCCTCTGCTTAGTTTAATCCCAAGAATTGAAGGAGTAAGTTTTTATTTCTGTGGCGTTTTGCATAACAAAGTGTATGATTCCTAGTTGCATTTTTCACTTTTAATTTTCCAGAATAGGCATGAAGGAATAGAAAATATTAAGGAAAAATTATCCTTATTTTTATATCAGACTATGTGGTAGGTGTAGAAAACTTACTCAAGGCCCCAAATCAAAGTACATTTTTTTCAGTGTTGTGTACCGGATTCTACATATACCTGCAGAAAAACAAATTCACTGCAACTCTGTTGGTGATGATTTAATAGAGAACAACAATTAGTACCAGAGGGCTGCATGTAGCCTTTTTTTGAAAATGGTGTGGGGAAATGTGATACAGCACACTATATCTCTGGTAGATATACTTACCTCAAAGCTGCAGCATTTTCCTGGCTGTATGGAATCTGTTAAATAGAAAAGAATAAAAGCTTGGGTGAAGAGAGGAGCCTAAGCAAGTAGCATAGCTGAATAATTTCTGCAGCTGAGTATGTGAAACAACTCATGTTCTTCTTCATCAGATTGAAGCCTGCACGGTGTATGCCTGTGTGAGAAGCAATGGGACCCAGATTACAACTGTGGAAGATGAGCCAAAGCAGCTGTCAGCACCCATTATTCACATAATTGGCTCAAGGTACTGTGCTATAGGTGGCTTTCATATATCAGAGCGATTTGTAGCTGGAATGGGGACAAAAATGTAAGGTTGTCTTCTCTCAATTGAATAAGGTGCATAAAAGAATTCAGTATACACTTTCAAAAGGTTTTTCATGGTTGTTATTTTTGGTCTTGGAGTTTTTGGCCAAAAGAGCAATTGAAGAAATCTCACCCTTGGTTGATTGTACATACCCATTTGGGTATCGCTGTGCTGTGATAATAAATAAAGCATAAGTGGAAGTAGTTAAGAGAAGAAGTGTAGAGGAATGAAAATTATCACATTTTGCTGTCACTTAAGAAGAGGAAGATTAATGCTCAGGGAGCAATGCGATGCTGATAATGGAAACTTAGAATAATTGTGGGTAAAAAAAAAAGTCACCTATCACAACAGTAAGAATTAGTAAGCTATCTTAAAAGGCATGCATATCTATGTCTCCTTGAACCACGGTTTGCAATCTGCCTGTCCACTACCTCCCCAGGCATGGGCAAACTTCTTAATTGTGAAGGGAGCATCAGATTTGCAGTCCTTAGAAGCAGCCAAATAGTAGCAGTGATTCTTTGGGAGTTAATATCTTCCAAAGACAGACTAACACTAAGCTCACTAACACATTTTTCAGAATTACACCGACAATAAAACAGTTAGCCTCCTGTGTTTATGTTATTGTTCATGTGATTTTATTACGCTTCTGGTGGAGTATGCTCATTAGCAGTGTTTCTTTTATAGAAAGAATAAAAAATCTTTTTTTTTTAAATAACAAAAATCTAACAGCTGAGACTTCAGAAATGGCCAGCAGAATGGATTTGCTTCTTCAGTCACTTAAGGACTTTGGTTTGCTGTTTATCATTTCTACATTTTGCTTGAATTCAGCGTTTGTCTCTGTATAAGGGTGAAATTAAGCTTGCTATTTTTCTGTCACACATACAGACATAGTCAAAGCTTGTTTGATGATAAGAACTCAATTCAGGATCTCATCTTTTGCCCTTGGCTTTAACTTATGTGTGCCTTTGTCTGTATTGTCTGTACTGCAAACGCTTATGCATGTTTCTGCTATTATATATAGACTAAATATGTCATAACACATGAATGCAAAAGGATCAAAAATGCCTTCCTACTTTATAATCTGCTCAGCCAGAAACAGACTCTGTTTCTACACTGCCTTTTCCTACATGTCATATTATCATCAGCTGTTCTTATATCCCAAAAGAATACTAACTACTGATCGATTGCCCGGACATGTCTGGCCGTGGCCTACACGTGCCCCGGGTAGTTCATTTATTTGCCACGGTGGATTTGCTAGAGTGGAATTTAATCAATAGCTAATTCATTAATTCTGGTCCTCGAGTATGTAGGGATTGTGCAGTATAAAAATGACTGGCTGGCTTCAGCTTTGATTGAAATATGACAAACACTACAGCTGACAGCTTCAGCAGGTGCTGGGCAGAATATGAATTTTGCTTATTTACCCTCCATAAAAGAAAAGGCTTGGGCAAAAAAACAGTTTGTGCAGACAAGAGGACATTTTAATACATATCTGTCATCAGACAGAGAAAAAAGGCATTTCTAGAGTATAGGCTCATGGGATACCTGAGATAGAATGCAGACTGTGCAGTTTATTGTCTTTAATTGGAATCATGGCGTTTTTCCCTCTTCTGAGTCAGTTTGGGGGGCTGTATTATTGATGAGAATGCTGTAGGATAATGTCTTTGTAGCATTCACAAATAATTGTTTTAAAATTTGCCTCAAGGTGCTGCATGACATAAATTATAATTTCACCCACCGACTTCTTAGAAGTCTTTCTGATAGCAGCTCCATCCACACTGTTCTAATGAAGGTTATACCACCAGAGCCATTATAAATACCTTACTTTTCCACCCCTTACAGTTAATAACTCAGCTTCAGGCTGAAACTTGGCACAAAAGGTCGCAGTCCTGGAATGATTATTTTATAATGCCAAACTTCAAATAGAAAATAGCGTGGGACCCAATCCTGATGTCCTAAGTCAGGTTCTGGTTTGTTATGTTTCTTGTCTGGGTTTGGGGGGGGTGGAGGTGGAGATGGAGAGGTCGCATTGACCATGTTTAGGTAGAAACAAATCCTATTGAAATCAAGTATGCTTGCTTTTTTTTTTTTTTTTTTTTAGTTAGGACCTCGGGGTTTGTCTCTATTGAGAAGTATTTTATTACACAGTTTAGAAAGTTCTCTGAGTACTGCATGTATGTGGATGCTGACTTAAAGTTCATGTAGTGGATTTAAATACTCGTGGTGTGTTGGAAAATAGTTCATTCCCCTTTAAAATACTTTTCTTCTTTCTCTTTTTCCTTGCAATACAGGATGCTTAGTTTTTTTCTAATAACAATACTTAGTAGCAGCTTTGTTCCTTTCAGAAAACTGAGGCACAATGCAGATGAACCCTGCGGGGAATTCTGTTCAGTGCTTAATTAAAAAGTTGATGGTGAGAGAGGACCCTTTATGCACCTTGGGGGGAACCAGAAACCCTGATCAGAGTGTACTAGAAAACTCAAAGAAGAGAATGCCGTGGGAGCAAAGCTAGGTGGTGTTCAGTATCATGGCGCTTAGGAAGGTTTCTGTACCAGATGCTGTTCACAGGTGAATGAGATGGAGGAATTATAGCAAATTAATGTGTTAGTGAGAAAGATTTTAGAACAAATGGATAAAACATATAGCAATAAATTGTTGGGATGATGGTATATGCTCAGGAGTTCTAAAGGAGCTCAAATATGAAAGTGTCAAACTACTGTGCTGTGTAAAATATCCTTTAAATTGGTTTTGGTACTGGAGGAAAGGAAGATGAGACAATGTAGGGCAGAATTCTCCAGGGGGATCTGGGGAACTAAAGACCAGTAAGTCTGGTTTTCCACACTGGGAAAATAGGTAGAAAGTACAAAAAAAAAGAAAGGCATTCATAACTATGTGAATAAATATGAAATGCTGGGGAAGATTGTTGTGGAGTCAGGTCCAGCCAACCTATGACAAGCTAACTAGAAATATCCAGAGGACAGGCAAAGCACAAAGGTTCCTCACGTATGCTTACTTTTATAGCACTTGCCCTAAAGCGTTCAAGACAGCGTGCCCGTGGAGGAAACCTGATCGCTCTCCCTACTTTAGTCATGGGAAAAACAAAGCACAGAAAGATTTCTCTAAGAAGTTTATAACAACAAAAGAAGTGTAATGTTATTTATCAGACTTTCTGTACTGTGTCATACCGCCTCGCTAATGATGTTAGCACTGCAGGTAGTTAACTCTTGTGCAATAATGCTGAAGCAGTTGCCCAGTATGTGTGAGCTCCGGATGAAGAAAGTATTTCATCCACTGGTCATTAATAATAGCAGTGTTCCCTATCTTAAGATTCTCAGGTGAATCTTGCGATTTTTCTGTGCTTTTTTTAAATTCCAGCTCCTGAAAGTGAAGTAATTGAATCTTAGATTTGATGTGATTTTTTAAATTTAACCCTTGTGTGTAATGAGACTAACACAACATTCATTCTCAAGATTCAAAAGTGAGGCCTTGTTATATTTTTAATCTTCGTGGTTAAACCTTTACTACTGTGTTGAGAAAAAAAAAAATCAGGAGCTCTTTTCATGACTCATGGACACTTGCAGCTGGTGATACCTGAAGGAGGCAAAAACCAGAATTTCCTTTCCTAAGTGTGATTTACCAAAAGGTATCTGATGTGATATCAAAACTCTGAAATATAGCGATATTTTTCATGACTTTTAAAAAAAATATTTTTCTACCCGGAAATGTCAAAATGAATTGTCTTCACATGCTTAAACCAAAGGATTTCAGTTTGCTCTGTTGCACCAAAAGCAAATACACCTTTGTGGATCAGTTTGAAATTGTTCTTTATCTCCTGGAAGTGCTGCAGTGCCTCATGGACCTTGTAGTCTGAAGCAGTTCTTTTCTGTTGTCCTGGTTTCAGCTGGGATAGAGCTAATTTTCTTCCTAGTAGCTGGTATGGTGCTGTGGTTTGGATTTAGTATGAGAATAATGTTGATAACACACTGATGTTTTTAGTTGTTGCTGAGCAGTTATAGCGATTATATTAAGTCAAGAATTTTTCAGCTTCCCATGCTCTGCCAGCGGGGAAGCGCACAAGAAGCTGAGAGGGCGCACAGCCAGGACAGCTGACCCAGACTGCCCAAAGGGATATTCCTTACCATATAACACCGTGCTTGGTATATAAAACTGGAGTTGGCTAGGGTGTGGGAATCGCTGCTCGGGGACGGGCTGGGCGTCAGTCAGTGGGTGGTGAGCAATGGCATTGTGCAAGCCAGCTGCATCCTGGGCTGCATCAAAAGAAGCGTGTGCCAGCAGGTCGAGGGAGGTGATTCTGCCCCTCTACTCCACTCTCATGAGACCCCACCTGGAGTGCTGTGTCCAGCTCTGGGTCCCCCAGCACAAGAAGGACATGGACCTGTTGGAGCAAGTCCAGAGGAGGGCCACAAAGATGATCAGAGGGCTGGAGCACCTCTCCTATGAAGACAGGCTGAGAGAGTTGGGCTTGTTCAGCCTGGAGAAGAGAAGGCTCCAGGGACACCTTCTAGCAGCCTTCCATACCTAAAGGGGGCCTACAAGAAAGCTGGAGAGGGACTTTTGACAAGGGCGTGTAGTGATAGGACAAGGGGTAATGGCTTTAAACTGAAAGAGGGTAGATTTAGACTGGATAGAAGGAAGAAATTCTTCCCTCTGAGGGTGGTGAGGCACTGGAACAGGTTGCCCAGAGCAGCTGTGGATGCCCCATCCCTGGAAGTGTTGAAGGCCAGATTGGATGGGGATTTGAGCAACCTGTTCTAGTGGAAGGTGTCCCTGCTCATGGCAGGGGGGTTGGAACTAGATGATCTTTAAGGTCCCTTCCAACCCTAACCGTTCTGTGATTCTATGATCACTTGTTTTGTATATTCTTTTATCGTTATTATTATTATTATTCTCTCTTCCTTTGCTATCCTATTAAACTGTCTTTATTTCAACTCATGAGATTTTTTTTTTTTTATTCTATCCCCCATCCCACTGGGGGGTGGGTGAGTGAGCAGCTGTGTGGTGCTTGGTTGCCGACTGGGGTTAAACCACAACAGTCCTGGCTGCCAACTGGGGTTAAACTACAGGGGATGAAGAGGAGGAGAGGGTGGGCAGGCTCTGTCCCCATGTTTCTACAGCCGTGTCAAATGCACCGTACGTGATACAGCTGGCTGCACGCTAAAGCGCCCATCGTGTCCCATTAAACCTGCACCTGCTCAAGAAGGTTTTCAGCTCGGCCTGGAGTATTTCTTCAGGTGGGGGTGTCAAAAAGCCTCTGCAGCCCTGTGAAAACCCTGCTGATTTTTTTAAACTGAGCTATGCGCTGTTCTTGCTGTGATGCTTTCAAAACCACCACAATTTGTCATGGGTGGCAAACATCAGAAGGTGTAGACATAACTGAAACATTCATAATATTGTGAAGGAGTCTGCTTATCTGTGAGTCACTATTGGAAGGTCATACTGAGTTTTCCCCTTGCAGTGGCACTGGTCAGTGAACTCCCGTGCCACATGATTTTCTTGTGCAGCTGCATCTTTACAAGATACCAGGCTATGTCCACCCCAAATGTGTATCTATAAATTGAATAATAATAAAGTGATTGCTTGTTAAAAGAAAGAAATACATGCTGAGCTCTGCAGAAAAGGCAAAATGTTCAAATATTTACATCAATTCTTAGGCCTAATTTGAAATTATTTTAGAGAGAAATATGACTTGCAAAACCACAAAAACTGGCACAATACTTTGAAAATATACCCTTGAGGGTCTGAATGAGACTTGCAGAAAGCAAATCATTCGAAAATATGACTGGGAATGCTTTCTTTGTTCCTGTGATCTATACTGTGCAAAGACCAGGAGAGAGTTACAGTGGCATTTATAAAGGTTGAAGTACTACCCTTCTTTTCCTTTTATCTTTTTTCTGAAGTTTATACAATATATTTTCCTGCTTTTACATTTTTAAGTTAGGTCCTGTAACATTATTTAAATGTAGACATGTGTGTATGTACACAAGCGTGTGTTCACGTGCACATAGTAGAACATGTAGTGAATATAAAATAGCCATGTACGGAATATGGAATTAAATCTGTGGTTCAGATGAAGACCTTGGAATGATAATGGTGACTCTACAAGTCACCTATGAAGTTATTCCCTCATAGGTGACATTAATTCCTGCTCTGCAAAGGCTTATTGCTGTGTGCATTCCTCTGTTTATACCTCAAGGAAGTGAAATAATAGTTCAGTTATTTTTATTCTGTGAAGATGTCAAAGTTTATCTCAGCAGCTGCTGTTTCACTGTAACATTTTCACTTTAAATGAATGCTAATTTATGATGTCACTGGCATTCTGACAGTGGCTATGTAATTGGGACATGGAGATTAAAAAGAGGTACTTGGAGCATAAGTATATACTATGCAATGTTGTCAGTCCTCCTGTTGATCTACATGTAGCACTGGGATATCCTTCTCTCTACCCAAAGAGAGTCACAGTGAAAGAAATTTGTGTCTTATGCAACATTCCAGAGTGATTATGCAAGAAATGAAGTTTTCGTTTGAAATACCAATGTAAAATGTGTACCTTATAAAAGATAGAGTAAATTTCTGTTTCAAATGTCCCTTTTTGACATTTTTTAAAAATTGTAATATTAAGTGAGATTTTGGAGGCAATATCTGCACATTTTTAGTAGTGATAGGCATGCTACAGTTTAATGTGATTTTTCCCTTGATACTTTCTTCCTTAAACTGATGATGGTCTGATATCAAACCTGAAATCAACACCAGGATTTTGTTTTATAGACAGTCTTTTGCGGGCTGCTGCAGTCATGCTTTTGTGCTCATAGTCGGAAGCCTTGAGTCTTACTTGTGATAAACACTTGCACTTTTTACTTCTAGTTTCATGTCAAGGAAAATATTTAAGCACAGAAGAGAACTAGTGCTTACTGATGCTGTGATGAGTTCTTTTAATTCTGCGCTGATGAATACATTTCAAAGCAACATATATTTTTTTGTATAATGTTTCTGAAAGCAGGGAAAAGGCAAGATGAATACAAATCTGTTCTAAATGGTGACTGAGCACAATGGGAGTAAGCTGCACTGGTGACAGCTCAGAGGGCAAGGGGTGGTCTTTTGCCCCCCAACTCCCTGTTCTCTACCAGGTTCCTATCCGAGAACGGAACGGTCACGCCAGCCGTGACAATAGTTCATGTACACCTTTGCTATACCAGCAGGAAGGCATATTGCATCCTTTCTCCTACCACTGAAATGAAACGAGTAAAATGCTAGGAAGTTTCTTACGTATAAGTTTCCAGAAGTATGAATGAGATGTCTTTTTAATAGTAACCTTTAAGGACTTTGATTGCATGTGTGATTTATTCTCCCAGAGTATTAGCACATATTGACAATTTTTTCAAACTTTTACACCTTTCGGTTGTTAAAGTAGCTGTGAAATTCACCATCCAGAGGAACATTTTGGACACTTCAAAATATTTCACTCCACGTGAACCAATATGAAATGGAACTACTCTATCCTAATCCTTTAATGTAAGTATCCATAGCAGCATAAATACTTAAAAATTTAACAGAAGTTAATTTTCTGCTTATTGTAGATCTCTTCAAATCAACTGGGCATCGCCAGGACAGCCAAATGGCATTATCCTGGGATATGAACTCTTACGCAAAGCATGGCAGAGGTGTACCCCATCAAAGACACCAAGGAGCAGCAAAAGTAATAGAATGTGCATCTCATTAGAATGTAAAAAGCATGAAAATATCTGTGGAGAAGTGTGTTATCATCCAGAGCTGAAGGTACATGTATATTCTTGAGTCAGCGATGTAATGAAAAATTATACTTTTAGGAATAAGTGTGTAAACCAAACCTCTTTAGTTATCGGAGGAAGTGAAGTGGAGGGTTCTGCTTCTGGTGATATTTTAAAATCAAGGCTCTGATACATGTCTTGGAACTTTTAAAAATCAAATACGGATGTTTGAGCTCAGTACAGGGATAGCTGTGCAAAAATCTCCAGCAGTGTATGAGAGTCAGCTGATGACAAGTGATTCTGTTGTCTTAAGTCTGTGATTGTTGACTTTGTTTCTCCTTTCAGAAGAAATGAAATGGTTAGCATTTATGAATGTGTCTTGCATTACCACCTTGGTTTGGAGCAATAGCACAGTTCTGAAGTGAATCCCCAGATTATTTTCATTTACTATGTGCTGATTCAGGGTAGAAGTGGTTTTAATATATACGAACTAAATCCCTTGCACAGGAAGCTAAACCAGAACCTGTTTCAAAAACCCTTTGAACATGTTCCAGCTCTGGATGGGGACTTTAGGTTCCCAACCACTCTGTGGACCACCTCACTTCGCAAGCATGCATCTGAAGTTTCTGCCCTTCAGAAAGCTTTGCTCCATGCGCATAGTGCAGATGTTCATCCCAAGGAATCAGGCTGTATCTGATCCAAAGTAAATCTCACAAGCCACGTGTAATGGAAGTATGAGGAACCTCAGAACCAATCTCTTGAATCCACTGATCCAATCCCGTTGTGCCAAATTGCATGGTGGGTATATATGTATATAGAAGTCTGTATGTATTTTTGCATCCACTCGGAACAACCAGTTTTGCTCAGCTGCGTGCCATAGATCACGCAATGTAAATTGCTAGAGGAGATTCTTTGTCAGCTCAAGTACTCAGGTATCTGTGGAGCACATGATGGTAGTTCATATGGCTGCTTTGGTGTAAAGTGATCGCATTGGACCACTCAAAGGCCATAGGAAATTTTCTAGGTGTATGCAGAATTTCAAAAACACTGGTAAAACTATAAAGCTTCTCTCCATGTGAGGAATCGTTCCTCAAAGCCTGCAGAGCAAATAGTGGTTATTAACATGACTTGCATTTTCCCCACACTTCCCCCCTCCCCCCAGATTTTTCCTTGGCTAAATGCTTAATGATCAGATTCTCCAGTACAGAAAATCTATTTAGATTCAGCTACAAGTGGGTGGCTGTTACATGACAATGATGAGCAGCTCTGAATGGGATCCGTTGTGATTTGTCAGATGTATTTTTAAATTATGGCTATTTTCAGGTTAATCTTCATATGTTCCTGTTTAGGAGCAGGATCAATAGCGTAGTGGGAGTCTGTAATGGTTTTTATTGACAAATGAGGTAGAAAACTCTTAGTTTGAAAGTAAGATTTAATGTAATGAAATAGTGTCCCTATTTGTCAAAGGCATCATCGCATGTTCCGTGACTAAAGCAAACAATATGTATTCACAAGATTCCCTGTCAGACAAGACAGTAATTAAGGAAGTGAGTTATTTGAGGGTTTCAAATCAAAATATAAATTATTCTAGCCAACACAGCTTTAGCTGTTGAGTTCCCTTGAAAGCAATACTATACTAAACATATGTATTTCTGAAACCTTGCAAGTGAATTATGGGCAGTCCTTTGTTCTAAAAGGTGAATTTACTTATTTCAGTTTTTTGGCATGGTAGACTTTTTAATAGATTTTGGCATGTGTATGAGTTAAATTTGTATTATATTAATTTTAGAAGTTCTTTTCTCCATTTTTATTTTTTCAGCCTTCATGCGTTTATGGTAACTTTGAGCTTGGAGAATGTCCATTTATTTGTATATCTTCCTGACTTTCTATTTTTTTCTAATTAATTTTGCATTATTTTGTTATAATGATCTCTCTGTATTCTCAGAGACTGTGGTTAGGACTGGGTGCTATTTGGTTAAGTAATGGACATATAATAAAAGATTGGAAGGTCCACAGGAAACTGAAGCACTCATACATAAAATGACATGGGAGTGATTTTTGTGGGTGAATTGATTAAAATCTCCCTCCCGACGCTTTGCCTGGTTTGCTGTGTGTGCGCCCACCAGCTATCCAAAATGTCTGTAAGAGGTCCTGGTGCATCCATGTTCCTGTTAAGCTAGAGTCTGGGACCGGCACAGCATAAGACCTTACATGGCAGCACTCTGTCACACTTTTATAGAATTCACTATCAGTCTATGCCAGCTATAATGCTGAAGCATTTACGCTAGTATATATGGTCTTTAGATTCAACAGTTGAAGAAAAGCAACACTGACCAGCATACACTTATTTTGAGAAGAAAGCCCCTTGTCACAATGCCAGCCGCTGTTCGCCATACATTAATTGTACAGCCAAATGCGAAGAGGTGCCACTGAGAGTTAAATGCCAAGCAGCTTAAATACTGCTCAGATCCAGAATAATAAACAGGTTTTTTGTTCATTTGATGATAGACTGGTGAGCAAAAGCAGGCAGATTGTATACACGTAGTTCCAATAGACAAACTGGTTGTGGAGTTCTCACTTTTGCTCAGGTCATTTATTGCACCTTGTATACAAGACACAACGGGTCTAATTCCACTCTTACAATTTCCTTTAATTCAAGAATATATAGTGAGCGGAAAAGTAGGCTGTTTATACAAAAATAATTTAGAGATATATCTTGGGCTATTTATTAATACTTCCTCGTGGATTTATGGGTGACATTTGGCGTTATCAGCTTGCTATTGTAAGGCACTGCAGAAAAAGAGGGATTTGTTATCACTTCTTATCTGCATAAGAGATCACCAAAATGTAATCCCCTCCATCCACAAAAAACAAAGTGTTTCAGTAATAGGAATACAAGGGTGTGTTTTCACTGCGCAGCAGAGGGATACAGACACTCTTCAGCTAACAGTGGCTGCGGTGGGTCCAGCTAAGCAGCACGGTTGTAACAGAAAGGCAGTGCTAAGTAGCCCAGGTGCAGGGATGCACTGGTACACGTGCACTGCCTTTGGGATCCAGGTTAGCATCTCCGCATAGCGCTGTGCTGCGTAAATAAACCAACTTGCTCAGAGCTGTCTTGGGAATCTCAAAAAGAGCAAATGACCTTTTTGCTACAAGGGACATGTGTACATGCACATTCATGGGCTCATGTAGGCCTGATATTAAGCCTAATGAAGACCAAAAAAGATCCCTGCTAAATCTTTGCATCATATCCCTACTTCTTGTTTCTAGTTATTATCCAGTTTACGGCTTCAACATTAGAAATCTTTGTTATTTTAACTAAAGCTAACACAATGCTGTGCCTGGTATCCTTACCCTGGTGTTTGTAATCAGACTTGGACGGATTTATAATTCTTGAGTGCAGAAAGAATTTAGAAAGGGGGTTTTTTTGTGTGTAGTTTTGCAGAAAAGCTGAGAATACACTCTCATGATGAATTTCGTCAGCTGCCAGGAGGGTCCCTGTGTCCTGTGTACCTTTTACGGTAACAGGCCTGCGCTGCTTGGGTGTTTCTAAGCTGCCAAAATTGACAGCCTTTTCCTAGCTGTTTTCAGTAAGGTGTGATCCATAACTCTATCCATATTGGAAATCTCAAAACAGACATCAGCTTACAGAGCACATATCACGAGATCTGCAGAGATGTACTTCAATTAGCAAGGGAATGTGCCCTAGCTTCACCCGTCAGGGAGCATAATCCCGGTACTGATGAGGAGGGCATTCCTGTATTATCCATGTAGCTACCGAACTGTCCTTCTGTTGTTACTGGCATCCTGAGGTGAACACTGAAAATAATGAGACAGGTACAGTAAAAATGTAATTAAAATAGTGGCATAAAGGCTAATAATTTCTGTACACAATGGATCATGAGTATGAACATCAACGGTTAAAAGGGTCCTGACTGAAGGTGTTAATACAGCTTCAGCACTTTTTATTTTCAGTAGCAACAAGCTGTATGAATCTGCGGTTAATGAACTCATCAAATATAACTCTGACATTACTAGGAAGTACAGGCTTACCCCTTTACTCATCGTAATTAACATGTGCCATTTGTTAAAAACACCAGCAGGACTCTTCTCTTTAAGGACAGGAGGAGCAAAACAGTGGCTTGATAGCTGGCCTCAAAAGCATGATTTTCAGGAGTGAAAGCTAACACATCTCGACACTGGTGAAGGATATTCCATCAATATTTATGTAAAATTTACTATTAATGCTAGCAATATTGTGCAAATTCTTTTCAAGTTCTTTCAGGCTTAGAGAACCTTTAAAAAGATAACACTTCATGTATAGTGTGTGTTGTAACACACCTGAAAGCCAGGAAATGAAACTCATTTTAGTAAGATAATATATAGTGATTTGTAACAAAATAACAATAATTTCTGCTCATGGATTTTAGATCTAAGGCTCTACCAATTACCAAAAGAGAACAGCAGTTTGAGAAAAGGAATGGGTGAGTAAGTATACTTAGCAAAAAAGGGTGTCTATATAGATTCAGAGATAATTTAAATAAAGAAGAATGAGCCTTGCTAATTTAAAATATTCCCTCTCACATGAGAACATGATGGGTCAATCATTACTCTGGTGTTTGCTCCACAGGCAGAAATTTTTAATGAACTCCTGTAGCTAATAGGAATTCCTTAGAGTGCTTTGTGAATTGCTATTTCACAAAGTGGCTCTGGCAGCAAGCGTTTGACAAGAAGGATAAACATGGCTGCCTAGCACATCTGTTTATTTGAGCAAATCAGTCCTAGCTCAACTGGCATGTGTCCATAAGGCCAGATAATATCCTTCAGCAAAGTCTTCAGCAAGCAGAGGGATCCGGGATGACACGATTTTAATTGAGAGAGAGTTGCATAGATAAGTTTGGAGTATTTTTAAAGATTGTTAAAATATTGTGTAATCCTGCCTGCCAGGTTTGATATCTAGTTACTCTGTGCTAGTGTCGTGGCTGACTGGGCCTTTCTCAGGTATCATAATGAGCCTTTCTTTATGCCCAGCCCTTCCCTGTCCCTGTGCTCCTGGGCCACGGTCCCTCTGTGCGCTTGGATGGGAGGATAACTACGGGACTGATTTGTGAGTAACTCAGTCTACCAATATTTTTAAGGGCTCCCATGATAGCTAAGGATGAAAATCTTGTTTCTTCTCCACCGATAGTAAAGATCATCTGGTTAGCAAGTGTATGTCAAGCATTCAACCCCCTGTACAAGAGTGAGATCTCTGACCTGCCTAAAATGTTGGTGTCACTGTATCTGATCGCTACAAGGCTTCTGCTTTCACGTACAGAGTAACACCATCCAGTTGGGACTGTCACTTTTAGATCTAAGAGGATGAGATAATAATAACCTTTTGCCACTATAACTTTCAATCCATCTGCTTTTCTTCTTTGTCTATGACATAATTTCAGCATTACTTGAATGCATTTTATTTTATGGATTGATAATGCAGAATCCTTGGGCTGAATATCAATGCAACTAGAAACTAACTATCTTTAGAGGACTGCCAAAAAAGCGTTATTTAACAATTTACAGCCGACTGCAGAGGATGTTATGGAGCTACATAATAATAGCACCAACTATATCAATTGGTAATGCCAGATGAAAGTCTGAATGTGTTTTAGAGCTGACTGGACCCCTTTTTGGAAGCTGTCTATAGCATATTGAGAAATACTGGGGATCTTAAATCATTTTTAACAAGGAAAAGTAGCTGCTGAAACTATTGTAACATACCTGGGTGTTCAGCTGGGGATTTTTTAAGGCAATTCAGGAGGAAAAGGACACCAGTAATAATGCAATCTTGCAAATAATGTTCCAACCAGAATGCTTTAGAGTTAGTACTAAACCAGCCCTCCCAGTGCCTGTGTGAAATACACAAAGCAGCTGTTTCTACTGAGGATTCACAAGAGAAGGGGCATTTCTTAAAACTGGAAACATCGCATGGAAAGTAAAATGACTGCTCAACCATTTGAGCCCGGATAATGCCAAAGATGCGCAAGTTTCTTTATCTGTAAAGATGGAAAGGGTGTGTTCAAGAGAAATTTGGGAGGTGTGTATCACTGAAAGGAAGGAAACGGGACAGGAATGGAATGGAATGGCATGAAATCCATGAAAAGAAGAACAGAAATTGGGCTAGACATATCACAGAGGGAGGCACAATCCCAAGGGGGACACAAATTGGGACCAAGAATGTGTGAGGAACATGTATTTGGCCTCCTTTCGTGCAGGCAGGTACAGCATTGTACTGGCTCTGCTGTCTCAAACTCAGGATGCAGTAAAAAAGACAGGGCAGAGGACATTCTTTACAGATGTCAAGAACTGTTGCTAAATGTGATATATTCTAAGGACAGTGGCATGATGGTGCTTGATTTGATATTTTTAAGAATGCCTTTAAATGATTTGGAAACACAGAGAGACCAGGTAATCTTCTAGGTGCTTTGGAGCCAATTGTAAATGAAGAAAAACACCCTGGAGTGCGTGCCAGTCATAAAAAAATATCCAAAACATGGGAAGCAGAGAAGAGGTGTAAAGCAGAGTTTTATTTGACAACTTAACTAATGATCTGGAAGAAAGAACAGTAGGTTAATTAAATTCATAGATTGGATTATATTACCAGTGACAAGGTGGACAGCAAAATAATATAACAGGACCTACAGAGACTCAAAATTCCTCAACAGAAAATGACAAAATTCAGCTATGTTGGTAGTCTAAAACAGATGCTGAAGGAGAAAGTGTGCTGGAAAAGCAGAAAACTGTGTGACAATGCAAAGCATATAAGGTTATAAAACCTCAAAATATAATGAGGAAACAAGAACCCCTTCTGCCCTACCTCGTGTTACTTTTCGGTTATGTATTGTTTATGTATTGTAAATTGTAACTTCTGAACCTAACCTAATACTCCCAAGGGTGATTGAGTAAAGGCCATTCAAAATTGGACAAAACAAAGCATCGTGTATTCACAGAAAAGTCAGAAAGAATTTGCTTATGACTTAAGAAAAGTAATAATATTTTTTCTTGCATGTATATATATGTGTTAACATTATAAATGTCATACAAATTAGATGTCCTGAGCGTGGTAATATACATTTTTAAAAGTTTTTTGTTAGCTAGTAATTAAAGTACCCAGGTAAACAAAAGTTCCTTCTAGAGGAACACTTTCTCTCTTTGCTGCTAAGATGACCTGATTCAGAAGGTGGTTAAAGTCAGGGGCAGAAGTGCTCCATGTCAAAAGACAACAAAGGAGCAACTCTGCTCTAACCTCTGTGCTGTACTGCCAACCGCATGTTCTGTCCAGCCGTAAGGGGTAGCCCTCTGGCTAACACAAGTTGCACTGACTGTAAGTTCTGAGTTTACAATTTTTACGATGATTCTACTGACTGTTCTATATGATTTGCGGTGTATACAGTGTGCCACTCCACCGACATAGGAGTTAAGTGTACAAATAATTATTTGATTGTTCAAGCGTATAATTTTCTCGACAGCACCTAGAAAGAAGTCCCCAGTTAAAAGGCCTTTTCAAAATTCATTTCCATGTAAATTTTATTTTGAAAAAAAAAATCCTTATATAAATGCTATTCTCTTGAGATCACACTGTCTGAACAATTGTGGTCATAAATAAGTGATTGTGTGCTATAAGAAGAAAATTCCACTTATTTTTCTGTGAAAGAAAACCCAAGCGCTCATATTGGGAAATACTTCTTGTTTTAGTTGTAAGGGTTACAGATGACATGTTTCATCCTAAATGAATAAATGAATAAATAAATAAATAAATAAATAAGAATTGGGGAGAAAAGAAAAGGATAAGGTGATGGTGGATTATATCTACATATTGCAATCTGCTCCACGTTGAGAGCCTCAAACAGCCTGCAAGGCATATGAAGATGATTCATATTAATAGACTATTTTATTAAGGTACAGTATGGTTGGAGGCCACAAAATAGCAGCATTCTGTCAGATACACAGTAGTTTATTGAAGTCTGATAATGCTGGTGGGCACCGGATTTTAGCCAAGTTACATTTTATTTGACTGCGGTCATATTAGTGTCCGTACTAGGATGTGTTTTACACGTTTTCATATACGTTGTTTTGTCAGAGAACACATTATGTTCTGTTTAACAGATATTGCCTTACTGATTTTTTTTTTTTTTTTTAACTACTTCTAGGTATGTTGTAATGGGATTCTGCACGACAATAAACCTGGCTTCCAATGCTGCGAGGACAAGTACATTCCATTTATTCTCAATTCACCAGGGGTTTGCTGTGGTGGTCAGATACACGCTGTGCAACCGAAACATCGGTGCTGTGGTGGTTATTACACTAGGGTATTAGTAGGTAAGAGACAACTCCTTTCGAGTGCTTGAAAGAAACAAAACAACAAAGATGATATGTCTGTTAAACCAAGGAGAATGAAAACATAGCAATAAATGTGGGATTTATCAAGATTTCTAGATGTCTTCGAGACCCGTCTTCAGTGGGATAAGCAAAGAAAATTGCACTGACTTTGTCTTCTAAACCCAGTACACTCTGTTTATACAAGAAAGGCTTAATTGATGAAACCTGATGATTGGGTCATTTCCCAGAGAACTAATTTATGCCAAACTATACTTAATTGCAGTAAGTGCTGCATAATGGGGAGGGCAGTTCTGCTTAATAGGAACACCATCAGGCAATTTAGTGGTGCGGTTTAGTTCTCTGCTTGACTTGACCCCATGTGATTTTCCCTAGCCATTTCTTTTGTGGAACAATTGTTAGCATTTGGGGTTGGTATTACGGATTACGTCACTTCTACTTGTTTCCGCATTGTCTACTCTTTGTTTCTACCAGCGTTACAGATCAGACTACACATCCCACATGTCCTATCTTTGATGGAAACTTATCCTTTTCTTAAGGCCGATCATGCTCTTATTCTCAGAGCTGTTTGGGAAGTTTGCCAAAACTGTGCTTCTGTGCTATTGTCCAGAGTTTGGCTTTCCAGTTTGTTGGTGGGTTTTTGATAGGGAGAGGGGAGGAAAAGGGGGAGGAGAGCCCTTTCAGGGGGCAGTGTTCAGAGCATATATCTCTTTGTAGGCAATTGTCAGGTCAGGAGCTAAAATGCTTCCATTACTCATGAGCTGGCACACATTCCCTAGGCTCAGAAACGCTTGAATTTTTGCCAACACATTCAGCACATCCCAAGTTCTGATCCTTTGAAAAGTAATTCATATATCACAATATTAGAATGGCTTCCATGATGTCATCAGAAAAATGCTATCACATGGAAGAACCAGAGAAGAGTATTTTGCTGGCCTCATTAATCTCAATGTACTGAAATGGAGAGATTATACCGTGACCTCTGTCCCCATCCAGCGGCCTATGTTAACTAGCTTAATGTTGTTTACATCAAGAAAGAAAAGTACAGTGAAACAAAATGTCTTATGTCTGAAAGTAGTTCTTGTTCAGTCAGCAGCCCACAAGCATGAAACAGTGAATGTTTGAACATGATTTTAAACATTTTTTTTTCTAAGTATACTTGCTGCATTCTCTTTTTCCGTACTCTAAAGGCAGCAACATGAACAATGTTGGTCACTTTTTTTCTTTTTTATTTTTATAAATATGCTAATAACCTCAAGCTAAATGTTAATGTGGGTCATTCTTTGATAAGGATAACAATTAACTGGTAAGACTGCATGGTAGTTTTCAGAGAGAGAACATTTTCAAGCCTAGCTTGGAATGGATCCCATTTTGAGAGGTTAATGAGAAGGTTACTGATCCTTTGTGTCTTATATCTAATAGTTCTTTAAAAAAAAAACAGTTTTATTTCCAATAGATGTGAGCTACATTCTGTGTTTTAATACTTTCTCTGTGTAGCAACTAAATTAGATTCCGAGGAATGCAGGAAAATATGATGAAGTATCTAAACAGATTATATCTATTATACTCTAAAAATTTGTTCTCATCTGTTTTTGTTTATTATTGACTTTATTTGATAAAGTTATTTATACAGGAAACTCTCTAAGCATACATATTTCCCAGATGTTGTTTGGCCAGCTTGATAGCTCTAGATGTACTGAAGCACACTGGGCTGAAGGCATGAAGATTACAAATTAGGAAGGCAGGAATCTCAGTTTCTGAAACAGTAGTGCACGAAGAAGCGCAAACATCCATCCCAGAACTAAGATGGGAGGACAGATTCTTAAAGCAGAGCAGAACAAACAATGCTACTACTGCCCAGGCACCTCTTTGGCAAGGAATTTGGGGGGGAAGCAAAACAGTGTTCTGCCTCGTTTGTTACAATCTCATCACGTGTTTATTTCTGACAAAAGCTGCATTGGGTTTAGGGCTCCCTGTCTCTAATTCCCAACCTTTCAGAAGAAAAGGACTTGAGATATTACTTTCAATGAGAAAAATTAATTTTAAAAATCAAAACACATTTATTAACAATCAGGAATCCAAATTTGATTTTAATCACCTCTATTACCCGTCTTCAATAGCAGAACGAAACCCCTACTCCTTCCAAATGCCATTTGAGCCACAGAAAACATTGCAACATGGAAAGATAATACAAAACTGTAACTTTTAGAACACTGGATCAGATCAAGTCCAGACACTAGTAAATGAAAATTATTGCCATTTACCATAATTTTTATATCCTTTATAGCAGTATCTACCTCTTTCATAGCACACAGTTTATCCCAGCCCAGCCCACCATCACGGTGTCAGTCTCATTGGCAGTCTTATCCTAAGGCCTCTTCCTGCAAAAGCTGATCCTTTTGCTTAACTGGCAGCCAAGCCCGCTGATTGCAATGGTGGTCTTTAATTTTTAAAGTAGGTTTAATCCTTAAGTTCTTTGGGAGATGAAGTCCTGAGCGACACTGAAAAACTCTCTAAGCAATGTGAATTGGCCTTTCAAAACAAGTTTGGAATGATTTTGGAGGAGACAAGGAAATTTTTTGCTGAGAATAAGTAGGCTGGCTGTTCTGTTAATCATAGGAAGAACCACCTCTCTTTACTATGTAGCTGCCTCTACTTAAAGGTTTTCAGCTGTATAATTACCATATTTACAGAAATTATTTTTGTTGCTCTTCTCAGTTTGTCTTTGTCATGCTTGCATTTTGATATCTTGCAGAGTCTTGGCCCTGAATTCATGAATGCATGTTTCTTTAATTATTATTGCAAATGACTGTAATATTTTTGTAGCATTCTAAAGTACCGAGTGATTCCATGTTTTCACGTGGAACGCTTTGTACATGAAACTACTACTGTGTGAAACCAGACTTGTTGCTATCAGAGGAAAGCCTCTCAAGGATTTTGAGAGCTGTAAATGCATAAAATCTTTAATTGTATTCTTAAATTGACAGGAGAAGTATGTTGCCCTAATGAAGAGCAAAACAGAGTTTCAGTTGGAATTGGTGACTCCTGCTGCCAGGGAATGCCTTACTCTACATCGGGCAATCAAATCTGCTGCGGTGGATCCCTCCATGACAGTTTCAATCAGCAGTGCTGTGGTGGAGAAGTCGTAAGCGCAGACTTGGTCTGTTGCGGTGATGAAGAAGAAGGGACTGCACACAGACCTCTCACAGGTAAGTGATAAGTTTTCAAGAAAAAAGGGTCTTCATCTTCCTAAATCTCCTGTAACACTAACCATTCAGCAGTGACACACTCCGATGTAAGGTGTGTATGCCAATTTGTTTAAATGATATTGCATGTTAGTCACCTATTCTAATAGATTGCAAAATGGTGAGCTTTCAATAACCCTTACTTGCCTTTGTCCAAAAGCTGTGGGGTCTGGAGACACTCTAGAAAATTCAAAAGGAGTGCATGATCTTTCATTATGCCAGTCAGGAAATAGGGCCAGTCCCCTCTCAATGAGCAGAGCAGAGGCTAGACTTGGCCACCTTGCGCTGGGATTTTCCATTTGCTCTGGAGATGTGGGGTTAGTCACCTAGAAATTGAAGATTACAGTGCTATCTGCTTGGTGATCTACGTCCCTTGCTTGTGCATCTACATAGGGGTAAACCTGCTGCAGTTTAAAATTCACAAAACTTAATCCCTAGCACAAGTCACTTGTTCATCTGGTGTATCCCGTTCATCTCTTGCACGCCATAGGAAATCACTCCATCGCTCAGAGGTACAATCTGAACCCTACTTCCTTGTAAAGCACTCTGTGACTAGCTGGTGACAGAGATTGGAGGTATTATTACGAACTCTATTCAGGTATTTTCATATGTCTTTTCTTTCCACAGTTATTAGACAAATTATATACCATCAGCCTTAGGCTTTCTCAGCCTGACAAAAAGACTTCAGAAACAATTGCAGTCTCAAAGGGGAGCCCGATTTCAAAACACAGAAATAATGAAGGTTTAGTACCCAATTCTGCTTGGTGTACAAAGATGAGTGATGCAGTGCTTTCATCATATGCGTGCCAGTTTGAGCTTCTCGTTGTACAACTAAGGGCCTTAGTATATAACTAAGAATCCAGATCTGAAGGCTGAACTCCTCCTTTCCCCCCAAAATGAGCTCTTTCTTCAGCTTATTTCTTGTATTCACTGAATCCTTCAGCCGCTGTGGAATTAGAAGTACCCCGGTTCTGTGTTGCCCATCAGGAAGGGCTAATCAGAAGAGCCGTTGCAAATCTTTCCGCGGTTTCTATGTCATCCTTCCCTTTCCGTGGTGACTCATGGAGTGTATGCTGTGAACAGCACCGCTTGCATGATTTGAGCTCCCCCTCACCATGATCCCTAATTGTGCCTGATCTACAGCGCCTACGCGGGGCTCCCAGTATCAGCTCTGCACAAGGCCCTCTCGCATAGCCGCGCATTGTGTGGCTGCCACAAGACGGGGCTGGCTCATAAAACATCTCTTTATGTACTTTATTACTTAAACTCTTTTATTTGCCTGCAGGAGCCCTTTAACAAAATCACATTGAATTGACTTTCTCACACCAAATCAAATCTCCCTGGTCCCAGTTCAGTTGTCTTTGTCAATATGTATTTTATAAATGGAGTGAATTAACAGATGCTGTTGGAACAGAACTGCTGGGGTAGCGTTTATGTTTTTACTGCTCTCTCTGGGCAGATGAGTTGTGTAGGAGTGTAATACAGGTATCTTGGGATGAAAGTTATGTTCTTCATTTCAGTATATATGTATTCTTAACAGTTTTTTTCCTTAAATATATATATTTAAAAAACCTTTATACCCCTCTTTTTAAATTGTATTTAGCCTATAGCGCTCTATCATTTACACCATTTTTCTTGAGAATGGGTCAGGATGACATTTTTTTGGCTATTAAAAAAGAAAACAGTGGCTTTTTCATCGTTCGCAGGTTTTCTGTGAGGACTTTATGCTGTGAGCCAGCACACAGCTGAACACACACACAGGTTTGAAAGATGAATTAGCACCATAGTTGAAAAGAGATGGTATTCTTGTGCATTAAGCATAGAATAGATTGTGGTTTCTTATCATACGGTATACATCACGCTCAATAGGGTTTTGCTTAATTTCTTAGAGTAATTCAGCCTTGCTAAATACATCATGAAAATGCACAAGCCAGGCACAAAAGTCTACCTGCTCCCTATCCCTATTATTATAATGATACTAATGGAAAAGATACTCTCACATAAAAAACATAATTTACTTATCATTGGCAAACGGATAAGTAGAATTTTGCAAGAATATGGTAATTGGAAAGCTGATCTCATTGTCTAGAAGGGGAAGAGGTAACAGGGGTGGCTTTATGCAAAAGCTGAAATGCTTCTGAAGCTCTGTGTTGTAGTTGGCAATGAATGCCATGGTTAAAAATATAATGATAATTTAAAGCTTTTGTTGGGGAGTTTTAGTTCCTTGAAAACAATCATACAAGAAAAACATGATCAATAGAAGTGCAAGCCTTGTGCACAGCCCTATTGTTGCATGACCAGGTTGAAAGCAGCATGTTTCTGCAGAATCTAGACCCAGGTTGGCACTGAACGTTGGTTTAAGGGCTTCAATGGTAGAACTTTTTCATTTGCCTTTGTATACGTTTTTCAGAGAGCCTGTACTGCAAAAAGAGATGTTTTTTCCATCTCGCATTACTCTTTTTTTTTTTTTTAATTTCTGTTTTCTTAGGTTTTATTTTTCGCCCCTTGTTGGCCTTATTTAGTGGGGTGACCATAGAGACATCTACTGGCAAAGGCTGGCAGTGATGCCATTGTATGCACACACCCTCAGCCCCACTCCTGCAGTGTGACTATCCAAAGTTGTCTATTTCTGGCTATAAAGGATAATGTCAGCTAAAACCACTCTTGGATTTTCTCTCTTTTTTTTTTTTTTAAAAAAAAAAAGCTAGTAAAATGCCACTCTACTGACATCCCAGCCTCATGAAAGATGATGCTTTGTACTGTTGTGGTTCCTGATCTGTAATAGTTGCAATACCCACACGTAAGCCAAGGATTTTTGGAGTAGTTTGCAATGTACACTGGCTCTGTGTTTTGTTGATCCTCTATACTGGCTCCAAAGGCTAAGCCTTTTAATACTCATTTTTCCCTTTTGAAAGCATTGGTTTTGCAGATTTACTAAATTAGTAATTCATCACTCAGCTATGTTTGTAAATTTTTTCAGTTGCTAGGGATGAACACGAAATAATTGTTGACAGAAATCACTGTTAGCAGGAAGTGTCTTTTCCAGCCCATGGATTTTCTTTTTGCTGTAATGCATTATGTGCCTATGAAACATAAATATATAAAGCATGACACACACATTCCAGCTGATTTACAAGCAAATATTTGTATTTTGGTATTTTTGCTGAATTCAGCAAGGGTTTATAGGAATTTCTGGATCCTTAAGCAAGTGAATAAAGTGATTTTTAGAAGGCAAATCAATTGGTCAATATTACACGGTCCTGTTTTGTTTTTCTTGGAGCATATTTAAAATTGTACCTTTGAGGTGTCAAGGTTCAGGAGTCAAGTGCTACATGTGATAAATTAAGGAAAGGTCAGAGGCTATGCAATGCAGTTTCAGAAGATTGTCTTCCTCTGCCTTTGCAGCTCATTCATGCTGAAGTGATGCACTATGGGAATTACTACCAAACTCTGCTCTGCAACATCTGCTCTCCCTAAGTGAGTTAGTGCACGTCAGACATCTTTATGTCAGAATATTGCAGTGATGGATGCAGTCTTCAGAAAATGCTGCATAAAAATCTGGTGTGCCGTTCTGGCCATTAAGTGAAATTACTATTTAAATTAATGGCGCTGTCACAGTTTATCTGTGCAAAGAATGAACGCTGATTAGGGTATTAAGTAATTAGCAATTTATCACACTGGAACAAGGTTGATAATAATTAAAGAAGTAATGGTTTACCAAAGAAACTAGAAAGGGAGTCACTTCTTGTTATGTGAGTGAAATCTTGGCTGAAAAATTTAATTCAGTTAAACAAAGATGAGGTTCGCGGTGAAAGAATGCAGCCTTGTTTGTTTCAACGGAAAAACAGTTCATTATCAAAATTTTAGTTTGCCTGTCAAAAGTCCCTTGGGGCTGTCTGAGTTGCTTATTAATATTGAATTGAGCCATTTTCTGCATTAATTCTCTACTTAAAATCGGTAGAATCCGAGGACAATTTGGAAAAAGGGTGGGAACAGGAGGAAATATTTACCTCTTGGAGAGCTGGTGATCACGGTTTGATTTCTCTGAATGGAACCAGCCCTGAAAATAAGTAAAGTATGCAAGTAACGTCACCATTTTGAGTCATTCCAGTGATTGGAATGAAATGCTCTGAATGCCTTAGCAGGATCATACCCTTAAAGAGCAATTTTCATTATGTATGACTTCCTCAGAGAGATTTGCTGCGATAAATGGCAGTAAGAAAAGTGGTCGCTTTTGCATGTGTTTTAAATGTCGACATACTACAGAAATTATGTCAAATACAAATTACTTTGCAGATGTAACAGTATATCACAGCCCTGGGTTTTTTTGTGATATCTTTCTTGTTGAATCAGGAATAACATTTATTTCATTGCCAATTACAGAGGTGTTTGTAGCATTCGGTTCAGAGTTAAAATTTATCCCTTTCTTTAAATGGTGTGGGCTTCAACGCTGGTATTTCACCATTGCGGAATCATTCATGTGACTATTTGGAAAATTACAGTGGTTATGGCAAGCTTTTAATTTTAAAATAAAATTATTGAAAATAGAAGAAAGACTGTGGAATTAATTTTGGCAGCTTATCAATTCCACTACAGAAATGCAAATTATATTTAGATATTAACTTCTTAAAGAGTAATTCTCTGTATTAGATGATTGAAGCTTCGCTGTGCGTATTTGGCAATAACCGATTCAGTTGTACGTACCTAGTATGAACCCCCACTTTAGAACATAAAAAATAATGCGAATCATTCTGGAATGCTAAGATGCACTATTGGAAGACTGCCCGTGTAAGGGGGGGATGAATGAGACCTGACATGGAGAAGCTTTCTCAATTTCTACGTTCTACAGGAAATGTTCATCAACGGTCTGTCTTGGACCTGCTGCGCACAGTGCCTTGCTATGGTGTTTCACAGCAAAGGTTCTTACAAAAGTTCAGCAATTGTGTAAGTCGATTGTAGGGGGATGCCTGTTTGTTCCTCTAATTCTTGATTGTTTTCAGTAGGTCTAGAAGTCAGGACGCTTACTTCAGTCACCTCACGTCCGAGTTTAATCTCGCTTTAGCTAAATCTGTGTAATTCCAGCTGCTGATGGTTTTATGCCAAGCTATATTCCATTCTGAGCTTTCTCCTTTCTTACCCATTTATTTATTTTCTTACGTTACATATTCAGCTATATTTTTCTGTTTGTTCATTTCAGGGATGTTCTGTTGTGGGCAGGAATACGTGAATATGTCAGATACCATATGCTGCTCAGGTTCCAGTGGTGAGTCCCTAGCACATGTTAGAAAGAATGACCAAGTGCCAGTAAAATGCTGTGAGACTGAACTTATTCCAAAGAGCGAAGAATGCTGTAATGGAGTTGGATATAATCCTTTGAAATATGTTTGCTCTGACAAGATTTCAGCTGGAATGATGATGAAGGTAATTGATAGAAAATCTCTCGGTAGCTCTGATTTGACGATGGAAAGAGAAATACACTGTTCATAACTATTTTTCTAAAATAGGAATATAAAAACTCTTGTGTGCATTATTCATTTTCACATTACATCCATATTAATACCAAATGAGTTCATCGTGATTGATGTTATTGCAATGAATTCTAAAGGAATTAATAATGATTAGCTGCCTCTGTGAAGTGTTGCCCAGCACTTCAGATTAGTACAGTGGCTAAAAGCTGGCATACTAACAAGACTGGCATGTATAGCCAGTTTCCGTTCTGTGACCACTGTTCCTGATGATGTTCCTTAAGTGGAAATTAAAATTGAAGTGGCCAGTTCTGAAGTATAAAAATGCTATTACATTTCAATTTGGGCAGGCGGTATGACATAGATTCCCCAAGCTCCTAAAAAAATATAAATAAAAATAAAGCAATTGATATTCTCTTGATAGACTTAATCCTGATCCCACAGAAAACCAGTGGCAATTTTGGCATAAATTTCAGCAGTACTAGGATAGGTCCCTGTATAACTTTCACTGCCACAATGAGAGTATTATATTTTTGGTGCCTTTCATGCCTCATGAATTATACAGTTTATTTTCACTCTGTTTTAATGTAAGAGTAAACTAAGCAGGCTAATTCCATCTTTTCTAAGAGTGGCCAGTGACTATAGGTATCAGCATGAGACAATTTGGCCAAACTTTCAAAGCTGCAAAGTCTCGCAACTCCAATTAAATTCAATAGAAATCTTCAAGAAGTAGCATCCTGGTGTTATACGTAAACTGTAAAAATATTGTCAACTGTTATTACAATTTTTGTGTAAGAAAATGAACATTTCAAAGGACGGAAACCCTGTTTTTATATATGTATACTCTTTTATATACATTTATATTTATATTTATATCTAGAGGGAGAGGGAGAAAGTGGGTGAGAGAGAAAGAAAGAGGGTTGGATATTGTGAATTCTACAATATGGAAATCGGGTAGATATTGTGGAATTTATCACTGAAGTAAAAAGAAAAACAGACCCCATCCTGCCACATACAGGTGTCCCTGTATCCTTTTCATTCATCTGCTAAGTTAATACACAAATATTTCTTCCATCTTCTCCTTTTCATGTCAAGGTTTTCATGTCATTTCATTTTCAGACTGAATAATTTTCTCCCAGAGAAAATCCAAGTGTTGTGTGATGAGTCAGCTACAGTTCCTCAATGCATTGTATTAGTAGTTCGTGCGAGGCAAAAAATGGCTGAGACGAGGTTAATGAATTCTGGTAGATAACATGCTAGATCCATGCCTTAGGTATAATGTATAAACAAAGGAAGCGCTTTGTATTTCACTTACCCGCAGTAGAAAAGAGATAGCAGTGCTGGCTTTCCGATATGTGTAGATTTACTAACATTAAAAGGACTGATGTTCTGAGACATATTCTGGAGCTACTTTATCTGTGAATCCAATCCATCTATATCCTACATCCTATATTGATATCTATCACAATCTAATTTTTGTGAAAGTGCCAAGTTGGGGAAATTAAATTAGCTGAAGTTCATGATCAGCCAACAAACTAATTTCAATAGGTGAATTAAGAAAGCATTAAATATAATCTGTTTGTTTTTCCTTCTAAAGTGTGTAGCCTAATGGGCAGAAATATTTGTAGCAAATATTGCAGTACATTTCTTCCTGCAACAACCTATATTTTATGAGAATTATTGCCCTCTAGCTTATGGTTTGGCAAAAATATTATTTCATGAATGTTAATGGAAACTTGTGGATGTTCGGTGTATATTTCTATTTCTGTGAATTGTTCTTTATGGGTTAAATCTTACAGCTGCGTGAATGTTTGCAGAGGACCTCTTATTGCAGCAAAACTTCTGTTTAGGAGTGATGTGGTAGAGGACACGATTTATATAGCTCATGGATAGGGTCCTCAGCTCTTGAAAGCTGCCAAGGAGTTGCACAGAGCCCTCTTGTGTGCTTGGCAAGCTGTGTGAGGGGCTGGGCATCTGCTACTGATTTGCCATGGGACACTGGCCTTTGCAGGAGCAGACTGTCCAAATTCTCAGATAAAATCCGGTTCTCATGTGATTCTAGACTATTCTACTTTCAACAAACCCAGCTATTTGGGCTTCCAGCGGTTAAAATTTGTGATGTTTTCAAGCAAGGACCCTACAAAAAAAAATCTATTATTTCTTTTAGAAAGGATTATAAAAGCATTAATGATTAAAGACAGTAGACAGGCCAAAGGCTGGAAGGGTCTCCCATATGCTAGACATATCAATGTACTCAATATTGTTGCCCGATTTGTATGTTGCATCAAGACAGAGAAATACTAATGGAAGCATTTGTAAAGAAAGAAAGATGTGGTAAATATATTAAAATTGAATGTGTACTCCTTAGGTAAAAGAAGAATGCAAGGCTAATATCCTTTGCCCTTTATCTATGGAGGCAACAGCACATTGTGGAAAGTGTGACTTTGATCCTAGGGAGAATATCTGTGCGTGGATAAAAGGTTCACAGAGTGCTACAGAAAAGGAGATAAAAGGAGGTGTGTGTCCAGCTGAAGAGGAGACCGTCTACAGTGGAAGTCCAAACCAGTATTCATTTACAGGTAAGGAAAAGTGGCACACCAGATCCGTGATTTACTAGTGTATTTACTTCACTCTTCAGAAAAAGATGTCCTGTATGCTATCAGGTATTCTAATTAAATGTGAAGCAATTGTAGTGAAGTAGCATTCTTTAAGAAGTAATCTGTGAATCAGGACAGTATCTTCAGGGAAATGAAACGAGTAGCAAGAAGTTCGGTGAATACATAAGGTTTAAACCTGCTTTCACAAAAGTTGATAGAAGTATTGCTATATCAGAAAATGGCCCTGACTAAAGGAACAACTTCCACATCTGTCTGTCTTTAAACACAGAAGTAGTCCCATAGGCACAGAAAAAAATAAACAGAAGCTATTTTGTATTTTGATAAGACTGAGATGATCCATATGTAACTTTCTTTTTCTAGACCTGAACCTCAAACCTTTTATCACATATGAGTACAGAGTGGCTGCTTGGAATAGCTATGGAAGAGGCTTCAGTGAAATTAGCAGAGCTGTCACTAAGGAAGATGTGCCACAGGGTGTAAGTCCTCCAAAATGGGCCAAAGTGGATAATCGGGAAGACATGATACTTCTAAACTGGGAAGAACCACTTCAACCAAATGGTATTGATATATGTTAAAAAAAGAGTATGTTCTGTCATTCCTCTGACAGTGTTCCAAAATCACAAAATGTTTCTTAATTCATCACTGGCACTGAAATGTACATATTCCTAAGCTCTACAAGAAGAATTTGCTCTAGGTTGAGATCATTTCCATTGCAAATAAGAGCAGAGTCTAACTTCACAGAAGACAATTTAGTACTTCTCTAAGAAGTGCCCAGAAGCCTCTTTTGAGAACAGCTGCAGTAATAATTGGCAAATATGATCAGAAAATCACAATCATATTACAAAATATTTGGGGGATTCAGGGGTGGGGGGGAGTGGGTGATACTCATGTTTCTTTCAGGAAATCTTGCTTGTGGTTTTCAAACAGCGAGAAAACTTGGAATAGCTCTCAATAAAAATTGAGAACTGCTGAGATGTTGATGGTAGAGGTTGAGGAGAGTAGCTAGTAATCAGCATTAGCTGTTTAAGCAGGATGATTGTCCGCTACAGTGGTCACCTAGAGATTTCATTTAATATTTTCTGTGTGCAGAGTCAGTTATTGCAGTATACCATCACACAGGGTTTCTCAGCTAACAAAAGGGAAAACTTTCTTTCTGCGTTAGGTCTTATTATTCACTATATCATTCTGCGAAATGGAATCGAGCGTTTTAGAGGAACAGAAATGAGCTTCATCGACACAAGTGGTGTCCAGCCATACCAAGAATATTCATACCAGCTGCGAGCCTGCACTGTTGCTGGTTGCACAGACAGCAGCAAGGTTAGTGAATTGGTCTTTATGGAACTGGTGCCAGAATTTTATCAGCCAGTGTGGTAATATAAAAATGCTTTTGGAAAGGTGTAATTTGAAGACATGCTGATTATTGAGTAAGCGAAAAACATCAATAATCTTATTTGGATTCAGCTACTGACAGGTGATTATTTGGAACCTAAGGTTGATACAAGCAAGCGGAAGAAGAAAGCAGTATCTTAGTCTTGGCAAAGATGAAATTGCACTGTAGGAACTGATGTTTGTTAAAGAGAAAGCTGCACATGATAGAATAGAGTAAGGAATATTAAAATGCACTTTCTCTAAGCCTTGAAATTAAATCTTTGCTTCTCACTAGGAGGTCTATAGCCTCTTCTTCCTTGGTATTTCTTAGTTTATCTGCTTTAGCTCTAGTCTATCAATTTGTTCAACAACCTTCTTATTCTGAGCCTCCTTCCACTATATTACCCTTCACTGGCTTTCCATGCCTGCACCTGCTTCAGGTTTTACACTCCCTTTGCGTACAACCTGCCTCTGCTTCAGTTTTAAGCAAACAGAATCTCTTCCCTCCCTTTCTCCCTGCTTCATTTCCTCTTGTATCACTTTGAATCACGGATGCCTTTCACCAGCATTACTATTTAACCAGCTCTGGTTTCTATTCTGCAAAGTACCTGCCTTATTCATCATTTGGAAAAACTATTTCTTAAGTGACCTCTTTTTCACAATATCCTTGCCTCTATGAAAATGAATTTCTAGGACTGCAAGTGTAAGGTCTGTGGGGCAGAGGTGGGGAATAATGACTATGCTTTGTAATTATAATACCTATGGGAATGAAAAGTGGATTTTTTTTTTTTCAGGTGTTTAAATGTTTTTCTTATTGGTGCAAATCTCAGCCAAAAGTATAAGAAAAGAAACACTGATGCAGAAGGATGGAGACAGGCGCATAGTCCTCTACCTGCACACAGAGCTGTGGTCTGGAAGCTCTGTAGGCACAGTTGCTGAGCTAATAAATCCTGCTTCTTTCACTTGTCTGTAATTAAGGAGTTTACTGTCGCAAACACTGAAGTCTGCAAGTAGGGACTGATTCCACCAAATGCACTAAGACAATATATTATAGAGGGCACATTTTATATTTACAGCATAATATAAATACTTTATGGTGGTAATAACAGAAAAAGAAAAGTGATTCTCAAAGAGAAAAAGGTCTGACTCACTTATTAAACCAGTGTAATTTGGAAATGTCTCTGTAGGAGATGGTAGAGATGCATCAATAGAAAATTAGCTGCTTCCTTTTTCTCCTTTTTTTTTGTAGGAAGAGCTTAGCAAATGAAAAGTTATTCTATCTTTCAAAATCTTTGGTTTCCTTACAAAAATATGGAGTTGCAAATAACTACAAGAGAGTTCAGATTGCATGGGATATATGGAGGCTCAGCCCCATTTTTACTGGTGCTTAAAATATATGAAATCAGGCAGTTAAAATGCAGAGACACTGACAAACCATATGGAAGAGAGTTATCAAGAGTTTTCAAGCAATACAGTTTTTGTTGTTTCACCCTGTGCTATACGCTGCAGCTGAAACGTGGTGAACCTGTTGTGATAAATTGTAGGCATAGACTTATGTAATGTATTCAAGGTCAGATTTCATTGTGAAAAAGGAGGAAAAAAGTAACTGGTTCTCCAGGCCCCTGGTAATGATATGCCAGCCCAAACAACATTTTAAAACAAAAGTGACATTCTCATTGATCATGGTATCTAGTGTACTATTACATTAAATTGCTGTTTAATTCATATGTCTTCAGGTAGTTGCAGTCACTGTCCAAGGAGTCCCAGAGAGTGTTCAGCCACCAGACATCAGCGCTTTGAACTCAACAGCGTTACATTTAAGCTGGATTGCACCCAAGAAACCAAATGGTATCATCAGAGAGTACCAGATCAGTCAAGTCGGGAAAGGACTTATATACACTGATGCTGCAAGCAGAATGCAGCACACGGTATCAGGTAAGGAGGCAGAGCTCTCTGACAGGCTGATGTCCTGTCCTTAAGATATAAGACAGTATTAACATATTAAAAATGCTACTTGTCAGTAACTTTTAAATCCCCAGTACTGTGCACAGTTTAGAATGCTTTATCATGACTTTACATATCTTAAATTTATTTTTCAATATCTCTTTCATTTCTGGCTGCTGTTTGTTAAAATATTAATAGATTTAATTTCAAAATTTTAAAATAAATCTATCCAGCTCGATTCAAGATGCATGCTTTGTGGTGTGCTCGAGGTCTCAGATATTCTGTGTAGGCTTGCCATCCCTTCATACAGATTCAGCTCTCTCTTTTACCATCATTAATGTGCAGTAATGCAGTTGAAGTCACTAGTGCTGCTGTGAATGCGTAGCAGTGTAGGAGCAAGAAGGATCCAGTACTTCATGTCTGAGATAATAAAAAGGAAAGGATGACAGAAAGGGAAAGATCCTGGATTCTGTTTATAATCTTTTATATTGCTTAGAGCCATTTTCTAAATACTTGGTGAAATTTCACTAGCGTGTGTGTATCTGAAAGAAGCTTTAGTCAAGGGATTTTGGGGGAAGATTTGACTCAGGCCTCAAATGTATTATTTTCACAAATACAAATTTTAGTTATATTTGAATGTTACACTGAAACAAAATTACTCTTAGAAATGTTTCTGTTGAACACAAAATGGGAACATAAGCATTCTGGGGTATCTTTTTTCACTTTTTGACCTCAGGTTGCTCATCAAATTCCTGTATCTATGATTTTTAGAAATTCATGAATACATTATCCCCCCCTCCCTCCCCCAAGTAGGAAATTTAGAGATTCGTATGTTATACACAGCATATGATAGCCACCCAAAGAGTAGAAGTTGACTTAGGGCACATAGAACCTATGCAGTGTATATGGCACTCTCAACTACCCCTCCAAGCATGAGTCCTGAGTCAGCGATAAAGCAATCAAATTGATTTCACGTATAATCTCAAATGTTTGAACTGATATCTTATTTGCTGTGGGTATATGTTTTGATTTTCTCACCTTGCTTTTTTTCAGGGTTTGGGTTTTTTTTTTTTCCCAAAACTATGCGCTTTTCCCTGAGCAACAGTTGAACATTAATGAAGCTGTAGCATTAGTATTTCTTGAGACTTTGAATCTAGGGTCTTGCAAATAACAGACAAGAAGGCTAGCACCTTGCCACTGCACCATTGTCTTGCTGCTTATTTTTAATTACATCAAAGCTTTGGAAACATGATCCCACAAATGCTTTGTGGGAATAGCGGTGAATGTGCTCATCACGTGAAATCCATAAATTGCTTATAATCCTCTCAAGATGTTAAAAAAAGCATTAAGTAATTGAAGACAGGAAGTCCTCAGTTAATTATTTAGAGGTGTTATCAATGCTTTAAGCAAACTGAAGCATTTTCTGCTATCTCACTGAGTTGAATGCCACTGGGACCTAGGGGCAGCAGCCATCATCTTCTCATATTCTCTAATGCAAACAGCACATGGCAGCTTGTCAATAAAAGACCTTTTTATATCATTTATTACTGAACACTTCCACTACCCTGTACAGAACAATTTGGATGACAGTTATGGCATTGTTTCACTTTGTGTTACTACTACTCTACAAATGGGCCTGCTAATGCTTTGCAGTGGGGGCCAGGCAGAGGGTAAGACTGAAGAAAATAATTAGGGGAATTGTAGAAGAAAGCTAATAGTGCCCTCTTCAGCAGCAGCAGGTGGGTTTAGAGCGAAGATTCTTCTCAACTCCCCCTTTTTAGTACACTAAAGATAATATCCCCAGTAAGAGGCTTTATTGAGAATTGGTAGGATCAATCATCTTTAGCTAAAAGCCAAGCAAGATCACTGACGTTTATTTTAGTAAAAGAAACAATATTAAGAAATACTTTATGACTGAATGGTTTGAAATTCTTTCATCTGAGCATATTCTCCATTTCAGGGTTAGTGAAAACTGAAGAGATACAGAAATGCTGTCACTGGTCAACTCTATCTCCGTGCAGCACTGAATCATTAGTAATATTTATCTAAAGGAAACTCTTGGGGGTGGAGGGGTTGTGTGAGGCTGTGGTCAGCAATCTGACATCCTCCTGAGTAAAATTCCCATGGCAGGGCCCAGGAGCGTTAGCCTAGGAGCTAATTACTGACCTTGCTGGAGCCGTGCCCACAAACGCAGACAAACAGTATCAGAAGGAATTGATTTGGTTAACAGAACAATGCATTCTTAAAAAAACCCCACTGATTCACAGCCTTTTGGCAAATGACAAATGCTGCAATAACAAAATAGACTGCTAAGTTTAAAAAAAAAAGAATAAAAAATCCCCCACAATAATAGACCAAAAAAAAGAAAAGGAGGGGAGAAGTATCCTCTAGTGAACAATGAAGTAGAGAAACTGGAAAAGCAAAATACTGTTTATGTTTCAAGATTATCTTACTTGTTATTTTTATTATTAATCACATACATAGCTTTGCACAGAGCTTTCCAAAGCATACATAAGACAGGTGTTTAATGCAAAGCTTTAATAATCTAGGCAAAAATCTGCTGTGACTGCTCCATGTATGACTCAAGGTTTCAGGTATCAGAATTTCACCAATAAATTTAGTGAAACCATGTGCTCTTTTTTAATGCCCATTTTTCTCTGCAAGTGTAGTTGTAAATGAGTATTGCTTTATTATGCATGTTTCCTTTAAAAGTGAACATGACTCCCTTTAGGGGAATTCATGTAATTTGTTGCCACAGTAATCTTTTCTATCCTGAAATGTTAAATACTTGGCTTTCCTCCATGCCTTTGCCTCTCTCTAGTCTGCAACTGTCATTTTCTCCCTTCTTACTTTTATACGCCGTGTTCAGATGATTTTTCTTCTCCTCCAGTTCATGATTAGGTTACAGCCAGGGCTGTCCCTCTGAGTCATCTCTTTATTTTCTCTCCTTCACGTCTTGTTCAATTTGTAAGCAGTCTGCATGTCTTACATTTAGCATTTTAAATTTCTACATAATTGTTGCTTATTCTTTCTCTCTATTTGTTTGTAATATATTTTAATTAAAATATCTTTGTACTGGCTATAAGCAATGATTTGTTTATAAACAAAGATCTTGCCCAGACTTTTTTTCTTGTCACAGAATTGCATTGTTCTTGAAGTAATTACAATCAGGCCCATGAGCTACATCAAAGGTACATTATTAAGGTCACAAAGCCACGGACTCAAAAATTGACCTGTATAATATGTATGAATTGACCTGTATGCTCCTGATTTAGCCTCTTTCACATAAGCAATCTGCATTACACAGTAGCGTAGTCATTTGTACGTAGGGTTACTGCCTCATTCAGTCCACAAGCTGTGCCTCTTCACGGGAGGAATAAAACAATTTTTTTTTTAAAAAAAGGGTCCTGTATGTAGGACTGCTGCTTCAGCTTTTGCTATGTTTGGCAGATTTATTCCTTCTGGGAATCTCGGTGTAGATGGGCCTAATTCTGCGTCTGCCCAGAGCTGCCTTTCCTTGCTGCTCCGCAGAAGTCAGGGAGGCACGAGCCCGATGTGCGTGTGAACGTGGAGCACAGCGAGGGAGGCAACAGGGATGGTGCCCGCTCAGGGGGATAAAATGCGGGTCGCCGAGGGGCCGGCGGCATTGGCCGCCGAAAGGAAGAAAGGAGAAGGGGCAGCGTGCTGGGAGGATGGCCGAGTGGCAGCACACAGGGCGGCCTCCACGCTGCAGCGCGCTCCCACGTCGGCTCTCTGTCGAGCTGCTGCCAGCCCCCCTGGGGCCTTCCCCCAGCCTGCCCACGGGCCCAGGGCCCGTTTCAGCCCAGCCCGCTGCCCTCCAGCCCTGCCTGCAGCTCCGCCGGCCTCCAGCCCTGCCCTGCCCAGCCGGGAAGTGCCAGGGCTGGGGCTGCCCCTGGGCTGCCCTGCTCCCCAGCTGGGGCGGTGGGACAGGCCCGGGCAGGTCTCATGAATCCTGTGGGATACAGCGAATGAAGTGTGGGACAGCACGGAGGAGAGACTCTCTCTGGATCGAGGCAGTTGGCTGCTGTCCTCCACGGCATTCATATCTGTTCAGGTTGCGGTACCGCGGAAGGCACGTCTCAAGCTTTCACGGCTTGTCACAGCTATGTCGTCTTCATTTTCCGGACACCCTGCCTGAGACCTGGGGCCTGAATTGCTAATTCCTGAGCTCTCAGGGCTGCAGCTGAAGGCACCAGTCGTTGTGCTCTGATACATAAAGTTTTGCATAACACCAGGTACTCTGACAGCCAGGTCCCAGGCATCCCAGATGGCCTCCTGGCACGTCCAGGGAGGTTTTTGTTTCTCTCAGTCTCTTTGCATCAGCATCCTGTTTCTGAGGGAGAGAAATCTTCCTTTGTTATTCTTCTGGTACCCCATTAAGCCATTTGCAAGCCAATGCTCAGCTGGCTGGTGTTAGTAAAGCAACTGTATGCTCTAGGGGTGGACGCTACAAGAAAACTCTCGAATTACATGCAATTAGGCAGGCCAGAGACCACATGCTGGTGGCAGTTTTAGATAGGAGTGTGCCACAGAGCCTGTGTACAAAGGGGGTCAATTCATATCGCACAATCTCCAAACGCTGGGATTTCCTAATTTATGACTGTTCAATTTTGCAATCTTAATATTTTCACGGAGTTTTTGTGTTTAATTTGCTGCTTCTTGTTCTACCGTTTGTCCCCTTTGCATTCAAGAACTTTTTTTTTTGATGTATTATGAGGTGTTAACAAGATGATCTTTGAAAACATGAGAGAGAGAGGTTGGTGTGCCTGGTAATACCATTTTTAAGATCAACTTGGAGAAATACCCCAAAGAGAGGTTTAGCAAAGCCCCTGTAACCTGGGCTGGAGCATGCTCTGTCAGCCAGTCCGATGAGCAGTTAAAGCTGAGCTCTGAGGTGTTCAAGACAGGCTCACAGAGGCCTGCATCTTTAATGATTTAACTGTAAGAAGCCTTTAATGGGTGTGCAGAAATGGCTGTTTTAAAAGCTTAGCATCTTAGCCAAATTTTGGGCACAATTTTATGAGGAGTCCTAAAGTCAAATTCTTAAGCTGCAGGCAACTTGATGTCAAACCTGAAGTCATTGACATACAGCACAAGGATGTTTGAAAATTTCCAATGAAAGGTCAAAGCAATATATTCTCTTTTAGTCTCATTCAAGGATGTCCAGCATAGAAGGTTTGAGCTGAAAAAACAGTTTTTCAAAAATTACAAGTAACTAAAATTAATATCTTGTAATGGGGAGGACTTGGTTGTCAGTCCTACTTCTAACTGCTTTATAGCATTTGTAGTAAAATCTTGTAACAAATAGGAAAAAATAGGGGAAAAAAATTAACAAATAGAAGTTGGGAAGGGGGCAAGAACAGAGTATATTTGGACTTGTTTGCCATATAGTAGAAGATTTCATGTTCAAGAGAGTATTTTATTATACTTTCTTATTGTTGCAAATACATTTGTAATAAATTTTCAAAACATTACAGGCTCTTCAGCATTTAAAGTCCAAAACTCTAAGCAATTACACTTTCAGGTGCTTATCTGTTGGAAACCTTTGAACTTCTACGGCTATTACCAGTGATGGAGGTTATGCCTGTGCCAAGAATGTTTAGATGCCTTCCAGTTCATTTTTAATCATTTTGTACCATGTTGTTACTATGTTGCAAGTGCCATCTAAGCTAATTGATTTGAAGCTAATTCAGATATGTCTATATGAGAGGCATCCATAGATCCATTGCTACATAGACGCACATTCAATCTGAATTGTTTTGTCAGGTCTTTTAAACTAGTAGAGGATATATATCTAAATTAGCAACAATTCACCATTTCAGTGTTATTCAGATGTAAAATAAGAATGGTTCATATTTTATGTTTGCCAAAAATACTAGAAGTTAACTTTAAGTCCAGTAGCTTTCTATGGAGTGATACAATTCTTGGGATGCCTGATGTCAACATCTGTGTCTAACCTCTGTTTGCTCTTTTTAGGTCTGCAGCCATACACTAATTACAGCTTCGTGCTTACTGCATGCACATCTGCTGGGTGTGCTTCTAGCCAACCACTTTCAGGTCAAACTTTACAAGCTGCTCCTCATGGTAAGGGAAAAAGACATTCTTATAGAACTGCAAAGAGATGGTCATATGGGCTTGTATTTTCTGGTGGTTTAACAAGGTGCAAAACTCCACTGTCATCCATCAAGCTATCATGTACAAATTTACACAGGAGAATCCATCTCTCTTGGAGTATTTGTATCTTTACACACTATACTGACTACCTGGCACTACATTTCTACTTTCTTTTTGTGACAATTTCCCCGAGTTCGTCTTTAAGTTAGCGAGGTTAGAATTAGCAGATGCATATTTTTTTAAAGCACAAATAAATATGCAGAGACAACTGGGCATATAAAGGCTGCAGCTTTTGGCCTTGTTCTCCATTGATCTGTACCTTGTCTCGTTGGTTGCATTCAGTTCAGTTCAATTAAATTCAGAAAGTGTGTTGCATTCTGTCATTCTCTCTGGCAACGTTTAATGCTTTCATTACACTGCTGAAAGGAGCAGCACAAACTGTGGGAAAGGAAAAAAAAACCCTTTATGTTTCTGTCATAAAATTAAAATAGTGTCATTGTGATGTTAACAGGGGTATGGCCAAACCCTCATCATATCATAGCCAGCTCAACAGAAGTGGAAATCTACTGGGGTGAACCAAAGAAACCCAATGGACTCATTACTCAGTATCGATTATTTCGTGATGGAGAACAGATTTTCCTGGGTGGCAGCACAGACCTGAATTTCACAGATGTTAACCTGCAGCCTAACAGTAGGTAAGCCATCTTAAAGAGCTCTGGTAATATGTGAAAGGTGTTCAAAATATATGTACACGTGAAATGTACAAAATATAAGTTACGCTTTTAACAACAGAATAATTTCTTACCTTATTACTTAATTACTGAAAAATTGGTAGAGCACTTTTAGGAGTCTTCCAAATGTTGGAAAGCCTTAATCCAAGAGCTTCTCTTTTTTCCTTTTTCTAAGAATAGTTCATTCTGATTCAAAGAGGGGGAGGCTTTTTTTTTTTCCTTGGGTTGTTGGTGGTGGCTGGTTGCTTGTTTTTTCCCCTCAAGGAATATACTTAGAAAAATTTAAGTCTTTATATGGCAGACAGCACTGCACATGGTTTATAATGTTTCTGTGCATATTGAACATACTGGCTCAAAAGTAGCAGCTGCTGATATTTTTATGGAGGCCATTCTGAAATTGGTTTTGACACTTGTTGGGTCAATACTTCTCCCTCTCATGTAAGCTAATGTGAATTTTAGTATTAAAATTATTATTATGATAAGTAAAGAGTTACTTTTCTCACATTAAGAAAACTTAAAGGTGAAAATCTTGGCTAATGCAGTATTTGTAGTACTCTTTGTATAGTCTATTCACTTGAAATTGGTGAAAATTGAAATGTTCTATTGCTGATATGCCTAAAGCTTCTAACTGTAGTGTCTACTGATCTTTTTGTGTTTGCGCAGATATGTTTACCAGCTGGAAGCCAGCACTTGGGGCGGCAGCAACACTAGTGATAAATATGTTATACAAACACCAGTAGGAACACCAGAGAAAATTCATGTCCCATATAATGTCACAGTAATTGATGCGTATTCTATATTTCTAGCTTGGGACATGCCAGGTAAAAATGTATTTCTATGTAGCGTTTTGTAGCAAAATGAAAGGATGGAAAAATTAGTATATTCAGGCAGGCAGCTGAATCATTCTGATATTTTTATTCTTTGTATTTGTTTTTGTGTGATTTAAATAACCAGTATCTAAAGCTGCTGTTTGCTAGAGACATATTCTTTTAATAATATTGACCTATATACTTGACATGGGTATTGTGAGGATTAGCTGATCAAAAATCTGTGTGCTAATTTGATCTTGTAAATTATTGTTGAGTGCAACTATAAAAGAAAAAAAAAAAAAACAAACAATTACACTGAAAATAAGTTTTCCCTTCTGTTCAGACCAACCTGAGTTCTTGACCGGGAAACCTGCCAACCTTTTGGGTTGATGATGTCTTGATAGCTATGCTGACAATGAATATGTCCAGTTGTCCTGCAGGTATATGATGCTGAGCCCCTTTAACAAAAGGTGTAAGAATGTGACACAGGGTTCCTGTGCTACCTTTGACCTAACAGAGTAACTTTTATTCACCAGAGCACCATAGTGTTATGTGAACATGTTACCTTCCAGGAGGGTGGGTCAGCAAAGGCCCAGAAATATTTTTCCCCTTGTTACTCCTCTTCTGAACATCATCAGGTTGTCTTGGCCTGCTACAGAGGTAGGCTAAGAAGGAATAATTGAATAATAGCATCTTTTTATATGAGAGACTCTGTTCTGTTTCATTAACATAGATCACAGCTTAAGTGATTGGTGTACTTTACCGATGTTATAAAAATTATATGCTGTAGTTATTGTGGGACAATGAGAGCAATGTAAACGGACAATTTTCTGTCTAGTGTAGTTCACCTCCAGCAAGGTGTTTTCTAGTTTCTAGATACTATTTTTTTCAGTTAAAATGAAGCCAATTTTTTAGAAACTTTAGATATTTGCATATTGCAATAACAACACCTGTTTTATCAATGAACTCAGGAAAGTTTTTGATGTCTCCTCTTCCTAATTATTTAAGATGTTCTTACCCTGCATAGCAGTCACAGGAGAGTCAATTGGCATTAAAGTCACCTAGAAAAAGTATTTTGCCTTCAAGGCTGGGATCGCAAGTATTTGTGGCAGTGCTTAGCAGCGTTCACCCTACCCATTTAAGCAATTATTAATAAATCTATAATACCCTGAGCTGTCAATCTTTTAGTTTTCAGAAGCACAAAATCCATTATAGAAATGCTATAATATATGAAAAAGATTAAAATCTTAAATTAAACTTTTCCCCCTACTGCCTGAAAGGATTTAGAACCCAGCAGAAGGCAGGTGAATTCGAATGGCATATAATCTACAGCTAGTTTTATTGGAAAGTGACTCATGCTGTATTATAGTTTTGATAATAAATATAATTTAAGGTAAAAAATATTCAGCAACATTACAAATAGATTTAATACATAAGAACATACTGGAAAAGCGTAGGCTTGTGAAGAGTGGGGTGTTTCCCAGAAAAGCTCGTCCTTGTTGTTCTAGACCTTTTCTTTTCCAGCTGCTCGAATTCCTGTTACTCGCATTAGGTTACAAGCCTGCAAGCAGAGCCGGGCTCTGTGCAGTACATTTGGTTACGCTGCAATAAAGATTGTGCGTACAAAGGTTCGTGTATTCCTGAAAGCACACGATCAGAGGGGTGAGGAGGAGGCTGGACATCACGGCTCTGTAGAGGATGCAGGGTTGATGTATTCACACAGCTGTAGGAATCATTCTTCCCAGTCAGGGGAAGGCACATCCTTCTTCCCAGGTACTGGGACACACCTTGAGCACTTATCTCACTTTCGTGGATATTTGGTGACTCAGTTCCTTCCTCTCTGCCTTCCTGTTTTGGAGCCAGTTATTTAAGTTTTTAAGTGTAAATAAGGGATTGTTTTTCATACAGTGCCCCTGTTGGGTAGACAGGAAAGCAAAACTTGCTGTTCCTTTTATTATAGCACCTCTTTAGTAGAGCTGGTCTTACAGGAACGGGGAGTACTAACAGCAGAGAAATGTTACTAAATGCTACTAATGCTACTAAAAGAAACCCTGTGTGCAGAAGCATAGATGTATACGCAGAAGCTAGGAAATTAATTCTTGACCCTTCATAATCCTGCTTCCTGCTGATTCTGAGACCTTTGTGCTCCTAGTGTTTTTTTTCTCAAAAGGAAGACTGTGGGGGATGCAGGTGGAGGTTTATTTTGGAGGTTCTCGTCTTCTGGAATGGCATACATCCCATTAACAGATCCTATGCATGCAGATGTCTGAGGTCACATACATCCCCAGCTTGGTAGGATTAGCCTAAAGCACCTACAACTTTTTATCCTTATTTATGTCATTGTGCATGGAGTAACTTTTTTTCTGATCTATTTTTTTCTGTGTACGAATCCTTGTTTCACAATAGTCTATACTGAGATAATATAGGTTTCCCTTATAAACCCAGAAGGCAGCATTTGTTATAAGGATTGTCAGGCATGGCAGTCACTCTTGGATGAGACAGTTGTTTTAATTGGTATAGTCTTCATGAAAAAAAAAGTGCTTTTTATTAACCAAGTTTTGATAAGAGGGTAGTTGGTCATAATGTCGTGTCTGTAGTTATCAGGAATGCTTTGGCATTCTATGTTATCTGCTGTAATAAATTTGGATCAAATATTCACCCTCAGGATTAATTATGGGCATCATATTACACAGACCTTCCTTTTGGATGGCTTTAATTATAATGTTTCAACATCTCTAATGTACCTAAATCTTATGACTTTATAGATCTGTAGCATTTCAAAACTCCTGACTTAGCTAAATAGCAAGGTGGCCGAGTAGTGGTTAAAGTGATGGATTCAGAAAAAATATTTGACACACCTCAGTCACTATGGAAAATAGGACTTTATTTTCTGAAATAGGTATCCCATTATCTTGTGTTGCATTGCCTCAGTGCACAGAGCTCAAAGGTATGGTACATTTCACTGATACGCTACAGACGGATATGTTACAATTATTATGGAACGACTATTAGTGCCACGGATAGAAGCAGAAAAGCTGAATGGAAAAAAAACCCACCACATAATTCTCCCAAGGCATATCCATAAATGTTATTGATAGGTAGGCAGGTAGCCATCCTGCATTTCAACTCATTGACAGCCCCGCTGGTCCTCACTGGGGGCCTGATTCTTCTAGATATCTTCAGTTGCTGCTGGTGATACCATGAAAGCTGAACATGCTCAAAAGAGGATCCTGTCCTCTGCTCCTAGGTTGCTTGCTGCACACGTTAATGATCATCTGGATTAAAATGTCTTCTTTCATCATGTTGTAACACTCTACTTCATCCACCTCCGAGTTTGCTTATCAATTAGAATGAAAGTTGTGTAACGTGTCTGGATTCCTACTTTATTCTTCTTGGGATCAAATTTGGTATTTCAATGACATGTATTTGTCTCTTAGCTTTGTCTTTTAGCTTCCTCAGCTAACCTGGTTTCTCCTTTATTGGTGGCCTAACAAGTTGTTCTGACTTTTACTAAGCCAATGTTACGTTTCCTCATTTTTGTTTTCTCATGTAAATTATTGTTTGCTCCACATCACGGTAGGACAAGTTTTTCAAGCTCAGTGTCCAAAGTTCAGCATCTTGAAAGCAGTCAGCATCTCCAGCTGCTACTATCTTCAGAGTCTTGTTGGGAATACTTGATACAACCAGAATGAGATAACTGGATATTTGAAGCTTAATGTAAATACTTAATGTCAGGAAGACAAATAGATTGTTTTATTTTGTGAAGTTAAATATTAAAATATAACTTTACTCTTACTTGTTTTTAAAGAAAAGATATGACATTCTTACTTTAGTATTTGTTTACTGTAAGTGAAAGAGTTCAACTATTTTGCTTTAATTGTGATTGGGTTTCACATCATATTAAACAATTTTTCAGCAATTGACTTCAAATAGATTTTTGGTGACCAGTCTGTAAAAGAGACTGTGGCTTTTTTCCCCTGATTCTAAGCATCTTGTATGCAAATTCTATTTTATGAACTACCCTAGTTTTGAAGTACACAGAGCCGTCAAGCCTAATTTGCAGAGTTTTGCACAGAATTGTCCATTAAATGTTATCCAAATATACCCACAAAAAAACCAAGGTTTAGTTTGATTGACTTGTCCCATTGCAAAATGTGCACCTGCTGTGAAATGAAGTCGCAGAGGAAAAAAGTGGAATAATTTAACTTTTTTATTTGTAAAGATAATCAGGGTTTTTCTGATTACATCTTAACTTCATAAATGTTAAATAACCTATCAGCATCTAGTTGTTGTAAATTATGAAAAAGAGTATTGCTGGGAATATTAACCAACTAAATCCTTGTTCTTTAGTGAACATGAAAATGTGTTATGGCAGGTTGTCATTGTGCTCATGGTAACTTTGACACCAAATAACAAAACTGCCATTTGCACTTAGGCTAAATTGGTTCACTTGTGCTTTTACGGTTCCTTTTATTCTGACATAAATTTATGAACTCTGGAACTAACCAAGTCGTGTCGTTTCCCAGCTGACTTTAACAAATATGCCCATTTCGTTTCCTTCAGTCATCAGAGCACACAAGGTAGTAGTTTCAGACTGGCTGCAGATGCTGAAGGCTATTCTGGAAGAAAAGGATTTTTTACAAGTTTCTGTGCTGTATGAGTATATATTTTTATTTTTCAGATTATAAAGTGATCCTTTGATCTTAGCGTTCAATGAATTTCATCAAATTGTAGAAGGATTTCCATTGGATATTGGAATTTTTCAGGATGTTTACTTAGTTTTATTTACAATTTCATGTTCACTTCCTGAGAATATTTCTTCTCCTAATATATTGCAACATTTAACAGAATTTTAAGATTTTGCGTTTTGGTTGTTTGGGGTTTTTTTTAGCATTTCTGCTGAGATATGGGCTGAATGTTGGACATGGATAGGTCAATTATTTTGAAATAAGTGTCCTTTGCTGCATATTGATGGCCGGATTCAGCTGCCCTTGTTTGTATTTAATCTTCCTTGGGAAATCAAGCATTCTGAATAGTTCCAATTTCAAAGGTTTCTGGTGAATTTTGCCTAGAATAAATGCACTGATCAGATGCACAAAAGTGAATTATGTGTCACTTTCATAAGATAGTTCAGCCAGAAAAAAACAACTATCTGGTCTGTTGTCAAGACCAGAGAAGAAGGGGACCTTAACTGCGAGATTAAAAAAAGGTTTCTATTTGATGTGCTGTCTACCATTTCAAGCTCTTACTTTCAGATCTTCTGTTGTGTCCTTTACAGGTCCTCCAATTATGGGGGGTGGGGGTGGGGGAGAAAAAGAAAAAAAAAAAAAAACAAAAAAAGAAGGTAGCTTAGCTGTAATAGTATATCTGTAATTACTGGTATAATTGTACAATGCACACTCAAGTGCACTCTTCCAGAGCGTTTCATCTTCCATATTTCACAGACAGAAAATAATTTTCTTTCTTGCAGAAGCCATCTACTTCAAGATCACCACTCAGAGGTTTACTCTGTAACATCCTGCGTGACTTTAAAAGTTGTATTTCTATTATTCCATTCTTAATTATTAGATCTTGATGTTTTCCTTGAAACTTTTACACTGAAAAAGGAAAATTTTACAGTGGGATTTTTGCACTTTCTGTCTCCTTCTCCCTTCACCTCTTCCAATGACTAATATCAGCATCTTTTTTCTTCCTGTAAGCTGAGCAGTTGAATAAGATTGAAGTCGTGCCTTCACTTCAGGGCTATTTTTTTCAGCTTTTTAGTGTAATGGCATTTCCTTTGTATAGCATCTAGTGAGGCAGCAGCATCTTGTTTCTTTGGGATTTTTACGTCCTCTTCTGAGAATTGTAAAAACTTGGTATTGCAAAGATTTTTCTGACCTTCCAAAGTACATCAGTTGTTTATAGTACAAGGAAACTTGAAATCTCTCTGTTTTCTTGTAAACTTTTTTTTTTTTTTTTTTTTTTTTTTTAGTTAAAGTGCATATTCACATACATACTTAGCTAAAAAAATCCATCTAAAAGATGCACAACAGTGGAGAAAAATGCTCTTTGTAGCTTCAGGGTAATAGTATCAATGTAGATACTTTATCAGAAAAGGACCAAAACCACAATTAGGACAAAGAATGGAGTTGTTTTCCAAAGTTACGAATGGAAAGATTCTCAAGATCCGGACAAGTCTCAGAACTGCTCATAGGCATTTGGTTCTTGGTGCAATCACGAAGACATCTCTGTGGCGTCTAAAGTAGGTGGTGTGTTGAAAGAGAAATGTGCTCTTACTAATCAGATACATCTTGACTCATTTCAGAAAGGTACCTTGTCTACTTTGTACTTTGGTCTTTCTTAAGACTGTGCCTTACGTGACTGCAGAATGTAGGAAACACACTTCACAGGCACTTCTTTGGTTATTCTCTGGGTTTTGTGAAATTGCTGCTGTCTGCATAGAACAGTCTACAGTGGACAAAAAATAAAAAGCCTACAGCCCATTTCCTAATTACAAAACCAAACCAAACCAAACCCCAAACCCTTGAGAAGTCATGATGGAGGGAACAAGAGAAGGTCCAGGAACCTCTGCCAATCATTCTGAAGGGATGGCATATGGCTTAGCTTGTTCTTATGGAGAAACTCATTTTTCAGCTTCTCAACAGAACTGGAAAATTAGGAATTGACAGCATGGGAAGAGGAATAGATGGGGGGAAATGTTTAAATTAAAACAAAATAGTAAAAATTGAGGGTTTTTTCTTCAACAAAAACTAAAATCTGACAGTTTGTATTTATATCAATTGAAGTGACATGTTTCTTGGTTCAAGCTAGTGTATTGTACTTCACTGGTAAAGCAGGCTAAGAACCTACACTCAGCTGCTGCTGCTGGGCTAAAAAGGGATAATTTGCTGAATGGTGGCAATTCACTTTTTTGATCATATGACTCTATATTCAAACAGCAGTGCTTAGTAGCTGTTGCCCCTCCAAAATAAAGAAATAAAAGCTGCCTGGTTCCCAGTCATAAGGTCACTTTTCCCAGAAGTAGCAATTGCAACACAGGTGTTGACTGAATTGAATTTTGATTTTTAGCTAAGAACTGTAATGTCTGTCTTCCAGTTGTGATCTGCAGATGGATCTGTTTCAGTTTATATTTAAATGGTTGTAGTTTCCAAAAGATGCAGTAGGTAAAACCTCCAGAGGGGGCTTACATTTAAAATTGCATGTGATGAATGCTTCTGAAGTTGTCCTGCACTGTTGTTAGTATTTCAGATAATCACTGGTTCTTCTCTGTTTCGCAACAGGGATATTCATTGTCGATGTGCCTTTGGAATACAACATCTTACTAAATGCGAGCAGTCCCACTCTACTGGTGAAGCCAGTAGGACGTGCACATTTTGCTTTTGTCGATGGCCTAGATCCCTACACCCTGTATGAGATAAGAATACAAGCATGCCAGAATGGTAAGATGATTTTAAAAGACTCACCTCTGTGGCTGGAAGGGAACAGAGATTTTCCAGATAGATTCAACTCAGCAAAACAGATAAAATCTTATTCCTTTAACCCCCAAACGTTGACATTGGAGTCAAATGTTTACCCGGTAAAAAGAAAGCCTAGCACTGAATGAAGCATTAAATATTTCTCCATGTTATATCATGAATATTTTAAATGGAGATTTAAAAAATGTATTTTAGGTAATATGTGCCATTTTATTAAAAGCTCTTCACAAATAGCTTAACAATTTTTGAAAAGTGCTTACAGAACAAAATCAGTTCCATACCTTTTCACCAACAAGAAGTGGTAATCATAAAGACAGGAGAGAAAAGCCTAAATATTACAAAATCCCTTGACTTTAATGGAAATTTTCAAAATCCCTTTGAAATAAATCTTTCTAAAATGACACTTCGAAACCAATTCTCTCCTCACCTGCACTGGTGAAAATCAGGAGTAATTCATCAGTGTAGTTGCAGTAATTTAAATGAGTATTTAATAATAAAATGAGGTGAAATGAGGCACCATTTCATCAGGAGTTTCTTTACTTGACATTCATTTGCTTTTACGTATTTTTTGTTGAGGAAGAAGCTCTCGTCACTAAGCAAACTTCTGGTTTTGTAGGTGGGTGTGGAGTGGGTGGTCAAACGTATTCAAGAACTGCTGAAGCACCTCCTAGAGAATTGAGCCCACCTATCATTAAAGCAATGGGATCTGCACTCGTAGAAGTGAAATGGGCACCACCTAAGAAACCAAATGGCATCATTACTAACTACTTTATTCACAGGTAAATGCTTTTATCACCTCAGATTCTTAGTCTTACTGAACCATTCATTTCTTTATTCCTTGATATACTAGGAGGTGAAAAAAAGTGTAGAAGTATATAGTAAAATATATATTACCTTTCCAATGCTAATGTAAGATGCTGATCTATGGATGGACAAGTCGAGAATAAGAGCTGAGACAAGAATCATCTTCCTGATCTACAAATGACAAAAATCGGGTGAAAATATATTTTTAAAAATTCAAAGGGACGGACAAAAACTGTAAGATAGATACTCTCACTGTGTTTACCCAGACCTCTAGGTACATTCTTCAATCCTCTCTGATAGACAATAGAGAATTTTGGGATGGAAACAGGAGTAATTAACCATTTCTGAGGTTTTTAAAAGTAAAAAAAGGTATCTGGGTTCCTAACACAGATGAATTTTCCAAGATAAATTATGTTGCCGTTTGTAAGTAAGTAATCTAGAGTGTGATTACAGTGCAGCTCCATTTTATACAATCTTCCAATTAAATCGCATCTGTTTGTGTTCCTTGGTGTTTGTATTCAGCTCCCCTGTCCAGGTGGTTGACTGACACATCCTCACTCCCTATGAGGAGCATCATAAGCTCTGTGTGAGGATTTTTCTACATAGATAGCTGTGTTTAGGGAAGTATCCAAGTAGCAGAGCACTGACATCTGCTGTGCCCATTGACCCTTTTTTAAAAGCTCGCTGAAGGCACCTTCTCGAACTTCAGAAAGTCAGAGAATGTAAAACTCAAGCCATGTATTGGAGAGGAATTTAAACTCTGAGGTTCCTGGTTTTCCCAACTCTAAATATGTGTGGCAAACACATGCTGGGCTGAACCTAGCCTCCCACAAAGAGTTTGGGACATTTTATTATATTAGAGCTGTGACTGAGAAGACCGGGAATCGAATTATCTTTTGGAATCAGCAGTGATAATTAATATAAATTCACTTTTGCCTTAAACACATCAGTAGTCTCTAAAAATTCCTGCTCTCTTGAAATATCCTTTTGTTTGCTTTTTTTTTAATTGTCTGATCACAAAACCCAATTCCCTCCCCTGTATAAAGAGGAATAATGTGTATGTTATAGCCCAAGACATGTCTTCACTCTGTTGGTTTTGTAAATAAAGCTGATGATTACCGCTGCTATTCCATGGCAGCCATAGAAAGGGAAAACAGGAAATATAATGCAGAAAGCCTGCTTCAGTGAAAAATACTGTAAATTGAATTTGACAGCATTTGATGGCATTTGATTATTCTAGTCACAGCCAAACAATGATATAAAGAGTAATACGAAACAGAATGTGTTACTGCCTAGCAGACTCAAAAGCAATAAACCTTCCTCCAATGTGACACAATCACTTCACAATCATAATTGTAGCCTGTTTGATACCTCTGAGTACAGCAGAAGGGCACTGACTGACATAGATACATTTTGTTTTTTATTTAAAGTGAAATGAAAATGGCGCACTGGGGCTCCAGATACAATCGTTATATTCACCTACATAGGCATGAATCACTTGGCAGTTATTTCAGCTGAAGTTTAAATGTGCTTAGACAACAACAATATCAAATCTTTCTCAGATAGCTGCAAAAAAATCAGAAATGGGATGTAAGCACATAGTTCTTTTTCATTTTGTAGCCACACATAGCCTTACATTGTTATAGCAGCAAGACTGCAGTATTTCTATGGGAGGTTATGGCATGTAATTTCTTCTTCATCATGTGCCTCTTCCTTACTGCATCACCACCAAAATAAATTCATTTAACTCAAACCCTGAACTGCTCGGGAAGCTAGCGTATGTGCAGATCTTTGCGTTGAAATGGCAGGACTCGTGCTTACCTCTAGAATCACAAAAGCACTTGCAAGTTTGCAGCCATTTTGTTAGAAACCAAAAAATTAAAATGTTAGTTTATGATAAAAGAGAGGGTGACATTTTATTTTTGATTCATATAGCAGTTTTAAACACAGATCTGAGGCTTTTAAACTTTTCTAGCAAGGACCACAACTTAGAAGAGATTGTGAATGAGAAAAGATCTGGTTCATGAGAGAATCACCCAATCTACTTCTCTTCCCATTCATCATTACATAACATCCCTGTGACAGCCACAGAAATTGCTAGTCTGGAAAAATAATATTATGGAAATAGGTGATGTATTTCTTGCTGTATTTTAATAAGATATAGGTCACATCAGCTAGTGGAACTGCTTTCTGTTGACCACCAGCATGCACTGTATTGGAGGCACATGAGATGACTCTTAAAGAAATACTGCCTGCAAAATTATAAGTGTTTTGGTTCATATCTTGCTTAAGGGAGTGTCTGAATTTCTGTCAAAGTGTCTATTCATGTCCAGTAGGATTATATTATTTAGTACATATAGGTGAGATTGTAACGTAGCTCTCATTCGCTGAGCAATCCTGATGGTGAACACGTAGCAGAAAAATCAACAGGCAACTTAAGACAGAGGACAGGTCTCAGTGGCTGTTGACTGTTGTGACAGAGGACAGGTCCCAGTGGCTGTTGACTGTTGTGACTTGCAGTGTAGAGGCTTCTAGACTGACTCTATGATTAATTCATTGCTTACCCTTATACCCCTAACCATAAGCTGCACCAAAGACGGCTTCCAAGGCACATATACTAGTAGATGATTTAATATAAGAACCCTTATGGATGGATATGTCATTGAGTATAAGAACTCCTGAAGGGTTTTATTTATACCTGTAATGGATATAATACCTAATCTAAACTAGCATATTACATGCAATAATCTCAAATTCCTTTTGTTCACTTTTTGACATCAAAACTTGTAAAAAAAAAAAAAAAAAAAGAAAAATATGCAAACTACATTAGTATAGATTTCTTGATGCCAAATGGTAAGTGAAGCTGCTTTGTTTAATTGGATGTGAAACCGTAGTGGGGGAGCACATTGCTGAGGTTGCACTATTCCCCCACATTTGACAGTGTGATTCCTCAATCGTTTGAGTTTTACCCCAGGACTTCTCAGTGTTTCTAGAAATAACTGACTACCACTCTGGTAAGGAAAACAGCAGGCACTGCTAAAACATGTACTTTTGTTGCATGGTGAAAGGTAAACATGTGAAGAATAATTCTGGGTTGACCTGCAAGACCTCAGGGACTCACTCAGTCTCCTTCCACATAAGAAAGCTGAGGGGTGAGCGTTGCAGTTAGTGTTGCTGCAGTCCTCTGCGTACAGCTCTGTAGTTATCTGTCACAAAGAAGATTATATTCTCCTCTTTATGTCATCTGGCTCAGACTGGCAGTGGGGCAGGGAGAATTTGCCCTTATAAAAATAACTGTATCTGAGCATCTTTAAAATGAATGTAAGCAGCAAATCAGACTATGCAGATTAAGAGACAGCTTCCAGCTCTCGGAAATGTTATTCTCCTTTGCAGCTCATTGTACATAAGAAACACTTCCAGTTAAATGAGCAGTTGAATCTTAAATCTTAAGACGATTGAAATGATTACAGACTGTTCAACCACTTCTGTTCAAAGTTTATTCATACATGAAGATATTCTGGGTTTTAGCACTACAGATGGAACCATTTACCTAACCATAAGTTTCATTCATTAAATATTCAGCAGTAATAAGATCTAAATACTTAACCAGACTACATTGTACAGCTTTGCTTGTGGATGAGCTTACAGTTAGTGGCATATTTGATCTTTCAGTGTGAAAAACTGTTTATCACAGAGTTTTGAAAATTTGTAAAACATAAATTTGTGTATTCATTTAAGTGCCATACTGCTTGGTCAGACAAGACATATTAAATGTGACTTTATTACACTAAAATATATTCTCTTTTCACTTATCTACAGAGATTTTTTGAGGCATGTTTTTGAGTACCCAGGGAAAAGACTATATTTTTAGGTGCAGGAGAAAGACATAGTAGTGATTCACCTTTCAGAATTATGTGTCTTGCATTAAGTCAGTCAACAGCATCTAAGGGAGAGTTATACATAAGGCTTAATTTGCCATTACAATAGAGCATGGGGAAGTGTATTAAAAATAGATGATAGAATTTTGGGGTCAATGGGAAATTTTGTACCCTGACTCTTCCAGACATTTTGTTACAAGAGAGAGAATTGCTAGGGAATCTTTCCTGCCTGTTCTACCTGCCATTCTTCACCCAGTTCTGCCAACCAATTCTCAGTATCAACACGTAATTTGCCTGTTTCACTACACCAGAGACATTGTACCTCAAAACTCTTATCTTTTTTAAATCACACTTTAACTCTTTTAAAGTAAACAGTGTCCATATAGCCTGCTTATCTCACAGTTTAGCAAAAATTCTTCAACATATAAGAAAAAAAGGTATTCATGCATGCCTTATATATGCACATACACAAAGGATGAATAAACAGCTATGTACACACATGCATCCATTATATTCATATTCGCATGTAAATACCTGGGTATATATTATTACAAGCAGCTAAGATTATCAGTTTTAAAAAATTGTTGCATTTTGTATTTTTAAAGTAATTCCTGAGTTGATCTAACAAAACAAAATCCGACAGAATTCTGTGAAATACAGATTTTCTCTCACCAAAGAAATGTTCTTCAGCTTCTGTGTATGTGTAGTGATGATGACACCCAGTAGTCAGACAAACCAATTTTACTTCTGCAAATTTGCCCTACTTGCAGTAAAAGTGGCAGATAATGTAATTTGGGTTTTGTTGTTGGCACGGAGGGTGAAAGTGCTTTTATGTTCTGCAACAGCCAAGGTTCATGTGAAGAGTAGGGGAAATACTTAAATGCATGTGCAGTACAGCACAACCGTCACTGAGATTTATCACAGTGTTTAAATGTAACCTACTTAATTTCACACAAACACTTTTACGCCAAGTGAAAGAATTGATTTGATAACTCTGTTTTGAAGATGAGTGCTTGCCTTATTACAGCTGTTGTAAATTATATACTAGAAGGGGCCACATTAGAAAGGGGCTGAGGATCATCTGTAATCTCCTCTGAGACTCAGAATATCACCAGGTCCAACAGAAGCAGATCTGTAGTAGGAATGCTATATATATATGAGTATATGTGTGTGTGTACATACAGATATATATATACATATATATGTGATTGGAGAAAACCAGCATGGCTTCACTAAGGGCAAGTCCTGCCTGACCAACCTAGTGGCCTTCTGTGATGGAGTGACTACATCAGTGGACAAGGAAAGAGCTACGGATGTCATCTATCTGGACTTTTGTAAGGCCTTTGACACGGTCCCCCACAACATCCTTCTCTCTAAATTGGAGAGAGATGGATTTGATGGGTGGACTATTCGGTGGATGAGGAATTGGTTGGATGGTCGCATCCAGAGGGTAGTGGTCAACGGCTCAACATCCAGATGGAGATCGGTGACAAGTGGTGTCCCTCAGGGGTCCATATTGGGACCAGTACTCTTTAATATCTTCATCAATGACATAGTGGGATCGAGTGCACCCTCAGCAAGTTTGTGGACAACACCAAGCTGAGTGGTGGGGTGGACACACCTGAGGGATGGGATGCCATCCAGAGGGACCTGGACAGGTTCAAGAGGTGGGCCCAGGCAAACCTCATGAGGTTCAACAAGGACAAGGGCAAGGTCCTGCACCTGGGTCGGAGCAACCCCCAGTATCAATACAGGCTGGGGGATGTAGGGATTGAGGGCAGCCCTGCCAAGAAGGACTTGGGGGTACTGGTGGATGAAAAGCTGGACATGAGCAAGCAACGTGCACTTGCAGCCCAGAAAGCCAACCGTATCCTGGGCTGCTGTGATATTTTAATGAGTTTTTGTGGTGCAACTGCAAATTCTGCTACGTTTATGCACAAGGGATTACTTATTCCATTTGCAAGAACAAATGGGATATTTATTGTGAGCAAAGCAGAATTTAAAAGTGCATGGCTTTGGTTTTGAGGGAATGATAGAATATTTATCCCTTGTTCACTAGGCAACATTTTTCTCAAGTAAATTGGTTGTAAGTTTTCCATAAATGAGGGATCCTGAGGTATCTCCATAAATAGTTTGATTTTCAGAAATGTTGAAAATTTGCACCCATATGGCAGTTCAAGTCATTACTTAGCAACTATATATGAATTTAAAATTTCCCATTTTAAATTCTGAAAGTCTCATATCTGATGTGTTCTATCCTAAAAGGACAATATGCTTTGTATTGCTACTCTGCTACTATGGGCTGTGACAGCACACTTGTTTGACATGTTTTTTAGTATTCTTCTAGATAAAGGAGAATAATTAAATGCTTGATTCAAAAATCTTTTCTTCACTACTCAGCACCTAACACAAATTCAGGGAAATGCTTTTAAGATGTAAAGATAGGTAGGCAGTTCCTTGTGTGTGTGTAATGTATAGAAATATGTTCCGTACTTTTCTGAGGTACAGGTTGAACTTAGAACTTCAGGATCTACTACCATGGGACTGCTAAAGTGATTTTCAATTTTAAACACATTGCTTTTGATTTAATTTCAGACGTCCTGTGGGCAGTCAAGAAGAGCTGCTTTTGTTCATCTGGGCTGAAGGAGCTTTGGAATTTATTGATGCGTCTGATGCTCTACAGCCTTTTACCCTCTACGAATATCGTGTCAGAGCTCAAAATGCTGTGGGGTCAGTGGACAGCCTGTGGGCTTCAACCCAAACTCTAGAGGCTTCCCCATGGGGCATGGGAGCCCCTTGGGCACAAGCAACAAGTGCATACTCAGTGCGGTTGAACTGGACCCAGCCTGTCTCTCCCAATGGTGTTATATCTCTGTATCGAGTAGTCTATCAAGAAAAACGCAGCGATCCAACATTTAGCATCCCAGCTGTTACAGCGCTGACCGTAATGGTAAGAACTGGACCACAAAACCAGTTTTAAGTTGGTTTTACTCTGCTTTGATCTCTGTGGTATTTTAAAATCTCATTTAACACTGATTGGAAAAGTGGTGTTTCCAATTGCCAGTAGTTTTGTTGGTTTAAATTTTGTGTTTGGCCCAGTGCAGACTGAAACATTTCACATTAATGTCTGGTTCCTGGTAGAGGGAAGTAAAGCATAGATGGGTCACGTCTGGAGGAATTAAGCACATGCGTCTAACTTTGTCGGTCTCAGTCTGAAAATACTGTCCTGAGCTTTTTGTCTGACTGTCGAAATAGTTTCACAGGATTTGCACAAAAAACAACAAAATCAGTCCTCCTTGTATATAATTCTAGTTTTGTAATTCAGTTGGAATCACAAAGTGAATGAATTCATTAGTAATTACGTAGTTCATACATGTAACGTATTTGCATGTTCCCCTCATAATTCATCAGTAATAAAAACAGATCTACTTTTACTTTCATTACATGTGATTATACTAGAATGTTACTTTGCACTGCCAACATGTCTTTCCCTTCAAGGGACCTTCCAAACATGAATGTCTGTAAATATTACATTTCTATTCAGTATGTGGAGGGTTAGACTCAGGAAAGGGCAGGTTGTTTTGTGAACTGACTAACAATATGATGTAAATCAGTGACAGAAGTGGTTATGGTTTGTGCAGTTACCACTGCTCCTCCCATCTATATATTACATTCTAGCCTTTCCATAGAAAAACAGCTTATAGATAGTTGAACTGAACTGCTGCATATTAGGGTAGCTACTGTACTTGGCTGTCTCCTGAAAATAAGTTTTAGAAAATGTTTAAGGAGGTGGTAATAAGGTTGTTTCCTCAGCAATGTCACCTCAATTTCATAAACCTAGAATTGTCCCTGAATTATATTCATAGGCCATGTTTGTGTTGAATAACACCAGAAATCCCCTAAATTCTTAATTACCCCAATTATAAAGAATCTGTTTGACATTCAAGTAGGATCCTAAAGAGCTTTCTCTAGAATACCCAATAGTAACCTTTAAGTAACTCCCTTAGACAAATCTCGACATGACAAGGTGGAAGTTTCCAGCTCAGTAATCTTACGTACTCTTGTGATCATATAGTTCCAAAGCAGTTTTGTGTCCAGCTTCCTAGAAGCCTAAATAGATCTTTCTCTGAAAAAGAAAACATGTCCTGAACTGAATGATAGGAATATATACTTTTGGCCTCTGAAATAGTTGCATTCGCATTGTATGGTATGCTAGGTTTTAAAAAGTAGATTGGGATTTTAAAATTATTGAACTTCAGTAGGATTTTGGTACTTAGCTCCCTTAACTTGTTTAAAAAAAAATAATCACAATCATAATTGTGATGAGACACCTAAGATTTCAAAACCAGCAAAATTACAGGGCTTCTCCTAATACTCTGCTTCAGCAGCATGCAGTGTGTCGCTGAGCATCAGAATTGACCTGGCTGGTCTTGCATTGCAACATCTTCTAAGCATGCCAACAACAACAGAAAATGTCCAAGATGGTTGTATTGTGGGTAATAAAACCTACCAAAACGGCCTTTTAAATAATGTTGCCGCAGTGTGTTTCTTTAACAGCATCAGTTAAAAGCCTTTTAAATTAACAAGCTATTATTTACTGAATTAGTATTTTCCTGGCTCCAAAATCCTTTATTTTCCCCAAACACTATCCTGAATCAAAATGACATTCTGGCAGCGTATGAGTAGCTGTTCTACTAGTGTTGCAGCAAAGCTGACTTGCATGTTTTTTCTACTGCCCTTTGTCGTGAACATTTATCGATTATTATTTTTGCTACTATTTTTTTTATTTTTAAATATTGTACTACCCTTTGGGGAGAAATCTTTCTGCACAGCTCTTCCATCAGTTGCACTCACTTTAAGCTATTGCAACTACATTAACTCAATAGAGTTGCTGCCGATTTATACCAAGGAGCTGAGATCTGAATCCTACCTCTTCTGAATACAGCAGAACAGCTAAAGCTTTGAATCAAAGTTATTGACATAAAGTGCGCAGAGTCCTGTTATCAAAGATATCTTCAGGAGGTCAGGTCAATTATCCCAGCAGGCAAAAACCTGGACACCAACTTTCAAAGTTATAACCCCTTAAAACCAGAATTTTATCATGAAATTGCTGATATACCCTAACTGTAGCTTTGTGAATGAGACACTTTAATTAAAATGTAATTTTATTGAAGGAACTAGCATTTCAATGATTAAACTTCTGCCCCTTTAAAATATAGCTTTCAAGGGTACTAGGCTAAATCATTTAATCTCCTAAAGCATCTCTATTGGAGCTCCCTTGTGGGATACGCCATTAGTCATTCTCTCACGCAAGCTTCCATGTTACAAGCAAGACTTAAAGTATTAAGCGAGCAATGAGTTTGGTCCTTTATTTAATCTGTTAGACTCCATTCTTATCCCATTAGATTATTCCAGAAGAAAAGCAGTGCTAGAATCACGGTAGCCAACGCCACCCTTGCTCCTGTTGGTTGCACCCTGGTTGCCTGCCACAAGACCTAAAGCTTGACCAAAACCTAAAGTAGAAATACAAGCCTTGTGACACTGCAGGATACAAATTAAGCTCTCACTAATGTCCCTGCAGACTGTTCTAATTTGACAGCTTCGTTTCCATTCATTTCCAGAGCCAAATGAGAAGCATCTTCTGGGTTTTCAAACCATTTGACAGACTTATGCACTGTACCTTCTCAAAATGCAACTATTCACTCCCCAGTTAAGGTGCATTAATCTGTATTTGAATTAATGTGTCAAAAGTATGGCTGTCCGGTACTTTAAGATTATCGCTGACCCCTTGAAATTTTACACTGCCTATGGAGATAGAAATGAGAACTCGGTTCTGAGAGCAAAAGCTGCTGCCACTCAAACAAAAGGAGGATCTCTCTGCACCGTTAGAAGCAAGTGAAGTACACGTGAGCCATTTTGATGCTTCGCAGTTAAAGAGCGATGTCACCCATTTCCCTAGCTTGTTTGGCCAGGACCGTAGTGACAGATGTTAGGTGACAGCAAGTTAAACTGACATTCTGGTTTATTTGCAGAGCAAAGTCAAGTCAAGACTGGTTACAGCAGCACAAGTGTCTCCCGCAATGTCTTCCCAGTTCATTTTAACCCTCTAAAGCAAGAATGATATTTAGTGTCTTATTGACAGCATTAACGTGAGACAGATGTGTTTATAGAGGAATGGATTGACAGTAAGTTCTCATTTACGGAAATCTGCATAAAGGGACTAGATTGTCAAAGCAAGCTTCTCGCTCTTGTGAACTTAGGGCTTAAGCTTGTGAACATAGGACCCAGAGCTGATTTCATTATAAAGCCAGTAACTGCCAAATGGCATCAAAGCATCACAGCTCTTTACCTGTTGTATTCCAAATGTTGCTGTGAGGTAAAACGGTGGGTAAGTTTGGACTTTTTCTTGGTAGATGTTTTGTGGGTGTGTAACGAAGTTTCTCCTATGACAATTATAACAAGTATTTGATTGTTTATCAGGAGCAGGAGAATTCAAAGCCGAGAAGATGAGTAAAAAATGTAAGAATATGTAGCGGTTGGAATGTGCTTGGAGAAGGAAAAGCATCCAGAGATGAGGGTTATAAAGAAAAATTCTGCCTGCTGTGGGCAGTGACCTCTATTATTATTATTATTATGTAAAAGCAAGGCCTCAGTGTGTCAAATCTGCCTCAGCAGAGTGTAACTAGAAGTACAATGTGCTTGTTACAAGATGCAAGAGATGATAGGTGTAAGCATTATAGGCCTTATTCCTGGGAAATCCTACGCCTGTGCCTGCCTAGAAGCACCGGTCTACTCACAATGTGTTTTGCGGTATGAGGCTCTCAGGACAAATTTATCCTACAAGGCTTTTTTGGCATAGCTATGTCAGCTTGGAGTGTAAAAAATTAACACGTCTTTAGGCTGATATCACTGCACCAGCAAAGCCTTTGCTTTGGATGCAGCTATGCTAACAGTTGAGAACACATGTTGGCTTACCTTACATTATTTGGGGAGATGGTATATAACTATACTGGCCAAGCTCCTCTTGGCAGATGCTTCATCTGTGGTAGGGAAATCTGTAGACATATTGCAGAATAGCAATAATAATAGAGACTTTGGTAGGAGGATGAGGCTTTGGCTTGCATGATTGTGTTGTTATAACCAGACAGTAATTTGTATATCGAATATACAACCAGAGTAAAAATAATAAATAAAGTCTACTTGCTAAAAAACTCCATATAAAATATATTATCTCAGAAATGATCTTAAGTGGCCAGTACTGCCATATGCACACGCCGCCTATGCAGGATTTTACAGATATCTGGAATCTTGTATCCAGAGTTAGTTCCTTTCTATTCATCACATTCAGAAATACTTAATACATCTCTGTGTGATCTTTCATTTCTGTTTCCTCATATAGACCAGTGAACATTGGGCAGCATTAGAGATGAGACACCATGTAGTTATTAACTTCCTCGTACATAACATTATTCAGTAATGCAGTATGCAGGACTGTACAGGACAACGTCCTTACAGAAGCAGGAATGAAGATTGTAGCCACAAGAATAAGAAAAAATACGCTAAAGAGAGCGACTGGTGAAACTTTTTTATACACGCTTATTTCAGAGGCCTGGGAAATGGACTGCACTCTAAGAAAACAAGATGAGAGTAAACGGAGGAATCCCTGCACATGCCATAAATTCGGAAGATGTGCTACTTAGCAAAGAATGAAAGCTGTAAATGGCAGTGGAGGGCAAAAGTTAATTAGGCCACCGTGCTGCTGTTAGCGAGTGGAAAGTAGCCACAACCAGAAACAAGATGGCTGCTCAGCAGTGCCCTAATACGGCCAAAAGATCCTATCCTTAGCTCTGCAAGGGCTTATGGGTTAGGGGGAAATCATACACAGATGACTAATTTTTTTATGGTTCACAGCCGATCAAAGTGAAATTCAGCAGCTGTTCAGGACAAGTGACCACTCTAACGGCTGTAATATAACCTGCTAAATAGAGAGGGAATTGCATGAGAGCAAGAGGTTAGCTGTGATTATCGGCAGGTGAGTGCTTTATTGAAGTTGAAAGACCATTAACATTGATGGAGTAATTATTTCAACTTGAAAGTAATTACCTTGATGGGTGATAACTTCTCCAGTGTTCCCAGATTTGATTGGACCAAACAATTGTGAACTCTTGAAGCCTAGAAAAATATTACAACAATACTGCAATGTTTAAATTACTGAAACCACTGTTAGAGTATTTTAATTATGCCTAACAGTGAAAAGATTTTAACTTACAACAACTGGTGACCTCTCATGTATAGAGACATTTGCTTTCTAATTCCAATGAAATGACCCACACCTACTACGTGTGCGCTGTATGTGATGGGTTTGCAAATGAATCATTTGATTTAAATGCAGTTTTTAAGATTCAAAGCCTCGTTAGCACAGTTTCAGGAAGGGCTTGTACTGGAATTGCTGTAATTGTTTTATTTGCCAGGAAAGCCCAATAATATAAAATGCTTCCCGTGTTTTAATCTCCAGACCTGTTAAGCTTACACAGGATGAATACAGGACAAGTGCTCCTTCACACTGAAGGCTGCTAAAAAAAAAGTGCGTGAGGCAATCTGTGTCTCACAGACTGTTGTTTCCATGCTGCTGCAGAATATGCTGGATTTGGCACTACAGCTCTGTTTAAATAAGCATTTGGATTGGCACTACGACGCCCCTCCAGAAACTGATTAAGTGCTTCAGTAAGCCCCACCTATCAAGACCGACATGTAGAATCGCCTAATTAGAGCAGAAGGGATGAAATGGATTGTTGCACAACTTTGATGATTTTGAAGTACTGAAGTAATAGAACTGGAGGAGAACGGTGAGAGAGAAAGAGCGAGGCTTCAGCTCTTCTATTCATACCATCCTCGCTGTAACCAAGGCCACTTCAGTGTCTCCTGGATGCTTTCGGCAGGCACAGAAACACAGCTTTAGACCCTGCTGGAACTCCGCCAAGAATGAAAGAATCCCTGTGAGTTAGGATGCGGGGTAGCAGGGAAAGGTTTATCTGGTGTCTGTGAGGTCTTAATATGTTGTCAGGCAACTGGTGATTTGAATTAGTGAAGGTTACAGCAAAGGAGCTTAAGTCATTACATTTTTTCTTGAATGTTTTCTCCCTAATTCAGTGTGCAACATGAAGTTAACATAACTTTGCCCTTCGATAAATTTTTGGACCAGAAGTAAAACACGGGTAGGGTTATGTCTGACCATGCCTAATTGCACACTCTAGATTGACTAGACCAGAGTGCCTGGATCAATAGGTAATTTTTTTTACAAATAAAATAGTTACCTATTTGGAAATATCTGGTGTATTTTATCCTTGGGTTTCTCCTTGGGCAAGATCCAGTTTTCACCCATTCCATAGGTCTTTTTTTGATAAGTGAAACACATGTAGAATTAGGTCTTTTGAGGGATATTTACAGTGTCTGACTTCAGGCATCTAACCTAGTCAGGAGCATGAATGTCCTCTATAGACCACGAAACCTCCAGAAATCTAAGGCGTGGACATTTCCCGTCCTCGGGCTGCAACTGTTCACACGAGACTGCTTTCCTGTAGCACGCTTGTGTGCCACTACTGGCATGTGCCAGTCAAAAGCAGGTGGTTGATTTTAAGCTGTTTAATCAGCTGGTCTTTCCTAACCCACACAATGGGATTATGCAGGTTGACAGATTTAAAAGATGGTACCCTCTGAGAGAAAGATGATGGTGGGCAGAAGTCTGGAAGTGGTAATCTTTTCAGTTTGTGCACCTGCAGTCATGCAGTTGTAAGAGAATAGGTGACCACATGACGAAGCCTAAAATGAGATTGTATAAATGCTCCCTATGCTGTTTCTCTATATATGTTTTTATACATGCTTTATATTTATGCTTTTCTCTATGATGTTTTTCTGTAAGTCTTGCATTTCAGTCGTGAGAATAAGATTAAGCTAATCAGGCACTGTAGAAAAACGCCGTTGACAGGATGTTTTCTAATTTGTGAAAACAAAATAAACAAAACAGAACCCGCCACAAACCTTCACCTTATTAAGTATAATTTGATAGGAAGATATAATACGAGGGACATTCTTCCCTTTGTGCCATGTTGTGTGTGACTGCAGTAAATCTGCTTTAAAAACAAGGTTTTGGTAAGCTACAGATGCTTTTTCATATATAAGTAGGAAATAAAAATGGAGAAGGAGGAGGCAGAAATTTGTTGGGTAATATGTACAGCTGTTTTTCAAATTAGATATCTGTTTAAAAACGCTTAATTGGATTTGACTAGATTTTAATTCACATTTAACCAACATTCTTAAGTGGATGTATCAGGCAACTCCCAGAAAACACTCTTTGTTGGTAAAGTCATAGGGCAGCTTCCTAAAATCCCCAGGGTCACGCCCAACAGCTACAGACACGGGAATTCTTCAGCTGATAATTAGAAAAGCCACTCCCCACTCCCCACCCCCCATCCTATCTCCCTGCCCCACTCCCCTCCACTGATAAGGTCTTTTATTCAAATTGGCTGAGAAGTGTTATGTCATATGCTTATATTTCATAGGGAATTTTAACAAGCAACGGGTAATTTTAATAAACAGAGAGTCCTACCTCTTTTTAAAAAAAGCAAGAGCAAGCCATACGACTCATGGGAATTCGTAATATAACATAGAGCCTCGTACCGCTGGGGACTCCATTTGAATCTAATCCAGGTCTACAGTCACCAAAGTCATTCTCATCAAACAGCCGTGGGGTGTCCTACGCAAGATAAGTTTAGTATTCTCAGCTGACCTCCTGTCCTTTCTCTTTACTGCTCCCTTTTGAATCCACTCCCATCACTCAGCTTCACAGCCTCATTCAAGCTCATCTCCCCTATGCTTGTTGCAGTTTCCCATTTTCTGCCTGCCAAGTGACCTCTCTCTCCCCTCCTTTCAGACTTCACAAAAAGCACGGGGATGCATGTATAATCTTGCCACACTCTTTTTTTAGGGGGCAAGACCCTAGTTCCTGCACAGTGCTAAAACATGAGTTTATCAAGAGAAAGCTCTTTGGGAGTGGGAATGGGTGTCTGTCTGTTAATTTACAGCAGTATATAAATATTATTTTTGAGGCTATAATAGCAATTATGGTGAATAGGGGCCAGATGGCCTCTGTATCTAGAAAGCAGAATGGCAGTTTATTTTTAATGGACTTAAATGTTACTTTTTGACAGGAAGCTAATATTAAATTCTGTGTTATAGGTGCCTGTCAGGTGAGTATGGTTCTGAGTTTTGGTTTTCGTTAAAGTAATTACTAATGTCATGCCTGGATACTTTTGCCCACTAAAGCCTTGTTCTGTGGTGGGGTCTTTGTTGTTGCTTTTTTTTTTTTTTTAAGGATGGTTATTGATCTCTTGCTGAGCTGAGATTTCAGTTTTATGCCAGATAGTTTGATTAATGGGTTGGTTTCTGTAAGTGGACTGAATGGGGATAGGAAGCACAAGCCGCTTATGCCGCCAACCCTAACTCCGTCAAGACGCATAGCTCATTATGAAACAGTTATCAAGTATACATGAAAAATTAATTGGGCTCAGTTTGATTCTGAAAAGGATCAGCTTTCTACTTGGCGGTCCCCCCAATCTTTCCAGATGTTGCACGCTAGCCCCTCGAGAAGCAGCGAAGGGAGATGTATTAATACATTGTATTGATTAGATCAAGACCCCTGACAGTTATTTGTAGAGATACCATCTGGCTGCTGTTCGAATTCCTTCACCAAAAACAGGACGTGACATGTTATTAATCTCAACTCTCTAAGTATAGACAGTTGCCTTTTCTGCTAAACCGCATTTTACCATTCCGTAGGAGATGGAGGCAGACCTGAAGGGTGCTGAAATTAAGGTTATTACACAAATTGAGCCATATGGTCCAAATATTTCAGCAAGAAAATTGCCAGGCAATAAAAATTGCTCCTGCCTTCCTAATGGTGTAAATTACAGTTTAACCATGGCTCTAATGATGTCCTTCTGCCGCGCTTAACTACTGTTACATGAAGGACATTGTTTTAAAAATATAAAAAACAAGTAAATGCCAGCAGCGTGTTTTACAATCTGTTAGTGTGTCATTAAGAACACTGTCAGAATTACATAAACATAATGGCAGGCAACCTAGCATACAAAAGAACGAGTATGGAAATAGAAAGTGTCTTGAAAACTCCTTTAGCTCTGTAATGTCAAGAGCCCTTTCCCTTCTGGAACTTTTCCAGTATGGGAAACCGTGGCTGCTTATTTATTCCAGTTCTCACACAGGCTCTGATGGAGATTTAAAAACAGAAAAAAATACTGGATATTCCGATGCATTTTGCACAGGTGACAATGGAGGGGTATAAATTTACTATCATATTATACTGTAACTGTATATAAAGTTAACTGGGTATGAAAAAGGAATTCAAAATGTGACTCCCTCTTCCAACTGAAGCATTGTTTTTCTTCTTTTGGATCATAATGGGACTTTCTGTTGTTTTTCAGACTGTTTGGAGAATTGCAGAGTATTAAAATGGCTTCAAAGCTCAAAACCTCTGTGAATTTTACTAACAGAGTTAGCAATCCTAAAAATTTGTTTATTAAAAATAGATGTAACTTATTTGTTATTAAAACCAAAATGAAAGTAGTTAACCGGTCAGCAGATGCATTACTGACTGATTCTGGTGATTCATCATACAATGTGGAAATTAATTGTAAAGAAATAGAGTGAATAATTAGCCAATGAGATTTCATTTCAAAAACACTCCTCCAAGTGTTCAGTCTGTAAAGGAAAAACTCTGAGATGGCCATACAAAGAGGAGGAATCACGTAAGTTTATAATAAATGTTACTGGAATACTGAGTTTGACCACTACTACTTTAAATCATGTGCAGATTTTAATAGTTCATGTATGACAGACCTTTTGGTAAAATCACCTGGCACAGCCATGTTACCAGCTTGGGATCTGGCTGACTGGGCAGATCCATGGTTCAGGGGAGGTGCACTCGGACCGGTCTGTACCAGTTTTGTAGAAGTGGCTGCTGGAAACCAAGGGGTCCTGCGCCCCACCACTGCCACCGCTCCCTCCTTTGGACCACGTCGCTCTGGGTCTGCCAAGCAGGCGGAGCTGCTGCTTCCCCTGCCCATGCACCTTTGAAGGCAGAAACTTCCACACCCAGTTGGTGCAAGGGCACCCAGTTCCTGCTGGATCTTCATGCTGGTTGAAATGCGTTTTGACAATGTTGAAAACGCAACTGAGCGATGTTGAGCAGACAAATGGAAGAAGGGAGATGGTGAGTTAGCTGACTGGGTTGGCCGGGTGGCGAATGAGCTGACAGGCGGCTCTTGCATTTGTCTTCAAACCTAACACAGTTTCTGAATCGTGTGAAGATCTCATTTGTGTTTGGAACAGGGTAAAGTTGACAAGGGACTTTTACTCTTGACAAATTTAAATTGAGCCCAAACCAGACAGTTAATCAGATTCAGTAAAGTTCAAAACAGTCTTTATATCTGTCCTTCCTGCTTCTCAGTACCAGTATGATCACAAATGAAAGCACCAAAACGTAAGTAATTCGTAGTTGGTTTGTTTCCAGAGAAACTGAAGGCAGAAAGCAGTAGATGCTTGTGAGGATGGTAGTCTGAAAACTTCCTATGTACAATGTGTGGGGGTAGTTTACATACATGTAATCTGTATTAGGAGGAAACAAAGTCCAATTTATGAGTTTATCCCATCACAAACTACGGGTATTTCCCTCAGCACCTTGAACTTTATATCTGACCAAAGTTGTAGAAATGCATGGCAAATGGGATCTGGAACATCTAAGTGTATTGTACTCTACTCACACACACCCGTAATGGATGGATTTTATTTAACTGTAAAAACTGTATTGTATTTTTAAGTCTGTTTCTTTAGCATTCATCACATAAAATCTCTTCAGTCTTTAAAGAGAGAGATTGGTACAGATGTCCCTCCACCAGCATCTGACAGGCTGGAAGATTTGGAAAGGATATGCTCATTGAACTGCTTTATGAGTGCCAAGAAAAACTATGAGCTTGGAGAGGAGGTTTCTACCCATGAAGTGGAGGGCTTGCTGGAAGAACCCCTGCCAAAGTTGCTACCAGATTCAGAGAAAGTTTGCTCACCTTGTTAGCAGGTGCCATGTTACAGCCTTTAGGGCATCAAACATCATCTGTTATACCTCTGGCAACTGCAGGCTGCTTTACTCCCTCCACCAAAACTGTGGAAACTGCTTCTTCCTTCCTTCCTTTCCCTTCACAAGCCTTCCTTTCTAAGAGCACATTTAGAAACTATGATGAGTGATACAGGGAGCAGGAGTTAATTCCCATCCTGAGGGTCTAGTAGAAAATGACTTCTATCTTTTTCAAATTTTTGTTAGGAACTTGTTTCTATTTCCAGATATTCTATAGGTCGTGCAGTCCTTACGACAGGCAGGACTCTGCTTCAGTTGGGTAATGTCCTTTAAAGGTCTTGTATTACTGGAGGTTGTGTAGTTACACAGGCAAAGCCTTAGGAGATAAATCAACACTTACATGTCCACTTAAGGCAACCTATGACTGGTGCAAGAGCAGCAGCTGGACCTGCAGCAGTTTCCTCCCTTAAGCTCTTTGACTTTGCAGCTGTAGGATGTCTAATCCACGGCTGCTCCACCTTCCTTCTTTTGTAGCACAAATGTCTTCTAAATGCTTCTGTGCCCATACCACCCCAACCTAGAGACGATGTTACTGCTGGGGTACAGCCCATCTGAATGAGACCCCTGGAGCGTGTGTTGTCTGTGTGCCAAAAGGACTCTGAGGAGTCGTATATTCACAACAGGAAGATGAACAGAGGTCCCAGTATCTGTTTAACCTACTGGGGCATATCACAAATCATCACTCATTTTGCTTCTGAATTTTGCTCCAAGTATTTTTCCAAGTCCATTTCCCGCAGGTTTGAATGCATCAATTCTTTTTTTCCCATCCAGAGCAGAGTTCCTAGCCTGAGCCAAATCCTCCGTGCAGTGTGGAGATGCTACTCCAGTGGCTGCAAAAAAGGCATCAAGTTTACAATTGTCCCACAAAATCAGAATTGCAAATGCAGATTTAATATAGCAAGAGAGCGAGGGAAGTGGACTCATTGCAGTGATAAATTTTCGGCATTTTTGCTATAAAGAAAACTTTACTCTGCACAAACAAAATGAATGAAACTTTGCAGAGCTCTTATATTTCAACAGGCTTTAAAAAAGAATTAATGAGAAGTCTGGAAGACATCTCTTCCCAGATGAAGTGAAGTATTATTCTTGTCATTATGGTATCATAAAATTATTTTTTATTGTTTTCTCTTCAGGGGTTCAAGACAGATGATAATTTAGATTTTTCTCTAATGCTAGTCTGTGCTAGAAATGCTAGACCCGTGATGTACCAATAGATCATATGATTTATGCTAGAGTTGTAGCTTAAGACAGTGACATATTTAAGTGCTGTGCTTAATGTTACTGGAAAGTCCTGGCCTAAAAAGACTGAACAGAGACCCTGAGAGCAAACGGGAAGAAAAACGTCACCTTTTCCACCAGGTAACACAACAGTTTGAGCTCTAGTTGCTTTGATGTCAAATACAGTGCCCCCTTTGAGGACAAATAGAGCTGAGAACATGTGGCTTTTTAAATAGGACATTTGTGAGGTTGGTTGTTTTTTTTTTATCACAAGTTTTGTGTCAGAATGTAGGAGCTCTGACTACTTCTCATAGTGCCTATCTTCATCTTTGAGCATTTGAATACGTTTACAAGTCTGGCCCACAATGACTAAATTATAGTAATTTCTTTTTGGATTGCTCATCTATAACATGCATACATGCAGCTAATCAATAGATGAGACAGTGAAACTAGTGGATTTACAAGTTAATATGCTGGAGTCAATAATGTGCTGTAAAGACATTTTCCATTCCGAAATCAGCACAATTTGTTTTGTACTAAGCTTAACTATATACCTGTTGACTTAGTGATCTATTATAATTCCCCAAGTTACTTAAATATCCAAGGAAAATACAGAATCTGAACTAAACTTGTTGTGCTTCAGTTTTCAAGTAATATTTCAGTATTTACGTCTTTCATCTCTTCCCTAACTACTGCATCTGGCTAGGGCAAGTCACAAGCAGCTCAGACTTTCTTCTCTTTGGGAGGAGCTTTGCACTGAGAAGCCCAAGCCACACTAGAAAGGACTAATCAATGTGTAACCACATGAAAAGACATGATTAAAGATTCTATTTATTCATTAAGGTTTAAAAGTGAAGCTAGCTAGCTGCTTTTCCTGTTCACACGGCAGCAGATCTAGCTGTCTACTGTTCTGTGCATGTATATGAGTTTAGTGGTGGCCTGGCAGCATAGAAAATGGGAATGGGCAGCTTCATATGCCGTGTCAAGGTGAGTTGCTTCCCAACGGTGTGCCTGAAGAGGCTTAAGCCAGAGGGATTTGTAGCCATACGATCCTAGGAGGATCTGGAAGTTCGTTCATCCACTGGGTTCACTTGATTTCAAGACATTAAACCTGAAAGCAGCTTCTCTTCCAGTTACTCTACCAAACTCTTTAAGCCACTCTTTCTTCTTTTCTTCTTTTTAACCCTTTTCTTGGTGTGGAGTTGATTCTGAGCCTTCATATGGCAAGACGTAGCTGCTAAGGGACACAACAATATGTAACTTAATCTTTATTGGACCCCATTATTTCTGTCAACAGTGCAGTCCATAGAAGCTGCAATGGGAAAACAAGATTTTTGCTCCTCTTACCGGCATGTGACACAGGGGCTTTTCAGGCTACTTGTGGAGACTTTCCACTAGCTTGTACGACCAGTAGGCGCAGGGATCCCCTGTAGCAATCCCCTACTCCAAACTTGAGGGAACATCCCGCAAGTTCTGGAAGGAAGGTGTCAGATCTCTGCTGAACCTGTCAGTATTTTGATGGGAAGCTGTGCTTTTGCTGAGGAACATGTCCCCAAAGTGTACACCCAAATATCTATCTAATCAATATCCCCTGCTAATATTCAGAAGATAGGCTGGACTTTCCTGCAGCTACAGACAAGAGAGAGGACGTCCCTACCCGCACAGGCAGTGTGCTTCTGGCCGCCTGCTAGGGGTGACTGCCCTGCACAAAAAGGTGCGGAGCGAATCTCTTTTTCCTGGCGTGGACTGGCATAACTGGACTGCCCCTTTCCCAAACTGCTACCTGCACCCTTTCGTTTACTTTCAGCCTGTCTCTATTTGGAGAGCAGGAATTTTCAGTATGGAAGTGTAAAGCATTAAGGGAGGAATGAAAAACCTGGTGAAGGAAAGCCTTTCCAGAGATAGGCGTTTGAATGCTTTTTGGCCCATCAGTTTTTAAAATTCACAGTTCATTTTAAAAGTGACATTTTAAATTCAGCCACATATTCAGATTAAACTTTGGCCTTTTTAATGTAGCTCCAAGTAAATTGTTTATGCTTGCCTTTTAATATCTCTCAGAAGTGATTACATACATAGCGGGCAAAGTTTGAATGAAAAGCTAGGACTGTTCAGTACAGGGCAGAGAAAAAGGAATAAAACAGTGGGAAGTAAAAACCTTTTAGTCTCCTTTAAAACGTTGCTTTTATTTTCCATTGTGTTGGCAGAAAGCGGGGATTTAAAGCTGTGAATTGCCTTGAGGCTGTGTTATCTCCCTCTACTTAGCAGCAGTTAGAACTGCTCTTTTTTGCATGTGTTGGGTGAGAGAGGACTCAGAACGACTGAGAAAGGGAAGAAAGTAGGCTTGCATTTAACAACAACGTAACACGCCTGTTGTACCTCTGTAAAATGGAACCTAAACCAATAATGGTAGTTTCCTGAAGCTGCACACAGTAACCAGGGGGATATCCTGAGAACTAATTAATGTTTGTAACATGATGTGAGATCCTATGATGAAAAGTCATATATAACTGCGAAGTCTTAATTTTATGGAGCACAACTGACATTCAGTGGCATTTTCAAGGAAACTGATGTGGGAGTTCACCTGCAATCTATGTTAAGGTTCGGATTGTCCTTGTACAAGTCCCCTTAAAGATTTTCTTCAAACTTTTTTTTTCTTTTTACATTTCTTTTCCCCCATTTTGGCTGTTGTGCCGTGCAAACGCAAAAATTGGAAATAATTGCTTTTATAGCGGAAAAATAAGGAGTTTCCCCTCTCTGTTTTCCATTCACCAAAAACACAGCCCAACTGTCTTTTTCAAATTTTACAGAAAATGGAAACCTTCAGATACCGTGCCCAGGTCATTTTAAGACCAGATGGGAGAAGTTTTAGTTTTCAGAGCCACTTTTCTTCACAATATCATATATGACGTAATTTGAAAGGAGATGAAGAAGGCGGCTTATGGCACAGATATACATAGTCCCAAATGTCATAGAGGAGCAATGTGAGTGCTTGAAAAACAAAACTTCAAATGAAACCAAAAGCCAAAACATTTGATAATGACAAGGGCATGTTCTTTCTACAACAAAGCAAACCCGATTGCCGCAAGATACCTTGAGTTAGAGAAGTTCAGGTCCACAAATTATCCATTTTTATGGATAGCAAAAACATCCATGGTTTCATTACCTTGATTTAAAATTCCAGAAGCCCTTCTGCAAAACACTGCCACTCTGGACATTACTAGGAAAAAAAAAATTGAGCCTAAGAAGACACCAACTGCACTGATGTGGCAGTCCAGATTTTGTTTATTCTGACAAAAGCATCTAACTTCATTCTGGCCATCAGCCAATATATCAAATGGAAAATACAGTTTATGGCATTAGGGAAAATATAACATTAACCCCCTAATGCTCCATATGAAGGGATGTACCCCCTACCATTTGCAGGTTTACGCCCTTAGGCTCTAGCTGCTGTTTTACAGCAGCAGTGGTTTTTCTTGCTTTTGCCGTGCCTGCAGACAACATAGAACAAATCCATGAGAGGAATACCGCTCCTAAATGTTACGGAATAGTGGAGGGAAAGTTGCCGCTCAGCAGGAGCACTGTGTGTGGTACTTATTTTAAACATATTCCTGGAGTTCAGCTGTATGAGTGCACTAGTTGTAACGCAGAGATACACATCCCAGCCAGAGCGTGTGTGCTTGCCTTTCCTAGCTTTTTACCTTCCCTGAAGACACATTTCTATCCCAGATTATATAGCTCCACCTGAAGGATCATACATTCCCATTCTCCTCGTGACCAAGGCAGACTCAACAAATTGCAAGTTCTGCAATGCCTTGACGAGTTTATGCAGATTCCAGATTACGCAGTGTGTGAATTTGGAACGTCACAAAAACCTCCCAGCTCAATCCTATAGGGTTTGACATTGCTTTAATGTGATGCTGGATTTCATATACCATGAAATCTTTGCTGATGTATCTGCTCTATCCTTTCTCGCTCCCATCAGCTCTCCACAAAGCACGCCCCACTCAGCTAAAGACCAGAACATAAAACAAATGTGCATTTTACTGAGGGTGACACATAATTGTTTTTTCAGTGGGGTTTAAGTATTTTATCTCATGCTTTGTTGTATCTCAAATAGATAGGATTAAAATTTTTGCTTCAGATTCTGCCTGTCTTATTTTGAAAAGAAACTTAATCTAGTTCTTCATACCCAGAATGATTATTGAAAGCAAAAAGTATCATTCAGGTTAAGTAAGGATGGCAGATTTGAATGGACCAAAACCAAAGTTTGGGGAAAACAGTCCTGTCAGGTATCTATTTTATGAGAAGAGCTTCTTCTTTCCTTCTCCATCACTTTTTCTCATGATGAGGAACAATAAACATGGGTTTATTGTAGGGGGAAAAAAAGAAAGAAGGTGCAAAACTCTGGTTTATTATACAGTAGGTCTTGTGAGTGTTGCTAGAAATAAAATATTAATGTTAGGAAAACATGTTGACATCGTCCTCTAGATGGTGTCTATAGTGGAATGTCATATCATTGATATTTTGGTTTATTTGGTTTATTTAGTCATGCAGAAAAATCTCTTTTTGGATTTCAATATTTCTTAGTACAAATTAGACAAATACAGATGCAAATACATTTTTGAGAAGGTGGCACTTGGCGATTTTTGATGAATTTTAAATAAATAATTATAAAAGAAGGGAGAAGAGAAGAGAGGAGAGAAGAGGAGAGAAGAGAAGAGAAAGAAGAGAAAGAGAAAGAGAAAGAGAAAAGAGAAGAGAAGAGAAGAGAAGAGAAGAGAAGAGAAGAGAAGAGAAGAGAAGAGAAGAGAAGAGAAGAGAAGAGAAGAGAAGAGAAGAGAAAAGAGAAATCTTACTGAGAGAGCATGGAGAAGGCTACTGAAGTGTTGACTTTGCCCAAAGAGGTTTTTTTAAGGTTTTACCAGCAAAAGTGCGACGTCGGTGGTGGTTTCAAAGTGTACTGCTACCTAAAGGCCAACACAGTGACTGAATGCAGCTTGCTAAATGTGCTTGATTTCATTTTAATGTGCAATGCATCCTAGTTTTCTTTGTGGTGCTTTGCTTTCAAGTCGAAGCTGGGGATTCAGATGCCTGGCGAGACCGCAGCAGGTCCCCAGGTGTGTGGGGAAAGAAAACGGTCTACTGGGAAAACGGGCCCCAACTCCACCAGACAGATTCGGCTACATGCAGTTCACGGTTCCTCACACGCTCTGCCAGAAAGGAGGAAAATGAATTGCAGTGTAATATTTCTATATCAGGTATCAATTGTTGTTGTTTGCAGAACATTTTAAACTTAGATTACTGCCGTTTCTAAAGGTTTCTCCCTGGTCTAGTCCACAAGCCCATGCAGGACTTTTTATGTAGGAAATGGCTCAGTTACGTGCTGAGTGAAACAGGGTGTGCAAATTAGGGTTTTTATTGAAAAAAGCTGCTAGCGTGGTACTGTTAGGAAAGGACAGGAACATGGAGTCACAGAGGACAGATGACTAATGGTCTCTGATGTTGGTGGCAAAAGTACCATTTGTTTTAAAAATAAATTACAAGAACATTCTTAAAGTTGGGGAAAAAAAAAAAAAAGCATTAAGTTTGCCAAGAATCTCAAGGAAAGAATATTTTATGATCATGTAATCAAAGCTTATGTTTTAATAAAGAAGCCATTTTAGGTGCTTTACTTCGTAACTTGAAACTATTCTAATATATCATTTTTTGAACAAATTTTCCTAAATTTATTTATAAAAAAGCAAGCTCAATATAGTGCATTCCTGAATGTCATTTCCTAGCCACTGTGGAAGAAAAGACCACATGGATCCACCTCAGGGCTGGGAAAGGAAAAGTACCTTTTCATCTCAACCAAAGATAATTTGGAAGAATATTCCCTGGACAAAAATGTTTCCAAATGATTTTAGGTTTAATAAGGAAATGTCTGGTTTTACAAACGTAAGAGTTTTATTTAAATGTTTATTTAGTTTTCTTTCATAATACTTGGGGTTTTTATATACCATAAAAACTATCACCAATGTGGTACATGTTACTGCTTTTGAAGGCCTGTTGGGTAATATTGAATAATATAATAATGATTTAAAATGAAAAATATGTGTTGAAAGGCAATTTTAAAATTCTAAAATGAAATACAAATTTCTTAAAATGTAAAATTTTAAGTGTGAAATCTACAAAAAAAAAAAAGAATAATCTAAAATTATTTTTACAAATTGGGAAGAAAATAAATAATGCAACATCAATTTCTAGTAAAAATTGAAATTCTGGTCACCGCTAGGCAAGACAATTTCTGGTAAAATTAATAACGCTTTTGTTTCTGTTTGCCTAACCTTTGAGATTTTTCAGTACCACCATGGGAATAATTTATATTCTAGTCCGCACTGCTACAGGAAGGGACTCACAGATTACTTGTGTATCCATAAGTTATATCCTTGTGAATTTGAGCATAAGGTTTTAGGAATAGAGCAGATTTTTTAAATGAAAAAGACACGGTGTGCGTGATGTAAGCCTAAGAAGGAAGGCAACCCAAAGACAAGTTCGGGATTGCGTATGAACGTGAACTCAGTGCAATTTTTAGGGTGAAGGCAGGGGCTAAGAGGTAGGCTGGGAAATAAGACTGAGCAGCAGAGGCAAGGTGGAAGTGCTGCCAGTGCTTCGCAGAACATGGCAAAGAATCCGGATTAGATGGGGAACTGAACGAGAGGATAACGACAAAGGTGAGGATAAACTGAGCATCTCAGTAAACCCCCGTCACTTCTGTCACTTGTGGAGGGATCTGTTTGACTTCCTTGATGGAGAACTTGAAAACTGGCATTGGAGGATGGTCGAATTAACGTTCTGTCTGCCAGGAGACCATAGCTTTCTCCTCCCTTGTCCAGGGAGAGTTCAGCATCTCTGCCTCTGTAGATGAGGGAATGTCGTACTGAATTACCTTCCCATCATTTATGTCTGCGGGTTGTGAAAGAACAGGTTTGGATCCCTGTACCGCTACTACCATTAGCAGCGTGGTAGTGTCTGATGCCACTGAGTTTAGTTAGAAACTCGCAGAAAGAATGAGCTGCCTTTTTAATCAGATATCGAAGAAGATACTTTCCAAATAGGGATTACTGTATGAAGAGAAGATAGGGAGAGAGAAGAAACCAGAGCCTAACCTTAACGAGACTGATGATGACTTGCTGAGTTGTGATGATCACCCCTGAAGAAGGGACAGATATTCAAGCTGCCCGTTGGGCAGCTCTTCAGTAGTTCAGAGATCTTCTGATGTATATCTGTCACTTTTTGAACTCATGCCCTGAGACCTGGGCAACTGGGTAAGATGGCCTGCCTTGAAAAACGAGGAAAAGCCCAGAGTGACACCACTGGAAAGTGCTGCTTCATCAGATCGATAGATTCAGAGATGACTAGGTTGTGTAGTTGTATGCAGTTTAAACATTTGTGCAGGGAGTCCACCCGCGCGGAGTATTATTGACAGCTACAGATCAATGCTAATTTTTGATCATTTTCAACCTACAAAGACCTCTTGACCCTGTTGCCACCTTAGGGGCGCTTCAAGTAGTCAAAAGCAATCACAGTAGGCAGTGTAAAATCGTCAGCCCCTTGAAGGCTGCGCAGCCCTGCCCGAGCCCGGGAGCGGGACCGAGAGGCAGCGAGGAAGGCAGGCACCTTGCGTTATGGATGCCGCTGCCTTTGAACGGCATGAAAGTCTATGCTAATTTGTTTCCAGACTTTAAGTGACGACTTCTGTGCTCATGAATTAAAAAATAAACAAACAAAAAAGGCAATCTGAAGCAAATCTTGATGGATACATTATTCATGGTTCATGTTCTCTTGTTTTATGTTTTGAAAAATGTGTTAAAACAAGGGTTTTTTTAAAAAAACACTTTTATCCTAATTTGCAGTTAGAAGAGTGGAATTAGCCGAGGAGCGTATTTGTTGCTGTTAACAGCTCGTGCTGCCACTGGCAGCACGTGAAGCGTTTTTTCACGCAGCAAAACCAAAGGTGCGGTCCCGCCGGGAGCAGCGGCGGTGCTGCCCGCGCTGCGCGAGGGAAGGGGACGGGGCTGCCAAAAGCAAGGGCCCTGCCAAAGGCCGGGCTCCGGGCTGCAGGGATCAGATCGGGGCGGCTCGTCACAGCTTGCCTCGGGTGTCCGTGTTTGCATTGAAAGGACGGGCCCTATAGGAGGAATGTGAGAGGGCGCACACTTAGATGTTTGCTGGATTATTCTTAATTTAATGACTGAACGAGTGAGAACGCTTCGCAGTAGGAGACAGAGAAAGGAGGGCGTGGGCTTGTAAGTCCATCGGATTTCATGGTCAGTCAGTCTACGAACATCTTAATGTTCGCATTAAAATTTTATTTTGTTGGTTTACTTTTAATGGTGAATGAAATCTGGACTGTTAGCAGTGTGTAAACATGGGATATATGAGTTCATGGCTTTGCAGACAAAGACTGGGAGAATATTCCAGGCAATGCTTTTGATCCTGCGCCTGTTTAAGGCTGCGTCGTCGTCCGCTGAAGCCAAAGGTTACAGTGCTACCCTTTGCAAGGTGTATTTTGCTATTTATATTTGACTATTCCAGCAGGACAGTATTTCTAGGCTGAAAATGTCGTGGGAGGACATAAAGTAATTCTTAAAAGGAACCGCCGAGACTGCCGTCCATCCTCTTTTCAGCACCAGCCTTTGAGCTGAGCGAATTCACACATGGCAATGGCAGCAGTGCAGGGGGAGAAAACGTGGCTCCGTAGCCTGTGAGTACATCCCCTGAGCTTACTTCAAAACCAAACAAAACAAAAATACATGTAAACCGTTTGCTCTTCGAGAAGTATCTGTAGGAGCCAGGGATAAAAGTCATCCCTGGAAGGAACGGTTTAGCAGTCTCCAGAGAACATGATGAACTGCAGGCAAGGAAATCCCTCCATCCTTGTTTCATTTCAAAGCGTGGTGAGGATTGTAAATAATTAAATCTTGGGGTTTAGTGGGAAAACGGTAGAGGGTGATGAAAAATATGCCGGCTTTCTGTTTAAAGAAAGAAATCAAGCGTTTTGTAGCATTGCTGTCACAAAAGCCCACCCTGGTGATGCAGCTGATTAGAAAGCGGAGCCATTGCTTTTTGTATGATGTTTGCAATAATGTGTTTGTACCTTCGGAGAGCCTCTGTGTAGCGGTTCAGGGGCAGTAATTTAATGTTGTGTGCTCCCTTCCTCCCATCCCCACCCCCGAGCCATGGAATGTAAATTTTAGGCTTTTAAAAGTTCTGTTTTGAAAACCTAATAGATAACCGTCCTCATAAAAACTATTAATACAGACGACATCCAATTGTAAAGCTAATTTTAATCATGTTTTGTGCCAACATAATTTCTGATGCCAGATTTTTATGCTAAGCATGAACTTCAATTTGAGCTCTGTTCTTTAACCTGCAGTTCATAATTTTGCGTTCGGCTGTATAGGTTTTTTGGCTATGGCAGTTTGAACGCTTCCACTTTCAAGGATCTAAGCCATAAATGTTTATTAAAAGAATCTATAATGAAATCAGTTTTGTTATTTTTTTAATGGCTGCCTTGAGTGCGTTGGATGACTGAACGCACGTTGTTAATCATTAAGTACTCATGTTACCAAAAGTGTTTGATAGTATTGCCATCTAGGGGCTGAACTAAATTCTCCATACTGAAATAAACTGTAATTGAACAGGTGCTGCTATTGACAATATACATATGTTTTTGCTTTATAGCCCACATGCTTTCCATGTTTCTTATGACAAAAGATATCTCTAAATGTCCCACAGCAGCCAGAGCTTTTTTATATATAATCTGTTCGAGGTGATTGCTATTTGCATTTGAGCTTATGCTTTTTTGGCAGTGATGACTGGGAATTCCTAACAAAGAATTATACTTTTTTGCATTATTAATCTTGCTAGTGTTTGCCCTGTTTAACAGAAAAAGGAATCATTTATCAGAAAAGTATGTTTATAATCTGTACTTGTGGCATCTTCAGATTTAATATTCATAATGGTCATTCAAATGCTGTGCTATATTTATCTAAAAGACTAACTCATTGTTGTGAGGAAATAACTATTTAAATATTTATGATCTAACTTTTAATATTTAAAAAAGAAATTAATATTTCTTTAAAATTTGTTTCCGAGTCTGATAGCTTAACAAATGTTTAAATATTAAACAATCGGAAGTGTTAGCATTTAACAACTTAATATGACTTACTGAAACAGGGGAATTGACTTCGGCTGTTTCTGCCACGCGACGGAAACTGAACTCCCGCACTCCCCTTCTTGAGCTCTATATAATTAATGCCAAAGCACAACTAAAAACGCGATTAAATGTATCGGTGAACAGCTGAACGCCTTTCTTCCTCGCTCCTCTGACGAGACAGCTCTGAACAGCCTCCTGCTGAAAGGTGTTACTCCTGTTCTTTGTTGGCCACGGTGGCTTTCGTGGCCGTCGGGAATAACGCTGCGGCTGTCTCGCCTTCCTGCCCAGAGCCGAAGTTGGGCTGAGGCTCGCTTTGCCTCGCACCCGAGCGGTTTCGGGGCTCTGTCGGATGACGCTGTTTGGGGTGAGCTGGATAAAGCCGTGAGCTGCGATGCCGGTGGCCCCGTCTGGCCATGGCTGACGTCCCTCGGCCCGCGCCCCGTGCTGGGCTGCGGTCTGGCGTGCGGCAGGTCGGCCCCAGCCCTGCCAGCCCCGGCAGGGCCCGGTGGGACCCACGAGCCGCCGTGCTCCTCCGGGCCTCTCTCCGCAGGTGCGAGGCGAGGGTCTGGCCCGCTTGCCTGTGCCCCCGTGCATGGCTGCTTCCTCCGACCTGGAGAAACAGGGAGGGTTCTTGTCAGGCAGCGCGTTGCCCCACAATCGTCTTACCTTGTGAATTTACCTCAAGCGACATCTTTACAAAGCAGGAACGTAGAAACTAGTTGATTCCCTCTCTCCCTCTCTCTCTCGCTCCTGCCCCTGCCCTCGCTTTTAAGAGATTTGTTTTCAGTAAGGAAATGAAACTGTGCTCTTGGAAACACTGCTGTCTATCCAGATTACAAGGCTCTAAGCAGCTAGAACAGGACGGCGTGCCTATCAAATGTCACATCTACACACAAGCTGCGTAAGGATTCTGCAGAGGCAGGCATCACTCATACCCCACAGGTTTTTACACGTGCTCGCATCCTTCAGAGCACCAGGCGCTCTCATCCTCGCTGAGCAAAGCTCAGACACACGCTGAACGAACTGTAGGTTGTTTGCTCGCTGAGATTTGGACTGTGCTGGACTCCCCAGGAGTCGGCTCCAAAGGCTCTACCGTAATGATAGATAGATATTTTTTAAAAACCTAAGAGGTTTTTTTTTGAGGTTCAGCTGTGGAAACCCACCACAAAATCCTGGTAACCAGATGGGGTATTCTGCAAAGCGGTCAGAAGCGACCCAGAGCTGAGACCTCATTTTCCAAGTGACATAAAACACAGATGCTGATTACTTTTTTAACTAACTCAAACATCTGTATTCTTGCTTCAGGGAACAAAGCATCAGGCTCATTTATTTGGATTGAAACCTTTCACAACATATCATATTCATGTCGTAGCTGTAAACAATGCCGGGCAGGTTTCAAGCCCCTGGACATCTGTGCGCACGTTGGAAGCTTCACCCAGTGGCCTGAGCAACTTCACCGTGGAAAAGAAAGAAAATGGCAGAGCTCTGCTGCTAAAATGGTCAGAGCCCTCCCAACCCAACGGCATGATTAAGGTAATATTCATCTTGACACTTCGCTTGATCAAAAAAAGAGAAGGGAAATGCTGAATATCAAATTAAAACATTTTTGCTGAAAAGGACTCAATCAAATGCATTATACTTTAAAATAAGACAGAAGTCCTATGTAAGCACAAGGCATTCTGTGAGCGCGCTCTGCTTGTGGTTATGTTAAAATGAGTATGAACATTCCTGTGCTACCCCGTGACTGTAAATGTTCATTCACAGCGAACCAAATTGTTCATTTAATGTATAGAAAGCTACGCATGAAAGTTCATAATCTTACTTGGCGTACATTAGACACGGCCAAAATGTGTTTCTAGAAAACCTGTGTTTGACAGACTCTTGTTCTGAAATTTGGGACTTCTTTTAGCTCAATGGTTTCAACTGAGTGTAAACCTTTACCTGCAAGGTTTGCGACTAGAGGGGTTTGTTTGGAGTTTTTTTCTTAAGTGATTTTCTCTAGCATTAGTCTGCGAGAAGCTTTGTGCTAACCCGTGAGAGCCTCGCAATGAAACTTGATAACAAACAAATATAATGAAAACTGTCACTAAGTGATTTATTACTGCATCTGAAATGAAAAAATCATGAAAATTGGATCAAAACATTCCTTTTGTATCAGTGATCTGTTTGTGTGCTGATTGTTACTAGTAAGGAAGCAAGTTTCTGAATCATTGGTTAATAGTCCTTACCCTGTTGCAAAGATTAAGGTGTCTCATCTCCCGGTTATTGACAAAAATTGTTGATTTATATTTTGGTTTTCCTTTTATCCTGGCTTCTGTCCTTTCTTCCCTCCCTGCCTTTTTTTTTTTTTTCTTTTTTCCTTTTTCTTTCTTTCTTTCTTCACCAGACCTACAATATTTTCAGCGACGACAACCTGGAGTACAGTGGGTTATCTCGCCAGTTCCTCTTCAGGCGCCTCGAGCCGTACACGCTCTATTCCCTCGTACTGGAGGCTTGCAACGCGGCAGGCTGCACCCGTTCTGCCCCCCAGCCTGTCCGCACAGGTGAAGCACCCCCAGTGTCTCAGATGGCGCCTGTGATCCAGGCAGTGAACGCTACCAACGTTGAACTGAGCTGGTTGCAGCCAATTAATCCGAATGGAAAAATAATTCGCTATGAAGTTATTCACAGGTGCACAAAAGAAAATGCTGCAGGGTACAGAGCGACAACAGAAGACGAGAAAATTGTTTTCACAGAATATAACACCGAAAGTAATACATTCATATATAATGATAAAGGTTTACAGCCATGGACAAGGTATGAATATAAAATACGCACCTGGAATGCAGCAGGCTACGCTGACAGCTCCTGGACAGTGGCAAAGACGAGTCAAACTGCCCCAAAAGGTCTCGCCGTCCCCAGGTTATCCTTGGCATCAGTTAACCCCCGTAAAGTGCTCATCTCGTGGGCCTCCCCGGCACAGCCCAACGGTATTATTCAGTCATACAGGCTGCTAAAGAATGACGTCCTCTATCCTTTCAGCTTCGACGCTGCTACTTTCAGCTACACGGATGAAGACTTACTGCCCTATTCCACGTACAGTTATGCGATAGTTGCCTGTACGATGGGAGGCTGCACTACCAGTGAACCAGCTGCAATACGGACGCTGGAAGCAGCTCCTGCCTTAGTGGATCCACCATCTCTGCGGGCTGTCAGTGCCACTCAAATTAACGCATCTTGGGCACCTCCCCAAATACAAAATGGAGATATCACCAAGTACATATTGAAATTAAACAATGATGAAGAGTATTATCCTGGCAAAAGTTTGCAAATCCTGGTTTCTAATCTACAGCCTTACACACAGTATGACTTTGCGTTGGTCGCCTGTACTGCAGGGGGCTGCACGTCTAGCATGTCCCAGTCGGTGATGACCATGGAGGCTCCACCATTAAATATGGAAGCTCCCAGGCTGCTTGTCATGGGCTCGGAGTCAATTGAAATCACATGGAAACTTCCAGCTAACCCCAATGGTAAAATCACAAGCTACAAGCTAAGGAGGGATGGCGTACTTATTTACTCAGGTCTGGAAACACGTTATCTTGATTTCACCCTAATGCCAGGCATGGAGTACAGCTACACTGTCACCGCAAATAACAGCCAAGGGAGCGTGACCAGCCCGTCAGCTCAGATAAAAACCAACCCCTCTGCTCCGTCTGGGATGTTGCCTCCAAGGTTGCAGGCATGGTCCTCAAAGGAGATTTTGGTGGCCTGGGATCCTCCTATCAAAGTAAATGGTGACATTAGGAATTACACAATCTCGATCCACAAGCCTGCTGAAACAGGAAAGAAAACTGTCGACTTTGATGCATCTCATGTTTCCTTTCTGAGACGGTCGTACATAGTGGCAGAGCTACAACCCTACAGTAGGTAAGTCTGGAAGACCTTGTTTGTTGAATAAATGCTGCAAGGTGGTTCAGTGGGCTGGCAGACAGCTCAGCCATCTTGTTTAAACAGACAGTCAGACCCCCGGGGGTTTGTTTCCTAAAAAGCACATGATAAAACCAGGATCACACCAGCTATATATCATCTTGATGAAGTGCATAGGGTTGACTTAGGTTGTAATTAATACAAGGGGTAATTCAGCACTCTGCTATAGACTCCAAAACCTGCCATCTTGTACTTATGTATCTTTCGCAAGATGTCTGCGTCAAGAACAAACAGGGCTTTAGCTGGCAAAGTTCGAGGTGAGGAGACCAAAGACGTGCTAGCTAGCACCGTCACAGCGTAGCTGAGCTAAGATTAACGGAGTCACACCGGGAACATGCTCTCACCCTTGAGTTGAAAACAAGCGACTTGTGTTTAAGTGAAAGCTAAAACTTAAGAGAGAGTACCGGGCTCTGCTACAGAAGCATACTTGATACTGAAGTAATATCTTCCTCACTAATTCTTGATTATTTACCTGACCTTTCCTTATATATTTGTGTAGGCATAATTTGTGTGTGTTACATGGTTGATAAGTCTGTCTACTATTTACTTATAACTAATCTAAATCCAAAGACAGAAGAGTAGTAGAGTGAAGCTCTATAGCTCTCAAATGATATCCAAATCATTTCCTACAATGAATCATCGTTTTGATTCATATCATCAAAATCAAAACGATTTTGATCACTTGACTCCTGAAGATAGTAACTCTGCTCTGAAAAAAAACAAGTGAAAACCCAGAAGACAGTGTTCTTCCTTTTTGCTACACAAGGCACAGCATATAATCTGTGTGCTCCTACGAACTGCTTTCTTATTAAAAATGCCAAAGACCAAGAGAAATTAAGCAATCCCCCAGATCTCATGCACAGCCTACAGTTGTATTTGCAGTGTTTTAATCGCTTCGTTCCCGATTTGTCTTCCCCAAGGTATGAAGTACAGGTCCAAGCTTGCACAGAGCTGGGTTGTGCCTCCAGCGAGTGGGCATGGGTGCAGACGCTGGAGGCTGCCCCGGCAGCGCAGCCTGCCCCTCTCATAGAAGTGCAGCCGGCAGCCGGGGGCTTCCAGCCGGCTGCTTCCGTCCTGTGGACCGGCCCGCAGCAGCCGAATGGGAAGATCTTATACTATGAACTTTACAGGAGGCGAACGACTCAAGCCCACATAAATTTAGACCTCGTGCTTGTTTACAACGGTTCTTCGACCTCCTTCAAAGACGACAAGTTGCTGCCTTACACAGAATATGAATATCAGGTGGGAATTGAAGCCATTTAGCAGCTCTGATTATGATTTCAGTACACTTTGAGAACCTTACTTTACACTTACAACGAGCATACACATCTCATTTCTAATGTTAATAGTATTGTGATACCTGAATGATTGTTGTTAATATATTTTAAATAGTTGAGAAGCTGAAAATAATTTTGCACAAGCAATACATTCATTCAGCATTCATTTTTCTTTAGCTTAATCATAAATGCCTGTGTTTCTTGTGTGTTAAATGTTTGTGTTAAACCTCCAGAGCTTTTGCAATGCTCTGATATTATGAGAGTGGTGTGAAATTCTAGTTCTTAAGGGCAGCTTCATTTCATTAGTTTTTCTTTCTTTTTCCATCCTCCCCCAACCTATTATGAATTCATTTTTACTTTATGATCTTAAAGTCATTTACATCAAGAGGGACTGGGGTTGTTTTCTCTTTAAATAAGGCATTTGGATCACAAGTAGTTTTTGTGGGTGGTTCAACAGTGAATTTGCTGTTGATGGTTGGTGTTACTTCTCATGCGCATAGGTATTTTTACTATTATTTTTCTTATGAGGCTAAGATAAAGTAAGGAGGCCAGTTCTGCCATTCTTTCACCTGTAATTGTTTTCTATGTCAAAGTTACAATTTTTAGCATCATTTTTTTATCATACAGTACTGGTGATAATGTAAGGCTTTACTTGATGTCAGCCTATGAACTAAGAACTTTGCTATTTATAACTATCTGAAATCTTTCCCAAGTTTTTATATGAGTTAGTGGAGTTTAGACCCTCACCAAAAAAAACAGCCTTCAATTTGTTGTTTCTATAAGTAAGTGGATGTGGTATTGTAGCAGGATGAGATCGTACAACCTCTCAGGGCAATCTGCGCCACTGCTTGACTGTCCTCATTGTGAAAAAGGGTTTTTGTTACATTCAGTCTGAACCTCTTTTGCTTGAACTTACACATGTTTTCTCTTGTCCCTTCCCAGCACGTACCATTGTGAGGAAGCTGGACGCACCTTCTTGTTAGCCTGTGGGTAGGTGCTGGGGGACTGCAATCAGGTCCCTCCAAAGCCATCTCTTCTCCAGGCTCAGCAAGCCTCAGTCCCACAGCTTCTCCTCATAGGCCAAGTCCTCCAACCCTCTGAGTACCTTGGTGGCCCTCCACTGAACTCGCTCCAATGTATCAATATCTTTCTTGTATTCAGGGGCCAAAATGGAACAAACGCTCAGTAAAGGCATGTAATCACTTCCTTTAATTGTCTGGCTCTGCTCCTGTTAAACAGCTCAAGACGCTGTTGGCCATCTTTTGCTGCCGGATTACGCTGCTGGCTCATGTTCAGCTTTCTATCTACTCTAGGTCCTTTCCAGCAGAGGTGCTCCCTAGCTGGTCAGTCCCTACCCTGTAATGCTGCAAGGAGTTATTCCTTCCTAGGAGCAAGACTTTGCATTTGTCTTGCTGAAATTCATAAAGCTGCTGATGACCCATTCCTCTAGGCCCTTCTAAATGGCAGACTTGCCCTTCAACATATCAACTGATGCGAGTGCACTGTACAGATCAGCTCTGCTCCACTGCTACTGCTGTGTTCTTTTTGGTAGCCAGAAACCATGAAGAACTAAATTTTAAAAGTTGATTTATCACACTAGTCTATCCAGCTGCTATATATACATGTGTCATAGACCCACCAAGTCATGTAGATTGGAAGGGACATCCAGAAGGCATCTAGCCTAAGTCCCTGCTTGAGGCAGGTCCAGATAGAGCAGGCTGCTCAGGACTGTGTCCAGTTGAGTTTTGGATCAAGTTCTCCATTCTTGCATCTCCGAGGATGGAGATCATACAGCCTGTGTGGGCACCCTGTTCCAATTTCTGACCAATTTCTTTGCATCTAATGCCCTTGTTTCGACTTGTGTCCCTTGCCTCTTGCTCCGTTACTGTCAGAGTCCCGGGGCCTGGAGGGAGGAGTGCAGTGGCTTTCCTCATAAATCAGTACCGGCAGCTCTAATTTGGGTAAGAAAAGGATTCTGAAGGGACAATTATAAAACGATTGAAAAGAGAGCCTAGGATGCTACTAGAAAAGTGTAGTCATTGCAGTGTTGACAAAGCCTTTCTTCTCTGCCTGGCAATCAGAAACCTCTTTTTTTCCTTTAGAAGTTTCTGGATTGGCAGCATGTCTGTAAGGTACCAGCCAGCGTGAAAAGTGTGTCTGTTAGCTTTGTGCTGAGGGAAATGACGAGCGTCTGCGAGCTGACTGCTTCTTATTGCTGACTGCAGGGCCACGTTACTTGATTTCCTTCAGCTACTCAATGACATCTTCTTGAACCTAGCAGTACAGGAGATGCTACAATAATACTTTGCAAAGCAAAAATGATAATTACTCAAAGCCTGAAAATTTATTGCACTTTAAATACATGAGGTATATTTTCCAGTTGTCACTTCTCTTGAGATGACAGCTGTTAAACCCTTCCTGGACACAGCATGCTTTAGGTTGAACTGTTTGTGTTTTAAGTCCTACTCTGTACTGATATGAAGGTTTCCATTTCTTTCTCCCAGCTTTCCTTTAACGCCTGTGTAGGGCGCATCTGTTGGCCACAACGGCGTGAAGTCTGCTCTCCATTTAGCAGTTTCCTTGCAGCAGAACTATTGTTAGACCAGATCTCCTTGTTACTTTGGACAGGATCTGTGAAGAATGTGAATTCAAGTGCAGATGGGGCTGAGCAGACAGCAAGCATTGTAGCAGACCCAAGCCCTGCTTATTCGTTAGGAATCTTTCCTAGGTAAAGAAAAACTTCCCAAGTTGGAAGTTGTAGACATTGGCTGTGGGATATTCTCAGTTGCATCAACTTCAATTATCTCAGTCAGAAGCTGGTTTTGGGGAAGTTGATACCACAGAGACTTTCCTGAGCCAAAGTTTTTAATGGTCTATCAGTGACAGATAACAAAGAAAGCCTCTTGACCAGATTCCTGTGGTTTACCGTGCTGTATTCAAGACTTTGCTTTTTATCTCGGTTCTACTCCATAACCGGGCTGAGCTGTTGACTGGGACCCTAAATCATTTTGTTTTTTTTTTCACTGGTGGCCATTTATTTCACCATGAGAGGTTTTTGCATGCACGTGTTTGTCTTCTGCTTATGTCACTTGCAGCAGTCCTCTGGGATCTGTTCTGAGCCCCTCCATTGTTGACAATTTATATCTTGCCTGTGAGACAAGTTATTCATAAGTATAGGGCTTGGCTTTTGCTATTATGCTGATGAAACCCAGATTTATATTTCACTTAAACTGGATATTGATTCTGCTGTCTCTGCATTTGAGGCTTGTTTGCTGGACATAAAACTTTAAATGCAACTGAATTTCCTCCAGCAGAATGCAGATAAAATCAAAGTGCTGTGATGGGACTCTCTCCAGCATTTTTGGAGGTATTGAGATTTAGGTCAATGAACCCTGACAGCTTCTTTGGATCTGAAGTCAGGATTTTGGAGTTTAGGTTTGTTTGGGTGGTGGTTTTTTTTTTGCCAGAAACTTCAGCTGAATATTTAGGGCTTGTAAGACTAGATGCAAAAGTTGCACTTTCAGAAATGATGAAGTGACTTTAGAAGCTCATGCTGGTCGAAGGGACTATGCCCCTTAAATGCTTAGGTCACTGTTGTTGTGCGTATTAGCACCTGCCAGGTTTCAGTGGGGTTTTAAGAGGCGCTAAGGTGCCTACTGTCCTGTACTTGGAAATAATTACTTAGATCTTTAAAATTCCCTCTATCGGTCTATTCGTACATTTAGATATTTGCATTTTCTAGAGCATCTGACCTTTTAGGTATTTGTTGCCCGAGATCCTCAGCTGTACGAAACAAATGCAATTGCATGATCTCCTGAAAAAAACCCTGACTTAAACAAACTTTGTAACTCATGAGGCCTAATTAGTTTGCAAGTGTAATCTTTCGATTCCTGGAATATTTCTGAAACAGCGTGTAGGCCCTTCCCAGGAATTATTGAGGATGGTGTGCAACGTTACCATATAGCAACCTGCAGAGTCGGACCTGGTTTTCTCAGCCTTTTGAACAGAGACTTGTGGCATTTAGTGCTATTCGGCAAAGCAGAGCTGTCAGAGCGTGGTGTGATTTCCATGCAAGTGCAGCGTCACTCCTCCACTGTTGCGCTTAATTGTGTACTTAAGACTGCTTCTTTAGATTAATGGCTTAATGTCTTCCTGGTTTAGGACACAGTCTTATTTCCGTTTGGCAGGCACAGAACATGTAAAAGACAGAAAAGTAGCGTTGTCCCTTTTCAGAAGGTTTTATGGCTCCCTGCAGAGGTTTATTCTCCGTGAGGACTATCCAGTGCACCAAGACGAGGTCTGCAGCGCTGAAGATGTCTGCCTCCGACCGCTGCGGGAGGCACAGCATCCCCCTTGCTTGTGAAGCGTGCTTCTCACAGTCCAGCTGCTGCAGCCAAGTGAAGGGTCTAGGAAATACCCCAAGATATACCAGGGGAAATATGTTTGGGGTCCTCCATCTTGGACTCTTAAAGAGAAAACAAATCATATTCTGACTTCGGAGAGATAAAGAGAAAAAAATGGGTGCAAAGTCATGAAGATTAAGGAAGGACCAACTACACGGGGTGCAGAATATGTCAGCCCTCTGAATGACATTTGGTTTACCAGCCTGTCTGTCAAACCATCGGCTGAGCTCCAGTTTGTGCTGTTCAGTTACTGATAAACAGCTCAGTGACTTCTGCAGCTTAAGATGGGGTGAAACTGGTTTTCTGACTGGCCAGTGATGGATAGCCACCCATTTGTAATGTCCCTCATATCTGGCTCCTTTTCATCGTTTTAATTCACCATTTCTTCCCGTCTCCCTGACAGAAAGATACACTGCAAAGCAGTGACATAAAATAATACGCAGTTCTTTCTTGCACTCCCTGCTTATTATCCCCTCTTCATTTGGCTTGGAAGAGTGGTTCTTTCTTACAAGGTTCGTTGCGCTTCCTGCTTCCAAGAGACTTTCTCATACTACACCTGCATTAGGCTACCGAGCTCGACCTCAGCTTCTGAAAAGTAAAGCAGACATAACTGTATTGTTTCACCGATGTAATGGCAATACCTGCTCTAAATACCCTTTTGCAGAACGAGCTGCTTCCTTTTCCTGGTAGAGGGTACGCAGTAGTGAGAAGGGCCTTTTGAAACCACGCGATTTCTTTCATTAAGTCCCACTTCAGGCACTATGTTTCTGTTGTCAACACCATCCTCAATTCAAGTGCAGAAACAGTGCATTGATGCAACAAACCTTGATTTTGTTCATTAAACTAAATATGGATATTAGACTGGATTTGCTGGCTTCCAAAATTACCAGTGAGACTGTTAGAGCATCACTCTTGTAAGACCCTTCTCGGTAAATTGTGACTCTGACATATTCAAAACCATGGCAAGCTATCCTTTAAAAAGACATTAGTGTGAGTACCAGGGGAAAATATACTCCAGGGCTGTAGATGACTTGATATGATTTCCTTGATTGTATCTTTTTATTTATGAGGCATAATTTATGACTGCTGAAAAGCAAACTAAAATGAGTGATGACTAACTACAGCCAAAGTAATAAATCAGAAGCAGAGAAAGAAGTGGTGATTTTGATCGAATCTATTGAATTAGCTGTTGCCCTTAGCCATTACAGGTATTGGAAAGACCTTTTAATATCTGCTTATCTCTCTCATGGGAACTTGGTAACTATCTCATTATATACCCATAGGAAACGAATTATTTAATTTTCTACCTTTTAGAGTTAAACCTGTTTACATCTCTCATTAATTACTGGTGTTATACTATGTTATATGAAATGAGCTTCCTTTAGAATGCGGTAATTTTGTTTAAGTTCCAAAGTGTTTGCCTGTTGTCTTTCCCTTTCCCTTCCCCAGAATGGGTTTAGTACTTTTATTATTAGCATTTGAACAGTGGAGATGAATAGCAATGTTAAGAGGCTCAAATGATCACAGTGCTAGAAGCCTGGACCTAAAATCTATCCCATTATATGTTTATGGCCTCCCTAAGGATGCTAACTGAATGTTGAAGAGGGAGAAGTATGGCTCTGAGGATGGGCAATCAGAAAACACACGTTTATTTACTACCTTTTTGTACCCCTGGTCGCGAGTGGACGCGATACTTTCTTTCCCTTGCCTTTGCTCTGTCCCCCGTAGACCGCAACCACTTTTGAAACTTTCTACTTTGCTAATACCTGCCTGACACTGCAGTGCCCAGATGCGAATACATTACCCTAATGCTGAATGCTAGATTTCGGGAGACGAGCGTTGTGCTCTGAGCTGTGCTGACGTTGCATAAGTAACTCCCGATTACCCAGGCTGCACGCCGGTCAGTTCTCATGAGAAGAAAGGCTCGTGAAGGGTGCCGCAACTGATGGCGAGAGGGAGCCGCTCTGGGTTTCTCTAATTTAAACCAGCCAAGATTATGGTCTCTTCAATTTTCTTGCAGACTGCTGTTTGAACACAACTAAAAATCAGGTGCTGTGTTTCTGAACTTACTGACGTCGTATCTTATATACCCCTAAAATGTCTTGCTATCTTGGAAAAGAATTACGCTGTGAAAACTCTGCATTTATCTACGTGTAGGGTTAGAAATTGAACAAATCCGAGTCAAGGAATCCAAAGCAAAGTCTCAAAGTAGTGCTGCGTCTTTGCAGTCTCCATGAAACAACTCCAGAAAGAGAAGAGTGGTACAAACTCCTCTCTGCTACCGTTTGTCTTGCCTGCCATGCGCCGAGTAGTGCCAGCATTGAATCCTTTTTGGAAAGACCAGTAGCCATAGGTGTGTGCAGTCCATGAATGCCCTAAGGGCACAGACCCAAGTCATACCTGACTCTTACACACAGGAGTAAAGAGTTATGTGTGCGTGTGAAAGGGGCAGCTTGGTCTGACTCTGTGGTTCCCAAGAACCTACAGCACTACCCAACTGCCCTACAGCTCTAAGCAGTGCTCAAAGCTGAAGGTAGGTAGTGATTTACTAATGAGACTTTTTTAAGGCAAAAGGCTGTTTCCTGAGTGCCCGTGGGATCTCATTGCAAGCTGCTGCCACACACAGAGCTGAGATCTTGTCCCTCACAGAGGCAACCATGAGGGACTGTAGGTTAGCCGCAGTGCGAAGCGGTACGATGCACGGTGCCTGCAGGGTGTGGTGGGAGCAGGGACTGTAGGTTACCCGCAGTGCGAAGCGGTACGATGCACGGTGCCTGTAAGGTGTGGTGGGAGCAGGGACTGTAGGTTAGCCGCAGTGCGAAGCGGTACGATGCACGGTGCCTGTAGGGTGTGGTGGGAGCCAGGAGTCGCTGCTGGTCGGTAGTGAGCTCTTTGGCTCGCTCTCCTTTCTGCTGATTTCCCTGCAAGCAGGAAGGGTGAGCAGCTTCTGGCCCCCGTGCAAAGCAGAGGATCCCAGCTCTCCCTGACTTGGGAAGTCGGCAGGAGCTCAGGACTGCTGCCTCCAGACAGGCGAGCTACCGCCAGCCAGTCCACGCTTCTGCCTGCTGCTGCCTTGCCTCGCTTCAGCAGAAGTGAATGAGACCTCTCCAGCAAGGGAGTTTCTCATTCTCCATAGGCTGTTGGCTGCCCGAGGCTCCCCTTTGCAGGAGCGGAGAGGATTCCCACTTGGGGACTTCCCAGTCGGCCTCTGTGTTTGCAGCCGTAATACCTGTCGCATTGTTTGAGCCGGGTCTGAGACGCGAGTGTCGCGAGCTGGCAGGCGCCAGCGCACGCGCAACGTCCTCTGCCAGACCGCTGCTCAGTCAGCCATGGTTGCGCTTCTTCGCGTAGTCGGAGTCGTGTGATCAAAGGACTGCTTTTTTGTTTTGGGGAACTTTTGGCCACACACTGTGTTTTCCGCCTTAATCCTGGACTATCTTTGTCCTTTGAGGAGGGTTAATTTGAGTCCTTTATTTTGGCAGTTTCTTCACCTTTCCTTTTTCATCGCGGCGAGGCCATAGCGCTTGCCTGGTTTATCACTGCTTTTCTTCTTCTAGTGCCTTTCTTGTGCTGCAGCGTTGGAGGAGCTGTGGAAGCATATATCCAGCTGTTTCCCTCAGTTCCCATTAGTACCTCCTCTATGGAACAAATACCTTCACAGATGATCTCAATTTGATGAAAGAAAATCCTCTTTTTTAGTTTAAAACATAGCTTCCTTGGTAAGGACCTGGGGTTTAAAGAGTGTTGCAGCAGATGAACCTGTGTGGATGGAGTAAGTCATCTAATGGGCTTCTTCCACTGTCAGCATCTACAATACCATGATTTTTTTGCATCTACGCCCGAGGGCCGTTGTGATTTTGTTGCCCCTTATGGGAGGAGTGGCTACTCAGCTTTACTAAGCTTGAACAGGCTGGGCTTACCGTGGCAAGGCTGTGGCCACCTTCTCAGCACTTCCCTTCCTGCTCCTCATAGGTTTTGCCCCTTCTTGCTGTGCCGATGAACCTTGAGGTTGTCCTGTGATCATTTTGAGCGACAGCTGATCACCAGTTTCTTCCAGGAGCAGAGACCTGTGAAGGCTCATTTATGATGGAAAAAAACAAGCTTAGTTACCTGTAACTGGGATTCTTCAGTCTTCCAAATATACAGTCTCCGGAGAGGTTTTCCCTCTCTCTCTGGCTCCACTTCAAAGTGCAGTCTGGGCCAGGGGCCAGCAGATTGATAAAGCATTTTAAATAGTAACCCGTGTAGCTGATTTCAGAGCCCTCTCCTGGCTTTTTTGGGACAGTGCAGCCATTACCAGCAGCACATCTTTTGGCAGGGTGCTGAGCCATGCACCATGATGTCAGACTTAATGCTTCTGGAGGCAGTATATTCAGAAAGTCAAGTTATGAGAAATTTTCTTGGCTTTCTGCTGTCTGTGTTTTGCCATCCAATACATCCCTGAGATGTGATTGCTTCTTGTTTGCCCCACGTTCCTGTGAGCTCTTTTATAATCTTCTTACGTTCTAAGCAGCAGGTAATGCTGCTGCCTATTAAGCTCTTTACATTTCTATATGAATGCAGGGAAATATTTTTTGGTGCTGATTATATTACAATTTAGAAGGAATTTTTGTGAGCTCAAAAAGCTTTTTACAAAAGTCCAATCCGTGAAATTGCAGTTTAACCAGGCTACAGCTTTCATCCATGATGGTTTTGTGGTGACTTTTTGAGAAGCTATGACCAAACCTCTGATTTTAACAGGCACTCCTCATTGTGGCTTCTGTTGCCATGCTGTCCCATTGCTTCATGCAAAGAAGTGGCTAAGCATCAGCATTTCCATCTGCAGTCAGTTCTGGGCACTTACTGCTCCGAGTCTCCAAACGCTAACCAGGATTTACTTGGATGGCGATTCTCAAAGGGAAACATTTTTATACCCATCCATCCTTTTACAGATGGTTGAGCAGAAGCAGAGGGAGTTAAGGGAATCCAGCTTAGGTCAGTGTAAATCCAGAATTTAGATCCTCAGAAGTCCTGTTTAGCTGTCACAGCTGTCTCAGAAGCTGGCATTAGAGAGTTTCACAGACACCTAGAAGTTTTCTGCTGGAAACATGTCTTGGCAGGGCTGAGTAGCTGCTGTCCGTCTAGAAGGCACGCCCAGAGCATGCCTGTCTGTCAGGCCCACACACGTGCGGCCATGACCTCGGCCTTTCCTCAAGAGGGACAGGCATGTGGCGCCTGGGGGATGGACCACAAACTCAGCCCCCACTTCCCCACCTCCCTGGGCAAGGGCTGGGCTGGGAAACCACGTCTGCTCCCACTTGCTCGTGCTCTGCCCAGTCAACCTTGGTTTCATTGTGTTCACGCAAAGAGAAACGGCCCCAAAGGGAGCACTGGGAGCACCCCGAGCACAAAGATGGGTCATCTGCTTGGGCATTCCCACTCCGGAGGGCGGCAGGCTTGACTGCCTCCATTGGAGTATGTGATTGAACCTGAATTACCTCCCTCCTGGAGGAGTCCTTTAACCACTTAGCTGTAGTATGAAAGGGTATGAGCATCCTCTATTCCCTTGTCCTAAGACTGTTTTGAAAGAAAGAGCCCTTATTTGTCTGAAATAAGGCTTGTTTTCTGGCAGACAAAGCATAGGCACCTATGATAGGAGAGGGATCGATGGAGGAAGGTGTCTCCATCCAACCCTCAGTGAAGCATCTGCTTCCCAAGTGAGTTGCATCCCTCTCTCCTCCGAAATTCCCAGGGGCTCCCATTCTCAGGCCGAATGCCTGTGCTACACAGGAAGCCTCTGTTCCTAACTCATCCCCTTCAGTTTTGCTGTAGGCAAATTGCTCGGCAGGTCGGGTCCGACCCTGTTACGCTTCATGCTCATTGAGGCCACAGCCTGGATATAACTGGAGCGTTTGCGCTCAGGTCAGTGCTGAGTCGATGCCAGTGGCACACTCAGAGCTGCTCTCTCCATATGTGGCTTATTCTTTCCACAAAGAAATATGTCCCTTGAAATGAACGACTGTGGGCAAATCTTTGTAGCAGCTGGAACTGAACTGAGATAGAGGGTTTGACCTACTGCAGTAAAGTGAACAGAGTTTGACTTTATGAAAAGTTCACAACAGAGATATATTACCGATTTCACTGAAAATGAAAGTGCTTTGGCTGAGCTTTTTATCGTAGGGCGTCATCTGTACATATGCAGTGTTTCACTGGATGGTGCTCTATGTTACTGATGGAATCAGGCAGGAACTTTGGGTTTGTAATTTGCAGAACCACAGTCTTCAAAGCCACTGTGGTGGGTTTTCCTTCCCCAGGCTCCTTGCAAAGTGTCCTGTGGTCTTGGAACTTAACATTGCAAGCTGGAAGGACTCCAGGGTCAGTTTTGAAGACCTCTTATTTCTAAACCTCCTATTTTTTTTTAAATAGTCCCACCATCCACTTCCCCAAGACCTCTGCTCAGAGTAGATCACATAAGAACGTGTTTTACTGTAGTTAGAACCGCTCGACATGAAAGCTTACTAAGGAATACTTATACTAAAAATCGCTCAGACAGTCCTCTTGTATTGCCATTTAGATCTATCATTCTGATTGATCACTATGTGGTTGGCTAATATTGAGCCTAATTTAACCCTATATGCTCACGCATCCATCTATTCTGTCTATTGTACCTGACATTCTACAAATTACTTACTCATGCAAATGACGACCTAAGGCAACCTTTTATGATATTCGTGTTTAATTATACAAATGGTTTTTGATAAATAAGATTATACATCCTTCCATATGTTTATTCACTCCTTGATGAAAGCAAAATTTAATTTTCATGCAGATTTGTTGGAGAGTGTGTTTAATAAGTGCTGAGTTTTATGTAGTCTGCAGATCACTCTGGGTTTGGGAAGCTGACAAAATCAGTAGGCATAGTTCATAGAGACGTGTGGTTTTTAATCAGGCCTAATTCAAGCTGCTAAATTTTGAAATCTTGGAACTGAAGCTGTTGCCTTTGTGCTCATGCAATAAAGCAAATGTTGTTGTGAAAATAAATGAGAGATGCTGACTTAACTATACATTTCAGTGGGCTTTATTTATATTACGGGTTACTGAAAATGTTGCCAAATGACTGATTTGTTAATATTTTTAAGAGAGGGATGTTCCTGTAAAACTTTCCAGTTTTAAAGAGTAACTAGAGTTTGGCTTGTGCGATTCAGTCAAGGGGAACATAATTAAGTGTCACGTAGTGCCAGGCTGAATTCTTGGGGCTTGCTTGCATACATGAAGAAAGTGTGTAGAACGGAGAACTTGGCAGGACTGGATATGAGTATTTTTGTTCAGATGTCTTTGAAAACATTATCACTGTTGACCACAGCTTCTCAAGGAGTCCTCTTTGCATGGTATGACACAGACAGTGGTGGGAATTCAGAGTTTGGGGACTGGATATGAAGAAGACACATGAACACACGCTGCCTGAGAAATGAAATCTGCTTCTTTTCCCTAAATGTAGCAGTGGGAAATATTCCACTCTTCTGTTAGGAAGTCACTGGGTCAACACAGGTGATGGGCGGCAGTCAAGGGACATTGGCACGGGTGTCATTGCGCTGCGTTTTTCTCCGTGTCAGTACAGCTGCAGTAGCATCCCTGGCTAACCGTGGATGTTTTGCAGGCTTGAGAGTCCTTCGCTAACAGTTCCTCTGTCTTTGTGTGCCGAAGGTGCGGTCGGTGAACTCAGCGGGCCGGACGCCAAGCGGCTGGTCCCGCTGCCGGACGGGCCCTGCCCCTCCTGAGGGCCTGGGAGCTCCCCTCTTCGACACGGTGGCGTCCACAGTGGCTGTGGTGAACATCAGCCCCCCTCTTAAGCCAAACGGGGTGGTCAGTATCTACAGGCTGTTTTCTAATGGTACCGGAGGGACTGATGTGGTGGTGAGTATTGTCAGCACTGTTTCTGTACTTCCGTTTGAGCTTGTAATTTCTAGCTTTAACAATTTTGTTCTTACAAGCTGCCGCGGTTGGTTACAGACTGTTTTCCTCTCCTGCACTCCTGTTGTTAACTGCTCTGCGATGCTCTCTTCTGTCTAAAGCGCCAGCAGCGCTTTCACGCATCTAAATGTTCTTCTCAAGGAACTAACCTCATCATTAAACACTCCTGACGTGGTGATGTGCTGTGACAACGTGATGGGAATCAGAAGTATCGTTCAGGGGCGGCTAACTGTCCAAACGAAACACTTCCAGACAGCTCCCGCCAGTCCAAATGGTGCAGGTGGAAACTGCAGCCATTAGGAAATGATTGTGTGCTTTGGATAGCCTGTGGCCTTGAAGTTCAGAAGAAAGTGCTGTACATGAGCTTCCCTTAAAGTCTTTCTTGTTGGTAAGAAGTATTTCATGGTAAAGCACTGAAGAATAGTGCAAGTAGCCAAGCAACTTCTTCTGTGTTTGGTGTCTCAGCCTAGACACCATTAGGTGTCCAGAAATCATAGAATCATAGAAATGACCGGTCTCAGCTTAGGAAACCTGCAGGGTTTCCTAACTTCATTAGAGTTGGTCTAACTTCATTAGAGTTGTAAAACAGGGAGATGTGGGGAAAGGTTAGGGCTGTGGAAAGCACCTGGAACAGTTACCACCAAATCAGTGCAAAATACTCGAATACTTTTTGTCTGTAACACTATCTATTTGCTTTGTACAAGTAGGTAAATATTTGTATGGGATTTTTTCCCTTATCCCGTCTTGCTTAGCCTGGAAGTGCTAGGGACACCTTCCCAGGTCATCAGTCCCCACCGTGAGCTTAAGCTGCCCACCAGTTGCACGTTACGCAGTTATTCCTTCCAGCGCAATTGGCCGTGCCCGTGTCTGATTCAGCCAGTGCATCTCACTGGTGCCTGCATGGCCCTCCATTTCCATCCCCTCACACCTGCCATGCTGCTGGCTCGTCTCTGCCTCTGGCATCACGAAGTACCAAGTGCTTTCCTTTGCTTGCTTGACTCTTTCCTTCCTATTTTTTTTTGCTGCACTCTGCTAAATCACATGCTGCCAAATGGGAGCAGATGTTGCCTCTCGGTGGTGTTTTCTACATATTTTTATTTCTCTGGCTTAAGAAGCTATACCCGCAAATGACTATAGCAACGAGGTCAAGTGGCAGTTCCTGCAAGCACTTGCAGAACGAGGGCACCGTTTCCTTTGCCAGAACTGCCAGGTCTCCCTTGCTGAGCGTAGGAGAGTTTCCTAAAACAGGCTTGCCCAGCACCATGGCCCTTTGAATGCAGAGCAGCATCACGTTGGCCCTCGACTTAGAGGTACCTACCAGAGAGCACATTCTCCTGTCTGTGAGTAAACTGACCCAGCAGACACGTTCGTATCACTCTGCCCAGTGCTGTCTCCTGGTATCCACGTTGAGGAAGCTTGTGAGATACGCATGAATATTTGCTAGCACACTCATCATGGAGATATTTTCCACATTAATTTCTTTTTGCTTCAATGCCACTTATCCCAGAGTTTGTCCTTAAAGGTTTTCTGTTTCAATGTTCCTGAGAATGACACTTGCAAGTTGACGTACAGTGGTCACAGCAAAACTCAAGATGTTTGTGAGGCCACCGATGGCATGGTCTTTTCCTTTGAACAGTGCCCTTTAACTTCGTAATGGGAGAAAAATGAATGCAGAGTTCCCAGTACACAACAGCTGCATTAATGTCAGACTTAAAGGACATGCAGAACCTTGTGCCCGCCTTCTTCTGGAGTTAATTCACCTCCATAATTCTTATTTAGTACTTGTGGTGCTTGAAGCTGTGACAAGTTCCCTCTTAATTTTTATAGCTGTCAGAAGGGACTGCCACCCAGCAGACAATACATGGGCTAAAACCTTTTACCACATACTCCATCGGCGTGGAGGCCTGCACCTGTTTCAACTGTTGCAGCAAAGGACCCATGGCCCAAATCACCACGCAGCCGGCTCCACCCTCGGAGCAGCCCCCGCCGCAGATCCGCACCGTGACCTCCAGGAACGCCTCTTTCCAGTGGAGCGCCCCTCAGTCACCCAACGGCATTGTCACCAGGTAGGAGCTGCCACCTTGGCTAGGGGTGCTGGCAGAGCAATTTGAGCTGGAATCGCAGGGCTGGGAGCACTGGACGGTTGTGGCAGCCGTGCTCCTCCTTCCCCGCGTTGGTGGCGATATCCCCTGCGGCCTGAATACCATCTGGGAGGGGTTTACATGCAACGATTGCTTTTCTCCCGAGCAGCATATTGGGGAGGATGAAGGTGGAGAGGATGAGCTGTTGTGAGTGGAGGTAATTGTCTGACGGCTGTGGCTGCACAGCCAAAACGTTGTGAGCTCAACTGGCAGCGAAGAGGCAGCTGCATCTTGTAGTTACTTAGGCAAATCCTGATTTGCAGAAGTGAGCAGCAAGGTAACAGGCATCAACGGTTTCATTGTGACAACCACGATTGCTCGTAGGCATCTTACAGTTGGGGCCAAAATCTCCAAGAGGAAAACTGGGATCAGGTCCATTCTCTTCTCAGGTGGCCAGACATACAGCAATTAGGATGAAATGTATGATTGGCTGTTACGTTATTAAGGCTCTTGATTAATCAAAATCTCAACGTTCTTCTCAGCTATGAGCTCCATGTGTATATGGCTTGTCCCCTGAACCTGCAGCCAGCAGTGAAGGCTTGCAGTCCTGGCCCGACTGAGGTGAAGTATACAGGAAAAGGACAGAGCGCCAACGTGTCCAACCTGGAGCCTTACACGACTTACAACCTGCGAGTCGTGTCCTACAACTCTGTTGGCAGCAGCGCCTCCGAATGGATTGGTTTCACCACGGAAAAGGAGCGTGAGTATTAGAAACGGTTCACCGATCAGCAATGCCCCCTTCTGATGCACAGGGCTGCATAGCGCCAAATGACTTCTCCACCTCTGTGAAAGATGATGTCCTCAGAAACCTGCTCTCCCATGTCCCCGGTCACTGTGCCTCTGCTGCCCATTCATTGAAATTCTGCTCGGGGGCTTGACTGCTCATTCCTTCAAAAATATTTCTTTGCTCATCATCTGATATCACATCCTTTATCTATGTGAGTCTGGAAACCTTTTATTTTACTGAAAGTGGGCAGCAAAGCTGCAGAACATAAAATGTTCAAGTACTACCAGAAGGGTGATGTGTAGTAATAAATACACTGCCATAAATAATCCCTGGGAAGAGTGGCGATCTTGAAAGACACCTGGTGATTCTTCTCAGGAACAATCTTACTGTCCTAATTCATGCCACACTTCTGCCAGGGCTCATGAGAGTTTTCCTTGGATGTCATCTGAATGATTGGATCCTTGTTGACACTGAAGTAAGAATTCGTTGCTATCTATCTAACCACCACCGGCAGTACTTTAAGGCCATGTGGTGGTCTGCATGGAAATTACATATGCAGGACCTGTGCCTACAGTCAGAATAGATTTTGCCATCAAAACTGAATTTGTAGTCGTCTAACATCAGCTTTTATTAAAAAGATGTATAGTGCTGTAGCCAGAGTCATTCCATAACAGATGAGATGGGCATTTCACCTCAGCCTGCCAGGTCAGGGCAAAGAGGATGTTCACTTTTTATCATATAGTCTCGTGTCAGGATTTCAGAATCACCTTTCTAAAAATCCCTTTTCCATCACTTGGTAGTTCCACCTAGTAATTACTAAAAATGTATCATCTGCTACATCCTTGGCTGAAAATTTCAGGTGGAACAGCCCTAGCTTTTCTTTAATATCACCGCTGAAAAAAAGAAAAAGGTCCTTATCTCTAAAGCTGTGTTTTATTAAATTGCAAACTAAAAAGCTGGAACCTGATAATGAACTTTTAGATTGCGAAAATTCATAGAGAACTGGTGAGACATACAGAACGAAAGGATTTGAAAGCCATTTTTAAACCCCTGCCCACTGGGTCCGCAGCCCTCTTCCTTCAGTCTTGCTTTTCTTGCCTTGCTGACCTCTTCACACCAGGTCTCCTGAGCCACTCTGAATGTCTCCTTCCCCTTGCCTGGAAGGCTCGCTTTGGTGACAGTGGGCAATTACCAGCAAAGCGCAGCTGGACAAGCAGCTTTCTTATGAACAAACCAGCATATGCTGGGCACGCGGCTTAACGGCAAAGCCACAAGAACGGACCACCTCAAACTTAAGTGAAGTCTTTTGCCAGCAAGCTGTTGAGCCCAGCTGATGAATTCCTCCTTCCTGAAGTGGGTTCTGGGTTTCTTTTCTCTCTGCCTGCCATCTGCTCTTGCTTTGCTGAAACTCCGTGTTTTCATGTGTTGAAAGATGGTCTTGGGTAATTTCTTGGGGCTTGCGAAAGCGTCCTCTCCTTAGCAGTTCATTTATACAGTTTTAGTGTCTGAACCACATACACAAAGGAAAGGAAGGGAGTTCTAGGTCTTTGTTTTAAAGATATGAGATACTTCGGCTTTCTCAGTGTAGAGGGTGGCATGCTACAGCAGCTTTCTTTCCTCCTTGTATCTCCCCTACTCATACACATGTATATGAAAGAGAGAGGGAGCGCACGCGACAGAGAGCTTCTATCATGCAGTATCTCTTTCCCTGCGCTATATAACTCAGTCACACCTGCTGGCTACCAATGAGCTTTTTTCCTTCTTTTGCAGCACCTCGGTACACGGCCCCGTTCTCCGTTGTCAGCAATTTGTCTACCATCCACATAGACTGGAGTCGCACTTTCGTACTGAACGGCCGCCTGAAGGAGTACGCGTTAACTGAGAGCGGGCAGCGCATCTACAGTGGCTTTGACACCGAGCTGTATTTACCAAGGACGTCTGACAAAAGTCAGTTTCAATTTCCTATAGGTTTCTCTCTGTGAAAGACCGCTGAGCTAAATTAATATTATTGTGTGCTAAATTTAAGAAAAACTGTCCATAGCCATGCCAAGCTAAGAGCGCAGGAGCGTCCTACGGACACACTGAAGTGCATCTAAGCAGATGCTTGAAACAAAAATCCTTGGAGCTAAGCTTCCTCTTAAACATTGTACTGACTGGGTGAGACTGCTCTGGCTCATTGGGAGGGTCGGGCTTTCCCAAATCCTGGAGCTGTGTTGCAATTCCACCCTTCAGGGCTACACTCTGGGGAACGCATGGAAAACTTCAGCTTCAGAAAAGACTGGAGCCTGAGTTTTCATTTGAATCAAATTAAGTCAGTAGCTCTTGGAATCAATCATGTTTTGAAATGCAGTTTCTCTTTAGAAATTTGCAGTCTTTAAAATACAAGGAAACTGTCAACAGGGGAAAAAAGAAAAAAAAAAAGAAAAGAAAAAACCAAGAAAATTTCTTTTTCTGTTTCTAAGTCATTGGGGGTTTTGTATGTCAAAGGATTTTATAATTTATTTTTTACCTTCCTGATTACTGCAATGATGCTAATACTTTTTTTTTTTTACTCAAACATTCTTAACATGTTTGTATCAGCCATGAATGCTGTAGGAGGGATTTAAGGCAAAATGATGAATAAATTGAAAGTTGCCAGTTACATGTCATTGGAAGAGGCAGGATTGGGTAGTGAAAGAGGAACACCATTTGTAGCAACATCATAGTGGTGACTACCTATGATCTGCCGTGGTTCATCGTTTAGAAGTTCAATACCCATGTATAAGGGATTATGAGGCTCTGATCTGGGACTCGGGTGGGTTGCGATGGGTTATGTGCTGTGTCTGCCTTGGCTTTTCTCAGACCTGGCCGTCGCTGGTGGTGGATCATAGTGAGAAAGCAGCACCTACAGAATTTTGATTTCTCCTGCTGACAGTATTTTCTAACCTTTTTTGCTCAGCCTTTTTGTTTCAAGTGACCTGCATCACCGATGAAGGGAGCGCCATGACACCGGTCATCAAGTACAGCGCTGGAGATGGAGTTGGTAAATATGTTGAAGAAATTACCTAGCACCTATTCATTTCATGTGTGTGTGGTAGAAATCGGACATGTAGTGCAGGCCAGACAGGATGGCATCTCCCTGCAGGATCAGGGGGGTCCGTAGTGCCTTAGGGTATGAGGTATGTAGGTAGTGTGCCTTTTTTTGCCATGGATGGGTTTCTGTTCCTTGACATCATGATCAGCTTCAGATCTTCTCTCCAGATATGTAATATTTTTTCTTTTATTTTTACATAAATACATCGCTCCAAAATGTAGTGCTTTTTCCTGCTGAATAGAATCTGCTCTCTCCCAGATTTTATTTCCAATTTAAGATTATCTTGAACTCTAATCCTGTCCTCCCATGTTCCTCCGCAGTTTGACAATGAAAATACATATCCTCTCTCCTCCCCGCATCCCACCCACCCCCGCAAGGGGCATCCGCCCGCTCCTTTCACGTGAGCAACCAGCCGGTCTCTGCAGTTCCCCCTGGGATGTGTTCCCCTAACCGCTTTATGGGAATGGGATACGAGATGCTGTCAGGACCCGGTTTATAACCCCTGCTGTTTCCCTTCTGTCCACGAGGCCTTTGCCTGTTTTGTGGAAGCGAGGGAGTTTGGTGTGGTGACATCCCAGTCACTTGTTGTCCATTGAGTAGTAAATGCCTACCAGTAAAAAGTTTCAGTTTTGTTAACTCCTTAGCTTTCTGGGAAGCAAAGCTAAGCTCGAACCATTTCTAACTGACATATTGGTTTTAATTAATTTATTTTTGAGTTGCATCTTCTTCAGCTTCTTAAAATAGATGGGCCTTGTTTTTGCAATTACTCTTTACACTGCATTTCCCTTAGATGACTTTTCATGCTCTCGCTCCATCCTCCTGCAGAATTTCAGGCAAGGCTGCTGTAAAGGCATTATAAAATGTTGCTCTACATCCATCACCTTCCACCCTCTGCTCCTTTGTTCTTTTGATTGCTGCTTGTACCCAGAGTCTACTGCGAACTTGATCAGCACCGCAGGCAACTTGCAGAGGAGGCTTGCAGGCGAAGGTGATGGAAATTCCTTAGCCAAGAGTCTGGATACACGTGTGGGATTGCAAATAGCCAGGAAATCCTGTCACTGAGATTTCTTACGTTTGTGTTGCGTATGAGCAAAGCCAACCAAGTGGCTATTTTTTTTCTAAAACAGGTGGGGGAAGGAGGAATAAAATGTTTCACGTTGTTTGCTTTTGTATTAATTTATCACTCATTTCGGTTAAGTCTTCCTCCCTCTCTCGTTTTAACTGCACAGGCCTGCCGCTACACAGTGCCGGAGAGAATGTCCTCTGTCTGTACTGCTCTGAAATTACTGTAGTCATTCCCACTCTTCAAGGTTACTTGGAGAACCCTTTTTTCCTTGCATTCCACCTCCACCGCCTCCTTTCTCAAGAGCTGCTGATGCAGTGGTGATTTCCAGCCTGAGCAGCAATGCCAGAACTTTAAGCAGGGTCTCTTGAGGGTAGTAAGCTTTTTATTATAGCCCGCTAGCATATTGAACCATTATGCCACCTTGAACATAAGTGCAAATAAGCACATGACGACAAAATTACTTAAATTTCTGCCTAATTTATTAGCGAGGAAAGGGATAGCATATTGTTAAACGCTTTCTGAAATAACATTCCCTTTCTCCCCTAATCCCTCTTGATTTTTACAGGTCTGATCTTGACAACACCTGGAGAGAAGGACAAAGCGGAGTCCAAACGTGCAAAATTCTACAACGAGTTGTGGTTTGCAGTGCTGATGGTAGTTCTAGGTTTGATCCTCTTGGCTATTCTTCTCTCCTTAATTCTTCAAAGGAAAGTCCACAAGCAACCCTATGCACGAGACAGACCTCCTTTAGTTCCACTCCAGAAAAGAACATCACCGATGAGCGTGTACTCATCAGGCGAAACCCATCCGGTATGTTTGGTAAAATGCAATAATGTTCTATACCCATCGTGTTATACTTTTATCTGCCCACACACACAGTTTTTCTTCCTCCTCCCACCATTTGTTGCACTCTTGGTTACCCAATGAGAGGTACTCGGTGTAGGAAAAGGGCTGTCTGGTGTACCTGTGAAGGCAGAGAGCCAGGCTACAGGGGCTTAGGCCAAAAAAGATCCCTATGGGACCTGGTCTGCAGGCCCTGAAATGCTTCTGATGCCTTATGACAAACTTTGGATCGGGAGTCACAGAAAACACAAAGCCACTGATGCCACCTGACGTTAGCTGACATCTGCAATAGAGCTGAAAAGGCCTTGGCATGCTGTGAGAAGGTAGGTGACAAAATGTGCTTTTCAGAGGAACCTTTCACGTGTTCCCGACTATCTGTTGCGGGTGGCTAACCCGGATCAAGCTGACAGTCTTTGTCAGGTGTCCACGAAACGTGCCTGCTAAAAGCAGGACCTAGGGAGAGGCTCTGTTTCTTTCTGGTGTCCACCCACCACCCAGCTGGACTGCTCTAGGATGGGCTGCGTGCCAGGAAGGGTTGGGGGAGAGCGAGCGCAACCAGGGAAAAGCGAGGGATCTTCACAAAATGCGTGTGTGCAACTGGGCACATAGAGCCACAGCGGGACCACGGGAGGGGTGGGAGGAGAACTGGTGGGGAATGACAAAGGGGAAGGCTTTGTTTCATTTTTATTACAACAAGTTATAATTCTGTAAGAAAAATGGGACAAAGAACATGTTCCACCGTGTAGCAGAGCAGTAGTGCTATCCTATCCTTTGAGGAAAAGCAAGACAAAAGGAATACGGTAATTGTTACGAGACTGAGAATGGAAGCAGCAGTGCCCTCCGATTCCCAGGCGCAGCCTATGAGATGATTCTTGTTACTTCTCAGCTTCTTTTTTCTGTGAGTGCCATCAAGCAGGATAGTGACTCCTGCATCCTTCACGCATTCTGTTCCTTCTTGTCTCGGTGCCAAGAAGCTGCATCTGTGCCTCAACAAAGCAGCTCTTGGAAACAATGGGATTTCCAGTGTGCCCCTTCTCCTGGCAAAGCCTAAGAGCATAAGAAACTTCTTTTTTTGGTCTCATGGTTTTGATTCCTTTTCTTCTACAGTCTGTCATGTTGTGTTGTTCCTCTTGACTTTAAAATGTCTTTGCTGTTGGCGTGCCTGCACAATTCCTTTCCATATTCCTGCCCCTTCTTTTTTTTTTTTTTTTTTTTTTTCCTTTTCCTTTTTCTTTTTCCAGAAGCTCATGGACTTAATAGAAAGGCAGAGTCTACAGCGCATCAGTTGAAGGCCTTCATCTGTGAAGCTAGGACAGAGCTGCTATGAAGTGGCAAAATCGCTTGTGTTTTACAATTGTTAGTGAGGCCATGCGGCAAGCGATGCCGGCTGCCCACGCGGTACTTGGTGACCAGTTAAAAGTTAAATAGTGCCTCATCTTTGCCAGTTCCCCTACTCCCCCACCTCCTGCTACATTGCTCCCCTTCACCGAGCTGCAGCTAATTCACAGCCTCCGTAAGGAAGAGATTGCGCCCGCGTTGCCCCTTGCTCCGCCCTAATGCTTTTCCTCCCTCTCTAACCTCAGTTTGAGACCGTTGCCGACACATCGGACTCATCAAGCAGTGTCACTCTCAAAAGCTACACAATGCACTTTGAGGTAGAGCTGTTAGCTTGCAGAGCTGCAAGATGTGTGGTGTGCCAGGTGACCCAAAGAGCGCGCATGAAGGCCTCTTACAGGGCATGTTTCTCCTGGTGGGCGAATGTCTTTTCCCCGGTCATGGTAACTGAAAAAGAAAGTCCGCTAACATCCCCTTGCTGTGCAAGTCTGGGCTATCATTCTGGTAGTCAAAAATCTTTGGACCTCTGCCTGTTGGCTACTTCTTTAAAAAAAAAAAAAAAAAAGAGGGAGAGGGAAAAAACCCAACAGGGAAAAAGTCCTGTTTTACAAGGTTGTTTTTTTTCCTTTTTAATGGTATGGTTGTTGTACAATGGGGAAAGGTCCATTCTTTTTCTTTTGTTCTGTTTATAACTGTGCATGGTTTTTGAAGCATGGATTTTCTCTGTTCTCTTCCACTCCTCCTTTGGTTTTGTTCAGATTAAGTGTTTGAGACAATGCCCTTTATTTTTGATTTATTAGTTTGTATCTTCTTCCTCACAGGGGCTGGCAGATACGAAAATTCCAGGAGCCGGTTCTCCCACAAGCAACCGCAGTGTCCACATCGCATCTGGGGCAAGGAGACCAAGTCAGAGCCAGCTAAGTCGCACATACTCACAAGCCTCTCTTCATCGTAGCGTCAGCCAGCTGCTCGACCTCTACGACAAGAAGTCTCTTGTTGAAGAATCTCCTTGGGACGCCATTATTCGCAATCAGCGCACTACTGGTCGTGGCTTGGTAAGGACTCCTGTTCCTCTGTGACGCTTTTGCGTGTCAGCTGCTAGCGATATGTCTGTTGTGTTACAATCATGAAAGGGCCTAAATATCAATAGCTGCTGGAGATACAGCAAAAGACCTAGAAGGACATGGTCAGAGGTTAGATCCTCAAAATCCTTCCCGCCTACTGCTCGCTTCTGGAGCCGCAGGTGATCACACATTGCTCTTACAGGCTGTGAAGGGCCCACATGTATTTGTCTATGGTTTCCATCGAACCAGTAGCTCCATGGTCTACCAGGGATATGCGCCTTGAAGAATTCCCTTCTCTTTGGTCAACTCATAGGCTTTTCTCTCCCTGCATTTCAGCAAATGCACTTGTGTGAGAAGGGGTGTCTTGACATCCTTCACACATTCAGTGCCAGAAGCAGGAACTCGTGTTCTAGTGACTCCTGTTCTGTGACCTTGGACTCAATTGCTGACGGGACCTGCTCTCTGTCCTCTGCTCAGTCATGATGCAGAGATCATGCGAATGCTCGGATCTTCTGGCATTCAGTGAGAAGTGACTTCAAACTCTGCCCACACAGGACTACAGGGAGGTTGGGGGGACAGGCAGAGCATCTGTCTTTTAATATGGGAGAGGACAGGATTGGCCAGTGTCACCAACGTGGACCCAAACACACAGATATAAGAAGTCATGATTCTCAAGTCAAGGACAGTGGCAACTTCCCCTCCTCTTTGTCACCAGGAAATAGGCTTTTTAACCGCCACCCCCCCTGGCTTCCACCCTTCCCTGAGCAAATGTGTGGGAAAGGGTTTGGGGACCAGCGAGACGTGTTTGCTACCAGAGAAAGTTGACTAGCAAGGTTCCTAAGAAGGGTACAGATGGGGGTGAAGGGCATGTGAGGTAGTAACAAAGTTAGAGGGAGCGTGTGGTTGTCATTGAGTGGATCTTGTACAAAATGCAAAGTGAACTGGAGAAGGATGGTCTGGCACATCAATCCAGGCACCTTCACCAAACAGGGACCAGGGCTGGAACATATAGGCATGGCACAGTACAGGGGTGTTGCTGCCATACCTGCTTAGACCGTAACAGCTGGACCAAGATGGTAAGTAAGCACATAGTGATACTTAGCTCCGGGCAAAACCCCTACAGGTACACGTTAATCGCCTTCCAGCCTGCACTGATCTGCAGCTCACGGACTTCCCGAGTCAGGGGTATCGTGACTCAGCCTTGAGTCATTTTCTCAGAGCTATCATATCCTCATGATTTAATTCCTTGGGGAGTAATAGCCCACCCAGAGTGTACCTCTACATGGTCTCATTGGCCAAAAAACCAGCTTCCTGATTCTAAAAGAGGAAGCTCTTGCTCCTATCTGCTTACCTTGTGCTAACACTGTAACTTGGGTTAGCTTGCAAACCCCCCATCCACATGCTCAGTGTTGGGACACTAGAACTGGCTTACAGAATAGTCCAATGAGTTTCAGAAGTGGTAGTGAGTAGGAGCAGGAGAACAAAAATTTCCTCTCGCTTTCGGTGGCAAACCACCCTGACAGCATGAGCTCAGCTGCTTTTTAAAATCAGCCGCTGTATATACAAAGCTGGGCTCTTCTGTCCGCCCTCTGTACATTGCTTTACATTTCCCTGAACCTAACTGCCTCTGCTCCCGTGTTGCTCAGCTTCTCTTGCAAACCAACCTCCTGCAACACTTTTCACTCGGCTCTTCCCTTGATTACACTGAGTAGCTTAGCACTGTCGGCAGGTTTTGTTCACCCCTTTGTCCATCTTGCAAATGAACACTACTTACTATGAAAACCTAGCTGTTTTGGATTCAGGTGCTTGAATGCTTTAGGTTCTTAGCTCATGCTGGGAAGAATGGGAAAACATGCAGAGAGGTAGAAATGCACTTACTTATCTGATTATTTCAGAACCATTTTTTAGCGGGTGGGGAAACAGAGAAATGAAGGAATAGGATCTCCTTTAGTCTGGTACAGCTTTGGCTTACATGCTTTTTTCCCACCCCTCCTACAGTACGTAGATGAAGATGATCTTGTCAATGTCATCAAAGGCTTCAGCACAGTCACCAAGGAGCACACCACATTCACTGACACCCACCTCTGAAGAACACAACCACCTTCTCTAGAAAATGGAAAGTGGGTAACTTGCCAAAAGCAGCCTGCATGGACTTTGGGGGAGGGGATAAGGCTGCTGTTTCCCCACCCCATGCCCACGAGTTAAAACTGTTTGTTGGGAGGGGATGTGGTGGGTAAGTTGGCCTTTTTTCACCCTCTCTTTAATTGTATTGTAAAAACTGTGTGTTAGCACTGACATCTCGGAAAGGTAAGAGAACAGTTTGAAAACCCCTAAGTCACCCAGCAGTAGAAGACTGAAGGTAGAGGCTCTCATCCAACTCTCACAGTTGAGGAGGGTTGTGGGGGTGGGAGGGGGGGTGGCGTGTTTGGTAAGGAAAATCTTTTACCTGTCCAAAAACCAGCATGTGGCTAAAAGGGGCCTTCCTGGCAGGATAGCCATGTCTCTTCCTGGCCTGACAAAGCCCCACCACGACATTGTGTTCATGCACAGGTGAATAAACAGCAAATGAAGGAATTCTTACGGAGTTGCTTTAACCTTTGCATCCTCTCCCTCCCTCTTCCCCACCCTCTCGGCTCAAATCTAAAAAAAAAAAAAAGCCATTAATTAATGTTTAACTCCAAGCATGCTTTTTCAGAGGTAGAAAACCTCCTAACCCACTCCCTAGTAAACACTTGCTGTCACAGCCTTCCCTTTTGTTTATGTATTACTAATCTACAGGCAATAAAACTTGTTCACCACCCACAGTAAACTAGGAGCAAACAGCAAGCAGCCAGTGCAACACAGGTAGGAAATATCATGTCAAGACACTTGTAATTGAGAATTATTATACCATGACAGTAAACCTACTCCCATATTCATCTTCGTCCTTTTTCCAGAGAAAGTGACAAGGAAGCCCTCAAGAGACTGCCAGTTCTGTGTATGCTGCCAAGCATATTTTTATGCATGCTCTCAGTCACAATCAGCAAAACCCATCATCTGATACCACACATTTTCAGAAAGCACAAGCAACACTCCTCTGGCAATTTATTTGGACTAAGGGGCAAAATAATATGCTATTTTGAATAGCTTCCTCCTTAACCTGCACAAAACATTTCAGATTTCAGAGAGCAGCATACAGAGCAAGGATCCCATTCATAAAACAAGACTACAGAGGCAGCCCTGTGAATCAGGCAAAACCCAGCCAAGACAGCAGCAGCTCCGCAGAGCAATGTGTGGCTGCGTCTAAAAGGTATGTTCCACTGAGCCACCAAGTATTCCTTCAGCACCCTCCCTTCCCCCAAGACAAAAATAATCACAACATATCACATGCCTGACCACGTTTACGCAAGAACGCACAACAATATTTTGGACCAAGTACCGTACTACATTTTGGAGTGTTACATACAGCCACACATTGATGTGGACTACTCTTCAAAGGTTCAGCAGCAGCCAGGTACTTTCTTATAACCTTACAGTTTTCATTCTGGGTATCAGAACAAAGTCCCATCCAAGAAACAACCCACAACACATAATGTTATGCCTCTACCAGCCAGAGGGCACCTACACCTCGTCTTTGCCACCAGTCACATTTTCACAAGCCATAGTCTTGGCAGGATGAGTCATTCTTCCGGTGACGTGGTGAAGCAGCTGTCTTCGTAGGCGATGGAGAAGCCGCACCAGGTAATTCAGGCCCACCTTCAGCAAGGACTGGTACAGAGGCCAGCAGAGGCACTTTCTTCCTTCCCAGGAAACTAGCTCCTTCAAACCCCATTTTCTTTTTGCTTTCTGCTTTGGCTTCACTCTCCTCTTCCGGTCCTCTTCTTTTGAGATCCAGAGAACTCTCTGGCAGACGGTGAACCTCCGTACTGCAACACCCCCCTGCATCTGTCACGCCTGTGCCTCGCACTTCAAGTGCTGTTGTCAGGACTGCCTTCCTCTCAGCTGCGCTGCCCTCAGCTGTTGCCTTCCTGGCCTCTGTCTGGCTTGAATTCCCATTTGCAGCAGCTGCCTTTTCTGTTGGGCTTTTGCTGGATAAGTTAAAAGCCTGGAAGTCCCGGTAACTGTGAAAGCTCTCCGTCCGCCTTGCTCTTGCCAATAGGGGGCTTTCTCTGTATGGCCGCACGGAACCATACGTGGCTGTTTCATGGATTGTTTCATGGTGCTGCAACTGGAGGCTTCAAAAAAGAAAACCAACAACCAAGGACAAGAGGAGCAGATGTTAGGCTGAGAATAGCTGCTGGTTCTTCTGCACACCCTGCTCCCACCCACCGCTGCAACTCCCCACTAAAACAGCAATACACTCATCACAAACCCCACAAGGGCTTCCAGATCACTTACTTCAAATTCTCAATAATACTTTAATCCGCACACATATAAACCAACAGAAATCGAGGTGTATGTGTGTATAGTTCATGACGCTCAGGGCATGGATTCAGGGGCTCAGCTACAGCATTCATGTCCCCAAACCGCTCTTTGCCTACCTGAAGGGTAAAACCTTTGGTGTCTGCAGCAGGTGCCCCCCTTGCTGACCTACCTGGAATTAGATTCCCGAAGTCGGTTTGGCTGAACTACCGAGGTGGCGGGACTGATGTTGGGTGTGGCACAGCGAGACGTACTCAGGTCACACTGGTCAAGCAACTTGAGCAGCTCTTCCTCCGTGGGGCCGCCAACATCTGAAAGAGACAGCTCTTAGTGCCCAAATCCATTTACCGTAGTCACGCACATGTGAGGACAGAAAAAGAACCACACCACAGTCCTGGCATAACACAATTTACCTTTGTCTTCACTCTTATTAACCATGTCCATAGCTGTGGTCAGGTCCCACATCTGGATGCTGCCATTTGAATGCCCAGTGAAGAGGTAGCGGCGTGGCCGGGAGCCCATTCTGCTGGATCCTTCACATTCTCGCACAGTAAATGACGAGATGGTAGTGCAGTCAACTGCCTGGATCTCACAGATCCTACAGGAAGAGAAACCCCAAGTTACCAAAACAATTGCACCTGGCAGAGTTTGGCCAGTAAAGTCAGTACCGGTTTGATTTTCTGAGAGGGCACCAAACTGGCCATCAGAAAAAGACCTTTCTTCCAGGCAAAACTGCTTCCCCTGCATGACCGGCATGCTGCCCAGCTGCAGACAGTACCTTCCCCCCAACCCATCTGCAGTCTTACTACTTGTTTACTTTTATTAGGGAACCTCCCATATGTTCGACATCCATTTTCAGTTTGCAATGATTAGAAACCTAAGGCTCTCGGAAGAATGACAGCAACTAGCCCCCTAATATGCTAGACACTCTAGGAAACTAACCTGCAGAAACAACACATTTAACTATGTAAAAGATACACAAAAAAACCCAACGGTGATAAATCCAAGGTTATCTATACAGATAACTTTTGTCTCACTTGACATGGCAGCTCTCCATTGCTTTTTTCCCTTTATTTCAGAAGCTTATGTGGGACTCCCAAAACTAAGCTGCTAAGCCAGACTCCACACCAGAGCCTCACATATTCTGGGTAAAGTGTTTTATGGCCCCTTGTATCGAGCTTTTTACCCAGGACTTGCCAAAATAAGTAATCTAATAAAACTCTCCATTGTATAGAAAACTATCCAGAAGGGTTTTTTTTTAAAAAAAAAAACCAACAAAAATCCAGCATATCAGTAATCCACAGGGCTTCTGTCCTCAGTTCAGTTGCCATTAGTATTAAGGCATCAACGTTTTCTCCCAGATTCAAAGTTATTAGGCAAGAGATGTAACAATAATAAGAAACACAGAACTGAGATGCACCATCTTTTTTGATCTCTTGCTACCTTCCTAGCCTAACAGGAAGAAATGAAGCTGTGGTTATTTGGCAACTTACTTTACTACATTGGCAGCAACGTGGTAGAGTGTTACGAAGTCAAGCCTAAGTAAATAATTGTATAGCTGACCTAGAACACAGTCTCTCAGTTTTAGAGGTTCTCATATCTTCAAAGACAAGTGCAAAGGAAGAGAGAAACTGCTTCCCTGTCTACCTTTGTGAGCAGCATAATCCCTGCCACCAGCAGCTACAGCATTAGTTTTGAAATTTAATATTAGCATGGTACCATGGCTGAGAGGCGCAGATTCTGTATAGGCATAGAAATGTTTGTCTTGTGAGCTCAGCAGGTGAGCCATCATGAAAGCGAGTCTCTGATATGACGTTTTTTCAAAATGCCATTTGGCTTCTAGGTAATGGAATAGATATTAGTACAGTTCTGTTACTGACACACAAACTTGAGTTCAGCCAGAGCTGTCAAGCACATTAGAAGCTTGCTAAGTGCAACTGCATGCATCCCCGAGGGATGGAAGACCCCGCCACCTGAAGAGTCCTGCTCCTTTCCCACTTAAAACCCTAAACACGGAGGTACCTTTTCCCAGTTGAAGACAGCCTTACAAAGAGCTTATTAGTGATGGGAACAACTTTTTGGATAAACACTTGTTGATCATCACGTTCACCAAAGGGTCCTAGAGAAAAAAAATAGATCACTTTTGTGTTTATTTGTTTCAGTTCCCTCAACCCTCTTCCCCACACAGTCCTGAAGATCCAAACTCATATTAGTATGACCACTGCAACCTTAAAGCATCAGGCCCAGGGAACTAAAGACAACTAATAGCTAGAAAAAGCCATCCAATAGTTTGGAGCCTCTACAGATACAAATCTTAAGGGCGTTTTTTGTTCATTTGTTTTACAGGACACCCATTCTTGAGCTTCCTGTACGTTCCTGGAGGAATTACTGTGTCAGTACAAATCTTACATTAGGCTTCTATAATAACAATAAGTACTTTCTTATTTTGCAGCTCCTAGATGTCTAAAGGCTTAATCAGATTTTCTTGCCACAGTACTGACCCCACTCTGTGTTCACAGGGCATCCTATTCATCAAAGATTCATTTGCAAGACTCAGACCACAAAGGAATCTAGCCTACCTCTCCACTCATATTTACCGACATGCATTCCTTCAGCATCTTGCTATAGCAATGTGCTAGCACCACTTGCCTCTGCGGTTTCAAGGCTTCAGTAAACTTTGCCACAACTTCAAGTTCATTTAAGAATTTTTCACATGTGCATCATTTAACTCCGACTAAACAGTGAACTGGAATTTGCAGTAGACCCAAACCTTGCCATGCTCATCTGTTTTAATACAGTCTCTTGTGCTTTCTGATATTCTCTAGTTAAACCAAAAGTGAAATGCTACATCAGTTTGCTCAAGGAAGAGGTATAGTATCTGTGACCAAAAGTTTTTCCTACATGTTTTTCCTCACCTTCAGAGTAAGCCCTTTAAGTGTACTCACTCTATACAGCCTAATTAGTGAGTATTTCCAGGTGAATCTTACAGATCCCTGCCATCTTTTCAAGGGGAGAGCAATACATGAGCTTACACCCATCAGCTGACTTGCATGTTCACAGAATCACGTTATAGGGTTGAAGGTCTGTTAAACCTTTATGAGACCAGTGAACGTACAGGCTCAGCACAGCACATTCGAGAGAGATCCTACCAATGTCATTTCCGGAACAGTAACTGCCATGACTCTCCGCTTCCTCCAGGGATAAGATTTTGAATGATGCAAGAGGTGTTGAGCCTGGCTGAGTTGAAATCATGCCCCGGAACCGAGTCACAGTCCACGTCCGTACATGGTTGTTATCAGCACAAACTAGAAAGGAAAAGATGTACAATAACATTTACAAGGGATGACAAAACTTTTGAGATAAACTTCTCTAATGATTTCTATATGATAGTTTTTCAAGATTGAGAGATCAAGCAGAATTTAGTCAATGTCAGGTCATATAGCATCTCCAGATAATTATCTAACAATCTCCAAATTGTTGCTGATGTCCTGTTTTCTATTAGTTTTGCCTCTTCCCTCAGAAATTCAGGAAACAAACTGAGGCAGGTGGAACACAACATTAAGGTCTGACTGACTCAGCACCCGTAGCCTACAGCACGTTTCAATCCTCTGTGTGCAGATGCTAGGACAAGACACATCATGAGAGCAGCCTGGCAGCAGAACCCTCATCACACAATAGTTCTCTTCTATTTCACTCATCAGTTACTCAGTTTTCTACATATAGATGCGCCCTTTCCTAGCACCGAGGGTTTAACACCAAGGTGCAGGGGAACAGATGACCTGGGCTGTTTGTTCATAGTATAATTGAATACCATGTTTCCTGTTCCTTTTTTTAAAAAACATTGGGATAGCAGCAGAAAGTAAATCTGTTCTCTGCCATGCCCTGGTTGCTGGATTCTGGGTGAAACAGATTCTTACAGAGGGAGGAGTGATTACACCTTCCCTGAAAGCAAGACACTGTCCTGAGCATAAGATAGGATAAACAGGATAGCACAACAAACACTGGAAGACTGCTGAGAAAAGAAGAAACACAGACAGCGCTTTGAAGCCATGGGAAGGCTTTTTCTAGGGCCCAGGAGGAGATGGTGCACATTTTGCTGCAACTCAGAAAGCTCCTGAAAGGCTGTTAAAAGAAGACAAGTCCTAAAGGACCTGCCCACAACCATAAGACTTGACAGGGATACATTTGCTTACAAACCCTTTTATTTCCACAAATGGCAACCTTGGAATATGAAACAAACAAAAGAGTTAGTTGTTCCAGTATCTGGTCAAATAAAACCTAGGCCTTTTAACTGTTAAAGGCTTTGAAGAACGCTCACTTTAAGAAAGAGGATCCAAGCAAATCTAGCTCCCTTCCTCCCCCCCAATCTGTCCAACTCATTTCTATCACATGTGGGGAAAAAAGTAAGTTAAAAAACAATGCATATAAATACTTCATTGGTCACAAGGAGGGGAGAACTGCCAAAACAGATTTGTGTGCAGAAAAAAAGATTACCTGACACAAGGTGTTTCTCTGAGAGCATGATCTTCGTAACAGGACTTCGATGAACTGTGAAGGTCTGAAAGAGCTGAGGCCCAGACCCAACTGTTTCAGGGTGCTGTACAATCACCCTCACTGCTCCCGAGCTGGTGCCATATGCAATCTCAATCCAATTGCCACTTACACCTAAAGCAAGCAACAACGTATTTGTTCCCCTCAGGAAAGAAAGCTTATCTTACTGGGGCCAGGGAATGAGGCAGTAGAAAATAGTATTTCCAAGCTTCCACAATAAGATAGATACTAATTTTAAACACTATTTACTCATTATTTTCCCATGAACAGAGAGGATGTTTTCCCACTAAAAAACCCCAAAGTTTTATTCAATTCCATACTACACTCTTCAACACTGTCTCAACAACAGCCTTCTCTCCCATTCTCTCCTTCCTCCTGGAAGTGAAAGAAGAGATAGATAAAGTCATATGATCGGATATTTTGGCACTCCTCACAGTGACGTGGTTAATAAGTGCTGCATGCTGTTTACTCTTCTGCCTTAGTGGGAGGCAAATGGGAAAGCAAGGCAAGAGTAGGGAGGACTCCAGTCAATAAGGCCACTGTGGTATCAATATAGGTATGTGAGTAACCACTTTCTCACAGTTTGGGGTTTTTTTGGATTTTGTTTTGTTTTTTAAATTTAAAAGATAGCTGCACTGTGATTACAAAAGGCTGTATAGACACAATAGCTAAGCATCACCCAGCTGCATATAAAAATGTTTTTTAGTATATTGGTTATAAGGTTAGACACAACAGCAAGGTTGTCTCCCTCCAAATTCACCACAAACTATTTCAGTGAATACAATTCATAATCTAAGTGCATATCTTATGTAAAAGGCTTGAAACCAGCAAAGGTACATTATGCACAAGCATTAATGTATGACGCATTATGTTATTACATTATACATTAACGTATAATGCATGATGCACAAGCATATGCACACATATATGTAAGTACATGTACCTATTTATACATATGTAAGGGGAAACTTATGCCTGGTGTTCATCATTCATTTGAAGATGATTAAGCAAAGAAAAATTCATTGTTTATATCTACCAGACAAGAGCTACCTTGTCTGCTTTAGCCCTGCTATGCAGCAATAGAAAAAATCCATTTAGAAAACAGAAAAAACCCACATCCATAACAGACTCCCACTGAAGAGACAGTGATAGAATACTCACTTGTTTTAGGTGTGAGGTAGACACTGAGCGCTGTTATAGCATCATTGGAGGGATCATGGTACAATTCTGTCACAAGAAGATCATTGTCTTTCATTCGCAACGGGAACTTCTGCATGTCTGTGGGGAAAAGACATTCGTTTATTACTCTGAATAGACAGAGTTGTTCTGATGCGGCTTAGGCCAACTAAAGAGTTTAAGAACAAAGCTGCTCAGTACCACCTCCTATTTGTTCCACCCTGCCCCTATTTCTTACCTATATAGTAGATAGAGCCATTGTTACAGCCCAGCAGCAGAAAAGACCCAGCAGTGTCATAGCTTGTGATAGGAACAACATCCTGAACCTAGTGCAAACAGAAAGGAAAAAAATTTAAAAATAAACAAATCAAGAAGTTAGGTTGCTACTTTCTCAGTTTTCAGACATTTTTGGTACTTTTTGTTGAAGAACACCAGAGCTTGGTACTGGTCTGAAGATTTGTGCACACACTCGCACATACAATGGCATTCTTAAAGTACTGCCAGTAGACCACATTCCTCTACCAAATCAGATCTTAAGTCATGGAGTTCAGCAGAAGCACGCAGACAAGTTAGCACAACTGCTCTGGAAGATCCTTCTCCATGCGAAGGCACAAAGCTTAGAGCGTTGCAGCTAAATCACATCTTCAAAACAGGATTTTTTTTCCAATATGCAAAATGAGTGTACTTCACACTTTCTGTCCTATCCCTTTCTCCCTTTCTGACAACTCCTTAAGAGGTTGCTGGGCAAAAGAACTAGATGTTGCCTCTCTAAGCCTTCCTTTACTCCCAGTTCTTGTGTCCCTCTGCCAGCCTCTATGAAGATCTCAGCATCCAGCAGATATATAATGAGGGGAAAAAAAAAATTCTTGTCCCATTACAATTTCCCCACTCCCAATACACATCCACATCAAGTAAACTGGAAGGCAGCCCTATCATATTTTACTTACTGCTCCACAACTTAAGGTGAGGGATTAAGAACGCCCTCTCTTTGCCCTCTAGGATCAAAAGGAGTGCTTATTCCCTCAGGTGGGACAGACATCTCAAGCAAAGAAAAAGTTTAGCTTATCCTAGGTATGATCCCCAATCTCAAGCAATTCTTTTTTGCTTCAGCCCTGAGGAAGAAAAAGTCAAAAGCCATTTTATCCAGAGCACTCAAACGTGCAAAAAGTCATAACATTTTTCCTGCACTCCATGTTTCAGTCAGCCCACTTAACGGACACCGAATACTAATTCACGGAAATTGCAGCTTAAATTCTCATTTCTCTCTGACCAGCAGCATCCTTCCAATTGCTTCAGAGACTTGCAAAATCATTTGCAAAATACCTACAATGAATCTGTTGGATAAAAGCAAAACAAACCCACCAAAGAAACTTCCCCGCACCCCAAAGAGCTAGCACCCTAAACCAGTACCCATTCCTAACCTAAGGATAGTCTGTAAGCCCCTAAAACATATTCTAAGCCTATCACTTAGCCTGACAGAGAAAGCTGCGACATGAATATAGCTTCTGCATATTTTCAGGAGGGAGGAGAGGCACTTTCCCTCCTGTCTTTGTTTAAAGAACTACGCCTCTCACTTATGTTCACCCATAATTCAGCACAGATCCAATGCTAAAAATAAATTCTTCTTGGGAAGCACTTGGATTTCCCCCGTATAACTGATGATTGAGTGACCTGGTGAAGGATCCCTTCCAATTACTGAAAAGAATTGCTATTCTTGATCTCAATGCTGTCACATAGTACATTTTCAGATACAGCTGTTTAAGTACCCTACCCTCCTCACAGTCAAATTTATACTACACCTAATTAAACAAGGCATCTAACGATCTGGGCCACAGAACTTGGTTTCAAAAGATTTATTTTTTTTCCAGACTACTTTAAAGAAGTAGTACAAGAGCAGAAAGGCAAGAAACTAAACAGAGTGTCAGCACCAAACAGTCTATGGACCAAGGTGCAGTGTGCTCTCTGGTTCTGTGGATCAAAGGTATATACAGAAGCTCTCCCATCTGCGAAAAGTTTACAAAACTAATGAAGGCAGAGGCAACCCATCAACAGATATACCACTTTACTCATCAATTTGCAGAAGACATAACAACTGCAAGGAGAGGTCTGAGCAAGAGGATCCACAACGCTGCCGATAGCAGAGATCGACTGACTGGATCAGAGAGATCATACAAAACAAGGAGGGTCCTTTCTTCTGCAGCAGAGAGAGGAACACCACAGAGGCAATTCAGAAGTTGCACCTGCCAAGACGTGAACTTTCATTAGGAAACAGTGACACTATACAACAGCCACTGGTAAAACATGGCCAGTGAGAATTCACACTTCGCAGACTAAGTTTTTCTGTCATACTCTATTGCTTTATGTTACCTCTTATTCTATAACACTAAATATTCTGCTTCCTTTAAGCTCTCCTATACTAAGAATTTCATTACTGATGTATCTAGCACCCACAACCTCCTCTCCTTGTTGCATGCAACTGAAACATTGCCAGGTGAATAAGTACTAGGGAAACCACCTCAGCTAGTCTGCTCAAATCTCCAAGATGGGAAGAAGATGCCAGAACCAATTACAGAATCATAGAAACATAGAATTGTTCTGGTTGGAAGAGACCTCCAAGATCATCGGGTCCAACCATTAACCTAGCATTACCAAGTCCCCCACTAAATCGTATCCCTTGGGGCCTCATCTAAATGCCTTTTGAATACCTCCAGGGATGGGGACTCCACCACTTCCCTGGGCAGCCTGTTCCAATGCCCAACAACCCTTTCAGTGAAGAAATTTTTACGAATATCCAATCTAAACCTCCCCTGGCGCAACTTGAGGCCACTTCCTCTTGTTCTGTCATCTGTTACTAGGGAGAAGAGTCCGACCCCCATCTCTCTACAACCTCCTTTCAGGTAGTTGTAGAGAGCAATAAGGTCTCCCCTCAGCCTCCTTTTCTCCAGACTGAACAACCCCAGTTCCCTCAGCCGCTCCTCATAGGACTTGTGTTCTAGACCCTTCACCAGCTTCGTTGCCCTTCTCTGGACACGCTCCAGCACTTCAATGTCTTTCTTGTAGTGAGGGGCCCAAAACTGAACACAGCACTCGAGGTGCAGCCTCACCAGGGCCGAGTACAGGGGGACGATCACCTCCCTACTCCTGCTGGCCACACTATTTCTGATACAGGCCAGGATGCCGTTGGCCTTCTTGGCCACCTGGGCACACTGCTGGCTCATATTCAGCCAGCTGTCGACCCACACCCCCAGGTCCTTTTCCGCCGGGCAGCTTTCCAGCCACTCCCCCCCAAGCCTCTAGCATTGCCTGGGTTGCTGTGTCCCAAGTGCAGGACCCGGCCCTTGGCCTTGTTGAACCTCATACCATTGGCCTCGGCCCATCGATCCAGCCTGTCCAGATCCCGCTGTAGCGCCTGCCTGCCCTCCAGCAGATCAACACTCCCTCCCAATTTGGTGTCGTCTGCAAACTTACTGAGGGTGCACTCGATCCCCTCGTCCAGATCATTGATAAAGATAGTGAACAGGACTGGCCCCAATACTGAGCCCTGGGGAACACCACTTGTGACTGGCCGCCAACCAGATTTAACTCCATTCACCACAACTCTTTGGGCCCAGCCACCCAGCCAGTTTCCTACCCAGCGCAGAGTACGCCCATCCAAGCCATGGGTAGCCAGCTTCTCCAGGAAGAGAGGAGAGGTCAGAGTTATATCTTCAGGGTGTAATACATCAAATAGAAAAATCACAGTGTAAGGAAGGATAGCTTTGCACAAACTAAGCCTCCTTAAAGTAGAGCTTAGAAAGGCATCAGGAAAGAAAGCCTGAAAGGAAACAAAGTTCTTGGTCTGAAATGGGGCATTGGCACATTCTGTTCCTTAAAACCTCTCTCACTGCAGCAAGCATAATTACATCCTAAGTCCAGAGCTATGGGCAACTCGTGGAAAGCAGTTACACAAATATCACGTATTCTCATGAGGAATTTGGAAGATCAGAGGGACAATCCTGCCACTTAAGTCTTTATGGGGCTCTTCAAGAAGAATGTGTTCTAAAGGGAGATGATCTATAGGAACATGAGGGGTTTTTTTTCTCCTTACTAACAAGAGAGCCTGAGGTACAGAAAGCACCTTGAAAGTGGTTGGATTTGGGGGATTTTTGTTTGGTTTGGGTTTTGTTTTTTGTTTGTTGTTTTGGTTTTGTGGCTTGTTTTTTGAGGGGTTTGCTTGTTTGTTTGTTTTTGTTTTTAAAAAGGGAGCTATTCTCATCCTCTAGGAAAAAAAAAAAAATTAGAAAGCCAAAAAACTTGGGTTTAGGACATCCTGGCATATAAGCTCCTCCTAAAGATTTTCTACTCTTCAATAAGAAATGCTTTCACCAAAGGAATAGTCAGTCAAACTGAGGAACTATTAATGTGATCAGAAAGATTTCTGTGGCTCCCCCTGGAAACAAAGATGATGAATGGGACATCGCTTTTTATTCCTTATGACTCACTCCTTTAGAAAATATTGTCAAACGCCAGCTTGTCACATAGCATTAAGTTGCCTCTTAACAGAAGATTTTGCAAGGCATCAATAGAACTTTAAACAATATTTTGTTCAATTCAAGATCATACTAACATGTCTGTCTGCTGAAGAAGCAGTGCTATCCCATGCTTATTATCCGCATTATTTGTTGGCAGTACTGTCACTTAAGGGTTGAATCAGAACTTAGTCAGCAAACAGTGCAGCAGCCTCATGTCAGTTCTGCCTCTGGAGATTTCCAAGCCAATTTTAGGATTTTATTGCGTCCAGGTTTTGTGCCACGAAGGTGTACACCCGACTGTGTTACAAGCTTTGTTAGTCACATGCATGCTCGACTGTTTTCTCAGACTCAGACTCCAAGGATCTCTCTATTTAATATGCATTCTGACAACAGGAATAAAGTCAGTGCAGCCAGAAGCATCCACATGCAAGACAGACATCTTCAAAGCACCATGTATTATTTCTGCTGAAGAAGAGCGTCCCATTGTAAAACAACTTTTGAGATCCCCAGATATCAGACTGCCTTCTTAACATGTTTTCTTCTTCTTTCAGATGGTGCAGAAATTACCATCACACATTTCCCGTAATTTTTTTTTATTTCCTATGATCCTAGTGAATTTCTACAAAGTTAGTAATCGACAAGGAAGTTTAAATATACACACACTTGACATGTATTACTCCAAATGACACCACGTCCTTCTATTTGAAAGCCTAAAAAGCATGCTTGGTAGTACCACCAAACCATTCAACACTCTGCTCACAGGCACAATACTCAGATACCAAGGTGGCAAACTCTGTAACACAAGTCAAGGCTGAAAACCCTGTGGGGCAAGCATTTCACACGTGCTTTTAGATTATTTTATTCTCTTTTTACTAGAGAGACATATCAGCTTATTAAAAGTGATGCAGAAAATTGAATTGAACACACCTGCCAATGCTGAGTCACAGCGTTCCACACTCCCACTTTCCCTGTATGGCTTGTAGCCACCAACTGGTTGCCAATGAAGAAGAGAGCATCTACAGGGACTCCAAGACTGAACACTCCTACAAAAAATGAAGAGTCTATGAAGCTCATCTAAAATAAAGAAAAAAAACCAGTAACAATGGAATATCTCCACTATTATCATATGTCACATTTATTACAGCAGGAAGTAAAGAACAGCCAAAACTGCGTTTGCAGTGTGCTAGGTGAGGTACCATTCAAGCAGCAAACTGGGTTCATTAAATTAAATAGCAGCGTGATGTCATCTCTGCTGATGCAATCGTTACTTGGGAAGGAGAAAGGAGGCAAAAGAAGGAAGAATAGCCCGTGCGAAATATGCATTCCTTATTTTTCTACAGGCATCAAGTCTTCAAATGGTTTTACGCATCCTAAGGCATTAAAAAAAATAAACAAAAATCCTATTACAGCAGGCAGCATTTTTTTGGTTGCTCCGTTTTTTATCTGTGACTATTAAGTGTCATTTAAGAAGTAACTTCATGGTTTTTGCTAGACAGACAAATCTGTGCCATACTAGTTTGCAATTACCTTTTAAAGTATTACAAGTTCTCACTGTTTTTGTTTTGGCTTTTAAAGTCCAATCAATAAAATAGACATAGTCTGAAAACATATTTTAGAAACTAAATATGGCTACAAGGTTTCATCTTTATTCTGGGGAAAAGACTGAACAACCCCAATGTGACACTACTTGGATACATTCAAATTTCTCTTTTAGCAGAAATACCTGAACCTGGAAAAATAAGGAGCCTGCAAAAGCGTGTTTCTTTCTTTGTTTCTTTTCATCTCCAGATCTTTAAGTTTGGTTACAATCCATGAGCACAGGCTATTAAAAATTGAAACTATCCAGGGAACCAGTTTCACCAATCATCACATACTATTCAAAATCTGGAAGATAAGACTTACCAGCAAATGCCGGCCTTCCAAATAAAGCAAACGTGGCATCAAGAACATTTCACTTAATAAAAACCAAAACACTGCAGAACGTGACAGGCATTGATGACGATGGTTATAGTAGACCTTAAGATCTGAGCTTTTCCACAAAATCTGTCCTCTCTTTAGAGCTTCCTAGTCTCACTATAGAATCCATTATGAATATTTTTAATGAAACTACAAACTTGGATAGCATATGACATTTCGTACTGTTTATTGTGCAATGTATTTAAAAGTTACATCAAACTAAAAAGGTCTGAGATCATTTCCAAGTTGGCCAGCTATGAAGCCCAGCAAACCGGCCCCATAAGTAACTCAGTCTGTAAGTAATTCCAGGCTAAGTTTTACTGCCTGGTAAGTACAAAAGTCATTACTATCGTGGTTACATTACACTACCAAGTGTCCAGCTTCACTCACAAGTTTCCTATTCCATACTGTTCACTCTACATACTTATATTACTCCTCACTAATATATTTTAACTAGTGCAGCAGCAGACAGATGTCTCTACAACAAGAGTACTCAGTAGCTGGAAAACTTGCCAACATTGTTTTGGACAAATTCAAATGAACAGAGTGCCACTGCCAACCAAGAAGCAGCCCTCTGTCACACCCTAAGAAGGAACCTCGGGAAGCTCAGTATATACTTACGCTTTAATTGGGATGTGAAACTGTTTTGTACTGTAGGGCACAGTACAATCATTCGATGCAGATAAGATTTAGCAGCACAGGGCACATGAAAAAGGCAATAATAAAAAAATCCACAGAAACAACTAGAATTGATTACTCCAGAGAAGGATGAGATTCAAGGAAATCAAGGAAGACAGCTTGAACGGTCTGGAGGAATTTGAGGTGTCAGTCCTGCTTAGGCTCAACAATCTTGAGACCCATCCACAGGGGAGACAATGCTATATGTAATGACAGGCTCTTGTCTTAAGGGTCCCTCTCAGTAAAATACTGCTTACAGCAGCAATCCAGCAGCACTGTCTTATGTAAGTAATATTGAAAGGAAAGAGCGCTCTGGGAGAGCTCTATCACAAAGATGCCAGCCCACACAATTTTCTGAGGATGGTGTCGCCAGGCTCCAATGCCTGTTTGGAACAAGTAGTTGCTTTCAGAAGATGATAGCAATGTACTATATCTCTAACAAAAAGCAGAGCTACAAGCATTTGCCACGACAAAGAAACAAGACAGCTATATTCAAGTTATTACTATTTAAGACAAGCATATTTTAGGTTTTTTTAAACGAAGCAGTATGACCTATTATTCAAAAGAGGAACAGTATGTTTTAGTCAATGTTACTCGGACTAAAGATTCAATCCTGTAGGCACTTTCTCTCTGCTTCCCCCAGCCTCAAGTGGCATTTCCTTTGTTTTACAAAGTCACTTCAATGAAGTACAGCCTGTTTAGCAAAAGTGCTTCCTTCAGTTTTGTTGTCATGTTCAGTCACAGTCTGAGTTATCAGAACCTTATGATACTGGCATATTTTAGAGTTTTTATTTGAAGTAAAAGCCCACTTATGTTTTTTGCCTCTCTTTGCACTTGATTTCCAAATATCTGAGATGTTGCTTCACATATGGACGCAATGATCTTGGAGGTCTCTTCCAACCAAAACGATTCTATGATTCTATATCTTACTGCAAATCCCAAGGTAACACAAGCAGCTAAGTTAAACTAGAAAATGCAGGAGGAATGTAATAGCATAGTGCTTAAAGCAATGCCTATTACAGGAGTACAGCTGTTACGCTAACTCTTCCCTACCTTTAAGATTTGGTCAAAGGGAGCATAACAGAAGAAAAGGCTTCTCAGGTGCAATATTTACTCCCTGTTTAATAGAGGTGTTTCGTATTCAGCTGTTAGACACACCTTTCAGATTTTTTTTTTTTTTTTTAAAGACAATGGAACCTCCTTTTCTGTTTTTCTGACCATGATTACATACAAGACCTCTACGAGTCACAAGTAAAAGAGCAGTATATGGCTGCATTATCTTATGCAAGACCTTTGCCTTTCCCCATCTTCAAATCTGACTTGGTGCTGCCACTCATTCAAGCATGAAAAAAAGCAACGGCCATTAACATAGCTAGAAATTGCCCGAGTATCTTTCAAGGAAGCTCTTGCTTTAAAGGCACATGGATCAAAACTTGCATTTGGTCATTTTGACTTTAATTAATGACCACATTAATTCTCATGACTTCAACTATGGAGATACATCTAATAACAAATTAACTCAGCATTAAGTTTCAGAGAAAAGCATCCACATAGGGAGACTGCTGTCACACTTTGTTAGCAGTATCCACTGCCAAAGGAAACAGACATTACTGGCACAATAGTGGTGATTCAAACACCAGGGATTAGGCTAGAGGAAGTTCCTAATACCATTGCCTTCCCTGTTTCCCAAACTTGCCCTGTATTTGAACAACAGTCAGACAAGCCACCAGATCAGTAACAAGGAATATTTACTTCTGAAAATATCTTCTTGCTGTTTCTAAAGCCTCCCTAATTGTGTGTCCTTCAGTGCCAAGGTGTACAAGCAGTAATTCCTGTATGCTTAGGGCAGTAGAGTGTGCTTTTTCCCTTCCTAGACACCCTAGTTATAAAAAGAAGACATTTTCATCTTCCAAATTCCATTTATGAACTACATTTAACACAGAACTGAAATCTTTTCATCATCTCCGTGTAAAAATACAGCGTTAATGAGACAAAGGAAAGAAAAGAGTAGAATCTCCCAGCAGCTGTAGCTTTCCACCTCAGAAACTTAGTTTCTTTATGCTACGGCCTAGATTCAAATGCAAGTCCAGGGAAAAGTTTAACTCTTAATTTGCATCTTCACACAAAACCTCAAACTGAACAGTAAGTATTAGTTAGTATCTGTTCAGTAAACAGACTACTTTTTTATTCTCCATCTTTTTGATTTTGAGAAAGGATTCCTCTAGCACGACAGAGAAGAAAGTTAATATGCTTTAATAGGTTGCTGTACTATAGCTTGTTTTGTCACTCAAAGTGATTACAGACCACTATGCATCATACATACCTCAAATAAGGTCACAGACTTCTTTCTGGTTAAACACACACACAAAAAAGAAAAAAATACAGGCAATTATAGTTACCAATTTCACTGCCACTACCACCATCTTGAATGCTCCACAAGATTATGCTACTCTCTGAGGCAACTGCAACCATCTTATCCTTGTCTCCATGAGGTCCTCCAACCACCTTAGCGTTGAGAGCCACTCGCTCAATTGTCCAGTCGAGATAGGGACTCGTGAACACCTGCTGCCACCCAGATGACTCTTTGATTCTGGAAGGGCAAAGGAGGGAACAGGGAGCAGAGGTTAGAGATTCAGAAACAGACAACTCAGTCTAAGCCTGGACCAATGTGGATGATCCAGTCTTACAGGCTAAGCCACAAAATCTCAAATTCCAATTAAGCACTATAGTCTACAAGAGCTGCATTTTTTTTTTTCCTTAAAGTCTGATACTGCATATTATTTCAGTGCTTTGCAGTTACTAGAGGCCTGTACTGGGCTTTTTCCTCATAGAAGCACATCTGATACAGAAGTTACAAGACCAAGCCAAAAGCTTGTGCTAGACAAATGCTAGAGAATGAGTTTCAGCATAACGGTTTAGAAGAAATCTCTATTAATTTCCAGAGGCCAGGTGTCTCATATATCATGTAAAACACCCAATCATGTTCTAGCGTAAAGCTGTGCTATCTAGTCACATTTGCTTTTTATGGTATATTGTAAACAGATAATACTGAATTGACTATAAGCTTTATTTTTTAGAGAATCATTTGCCTGTGCAATTTTAAAGACTTACATGATGCCAGAAAAGCACAATTTATGATTTAATTTTAGGCAATAATTTAGATACTTTGCAACTGAGCTAGAGCACAGTAAATCTAAGCAGTCAAATTATATGAATGTTAACATGGAAAGTAGAAACGTATCTAGTATTTTTTTGCCATTGTTGCCATTCTTTCACTTCAGTATTGCATCCTGCCTGAAGATGAAGCACCACAGATGACTCTGCTCTACCCATACAGCATGCAGAAGAAATTGTAGTGAAGTGACTTAAGAGTAGTACTGCAATATCCATAAGCCTTTAAATGCAACCAAAAGTTTCTCACAAGCTGTATTATCAAGTTTTGAAGACTTCTGCTGTACTTCAAAGGAGAAAAACATACTGTCTTCAGGATGCACTGTGCTTTGCTATAGCTTTTTACTAAAATCATTATCTTAGGTACTTAAATAATATCTGCTACAAGCATCATAAAACAAAGTCACAAAACAAAACATCTGAATATTTCACTTCTTATTGCATGGGATTCACTGTCCAAGTTCACTACAAATTACCACTTACTTTGAGAAGCTGGCTAAAATTCACATGTTGCCATTACATTAAAATAATCCTGACAAAAATCTTAAAAATCACATCACTTGACTGCAGCATAGTAGTATAAGCAAGCTATATCAAAATTTGTGGGTAGAAGGAAGTAGTTTTAAGTGCTGTCTCCTCAAACACTAGATATTCAAAAAAGTCTGGGCAAATTCACTTGTCAAGCAATAAAAAACAGACAGGTACTAATACAGAGCAGAGAGGGGAAAAAAGTGTTACCAAAGCTGTATAAGAGCAGAATGGAGGAGGGAAAATCCCACCATTGTATTCCTAGAGTTCCTGCAAGTTCCAGAAGAAAAAAATATTCAAATCAAGACAAGACTGCTACCTTGAGTCACTAAGAAGAAAAGCAGCATTTTAAATTGGCATATTGACCTGCGCCCTCCTTCAGCAACCATTCAAGTCTGACACACTTCATCAAAAGCATCACTAATGACTTAAGTTCAATGGTAACAAGTTTCATTAAGTAGATTACCAAGCAGGAAAGAGGCAGAATCTTTCACTTAAGTGAGCTAGCATGTAAAGAAAACAGTCAGAGATAAAATCCTAAGGAGGAAACAATTAGCACAAAGACAATTGCAAATCATTGCCTCTTTCTCCAGTCAGACCATATTAAGCATAATTGAAAACAAGAACATTAAGTAGAGTGAGAGAAGCCGCATTTAGTACAAATTAAAGCAAAACAAATTGCAGTGGTGAATACAAGAGGCAAGTTAGATGTGATTTAAGTTACAAAGTTTAAGCAAGTAAATTAGTATTGCATATAGTCAAAAAGGCAGCAAACTATGGCTTCAGCTTGGCAGTAACCAGGAAGAAGCTATTCACATTACACTCTTTATTCTCCCTTCTGTTTCTGAACCACACTATGACAGCAGTGTTAGATTGTTTTTGGCAACAGCTCTTGTTAAAGCATTACTTTTCATTGAAAAGACAGCCACCAATTAAATCAAGACTACCAGATGTGAAATAAAAACAGCTTCTGTAATATGAAGGTGTTACTTATCTTCACCTGATCTTAAAACACAGCCAGTTTGTTTACAAGACATTTAAAGACACATTTCAGCCATCCAGGAGAAGCAGCAAGTGCTTAACAGTTCTGCTAAGCCAAAACCCCTGAAGTTTAAGACAAGGTACAACATCACTTATGTAGCAAAAATCCATTACCTGTTTCAAGTTCTTTGATAGTCTTAACTTCACAGACTGTCTTCAAACCCATCTAGTAAGATTAACTTTTAAAATTAATCTTTCATTTAAAAGCCTGCTTTAAAGCAGACTTTTGAAGCAGTTAAATTGGAGTCCATTACTTTTGCAACGGCATCAAGAATTGACATCGAAGCAGCAAAATTTGAGCTCCTATCAAGCAGCTTACTTGCATGAACAAAAGTGGCAACTCATATTTATAGAAGCAGACTGTGCATGTAAGCTACTGTCATTTCAGAGTAAAACAAACCTTTTGCTTTTCTCATAGCAAATCATTTTTTTTTTACATTCCCGTAACCTGACAAGCAACTGTATTCATACCTGTAGCAAACAGCAAAATGGGCATAGGCAGCTACTATCCAATTGTGGTGGCCAGCTACTATTAGGACTTTGCGTGGGTCCACAGGAAATCCTAAAAACGACAACAAACCTAAAGTCAGTCAAGTGATGGGTATCAGATGAGCAGAGACATCTAGAACTCTAGGATAGAGCTCTCTGCTATGATATGCAACAGAAACTTTGATAATGAAGTTTCTCAAGAAACATTTTCAGCTAGGTTCTAGTTAGCAATATTACTCTTCACAATACTTACAACTATTACAGTTCTTACCCGGAAGGAAGATGTTCCATCTCAATCACTACTATGCAAAATGTTCATAAGGAGAAAGAGGCAAGTACATGCCTCAGTTTTAAAGTCTGACAAATTGGTAAATATTTGACGATTGTTATCAAATAAAAAATGCTCTCTTTTGTAAAAGTTCTTTCCAAATAGTTGGTGCAACCCTATACTATTCTTCCAGACCGTTAAAGTGAAATTTCCAATATCTCAGAATACCTATAGCTCCTCCATTTATTATCTAGTGGGAGCATGCCTGTTTTTTGATCTGTAACTAAATTAGGTTTGGCAGAAGTGTTGGATGGCACTGGAAATCAGCGGTTATTGTACTTCCCCAAGTCAGCTCTCAGCCTTGATATGCTAAAGAACTAATGCCTAAAGACTGCATCTTCTATCTCATTTTCCCCAAGACTGCCCTCTTCCAAACCTGCAGCAACTCATAAAGAACCAGAAATTCATATCCAAGGCTTATTTTTATATTACCTGAACACTGATTCACCTTTTAACATACTCTAGATTTTCCTAACACTGCTACAATTTACACAATTATAGTAGAAATACGACACTTCCAACAGAATCATTTTGCTTGCAAAGTCAAAAGCTGGAAAATGACAGAATTAAAGCCTATCTTTCCTAGTTTTTTTATATATTTTATGTGGAAAGCACTCTATATAGTCAGACAACTGAAGACTACCTTTACTCCAAAGACTCAACTCTTGCAGGGCAAGAGAGGCACCAGGAGCAAGAAAGAGGTGCAAGAGCAGGAAGGAGGTCCTGAACAAAGACCACAGAGACACTGGTCTGTCTGGTTTTTATCACGGCTTTAGTATAGTGTAAGACATTTGTCTAAGAGGCCATAATAAGACTGCATGAAGAACTTTGATTTGCCTTGCTCTCAGCCTCATGTCTTGATTGTGCAGCAGTGAGCCTTAAATACTGTATGGGGAGTAGTGTTTAAGTGTTCAGCAATTTAAGATCAGGCAAACATAGAATAACATAGACTGAAACCAGAAATAGTCACTCAGTTTTTATTTCCCAGTGACAATCATCTTTGCAATTTGTTTTGATTTTAAAACTGACATTCCTCACCTAGCCTGACTGTACCTTCCCCAGTACCAGCAAGTGTAGGTTGGACACCACCTCCATGAATCTCACTCTCGGAGCAGTTTTGACCAGTTCTAACATCAGCGGGTGGCCCAGCAGTATTATTTATTTTACGGTTGGGAATGCCTATAAAAGAAAAGAGACGTTTTGTCCCACTCCATAAACTTTAGCAATGTAACAGATATTCATTCACTTTCAAAATACAGGATTAATATTTGTGCATTTTGATCTAAAGTCTAATTGATCTGCTATAAGAATTAGGCAATATCGTAACACTGAAACAGAAAATGCTTTTGCTCTCTATGTTGACATTCACAATTTAAGGAACTATCTTCAGAAAACTTGTCAACAACTGGCTAGATATCCCCTAGACTTCAGGTTAACACATGAACTGTGTTAATCTCTACAGAGAAGTAAAAATCTAACAAGAATTCATATTGTTAAGAAAAGCTCATTTGTGCTGATTTGTCATCTAGACAAAGGGCACCTAAAGTAACTGTACCATCAGAAAGAAGAAAGCACTCCATGCTGATAACATTTAACTGAAATGTACTTGAAGAACCTCTACTCTAGTCTACTACCAAACACAGCCTGTTTAGTATTAACATGCCACCCCACCCCCCTGCCCAGTACTCTAAATATGCCATTTCATACAGCATACAGATAAAAGCCTTGTTTTTGAATCAGAACGATGTTCGATTCAACCATTCATCTCAACCTTTCCATAGGAAAGCCTTCTCTGGACACTTTGACAGCTAGAGTAACTACCTCAGCCAATTGCCCCCACAAACTAAAGCAATAAGTGACCGAAAGCAACATAAGACCATAAATGCAAAAATACCTGGAGGAGGCAGGTAGCCATGAAAAAGGACACTGCCACAAGATGAGCGTTCCAGTTCTTCACATAGTAGCAATCTTCTCACTAAGACAGAAAACCAGATATGACCATAGCTTTCGCTTCCCAGGAAACATTACATTATTTCAAATAACCTTCTGTATCAGTAAGTTTGAAAATCTTCAGGATCACAACTGCCCAGGACTTGTAAGTGGGTCATTACTATAGTAATAAGTGTGAGACGACCTCATATTTAAAAAAAAAAAAAAAAAGATAAATTACCTAAAGGAGTGATTCCATAGAATTCAGCTTCATGCCTGAGAACATTAATACTCACTCCCCTAGAGAAAGAAAAAACAAAACAAAAACAACAACAAGAAAAAACCACACAAGGACAGAGTCAATACCTTGAACATAAATACTTGTATATAATTAGATATTACACAATGTGAACGTCAAGCTACCTGACAGTTTACAGAATTACCACCAAATGCATGCATCATGTTGATGTTTGAGATTTCAATATGATCTTAATATTAATTATCTTTCATTAAAATAAGGATACAGAAACAATAAAGAAATACATTGCCAGAATTACAAGAATCCACTAACAAAATATAATGCTACCATTTCTGCCTCCACCATGCCATACAGGTACTCTAGACATGGCCCCAGATTTACCAGGGAGATGAGGCATATACTGGACACCCAACTAGCTGAGTTAAACTGAGCAATCCTCATTTGAAAGCTTTCTAATGCATCTGATCAAATTAATTTTCACTTGAAATAATTAGAACTTCTTACCGTAAGTCTAACTCCTTTGTGCGAAGAAAATTTAAAATGGGTGCAAATGCTGCTGGATCTCGATCAATAAATATCTGCGAAGAAAAATTGCTGTACTTTTAGCATTATTATGGAGCAACCATCAACTAAAATGTTTTTTTATGCTGAGCATTGGAAAGAGGAGTTGAAGATGCGGCAGTCAGCAGACAAACATAACCCCAAGTTTTCGGACCGCTCCTTTGCTCTCATTATTCTTCTACCATCCACTAATTCAACATTCTTAAAGACATATATACAGACACTGCTGCAAATAGATGGCACTTAATCTGTTCTTTAAGTTCTAGAGTCTCCACAAAGGTCAATGGGTACTCTCACTTTCTATCACGTGTTCAGAATGCAGTAAATGTAGTAAGATCTCAAGGTAAGTTTAGACTTTTTTTTAATGAAGTCAATTACCATTACAACTACCTCTACACTTTTAGCAAAGCACCTGTGCGCCTTACTATCACTCAACAACATTTCCATAACTATAGTTTCCCATTTAAGAATATCGTATACACAGGCTGAAATGGCCATTTTGCTATACATATTTGCCAACCAAAGCTACATTTCCGTGTCAGGATTACTCAACCACACATGCAATAGCTATCTAATGAAAATTACACCTCTCTCTGCAATACAGCAATTAGCAGTTTTTCTGTTTAAAAAAAGTACAGTTGCTGTCTCTACCTTGTGTGTACAATGCAGAATGAGCACAAAAATATGCACATTGTTCCAGTTTCATTTATCTTGGAATGAAGATGAGAACCAAGAAACCCAGAGATGTCACCAATTTTCATGAAAGTTTAGACTGACTCAGGTACTGTAACTCTCATTAGCACCTACATGAATATTCTTTAGGTAGCACCCACATGAATATTCTTTAGGACAGAACCTAACTGAAAGCATAACATTAAAGTAACGAGTTATCAGTAGGTTTATTACTCACAGCACCAGTTTCATCCTTCAGTGTTGAAATTCTTCCACTCAGCAAACTGAAACGCAGGAAATCTTTGTTAGATGTCCCTCAGAAACATACTAACACAAATACAAGACAGCAACGCTTTCAGTCAGTTTGCTCTATTTGTGTATTGTAGGTTGGATTTTGGTAAAACGGTGTAGCTGAGCAAAGAAAACTGCCTTGGTAAGGCAGAATGCTGGTGGGGGTGAAGTATGTCTCCTGAACAAAGGAGCAGTGTATGCACACCTAAGGAAAGGCTAAGAGCTGCATCATAAGGACCTTCAGATTCCCAAGGAAAACAGACACAAGGTCTAGCCTGAAAGGATGGAAAAGTTTTCCCAGGCACCCAGAGGGCTGCGTAGTTTATTACAATCTAGTAAATCAGTAAAAGCTGCTGAAGTAAAAAGGAAGAGTAAACAACCCATTCTGCAAGGACATACTGGGCAAGAATGGGGTGGATGAGTTTTCACACAATTTTACTTCAAAGTTTCTCTCCCATCAGATCAAAGTACTTTTGCTCCAGACAAGTAGAAAACACAACACCAAAACCTTATTTTACAGATAAGAAGCAAACTAACTAGCATTGTCAGTTTTATTTCAAGATTCCACCCGAGTCTGGATGACAATTACCTCTAAGATTTTGCAGTACTGGATGACTTCCAGAACTTTCCTTAGATAGCATATTTAGTGTTGAGAGATTGGGGAATAGCAAGGGACTTCCTCCTTGTGCCTTTCCTTCCATGCCTTAAAGAAGGTGACATTTCCCTGGCACTCCATTTATCTGAACATTTCAGTAAAACAGGAGCAGGTAATGCTGCCTGTCTATGTCAGCTGCTAGGCTTTTATTGGGAAAGAAGTCTAGAGCACAAACACTAAATGTAAGGAATCCAAATTGCCAGCCCTCAGGTTTTCTTTTGTGTGTTTGGGATTAACTGGGGTGATGGAGGTACAGCAACTACAGCACAAAATTACTAGGGTACTAACAGTAAGCAGCACAACCTAGAGAAGTAGTAATGGTAGTGATATAAAAGTTAGCAGAAGGATGTTCAATGATCCAACAGCTCCTGTACCACAAGTTAAAACCCTCAAAACTTTGAGTCAACTCAGGATACAGCAATAAGTCAAAAAAAAAAACCAACCCCCAACAAAAAAACAGTGCTACTCTGTATGGTCAATAAGATCACAAGTGGCAATATAGTAATAGAGTCAGTGCCATCGCCCTTTCCTGCAGATTTGGAGCCTTATTTCCATGACACTCCATCTAAAAAGTGACAACTCTTCAGCACATATAAGCTGCCATAGCATCATTCAAGACAGAAGATGCCTTCTGGATAACAGCTTATTCCAAATGAATCTGTCTCATTGCTTGAGACAGGGGAAAAACCATTAAGGAAAAAACCCCACTATCTACAGCATAAATTAAGAATTGAGAACATATATTTTTTTTAAAAATTACTATTAATTTGTCTTTGTTTAATGCGATGATATATTACAAATACCTGGAAAAAAAGGAGTCTGGAATCCACATCAGTGTTTGTCTTGAAGTGCTGAACCTAGGAAACCAAAGTTACAAGTTTAGAATCAGCTGTAAAATTGGAAGGAAGTCTGCTTTATCAAAATATGTTCACTTGTTCTACAAAGCTGGTATCAAAAGGGTTTGGGAATTTTGAGAACATTTAAATGCCTGCACATAGTCAAAGAGGTTGCGGATTCTTTGCACAGATTGTTCTTAAGCATGAAGCAGGACTGTCCAGAGATCCCAAAAGTGTCATTCCTTACATGTTTGTAACACACTGCTCCAAACATCCTGTGTTTTCTGCTTCTCATACTTTGTCAACATTAATAGTTGCAAAACAAACAAACAAAAAAAAAACCACAAAAAAAGCAGCCACTAAAATACAAGTTTATTAACAGTGTGCTACATTTGTCATTAACTGCGTGTTATCCTTACTTAGGACTCAAAAGGTGCTACATTGTGCACTGCAAAAGGCTCCAATAAGCTTTAAGTTAATATTTTACAGTAACTTTAATTATTTGCCATTTTGCTATTTGGGCCCTCTTAGAGGCCCAAGGTCCCGCAATAACAGTTAAAAGTAAGAAAATATTTACTCCGAATCATAATGATATTATGAAATAATACAAATTATAGTATTATTTATAGTGCCAGACAGTAGTTTACATAATAAATAACTATGAACTCCTTTACACTTCTTCTGGTTTTGATTTAACACAAAGGAAGACAACTGGACTGGCAGCTTGGACAATGAATTCATGCTCCACATCAGCTCTCTGACTGTACCTATCCTCTTACTAGTACCATGACTAAGAAACCCTTGGTGACGTCTTAATTAATGGAAATCAAAAAAGGAAATGCAAAAGAAAAATTCCACGACAACTTTCCATACAGTACAGGAATACATTACAAAATATTTTTGGAATAAAACAACTTAATCATAATTTATCTAGTTTTCACTGTTTCTGTTTTCCAGTTTTGGAGGAAAAAAAAGATGTAAACAAAAAGCATTACTTTATACCCCGAGAGGCAGAAACACAAAGGCTATATGGAAGTACCATTCTGCATAAAACACAGATTGTGTAGCTGCTCACTGCAACTGTAACAATGACAAATCTGTTCTTAACAGAAAATCTACAGTATCAGCGTTCTAAGCACAAACATCCACAAAGTCTTTTCTAAAAAAAAAAAAATTTAAAAAATTAAAGAGAATCAAAGCAGTTTGCTATTTAAATGGAAAGTGACTTCTATGTGCAGTTTTGCACAGCTTTTATAATCAGTAATACAGATCACTGCCCTTCTCCACTTTAAGAGATGATTCATTTAACTATATTCTAGTATGTGCACAATAGCAAACAAATAGTTAAATTAATTTTATCCAAGATTAATCCAGACACTGCTTGTAACTATGGGGATAGATGCAGCATCACCAGTTAGCCCTTTTAAAGGTCTTCACAAGCTAAAGACGTGATACTTTAAATACTTTACAATGTTCAGTTATTTTTGTGTTTTTAGAAAAAAAGAAAAGAAAAAACACAGATGACTTGGTTTCCCAGGAGGGCCTGTATAGGTAGAAAGTTATGGAAAAAGTACTAGAACCACAGCTACCTGGCATTTTCCACAACACTTAATGATAAATGCTAAATTAATTCTGAAGCAATAAAGAAATCTGATGTGACCATGACGACATTCGGGATCTTTGAACAAATGTTTGATGTTTGAGGACTCAATAGTACTATCTTCTCAATACACTACAGCACAATTTCTGACCTGGAGGCATGTTTGCATTTAGGCACATGAGCGACAGCCAACTATCGAGAGGTGTCAAGATTGAAGTTTTGCTGGTGTTTTGACCAGCTTGGTTCCACTCCAGCATTTCCTAAGTCAGTTAAAGAGCTTAGTAGTAAAACATTTGGGACTAGGAGATGTGCCAGAAGAACAAGCCACACAATAAGGAGGACAGGAAAAAGGCATCAACTGATTCCACACTCATCTCCTTGCAATTTTATTGCTTTGCATAATCAGTGGGTTTAGATAGCATAAGGATTTTCTCTTTGATTTAGCACAATGGTACCAGTGTAGTAAGCAATACCTCATACTAACATATACTTTAGAACTTTTAATACATGTACATTAATCTATGTAAACAACGAGACAGAGTCCTCCTTTCCAGGATGCAGAAAGCAGCTTAGCTAGCGACATTTACATATATAAATGCATCTGGAGCACCATGCAGCTAACATGCAGGGCTCAGATAGACATTGTATGAGGAAAATTAGGCAAACCAAGTGCAATATCCTCAAATAATCTTAAGCAGATGGCAGCCTACAGTTATTTTAAAGAAAATATATGCAACTGGAAACAGACATACTTAAGTGTCAGTTATAGAACAACCATTTTCATAGTCTATTGTGCTTGTGGAGTTATCTTATAACTCGAGGGAGATAAAGGGTCAAGAGAATTCACTAAATTTGTTACAGTAATTTCTGTGAACATTAACTTGCAAGAGGCTTGTGCTCCCAGCAAAGGAATCCACAAAAGCTGAGCCCAGGAACTGTTGGAGCAATCACACACAACAGAAAAGCTCTGGCAGTCCCAGGGAGCAGCGTGAACCTCGTGTCAGAACGTGGAAAGCTGGGGTCTCTGTACAAGATGCTCCAAAGTATAACTGCTGTCAGAGAGAGAGGAGAGTGCTAATTTCCCCTTCCCACCCGACTCTACCAACAAAATTAAGAGTTTCAGGTTTCTAGTAAGGGTAAAAGGAACTACTGAAGAGGAAGGAATGTGTATAGTATCCCACGCTCCCCCATTTGCTGTCCAGATCGTCCACTCCACTGTCACCTTTGAGTCACCTGCCTTTGCAAGCTGAAAACCTGTCTCAGATACATTTTTCAAAGAAGATCGACACTCCAAGGAAAGTTGAGTTTGCAAAAGACCAAACCCTCTTACACAGAAGACTGGTACTATTGCACATTGTCTCCCTATTAAAAGCAAAATGTCCATGTGCACATTTCCTACTCCTTACATCCAAATGATACCTGTTGGCTAAAATCTAAACCTTCAACTAGAAATGAAATACATACAATTGTTAGTTTGCCTTATTCTTCATACTCCTCTGTGAAGGCAAGCCCTCTGAGGATGTGTATTTCTTCCCTGATTCGCGCCCTGTACCTAATTATCTGTTCTCTGCAGAGGCATTTAATAGGGAAGATCTATTTAAAATTATGAGATTGAAGCATCTTTGTGATTCCACTTGTAACAGAAACCTGAAAGATGAACTGGCCTATAACTTCAGAGAAAGAGTTTACTGAAGAATCTTATTCAGTGTAATGTGAAATCTGGTCCAAAGTTATCCTGAAAGCATCATTATAGGCAAGTTTTGCCTATGCAAGTTACAAGCAGCTCCTCTGGGCTGAACCAGGTTCTTAATGTCTTATTATAACAAAGAAATTCTGCATCAATTTTTATGGCAGCCTCCCTTAAGAAAGGCTGCAGCACAAATTTTAGTTATAAGACTGAGTCTGTCTCCTGAGTAATGTAAGAAAATTCTTAAAGTAGTAGTAGCAGTAGTTCCTACTACTTATAGTTGGTTTCATGTTGTGCGCAGACTCAGGAAGACACATTACTTCAGTTTCCACTAGCTACGGTAATCTGAATGATTTCATGCTTGAGCATTTTGACATGAACATTTGCACTATTTATCACACAGATTCTGACCGCAGCTGTCCCACAATTCTCTATCTCAGCCTGACAAAATGTCCACATATGCCATCTTCCACGCTTCCAGTGTACGCTCAAATACAATACAATTCTTTATTCCCGTTGATAGCAGCAGTATCGTATCAGCCTTTTTAATACCTTAGTCTCCGAGGCTGCTAGATAGACTGATTACTAGAAGCCTAGGGATATGATGGCAAAGAAAAGCTCTCTGTCCTCTTCTCCTGAAGAAGCAGTACATCCAGAGAGTCCATGAGACACATTACTGGAGGGCATACCTAGAAACCCCAGACACGGCAGGCGGACGCCACGCAGGGCTGCCCATACTTCCCGCACTGGGTACCCCGGCTCAACTCCCCTGCAATACGCTGGGCGAAGCTTTATTCGGGCCCCCCCGGAGGCAGCACCGCGTCCAGGACACGGAGCCCGGGCACACAGGTCCCAGGCGAGTCGGCACCGCCGCCCTCCCGGGACAGAGGGGCTGCCGGGCCAACCTACCACCCGGCACGGCCGGGCAGCGCCTCCCTTCGGGCCGACCCCCGGCAGGGGCCGGCCGGCCGCACGGAGCGCGGCTCCCCGCGGCCCCCCTCGCTCCGATGCCCTCCGGTATGCGCTGGCCGCCGCCCCGCGGGACCGCAGCGGCCCGCCGGCAGGGCCCGGGGCCTGTCCCCCTCCGCCCACCCGCCACCCCCGCACTCTCGGCTCACCTGGTGCCGCCCACGTTCAGCTGGATGATCTCCCCGCTCCCGGCGCCAGCAAAGCCTCCGCCGTTCCCCGCCATCTTCCCCGCCGCCTGCTCCAGCCGGCGCCCGCCGCCGCCTCCCGCCGCCGCCGGAACCTCGGGGTCGAGGGAAGCAGCGGCGGGGCAAGGCGAAGGCGGCGGCGGGGAAGGAGGAGGCGGGGGATCGGCCAGCGGGCCCGCGCAGCCCTCTGCGGCCGCCGGCGGGCAGGGCAGGGTCAGCGTCCGGCCAGGCTGCGGCCCCGCGGGCTCCCCGCCGCTCAGGCCCGGCCAGGCCGCGCCGCCTCCCCGGCCCGAGCGGAAAATGCCATGGCAACGCGGCAGCACCTGGAGGAGGTGGGCCGGCGCGGGCCAAAACGCCTCCAACCGTTCGCGGAACGGGGCCGGCCGCGAAGAGGCGGAGACCCCCTGCAGCGGCGGCGGCTGGGGCGGGAGGAGTAGGTCAACGCCCCCCCGGGGGCAGGGACGCGCCCGGAAGGGGCCGGGTGCGCTCGGCGGCTCCCGGAGAGCCGGCCCGCCTGCGAGCCGGCGGGGCGGAGCCGGGCCGGGCAGGTGAGCGGGGCGGGGCGGCCGAGGTGGGCCGTGTCACCGCCGCGGCGGGCGCCGGCCTGGCCTGCCCCGGCCTGGCCTGGGCAGCGAGGCCGTCGCCGCCGGGAGCCCGCCCGCCCCGGGTGCGGCGTCACGCCTGGAGGAGAAGGAGCCAAGAAGGCGGAATTCTTGTCTGTTGTGTTTTTAAAGGAAGGGGGGAGCTGCCTGCGCCGCCGTCAGGCGCCAGCGACCCCAGCGTAACAGAAAGCCACCGCTAGCGAGGCCCCTCGGGCCTTGTGTCTCCCTCCGCCTGCGGGGACCCCGGGCGGGGCGGCTCACGCCTGCGGTAAACGGTGATGCCGTGCCAGAGGGACACACAAAATTCCTTGAAAACTCAACGAGAAGGCAGCGGCGACAAAGCGGCGTTGAAAGCCTGGGTTGCAGCCTACCCTCGTTAATCAAATTCTGCACCGATGAAAGGGAAAAAATAGGAGATAGCAACGAATCTGAGCCCGCAGTGCAATTTGAGGAAGAAATCTATCACAGCAAGTGAAAGAAAATTGAGGAGGAAATAAATGACAGTGCGGTTAGCAGAGGAAGTAATAAAGATGAGGTTTAAAGTTGTGAGAGTAGGTTTTATGACTAACTCCTGCACTCAAACAAGGAGAGGAATAAGCAAATATGAGCCTGATATTTTAATTTATTTTAGGTAAAATTTGCCTAGAGATTGAAAACCCACTGGGAGGATCCACACCCTATTTAAACCTAATGTATTTCTGCAGGGACACATGGATAGGGTTGAAGCATGCTCAAAAATTGTATTTTGAAAATGCTGTGAGAGTTACGCGACTAGTCTAGGAATAAACTGCTTGAAGCTACCTGACCACTTCCTCACTTGCATACCTTGGAAATCTAAGTTTTATTTCTCTAGTCCTATCATAGAGCCCAATTGACCAAAGCTATGATGATACCTTTGCCAGGCAGTGAAGTCATTTTGGAGAAATGACTTTGCTACCACAAGGCCCTATCACCATCACAGAGAAACACCCAGCCGTGTTAGGCTTCTTGGGCTAATTGGCTAACCGGCACGGCCTATTAAGCTTGGGCAGGGAGCCTACGAATGCTTCTGTAATGTGTTCTGAATATGTTAATACAGACGCTTCTACGGTGTGTTTTGCCCTACAGCCTAAGGAGAAGGGAAAATTAAAAAGGAGCCGAATGTGTCACCAAGCCCTGGCCATTCATGCTTTCTGTATGCTTGGTAGTCTGGCTGTAGTTTGGGTTTCTTCTTGGGCTTAAGAAGAGCCTGCTTTTGGATTTCTGCTGGGTTGTCTTCTCCTTCCCCAGAGCTTATAATAGGAAATAAAAAATGTTCAGGTGTGCTATCAGGCAGAGAAGGAAATTGAACTTCCTCTCCTATGTCCCAGGGGAGTCCTCTAACTATTAAAGTATTAGAAAAGAGAGTGGGAAGGGATATTTCTTTTGTTGTATTTGGAAGGAAGACTGACATTCCCTACTTCAACCCGTCAGTTTTTAAAAGAAAAAGTAATGATTCACACAGAGAGGGTCTGAAGATCGTGCTTGGAAACCATCCGCTTCAACCTACCGCTGCGGAAAGAGTCTGTGTAGAAGACTTGCACCTATCCCCAGTGTTTCCTATAGGCCATTTTGAGTGGCTGTTAATTCAGCCAGCTGACTAAAAGCTCACTTTTCTGCATGCCTAATTCAGTCGTGTTTTATAAGGAATCTAATAGCTTAGGTAGTCAAGGCCTATAAATTGCATTGCAACTGGCCACTTGTCTTAAAGAAATGGCACTGTAAGCATCACACGTAGAAATGCTTCTGTGCCCCAACTTGCTTGGATCACTTTTGAAAAATATGTCTTAGGCTCCTAAATCACGTTTGCCTCACAGCGCTAAATACCATTAAATTTAAGATTTGCCTCTTCTTAAATAAAACATAAACACCGTTGGCATTTGTCATTCGATTCATGAAATTCAATCCGGGAAGAAGCAATGCGAGAAAATCAGGCGTGCATTGATGCGATCTCTGACAGCTGCAGTCCTCAAACACTTCCACTAGATGCCTCTATTGTTTTTAAAGTAAACTTCCAAAGTGTATTTCCTGGTTAGCCTAACCGTTTAAGGCATATTCTCAAGACCATTTCTCTTGATGTTGCAATTAAAATACGTGATTTGCAATCACTCCAAAAAAAATTCCCAAGCTTATTTCAAAGCACACATCACATCAGCGTTATACAATATTAATACACAAAGCAACTTTATGTTGCTAGTTCGTATAAGCTTTTTATTAATTCATCAAAAAACCCTGTCAAAAAAAGGGTCACACGTGGCACTATGCAAGAAGTAGAGATCAGAATTAAATATACACGCTTCTGAGTGATGATTGTACAGCTTAGGAAATAAGGAGGCCCATGCAATGAATTATTGGCTATGTGCTGGTGCACACTGTAATTTGGTCTCTTTAATTGCAGTCATTCAAGCTAAGAGTACAAGGAAGGGTTTCCTACCCAACTTTTATCCACTTAGGTATGAGTACAGTTTTCTTGTGGAACATCCTGTTTTCTGGCCAAGCAGCTAATTGTTCCATTCAAAAGAAGGCAAATTCTGCTGAATAAATTGTATTCAGAGACAACTGAGACATCCCAATGGCAAGATTGCCCTTAAGCTACTTAAAATACAAGTCTTGGGAGGAATTGCTACTCTTTGGCATGTTTGCCAGGCACCTGTTTTGCTAAGTTATTACCTGAGAAACAATTTGGCTCCCTAAGGAGCCAAAAGAAGTTAGGTAATAAATTCCTTCTCTGCCACCGCAGCAGATCCAGAGTGCGGGCGCTTTTGCACCACCCTGGGCGGGCTCCTTTCCGACCACTTACACCAACGCTAAATGCGGTGCAGCAGTCTGTGCAGCAGTACGGAGTGGCTGGACACCAATTCCTGAGATATATGTTTAGCTGTTTATATAAAGCCTAAGTCAGACTTTTTTCTTCTTTTTATTTTTCATAGCATCTGGTTTGGAAAACCAATTAAATGTTTTGGAAGTGAACAAGCATTTAATTTTGATGATGATATAATGTGTTGCATTATTATTGTCTGGGACTCTATTTTAAGATAAAAGTCACTTTGCATATTGGAGGGGAGGGGGAGCCCCTCGGCAATTTAAAGTCCCCATCTGTTTTTTTAACTATTTTCTCACAAAATGCGGGAACTTTGTGACAGGGATCTTGTCTCTATGTCTTTCCGTAAACTGTTATCTTGATTGCTGGTGTTATATAATAATAATAATGCCAAATTGAAAATTTTCTACCATCTGCTGTAAAGGGAGGAGCCTTGGAGTCTCACCAATATAGTCACGCTGGGAAATGATACTATGAGTCACTGGGAACAATAGTTAGTGCATGCTCAGTTTTTCCCCAGCTTCCCTTACAATTACTTAGCTTGAAGGGTCTAAAGTTTGAAGGTATTCACTTGAGAGCTGGACTCCAATAAAGAGTACTAGAATAACTTTAAATAGGCCACAGGGGAGAGAGGAACCTCATGGGACTAGGTGGAGCATGCATTTCTTCACTCCTGAACATACGGTTGTTGCTTGCACATTGGGAAACAACCTTTCTTTTCAGCTCCAGATGCAGTGCTGCACAGTGGGTGGCTACCAGGGATGTTCCCTTGGCCCAGAGCAGCTCCACCCCCCAGCCAAATAAAAGGGATGGTGGCAGAAATGTCTATAAAGAGCTTTTTTCTCCCTCTTAAAAGAGAATAAAAGGAAGGAGACAATCCAGGATCATGTCGGAAGCTGCTTCCTAGAAGGGGAAGAAAAATTCTGCCTATTCTGCCTCTATGTCCTATAAAGAAATATGTATCTAAGTCTGCGGAATTCCTGGTAAATTCTTAAAACCTTCATTTTCAGACAATAAGTGTTACAATCTTCATGTTCAACGAGGCTGGGGGCGATGACTGTTATGCTCCAGAATAGCATTTGTTCTCAGTTACCACATCTGGGACGTCCACTAATCCTGCTACAGAGCGCTGCTGAGTTCTGCTCCCCAAAGGGCTGTCAGGACCACATGCCACTCCACAGCTTTTCTTTCGGAATTTCTGCAGTTGATTTTCTTTCCTGCTAAACTAAAAAAAAAAAAAAAAAAAAAAAAAATCCAAATATACTGTCTTTTTGAAAAGTTCCTCCTCTTCCCAATAATCTAGACAAATTTATTATGAAAACAAGTGTTAAATTAATCACAACCTAATAATTTTCAGTATATCCTGGCAGAGCTGTGTGAGATAAGAGACAGGTCAAGTACAGTAAATTTGCGTGTTATTTTACTAGTACCTGCTGTGTCCACAGCGTGGGGCTGTTTGCTAGGACATGTCTATTGTGAAAGCCGAGGCTTTTTTCCGTTCAGGACAGTGGAAGAACGCCACTGCTGCAGGCTCCAGTTTGATTTGAAAATCCGTTGAGTTTGCGTGCAATGTATGCATTTGTGGTCATCATTTAAGTCATTCAGCTAAAGTTGTCCGCATTTCTGTGTTGAGTCAGATTCTGTGTATGAACTGGATGTAGCTAGTAATCAAATATCTTCCCGAAGACTGCAATCTATCCTAGACAAACAGGGTTAGATTGTAGTAAGTTAGCACAGCTTCATTTATGTTGGAGTGCTGTGTAAGCAGGCACCGCTGTATAGCAGGCTGAAGGTCCAATAAATAGCTGTATATACTGTCAGGTATGAAATAATAAAGGCACAGGTTGTAACATAGACATTTACCTGAAACGTTAATTCATTTACGTCTTTTGTTCATTTGTCAAGGACTGTTCATCAGTCTGAGTTTGTTCCTAAGAGTCATAGAGAGGATTGAAGAGCATGCATATTAGAAAAGACTTTCTTAAAGATAAGAAAAAAAAAAATTCTGAAAGTATTATTTTTATATACTCAGTTATTTTGTTCTCTTTGTGCTCCTGACATTTTTCAGCCCATCGATGTTGATTGTGCTTAAGCATTTGAATGCTTGTTTTGTCGTTCCTTGTTTCAGGTGCAACAATTGAAGGGTTAGAGACAGAAACTTTATATTCTGTCTGTGAAGTCAATACTGGAACACCAAAAAGTTTTTTGACTTCTGTGAGCTGAAAGGACACCCATTATTTGGCCTGACCTTCAGTATAGTACCAGCAAAATAACCCCACATGATACCTTCTCCTCAGTTTGACTCTTACTGTATGTTTGTAATACCAGATCTGGATGTCTTTCCGAAAGGCTGAAGGACAGCCAGTGACAAAGAATCAAATCCGCTGCGTAAGCAGGTGACCTGTCTAGCATTTAGTTACCCATTCACGGGTAAAAATTCATGCCATCTCTACCATGCAACCTTGTCTACATTCATTTTACAGACGTCAGTTTGCCTTCTAATGAAGAAATGTTGAAGTGCTGCCTTCAGACAGGTATTTGTGGACGGATCTACTCAACTACCCTTTAAAAACTGAAGTCTCATACCATGCAACAGCACAAGGGGGCATGCTTTTTCAAAAGATTTTCCAATGATTGGTTTTCACTGCTGGCATTGGTTGCAGGATCAGAGACAGGTGATAATCAACATATCCATATGACTCCAAAACACATCTCAAATGAGCCCTGAAAGCCATAGCGAGAGAGGATCAAAGCTCCTTTCAGCTCATTTCTTCTAAAGATTTAAGCAAATGTACTTTGTACACACACAGGAAATTACAGTTGTCTAAAGTGGACAGTTAGCTAAACTGTGGCAATGAGAGGAAATACAACAAAAACATCGTATTTGAAGTCCTGATACTGCTTAGTTTTGTTTTAAGAGAACTTATCCATATAAACGGCCAGGAGCAACACACATTCCCAGGAGTCCTTCCAACTCTATCCACTGTATACTTATCAAGTTGATGAGTACTTAAACCCACACATCTAGAATGCTCACCCATGAGCAAGGTGCCATGAACTTACCTTGCTTCATTTGCTGTAAAGAGTCCAAAACTCTGCTGTGTCCATTTTTATCCACTAACGTTTCATGACATCCAGAGGGACCTTCAGCAGGCTGCAGAAATGGGCTGACAGGAACGTTATGAAGTTCAACAGTGAGAACCGCAAAGTCCTGCACCTGGGGAAGAACAAACCCAGGCACCAGTATATGCTGGGAGCCACCCAGCTGGAAAGCAGCTTGGCAGAAAAGGCCCTGAGAGTCCTGGTGGACACCAAGTTGAACATGAGCCAACAATGTGCCCTTGCCACAAAGAAGACTAACGGTATCCTGGGCTGCATTAGGAGGAGTGTTGCCAGCAGGTCCAGGAAGGTGATCCTTCCCCTCTACTCAGCCCTGGTGAGGCCACACCTGGAGTCCTGTGTCCAATTCTAGGCTCCTCAGTACAAGAGAGACATGGAGCTACTGGAGAGTCCAGTGAAGGACAGCAAAGATGATTAAGTGTGGAGCGGAGCATCTCTCTTACGAGGAAAGTCAGAGAGCTGGTGCTGTTTAGCCTAGTGAAGAGAAGACTCAGGGGGTATCTTATCAATGTATATAAACACCTGAAGGGAGGGTGCAAAGAAGATGGAGCCAGGCTCTTTTCAGTGTGCCCAGTGACAGGATCAGAGGCAACGGGCATGAACTAAAACACAGGAGGTTCCTTCCGAACATCAGGAATCACTTTTTTACTGTGAGGGTGACTGAGCACTGGCACAGGTTGCCCAGACAAGCTGTGGAGTCTCCATCCTTGGAAATATTCAAAAGCCGTCTGGACGTGGCCCTGGGCAACCAGCTCTGGGTGGCCCTGCTTGAGCAGGGGGGTTGGACCAGCTGACGTCCAGGGGTCCCTTCCCACCTCACCCACTCTCTGATTCTGTGAATGTGTGTTTTAAGAATGGCTTTTGCTGTTCAAACCACAGAGAAACATAGTTTCACAGCTTCGTTTGGTGGCTGGTGGTTTTCCTTCTCATCCTCTCCAACAGTGCACCCTCCTTACCCACATTTTAGATTCTTTGAGCTTAAATAGTAAGGTTTAAGTCATGTTGCATCTAGCAAAACCTTCCGCAGAGCTAACTAGTGAATGTGGCTTTTTTCCGTAGCAGCCAATGCCCATTCAGTAGCTGTAATTTCATGTTACCAGATTCTGTTCGTTAGAGGATGCTGTTCTCCGGTTGCTTATCGTATCGCCAGTCTTCAGGCATTTAGGCTGAAATTTCCCAGGCTGTGTTTTTTCCTTAGGCTCTTTTTGGAAACTGAAAACACTGAAAACTGTTCTCGATATCTAAAAGTAGAAAGGAAATAGGTCATTTTAGAGAGGTTAAAATTTCTTGGTTTTACTTGAGATTCGTAAGCAAGACTTCAACTTTGGTAAGACAACAGATCATCTTCTTTTGGGGGAATATGGGCTTTGCCAGCAATCTCATGAATAGTCACTGAAATTTGACCGAGCTATTAGGATCTGAAAGCCTCAATCCCAGCTGTTCAAAAGCAACCTAACTTTTTGAAGCACGGTCCGAGAAACGTCTCTTGTAATGATTTTCAAATATAGAAATGCCTTTAGCATGTTGTTATTATTGAGCCAATATTTTTTTCTTATTTCAAAATTTTAAATCAATCTCCACCTGTGAAGCAGCTATCCCTTCCTTGTTCCTGAAATAAAGTATAAATCAGAGCCTTCCAGGGAGACAACTGGGAAGCTGTGGTCGGGCCAGTACGTGCAGGGAGACGGAGCCTTGCCCCAGCTGCTGTGCGACACAGCTGCTTCTTCCAGACTGGCCTGGGTGGTCCGTAAGCGGCAGAAAGACCCGGAGCCAGAGAGGGGCAGAGCCAGACTCTCGCAGGTCACCTGGAAGACTCTTGGCAATTTTACCTTTCCCGTATTCGTTCTCTCTGTTATCGTCTTCCTTGGTGGTGATTTCCAGTGGTGGGGTTTTGTTTATTGTGTGATATGATTTGCCTTCTCTCTCAAATCTGAGACTTGCATAGCAGAATCTGCTGTTATTTTGGCATAGTTCACTAGCACTGTGTCAAACAACAAGAAAATTTTGAAATGCCAGATCCAATTCTAGCAGTATGTAAAGTAAAAGGCAACACTGCATTATTTTCACACCTTGCCAGAACCGTTTCTCCTTACCACAGAAGCAATTAATGTTGCATCATCTTTCTTTTCATATTACAGTCACAGTGCTTGACTCAGGAAAGGAAAGGTAATTGTCAGTTTTCTGTATTACAGTCACACACACACACGAAACCTTATTCATGAAAAAGTATTCTAATTTTGAATAAAACTTCTGAAATCTCTTGAGAGGCCAGAAATGAATAATAATGAAACCATTTATGACTTACTGAAAAGGACTAATGACAATGAAGGTTGCCAATATTTTTTTTTCTTCCATATTTCTGGAAAAAAAAAGAAATTTCACTCTAGAAACGCTGCAAAAATGAAAAAAATCTTCTGTGGATTGGTATATTTCAACTTTGCACAACAGAACTAAGACTTTGGTTCAAAAATCTATTAAAACATTACCTTAGCTAATATTACGTTGATTCAAAAATCTGTGAAAACATTACCTTAGCCAATATTACTAGACAGACAAAAAATATTAAGTATGGAGGGCTTTTCGTTATACAGAAGTCTCCAGCCATGGCGCGAACAGAGACCATTACTGTCATTTCACATTTATATCAATTAGTATTCTGTCCTTACCTTGCATACTGCTTTTCATCTTGTCATCAGATATTGAAATAGAAATGTGAAAGATTTCCTTGGGGGTATGGATTGGGGAAGGAGGGGGAGTAATTTAGAGGAGATGTTTGAGGGAATGGGATGTGAGAGACGAGTTGAAGTCACATTTTGGAGACATTATAGCACGTAAGATTGAAAGGTCCTTGATCTAATTCTGTATTTAAAAAAAATACTGAGTTGTTTCAGACTTTGGCGATAGTAATAAGAATACAAAAAAAAATCAGCAGGTAGAAGAAAAGACGGGTGTTCTCATTTGCAGTCAGTGAACCAAGTAAACAGAAGAAAATGCATCTGAAACAACGATTAAGGACAGAAAAAATAATTTTCATTTTTTCCTCAATGCATCATGCTTTTAAACAGGATTAAACATGTACGTGCATAATGAAAATACCCATAGTTACACTACATGTTTATTACAAGCAAAATGTCACCTTGTGGCGCTAAGAAACACATCTTTTTGCTGTTTAATAATTTTCTGCTGCAGGATTTCTGAATTGTTCTATGATGGTTTTATTGTTGGACATTGGAGAAGGCAGGCATTGAACTGGTTTAAAGGGGGCTGACTTTCAAAGGGCGGGTACCTTGCTGTTTCTGAAGTTGCCTTGAAAATATCTCCATCTGAAAATCCAAATGTTAAGGCACGCAAATTAAGTAGTCATTTTCAAAAATGATGACTGTAAAGTCCAATATCCTTTAGCAGTCCCTTGAGTCAGAGTTAATAAAATCCTAGCTATGGATTTTTTGCACCCATGTTGGCAGAGAAATGCTATATAATTACAGATTACATAGCTGATAGATGGTGACTTCATGAGTCACACAAAAGGATAATGAGCCATTTTGTTAATAAAAAGTATTTAATGAGTGATGTTTCTACTTATTCCTTTCTCATTTTAAATGGATACTTTAGCTTTAGAGCTCTGATTTCCTACAGTTTCAGAAAAATACTTCATGTGTTAGACCATACATACCAATTTATGAATCATTGGCTTTTCTGATTTTCCTTAATTGTTAGTTTAATAACACAAGACGTGAAAGCCAGTCAACAGCACATCAGATAAACTTCCAGTAGACACTTACTGGCAGTGGAATACCAGCAGTGCAGTTTCACTCGAGGCTTCTTCGTAGAACTGTCTTGCCTTAATGCAATGTAGTAGTCTATTCCCATTTAAATGGAATTCTCACCTGATCCAGAAAAGACTTAATTTTAAAATGCTGTAATGTAATAATTTATAAATAAATAGTATATAAACTATAGCTTTACCTAGTATTATCTGAATTCGTTTTTCTTTATCTCTTTCTTTCAGAATTTGTGGAATTATAAGATAGAAAGACTCGTGTTTTCAAATAACTAGGGATGACGTTTCTGGTTTGTAAATCTACAAATTGATTACATAAGCAGTTTGTTAATATATTACAGTATTTCTCTAATCTCAGAAACACTGTATTCTATCAAAATAGAATATGAGCTGAATATGAGCCAGCAGTGTGCCCAGGTGGCCAAAAAGGCCAACGGCATCCTGGCCTGTATCAGAAATAGTGCGACCAGCAGGAGCAGGGAGGTGATCGTCCCCCTGTACTCGGCCCTGGTGAGGCCGCACCTCGAATACTGTGTTCAGTTTTGGGCCCCTCACTACAAGAAAGACATTGAGGTGCTGGAGCGTGTCCAGAGACGGGCAACGAAGCTGGTGAAGGGTCTGGAACACAAGTCCTATGAGGAGCGGCTGAGGGAACTGGGGATGTTTAGCCTGGAGAAAAGGAGGCTGAGGGGAGACCTTATTGCTCTCTACAACTACCTGAAAGGAGGTTGTAGCGAGGTGGGGGTCGGTCTCTTCTCCCAAGTAACAAGCAATAGGACAAGAGGAAATGGCCTCAAGTTGCGCCAGGGGAGGTTTAGATTGGATATTAGGAAACATTTCCTCACCAAAATGGTTGTCAGGCACTGGAACAGGCTGCCCAGGGAAGTGGTTGAGGCACCATCCCTGGAGGTATTTAAAAGACGTGTAGATGCGGAGCTTAGGGACATGGTTTAGCGGTGGACTTGGTAGTGTTAGGTTAATGGTTGGATTCAATGATCTTAAAGGTCTCTTCCAACCTAAATGATTCTATGATTCTATGAAAAAAAAAGGGTTTTTACATTTCTCCAGTCTTGCACCTCTGTATTTCTCCATTTCCCCCTTGTTACCCTATTTATCAAACCTCTCCACCTTGTACACATTCAGTACTGGTGCCCTTCTCAGAAGGCATTTGACAACTAGCTCCAAACCATTTACTTGCATTTGCCACACACAAACGTTCAAGTGGTTGTTTCCAGTGGCCACCAGGTTGTGGTTCCAGAGAAAGAATCCAGTTCCCGACTAATGAAATAACCCTTCCTTTTCTGTTCAGGATCACAGAGTTGAACGGAAAGTCTAAACTGGAATAAAGTGATACTGTTTAATCTTATCTAGACTTAATGCCACTGTTATACTAGGTTTACTTACAGCGCAGCACAGATGCTTTAATAATTTTCAGGCCTTCCTAAAGACCACAACATCTTCTGGTGGCACATCCTGCTGATGACAGTGGTCATTGCCAGGTGCTTCTTTATATCCAGGTAACTGCCATAGCGACCACAATTATACAACTAAAAAGTGTCTTCCTAAGCCTTGGAACTTATGGCTGGAAGCACGACTACACTTTATCCTATGTAAACTGAATATGCCTGGTTTTATTCTTCATGTGTAGTTCCCATGGGTCTTCCTTTTCTTTGAATTACAGAATTTAGCAACTTCGGAGGTGTTTTTCTCCTTTTTCAATCATGTCCAAGGAAATGGATACCAATGAGGTTACAGCTATATTAAGGGAGAACAGCACCGGAAAAGTTCATTGGCACTAGTGTAATTTTCCTATTATTCACTTCTGTTGTAGGAAGAAGAAATACGGCAGTAAGAACCTCCATACGATAAAGAGTGGCTACTATGCAATACGTGCAGTTTTACTTACACTGCTTTGCACCTCTAGCTGTAACGGAGAGGAAACAGAGCGCGGGCATGGAGGGAGAAGGCTGCAGGCGCCCGGGCCGGGCCGTGCGGCTGCCGTGAGACGGCGGTGACCGCAGCCCCCCGCGCTCACCCGCGCCCGGCTGTGCCCAGCCCCGGGCTCGCGCCTGCCGGCGGCGCTGCCCGCTCGGCCAGAGCGTTGCGTGTGCTGCCAGCGCGCGGCGATTAGCGTGCCAGGTAACGGCATCGGGTGATAACAGCCGTGTGAAATGCTCTGACGAGCTTTCCCGTTCTGAGAGAAAAAGGGAAATGCTTCAATGTCCAATATTTCTATTGCCTGCTGCCTACAGAATGCGATCGAAGTGATGGAGAAGTTCTTACTGACCGCTTTGTGTTACGGTTTTCCTCTGCTTGCAGAATTGAAGACATAATTCCTCACCCCACGTGTGATAAGGGCAGAAAGATTATGACTGACACATTCAGGTCATTGACTTTTCTTCATAATATATGCAATATAAATTTTATGGTATCATTTGTTTCATAGTAAAAGTCTGAACTTGACGTCCATTTGGAACAAATTATATTAATTTCATTAAAAACATTCTGTGATGATGAATCAACTTACAGAAAACCCATAGCTATTTCTTATTGTGCTCAAGTCTCGTAACAAACTTAAAGTTTGGAACTGTTTAAAAAAAAACCCAAACAGATTAAAACCTTTAAAGAATTAGTAATGCAAGAAAATAATTTCTGGATCAAATAAAGAAATACTAATATTTTTCATTATTGAATATGTTGCTAAAGGAAAAGTAAAAAATACCTAGCAATATTGAAATGATGTATACTAACGTTGCTTGCACTGAATCTTGCGAATTTATAGCTGTAGGTTTTGATACCATGAACAATATACTTGCTGTTTAAGAGCATGCTGGGTTAGAAATAAAAAGGATGTATACATAATCGTTAATGGTTGGACCCGATGATCTTGGAGGTCTCTTCCAACCAGAACAATTCTATGATTCTATGATTCTATGATAAAAGCAAAAATGATGATCACCTTATACGAGTCAAAAGATAAACTCATTTTTAACAGACAGACTGTAGCATGAAAATAGGCAGCATTTATGATCTATCTGAACAATAGGGGGAGAGTGATTAAATATTCAATGAAAGCCAGATGCCACTGTGGTGGGTTTTGGTTTTTGTTTGGGTTTTTTTAAGTCCCTAGAAAAAGCAAATCTAATGGAAAGAAAAAGCTCTGCAAACTTTGAATGCACTTTTTTGAAGTCTGGAAAACAAAAGAATTTAAGTTGAGAGGGTGATAAAAGAGGATATGGGGGGTTAAGTGCACTTTTCTTTAATCTCCTTAGTTATATTGAAAGTAGCCAAAGGCTGAATGACAGCTTTGCTTAAATTCTGCCCTGATTTTCAGGGGCTTTGGGTATTGGGCTATAACATTAACTGCATCTTTTTTAATGTACTTCACTCTAAACAATAAATTATTAATGCTATTTTTTCCTTCTTTTAAAAAAGGAGAAAATGTCCCAATTAAGGCATTGTATAAGACTGTAAACAAAATTATTGCATGTTGCATTTCTGAAAGAACTGCGTACATTCTAGCTAAATTGTATTTTAAACCTACTTTTCAGACACTTATCCTGTTCTTCATTATCTTACAGAATAAAAGTAACAAATCATAAAGCTATTTTCCAAAGTTTAAAAAGGGTTATTTTGCTACAGTTTATTTAGCATGTCATATCATTTTCCCTTAAAAAAGGAAAAATTTAAAACTGCTTGAGAATTGGTACTTAAATATCCTGCAACACGGAAAGGCATTCTCTATAGGGGTATCTGAGGAAGAAAGGATAGCTTCTCATTCTTTCTGGGCTATGCATAAATATTACGAAACTTCCAATATTGCTTCTTACCTAAGTATTCATCAGGTGCCTTTAATGATTCATGTAAACATATTGCAGGTAACAAACAATATTGTGGAGTTAGGTATTAAAATAGAAAAAAAAACCTAAACCCCAAACACTGATAACAATACAGTAAGTGTAAAGTTCAAGGAGTTTCCTGATGATAAGGTAGAACTCAGTCTGTAATCTTAAATGCTCTTTTGAGGTATGCTGTCCTGAAGAGAAGATCATACTTGCTTGTCTCTTCGATGCCCTACAACCAAGACCCTTCAAACGCAAGTCCACGGAGATGTAGATTTACAGCTAACCCGGAGCACCTTTGTTTTACAGACAAACATTTCTTCAAAGTCAAACAGAAGGCGAGACCCTTTCCTGATCCTAATGTATAGTAAATGAAAAAGAGTTTTAAAATAAACTGTACCGTGACTTGCTCTGGAGTTTAGGCCAAACCCTAAAACCAGATAGCTCTAATTCACTCCTATTTCCTCCCTCTCTTCCTTTTGTAGTGAAAATTAGCTATGATTCTGTATAAAATATTAGCAAAAGCTCAGAGAAGCCTCCCTTTGTTAGTTCTCGTAGCAGCCAACGTGTAGCGAAATGCTCCTCCCTGAGGAGATGGGTAGACACAAGTCTCTTCTTTCAGTTTATTCACTACCGAAGAAAAGTTACGTGCTTTGACTTCCAAATGTCACCAGAGATTATATTCTTATATTAGGAATAATCAGTACTTTGGGCCATCAGTGCCAAACTGAGGGACGAGTAAGCTATTTAAGTTATACCATGAAAAAACAAGAAAGGAACTCCGCATTCCATCCCACTGAGTGTCTTAGAACATCAGTAACACAGAATATCCAAAGATATATCTCCCAGAAAGCGTTCTCTAAGAGCAGAAGTATAAAACATTATATTTCATTAAAAAAAAAAAAAAAAAAAATTTAGAAGTTGACTTGTAGGATTGTGTTCTCCAGGACCAGATTAAGCTATTTATTTACAGTGAAAACTTTCCTTAGTATTATCTATCCAGTACTGACTGTGGTTTACCCCTCAAAGGTCCAAAGAACACCCCAATAAACAAGACAAGGGGTTGATTAGAGTATTTGCTTTTTGGCTGTTAGAGCACCTCTTCAAGCTCAACACAAATTCAAAGCAAAATGTGATATAGAAAGTACTGCACAAAAATGCAGTAGTATTTCAACATAGTTCAATAGACAATCATGTTTAAAGCGTTGTCTAAATATAGCCTGTTGTTTTATGAGTGTTAGGCACCATCCCCTACCTTTGACTCAAGTAAACTAAAACCCCAAACTTTGAATTTCCTGCAGCTTAAGATAAAATATCTGCAGCCTTTACCCCTGAGTCAGCTGAATATTACCATTCCGGAAAGTGATGCTGAACACATACCACTGAGCGTGCCCTCCTTGGATTTTAGAATGCTGGAGTAGCAGACTCTTCTACTTGTCCAACAACTGATTTAGTTTTCAGATATGTTCTGGTTTTTAAATGAGTTAAAAGCATGGCTCTTTCCTTCTGTTCTTTGCTTTTAGAAGTATTACTGTCTGTGCTCCAAAATGTTGATCCTAAGCAGGATGAAGAACAGTAACACAGAATACATTAATAAAACCGTAATCAAACTTTATGACAACATATATTTGGCAATGGGGTAACCACAAGAGAGACAGAGGGACATATTCTAAAATACTGTGAAGGAAATTGTAACGTATAAGGATTTTACATATCAAAGTTCTGCTTGGATTTACTAACCAAACATCCAGAGGCAGAATTTCATAGAATGGAATCATAGTAGATGTCTGTATGGAGGAACAAAATCTACCGTGCTTCCATACAGAAACAGTCTTACTCAAAAATACTTTTGCTTCAGGGCCTCTCTTGAGGCTGTTGATACAAATGTTGATGGAACTGTGACCATCCAGAATCAATGAAACTGTCCCTTCCAACCACTTCTCTAACGTTCTGTGTTCCTTGGAGGGCTTCTAGCTACATGATGAGGCCTGATATTGCTTAGTTTATAAAAATGGATTTAATTATGGGCTAGCAAAAGCTTATTATAGTCCCAGCTGGAGCATACCTTGCTTTTAATTCTGGACTGTCCAAGCCATGGTGTATGCGTAAAGGGTAAAGATCAAGAAGAAACCTACGTAGGAAAAGAGGTCATTAGAGAGCAGAAATGCTGTAGAAAGTGGAAGCGCTGTATAAGACCTTTTCATCTAGGAGAGGCATGTAAAAATCCACCAGAAGTCTTTCACCTGTTCCTGGAGTTTGACAATTTTTTGACAAATATTTCACAGTTTTTCCTGCACTGAATCACAGTTCCCTTGTTTGTTAGAGCGGGATGCTGCTAAAAAGCCAAAATAAGTCTGTTTAGCTTCTGTAGTATTGTTTTCAACGTTATGCAGGCATTTGTCTCAAGTTAGGTACTTATGTTTTAGTTGCAGAAATTTACTTAGACTATCTGTTCACCTCTACAGTATTTTAATAAAAAATGCCTATGGCGAAGAAATAAATCAGGGTAATGATACCTCATTACTCACACAAAGTACTGAAACAGTAATATATTGGCTTTGGGTGAATAATTTTAATAGAGATCTTGTGGTCACAGGCAACTGGAGCCTAAGGTCTCTTAAACTTTTTGTATCCTTGGCTTATGGAAATAATTTCAGCAAACTTTTGCTTAGGATTCTCCTGGCTAAGAAGAAATAGGAAGCGCCATGTGTTCTAGCCCAATACAGGCAATTCATACACTACCTTCCAACATGTTCGAATAACCCTTTAAACCCTTTTAACCCCTCCTTTTGAAAACATTAATCACATATCTACAAACATCTAACTACAGTGTACATAATTTGACAATGAATTAGAAAATGCAGAATCAAATGTCAAATCCACCACAGTTGAAAGCAGTGATACCTCTGTAAGGTGAATCCTGTTACTACAGAGATACCTGTACTCAAAGCCTTCTGGCCCAGCCCTGGTATCTGTAAATGCAAGCAGACAAGTAAGATGAGGAAAAAAAGCCCCAAAATAACACCCTCCCTAAAACTTAGTTGCTTTTTTAATAAAAATACATATTTATTTCTAATGTAGGCATTATAGTATTTTCTTTACTTTTTACTATTTCTTAACTTTCATAAGGAGCTTAATGTAGTATTAGAATACACTTACATTCTTAACGAAAATAGGACAACAAAACAGCCCATGCAGAGCAGACCCCACAATATAATACAGCTGCACAGCTCTTGGCGCTGTGGAAGTATGGAATTCTAGTAGAGGAGATTATACGTGTCAGTGCTGCAGCTTGAACTAAGCTGAAAGTTAAGGACAAAAATGTTAACAGAAAGAGTAAAGAAGCCCAGCGTGGTGTAGAAGATGATTAGAGAGCAATCATTCTCTTATTCAAAGGGATTCACAACTGTGATCATTAAGATATTGATATATTATCAGTTTTTATAATTATAAAATTTCTGCGCCATATGACGTATGTACAACCATATTTTTAAAAAATTCTGTGAGATCATGTTATAAGCAAGCAATATGGTTTCCTCACTCTTTTTTACAACACAGGCTTGAAAACAGCAAGATGACACTGACATTTGAATGCACTGCACATTACCTTTCTACTGAGTTGCATTTATTGAGATGTGAACTATGTAGAAGACCGGAAAACCCCAATAATTAATAAGAAGCAGACCAGTTCCTGTAAGAAGAGTCCTTTGTAATCTACTCCCCTTCTCACTTCAGAGCTGTCGTCAGAAAAGAGCTGAGTGGAAACTCTGCATTGCAGCACGATGTTGATGTCTGTAAGTCCAAGCCTTAGGGTACCAAATTGAATTTTTCTTGATTGACAAAGACCCTTTGCCAGAAATGCCCTCTGCCCACATCCCAGTTCAGAATATTCTGTTACACAACCAAAGGAAGCATTTTGTTAAACACTAGGCAACCAAAATTTGTATTAGTTTCAGTTTCTAAATTTGAAATCATAACTGAGGTAGAGTTCTCTGTAAACATGTTGATCACCATGGCAAAGCCTCAATATGAAAAAGAAAGGCTTGCCTTTTTTTTTTTTGTTAAACTATGAAAACATGCTTGCATCCACTGTGGCTTTAACCTCTTAATGAGAACTTGACCACCAGCTCAGACTTTTTTGATGCATAGTGCAGTTCTCCCTTAGATTGGATTTTTACTATCATTTGTATCTGTCACATAAAAACATTAGTTAGGCATCGGTATATAGAGATATTAATGATTCATCTGTTGGAGAAACAAGAATGTAACAATGAATGGTTTTATTGAGCGTATCATACTATATTACATAGACTAATCATAAGACTAGAAAGGACTGCAGGGAAGTCATCCAGGCTAGACCTTGTTCCATGGCAGGATCAGGTATTGTTATTAATTGTATTATTGTATACTACCCTACTACCCTACTTGCGTACTTTGCATTGAATGGTTGCTTTGATGCAAATATATAATTTTCAATAGCTGATATATCAATAGCTAGAAAACACACCATTGCAGGTGTCGTGTAAACTGTGAGGTAAATAGTGGTGGTGGGGAAGCTAATGCCGTGAGTTACACAATGCCTCTTGCTGACAAACACTCGTCTCTTCAATGCAAAAAGACTCACCCCAGTGTAATTCCCCTATAGCCATGGTGTTCAGCAGGTCAGGTATATTTACTTTCACAGTCAGTCTTGTCAAGACATCCTGGATTCTCTAATCAGTGGTGGAAGTTTATGAAAAATAGTTTTATACCTAAACTATATGGACAAGGTTTTGAACACGCTTTCTTGGGTGAATAGCTCTTATTTATGTGGGAGACCATTGAAATCCATTCCTCTATTAATTGCTGTCGCGGTTTACCCCCAGCTGGCAGCTAAGCCCCACACAGCCGCTCACTCGCTCGCCCTGGTGGGATGGGGGAGAGAACAGGAAGAGTAAAAGTGAGAAAACTCGTGGGTTGAGATAAAGACAGTCTAATATGTAAAGCAAAACCTATGCACGCAAGCAAAGCAAAACAAGGAATTCATTCACTACTGCCCATGGGCAGGCAGGTGCTCAGCCATCTCCAGGAAAACAGGGCTCCATCACACGTAACGGTTATTTGGGAAGACAAATGCCATCACTCTGAACATCCCCCTCTCCCTCCTTCTTCCCCCAGCTTTATATGCTGAGCGTGACATCATATGGTATGGAATACTCTCTTTGGCCAGTTTGGGTCAACTGTACTGGCCATACCCCTCCCAGGTTTTTGCACCTGCACATTAGCAAAACCTGGGAAGCTGGAAAATGTCCTTGATCTCGTAGCAACAACTAATAACGTCGGTGTATTATCAACATTCTTCACATACCAAATCCCATACTAAATCCAAAACACAGTAGCTACTGGGAAGAAAATTAGCTCCATCCTGTCCAAAACCAGGAGAATTGCGTAAATTGATTTAGTATATGGCTTATAGAGAAGTGCTGTTTTGCTTTAAGCTATTTCCTAGTTTTACAATACCGGAGCAGAATTGCAAAATTAGAAGACAATGGCAAAACCTGCTGGTTGTAAAGTCCTGGCTATAGCTCCCGGAGAAAGTCAAGGAACATTTTGACAAAGCACCAAAGTTGACTGAGGCAAATAAAGCAAAATGGTAAAGCACAATAGGGTAGTAAGAATAAATTAATATAAACACCACACCCTGAGGTCTTATATTGTCAGCAAACTACAGATCAGAGTAGTGCACACTAAAACATGCCAGCTGTGTTTTATTGTTTTGTTTTCCATCCCTTCATGTTATTTAAAACATATATCATGATGGCATTCTAATGCAACTGTATATTATAAAAATAACTTAAAACAGTCTAGCTCCTACCATCTCTTGCTGAAGAGACCTTACTGTGGAAAGAGAAAAGAAACTTATGCTGAAAAATACTAAAATATACTTCTTTTTCCAGGGAGCAGCAGAAGCAGGGTGGGGAATGGGCTGGGAGCTGAGGGTGACCCCGGCAGAGCAGTATCCTCACCCACCACAGCACGGTCCTGCAGGGGCTCAGCTGGACAAACAAAACCATGTGCTGGAAACTGGTCCCTTGGCAGCCCCAGGCAATCAAGTCGAGGGACCATCCAGGGAGCCCCAAGATCCTGGGGCTGTCCTCCAGCCAGGGGCAGCAGGAGACGGGGCCAAAAATAAGCACCACAACCACCTTAACTGAGAGACAGACCAACAACCCAGGGCTGGGCTTAAATGGAAGTCCTGGACCCATGGGCAAAGGGTGTGGGTGGATGGTCCCTGCCTGTTAGTGCCTTCAAGCGTCAGTCTGAGCATCAACTAAGGAGGCAATCATGAGTGGCATGATGGAGAGGGCCTGCAGCTTTAGCCTCTTCCTGAGCAAAATGGCTTTTATTAAAATATTGCTCTAGATTAAATGTGGTTCTGTTCCCAACTCCATGTGGCAAATTCATGTGGGAGACCCTAGATCGGCCAACCTGCTGCGTGCGGCAGGTAGGATCTCTGAAAAGAGCCATTGGGCTCAACAGCAAAAGTGGGAGTACTGGTCCTGCGGTGGAGGTCTGGGAGATGACTTGTTCTAGGAATAGGAAAAGCCTGAGTCCAAGTACTGGGACGGAGAAGATATAATAACAATATTGGTTGAAAAGCAGTTGTAGAGAAGTCCGATGCCTATTATGTTCAAAATCTGCACCCTAAGTGACCCGCATTATACAGCACAGGCTTTTGCACAGTGCAAAATCAACTCCAAGCTAGTTCTTGTGCAGACCGCTTAAAGATACATTCTTTCCTTGATTATGTTGACTTTGGAGGTATGAACCTCGATTTACATGAATGTGAAGACAGATAAGATTTAGGTCCTTAAATTTAATTTTCAGTTGTCTTAAAATTACTTATTTGCGATGAATTCCTGTTTCAACCTAAGTAAGCCCAGTGTTGTGCACATGCATGTAAGTAAATATGCAGAGGATTGTAGAAGTTTCTCTGGCACCATAATAACTATGCAGAACAGGATTTAAACTTGTTATCAGATCCAGTGCCACTCCAACTCCTGTTAACGTGGTGACCGTAACACTAACAGAGAACCAATCACTTACACATATGTTCTGTTCTGTGAAGTTGACAAATACAACATATTTACCTTTTTCCACCTGCCATCATTTTCCTACTGAACACGATAAAAAAAATTCTCATGAGCATGAATATATTTTGGTTTTGTCTACTACTGATTTGTGGGCAAATGTCATGGTTATTTGACTAACACGTGTATGTGTACAACAACGTACATGCATACTCACTACATTATAAAAGCACAGAGATGCTGTTTTTCTTACGTAAAGGTTTCTGGTGTGTTTATGACCTGGAAATGCCTTGGCCTTACCATTTTTATAAGGTGAAATATAAATTGTACCTCTTGTGCTGTCGTTTCACATCTCAGGCTTTTCCCTTGCATTATCACTTTTGTTGTAGCTCTTCACCTGCGTTTTTGAAGATATTATGAGCAGTACGGTGGGAGGAACGTTATATAAATGATTCAGGTGACACTTTGTGCTATCTACATGTCACGTTTTTTCTAAGTTTTCTTTTGGGTAGAAGATTCTCAAAGAAATGCTGATCCATTAAACCGTCAGGTTTATCCTACTGTAGAAAAGAAAAGAGGTTTTCACAAATTAAGAAAAGCTTCAGCTTTATCCTGAAAGCTGTATCAGTCTTGATGACTGGTATATAGGATTTACTGAACATGGTTGCATCTAATTTCTACTAATGGTCTTCTGAATCATCAAAGAAATCTAGCAATATTCTTGGTTCTTACTTGTGGCATCAATCCAAAACAATAATTAAAAGCCAAATACAGAACTAGGATGTGGATGGAACTACCCTTTTTTTTTCAGACATGGTCTATTCGAAACAGACTTGCTGCCACAGCACAGCTATGGCAAGAAGTTGTGAATTTCTCATGTCTATGCTTTTCTAAGTCGTCTTCTGTAGACATGTAAAGGACTTCAGGCCAAGCCCTCCAACATGCCTGTCTACTTTCCTCCTTTCAAATCAATGAGAATGACGTACTCAAATACTTTTTAATTGAAATACTATCGTTGGGAAAACAAATTTGAAAGCAAATAGAAATTAAAGCAAATTGCAAGAAATGAGAATGACACTTCAAACATGAATATTTAAATAAAAGTCTAGGTTCTATTTAGATACAACATCACATAAAGCTAAATACATTTTTAAACACTTCTGTCAGTGAGTTCTGGTAGGAAAGAATGTTACTACAAAATGAAACAATAACGCTGCGATAATAAATACATTACCTTGCATTAATGAATACCAAGCCACGTCTTGATTATCCTACACAGATTGCTGGGATGCCCTTTGGTTCATTCTGGATTGAGTTTATGGGCAAGATTTGGGTCATCCAATTTGCTGAGACCTATGGGTACTTTTTGGTTATTGAATCAGGGGTTACGATCTGCTGTAGCTCTGTGATTACAATGTAAATGAGTTACTCGGAGATGACCAGCTCCTTCCTCCTTGATGCTAATGAAGAAACACCTATCAATTCCAACATAAACAGGAAATTAAGCACCAAAGCAATGACTCTATTTTGTTAGCAAACATTTTCCTTTCCAATTACACAGGTAAATGATGGATTATCTCTTAAAGGGATACACATGGCATAAAGGCACCAGCAGTATTTCTATACAAGTATATAAATAAAAGCTCTAAGGAAAAAAATACTAGATGTAGTTTAAAACACCAGAGATTTTATTTTTACATTAAAAACAACTAACACCTAAATGAGTTTGCTGGTTCAAATCTCCTTATCAAATATACACGCATATTTATACATATTTTGGAGCCAGATTCCTCAACAAGTCACATTACAAGAACTTTCATTCAAAAGGGACTGCAGAGTAAAGCTCAAACATTTGTTCACTGTAAGGATAACACTATAACATAATAAAGAGAATAAATTAATATTTGATCAACTTTGACACATTTAATAATTAGTTTCCAGCAAGATGAAGCCACTGTCGCAGTAAGGCAGCTGCAGAACACAAAAGGAGAAGGAGAAAGGACAGACACAAATGTGGTGTCTGTTCTGATGAAGTGCCTCAACCATGGGCTGCTTTAGCAGATGCTGAAGGCATGGGAATGCTTTTGGCGATTTCAGCACGTTCAGAAAGAGCTCTTATTTTCTTATATTCATCTGTCCATCCAACAAGGCAACATTTATTACAAGAAGATATTCTGAAACATCTGCTTGACTCTACAAGACTGTCAATGGTTGTCAATTGTTGGCTATTTTTGACAATTCCTCTCCCATTGCTGGGTCTTGAATGTCTGTCTGAGTTTTTTCCTGTTGAAGTAGCCATTCCACCAAAAGGTCTCAAGGAATGTGGTGTAAATGGTGAATTCATAACCCAAAACAGGAGAACTTACTCTCCAAAAATCGTAATTTAAGTAACATGTTTAGGTTTTATTGTGGCTCTCATTAGATTTATATCTAACCAAATTCAGACTTTAACACAATAGGAAAGAGAAATAGTTCTTTCTGAATTTACCATGAGCTTTTCGGTGCGAATGAAGATTCATAACAAAAAAAATAACATTATGTGAGATATTTGGGGGATCTGGTGGGAGTTTTTCATATATATGAGATGCTTTTCTTTTTCAGTATCGTAACAAATACATGCCACAGACTCTCAGAATGAAATGACCTGAGCTCCAGCAGAATAAATAAAACTTGTTTAGAAAAAAAATGTGGAACTGAATAGCAGAAATTTCTCCTTCCCTGACAGCTTTTCCCCTTTTAGCACTCCAGTCTAGAATGTCATTTTTAGAAGCAATGAAATTAAACTTGACAGAAGCTTAGACTGTGAAAAGTTATAAATAATTTGAAACAACCTAGGAGTTTGCATGCATATAATTTTTATCACACTTTTATCCTCAAAAATAAAATTAGACTAGCTGCTCTGTATTAAAGCAGTTCATCAGCTGAGGAAGTTGCCTTTAAGTAATATGGAGGCCGTTCACGAGAACCCATCTGGCTTCTGTGGCACCAAGACAGGATGCCTTTTTGCTGCCTGATCTTCTGAGTGACAGTCCATGTCCTCCTTGCTTCTCAGGATATCTGCTTGATGATATTTTAGACTCTGACTGCGCCATCCTCCCCTTCTCAGCTCCCAGAGATTCTTAGGGCTGTTGTGTACAGCGACACGAGAATTTTCTTTCAAAATGCTCTGTTTCCTTCTTCTCTCCCACAGCTCTAGTGAAGGGACTCCTGCCGCAACAGACATTTCTTTCACTGCCACTTTGAAATGAGAAAGCCTGAGGAGGGGAAACACCAAACCTGGGGCCAAAACAAGGGTTCCCACCCAGCCAGGCCAGAAGCTGCCATGGGCAGCGCAGCTAAGAGCAGCCATGCAGGCAAAGAAAGCCTCTGCGTTGGCCGGCGAGGAGCAGGGACCGGCGCCCGGCTTTACACCTCTTCCTCGGCACTCGTCCTGCCTCAGGGAGACACATGCTAGATTGAGGGGACAGGGGAAGGCAGGAACGATCAGATTTCTGCTGTGGCTTTGGGGCCCTCTACTTACCAAGGATTACCTCAACACTTCATAAATTTGTCCTCTTAATACTGCACTGTGGCAAGGGGAAACATCTACACTTCTGAGTTCAAAGCTCACATCTATTCTATGATTCGATGGTCTTACGGTCTTACCCTCTAGGCCGCTATCCATTGCACACTTGACCAAGGGCCAGACATCTTCTAACGTGATTTTGTGCCTGTCGTGGTGGATGCTACCACTGTCTTTGGAATAGTAGGAAAGAGCATACCTACTGCCCTGGGAAGGACAGTAAGCCCTTGCTTCCAGCCTGCTGCCTTGTGGTATTTGTGAACTACTCATCATGACATAACTTCCAATCCTAAATTTTGATTCTAAAAAGCCTCCAGGGAACAATTCCTCATCAGCCTGTTAGTCCTTGCCTCTCCCAAAGAGCCTCCTTCCCAAGCTGACTCCACCAAGCCTGGGAATCTCCTGACCTCCGTTGCTTTAACCTGTATTCCTTTCAAACCTCTCTGACATGCCTTTAAGTAATTGAAGACAAAGTCTGTCTTGGCTTGGGACTAAGCAATTCAAATCTGCATCCAAGCCCTATAGCTGATTGTGGGTTAAACTGTCCAAATGGCAGCTGATAGTACGCACTCTCAGGGTGCAAAAAGTGCTCCCATTTTTCTCTCTCAGCATGTGCTGTGAAGTCTCTAACTGTCCTGTGAAAATGAAAGAGGTTAAACATACGCCAGCTATTTCTATAAGATGCATCCTTAGAAAAAAAAAAAAAGAGGGATTGCTGGTATTACAGCAGCGCGTGGATTCAACCCGTGTGGGTTTGTTATTTACAAGTATTTTCGCTTCCACCTGCTTCTGGGCTCTGGGAAGGAGTTAGAGGCGGAGCTGAGAGGGAATATACTCAAGAGGACATACTGTTTGCAAGCCCTCGTTGTCTCTGAAAAATGGATCAACATGGCAAATAGCTTGCCTGCTAAGTTTCTCCCAGGCAATGGATTACAATGAGTGAAAAATATAATTCATCCTGCCTCTGCCTCCTCTTTCCTCCACCTACTTTTCTAGATAGTCAGGAAAGACATTACGGGAACTGAAGCTAATTTTGGTCTTGAGTTCTGGCCCAGTAGTTTCAGAAAGCTAAAAAAGACTTTACGTTTGGACACAATTTGTAAGCGTGTCAGGCACTTTTGTGTGAAATCACAGTTCAAGGGCTTGTCCTTGAACTGCTCACTGAGGCTGGACTGAAATCCTAGTCTGTTGATCCTAGCGCGTGGGGACTACGTTATGGAAATAACGCAGACTCAGAACATTGCACCTCTGGCCACGCTGCCTCTTGTCCCACGGGGCAGATGGGCTACGCCAGCCGCTTCGCATCCTTTTTGTGCGCTCTGGTGGCCAAGTCCATATTCTGCATATGGCAAAGCAGAAACTCCGCAAAGTTCAGCGGCAGAGCTCGCCCACCCGCTCTGCATCTCCAGAGGAGGAGGGAGAGGAGCGGGAATAGGGAGGGCTTGTGTTGTAGTGCCTGCTACGCTACTTCTACCCCTGTAAGAGGCAGGGCAGACTAGTTGATGGCTAAGCCCTTATTTTATGCATTAGGCATCCAGTATGTCACAAGAAATGCAGACAGGTGAACTGATGGGTTTGATCATCTTACAGTGGACCCAATTCACAATAAAATACTTTTGGCAAGGAAATTTAAAGAAAGAAATCCATGTTCAGACCTACAAAATATGTCAACAACACCCACTTTGCAAGGTTCACTTCTATAGTTTTCATTAATTGACTTGGCTTTAGACAGGACGGGAAAGGATGGAATTAAGGAACATTACCGTGGTGTGTGTTTCTCCGTGCACCAGTTTATACAAATTGAGAAGTGACAGGTCCTTCGATAACTTTTGCAGTTTTCATTTACCACCGTTTTCCTTTCTACCCCCCCACCCCCCTCCAAAATCAAAGGAGTAGAACTAGATTGGTGCTACTTAAGTCTTTATATTTTATTGGAAATATTTTTTAGAACTTCTTGTAAGATTTAGATGCTGAATACCACAGAACATCATGCACCTAAGTAATGAAAATCGAAGGGCCTTTGGTCACATTTTACTGTGTGCTTCATTATTTAATATTGCAATCCCAGAAAGAAATGTACCATTTTGCAATATCCATCATTTTTTCCTCCTCTAGAGAACTCTATCTCAATATAAACAAGAATTGCAAAATATATTTTCAACTGCTGGAGTATTTTTTATACCATTTTCCAAAAAAAAAACCCAACCCCAAAACTCCAAACAAAAAACCCAGCCAACCCTATATAATACAAAATTTGTACATTTCCCCACCAATTTAAATAACGATTATTTTAAACACTCTACTGATAGAGATGTTATACAGACATTTACTATAGCCCAACGATGGTGCATACGAACAAGCTCTATGGGAGTAATTCTTGCAGTCCACACCACCCTTAGGCAGCCCCTCTGCTGCCCCACACTACCTGAAGCTCTCAGCTTTGTCCTTCTCCTAGTTCTAAACCTAACCCTAACAAAACCCCTTGGCCTTGGCTAAGCCCTAGCTCAAGACACCCAGTGATGGCCTACATGAACAGCTCTTGGGGGAGAAATCTTTCTGCCATCTAAACCATCCTTTGGCAGCCCCCTTGCAGCCTAACTCCAACTGCAGGTCTAGGCTACCTCTCCATCCCAGCCACAACGCTAACCCTAGTTCCAGGCCTTGACGGAGGCTTACCCCAAGTCCATAGTTAGGGCACAAAGAAGTCCTCAGTGAGGAAATCTTACAGCTTTCTCTGTCTTTCAGCAGACCCTGGCAGCCATGTGACACCTGGAGTTCCAGGCTTAGTCTATCTCCTAGATAGCCTTACCCCAAGACCCATAGCAACGACAAACACAAATAAGTCTCAGGGGAGACTTCATACGCTATCCTTTGACAGCCTCTTTGCAGGCCTACACCACCTGGAGCTCTTGGCTTTGTTTATATCCAGTCACTTACTCAAAACTGAACTCTAGGCTTTGGACAAGCCTTAGGCAAAGACCAACATCATGGTCTGCATGAACAAGCTCTCTGAGGAGCATTGTTTTCACAGTCTGCACCATCCTTTGGCACCCCTTTGTATTCCAACACCACTTGGAGCTGTAGGCTTGCTCTCTCTCCCAACCTTAACCCTGACCCTGGGTCTTGGCGGAGTGTTGGCCTGAGATGCTCAGCCATGGACCACGGGAACAAGGGCAAATGGGAGCAGGAGTGGTGTTCACAGAAGCAGTGGTGGTTGTTTCCATGAACAATATATTTAATTTAATGTTACAGTCAACAGTGGTATAGATAAGTTATAACTGCATATTTTTAACACCTAGAAAATTACCCTGGAAGAATATTTTAGAGTTTCTTTGGGGTGGTCTTAAATTACAGGAGCTGCTTTGCCTTGGGGATGCTAATACTTCATACTTATATTAAAACATGGATAAGGTGAAATAGTATTTCAGTGCTAAAATTATATTTAATTGATATTAAATTTATACTTGGTGGAAAATGTTAATTATTCTCCTTTTATGTGCTGTTACTTTATAGCATATTAATGTATCAGAAGTAGCTCCAGAGCCTGCAACTGAAATTTAAGGCAATAACATCGGTGGAAAGGGAATTGAGTTTCTAGACCCCACTCCAAGGACTGTTTGTGTACTTTATCCTATGGATAATGACATAGAATTGAATTGATTGCATCTTCTGCACATTGTAGTGCTATACTTTTTTCAAATCTGGTTCCAAGACTAAATGTTATTACTGAAGTTACTCTTTCAAAGCTGGTTTAAATACACAAATCTGAGGTTGAGCTGCCAACATTTGATCGCTTTCGGAAATAAAGGTTTTTTGCAGAAGCTATTGCATGTTTTCTTGTAATTATTGTCAGCAGAAAGTGCCACAGATGTCTGTGTTACGAGTTTCTCTGAAAAAGAATTGTTGAAAGAGCAAAGTTTGGGGGAAAGCTGTACACAGATTTGAAAGTCTTTTAGCAGAGTTAGAGACTTGAGACTATAAAAATATATTCCCGAGAAGGGTTTCTTTCCAAATATGTGTAGGAGACAGTAGACAAGTCCTTTGTAACAGGCATCAAGGAAAACAAGGAGATGACAGTCTTCTGCTGTTCTCTTTACCACCACCAAGATACCTTTGTTAAAAAAAAGTATTACTCCCTCAGCTCTGCTGCTTTTTTCTCTTTTTTTTTTTAAAATGCAAAGGCTGAGATATATAATAAAAAAAAACCCATATTTCTCCAGATTAAATTATCAGTGCTCTGCCACCGTTCCCTTGTTTGCTGCTGCTTTTGTTGATGCCCTTGTGCTTAATCAGAGCCATCCAAACCCCAGCTATCTGCTTGGATCTCCGTTCTGCTATTAAGTTTTGGGAAGTCTTGGTTATTCTTACACTAAGTAGAAAAAGCAGAAAACAGGGTCTGGCAGCCCAATATGTTTGATTTTTAAAATAATGCCCATAGCTTGAAACAAAATAAGTCTTTGTTTGTTTGAAAGAAATATTTTGATACAGAAATTGTTAAAATGCACATTTCTAAGTAAAACTAGACTCTCACCATCCCAAGTTGTTCAGTTACAATCAAAATTTTCCCATTGGGCGAGGCACACGTTTCACTTAAGCAGCAATAAAGTTTCCTGAAGCCGTGGTCCCTGCAAGGAACGTGCCCCGTTTGCCAACACCAGGGGACTGTCTTGAGGACAAAAACGTTCCTGCTGGTGAGCACACACGCAGTCTTCCCAGCCAGGGAGAAATAAACCCAGAAGCTACTAAACTTCGTAGGGATCGCTACGCTCAGCCCAAATCACAGATAAAATGCCAAACCATTACGCAGGTCAGAACTGCAGCTGGGTGTTTCCCCTTAGTTTTATACCTTTTTCTGGGCAAGGGAGGTTGGGGTGACAAGACCAGCAAGTGGGGCAGAAGCAGAAGAGAAGGGTTAATAAAGCATCTGCATATGTAAAAGGGAAAAGGAAGCAATATGAGGAAAAGAAGTCTGTTCATTAAGAAGTCAGGAATGAATAGGAGAAGGACTGGTCATTTCCAAATGAACATGAGGTATTTTAAGTGACTAAAGATACAGTTAGCTTGGGCGTTTTCTTTTGATTAGTTTAAGTGCTTTTGCTGAACATACTGACTTTTTAAAAATAATATTTTTATTGCCTACTTTTTTTAATGTACCATGCAGGGACTTAAATACCGAGCTCAGAGATGCTGGTTCAACCTGAGGGTGAGGGAGCACCTGAGTCAGGTGTGGGAATTTGAAGTATTACAATTCCCCAAACATTTTCCGTAGGTTTAGTTCATAGCTTCACTCAAGGACATGGTCAAAGCCTTGCAGAAATTGGCAACAGAGGCCAGGTCTCCAGAGATGTTTCAGCACCTAATCCTACAGGAATATAACAAGAAAGTTGGTGCCTATTATATAATTTTATGTATTGAGCTCTAAGTCACTCAGAATCGTTTTTAACATGGGAAGGTATTCTTTGTATATTAAGCACCAGATTTACAAGACTTCTCAGCAGCCTTAATGGAAAAAAATAGGATATTCAATGAATATGACTATCTGTCTGGCCATCTATATAGATTTCCCCCCCACCCCCATAAGTCACAGAAAAATATTCTTTATTATGCTTTTTGTAAAATGTGAGAGCTAACATGCCACAAGCTAAAGAAATTCAGCAAAACAATTTTGGGGTGGGGAAATTTCAGGGGAAACTGCAACTTTGCATTGAAAAAGAACCCTTTTGCACCTTTGCTTCACTCATCAAAAAAATTCTACTGAAAATTTTCAACAACAAATTATTTGTTCAACAACGGTTTTATCAGAAAATGTATGCCTTATGAAATAGTTTTTTCTTCCTTTCTCCAATAGACTTACATGATGCTATTCAATTTTCAGTTTATAAATTCTCAGAGAAAATTTAGGATCATGGTTATTTTTATTTTTTTTTCTTTAGACAAAAAGTGTCAATTTCCATTTGGACAATTTGCTTGTGCTGCTTTTAGAGTGATGCAGGAGGAGGGAGATTGTGCGTGGATGACAGGACAATAGAGAATAGCTATAGATGCAAAAATTTAGAGCCGTGTAAATCAATCAGAATTTAGATTGTTATATAAACTGGTAATATATGCTTCCTCTTGGCACAGATAACCATTAATTGTTATTATTCATGCAAGTTCAAAAGTCCGCAATAGAGTTGGTATACAATACCGGCTGTGGGACTTTTTTTCCTCTTTGTCTCTGCCAGACAATGCATTGCATCTGTTAAGCCAATTTTGATCATGATATTATCAAAAATATATGAAAATGCTTTGAAATATATTATTTTAGAACTCAAATGGCACAGGAAATTGAAGGATGCTTATGTGAAAGAAGAAAATTGCATCTGGGCTTCTTCATAAAATATACGTTTGAGACATTATTCAGAGCTTCTGAGAAAGAAGATTAAGAAAGCAAGCCAAGCTAACTGGCCTTTTCTGATACAATGGGATACACAACATATTTAAGACAGAGATACTAACTCTGATACGCTAATACCGTATAAAACCAATTTCTATTCCCATTTCCACCCGCCTCTCCTCCCCTCCCCCCCAAAAAAAATCTGAGCTTCCATCTCTGCCTGTTCATCCTCTCTGCCCAGCTGCCAGTAATGGAACTAACCCGCACGTCAGCATCGGGGCCAGGATTTTACATGGACAGTTCTATTCCATCTCTTCAAGTCAGTTTACTGTTGCTTTCCTATTTTTCTGTATATCATGTGTGAGATGCATATCAGGATATCAATGCTATTCTTCTGGCTTCCTTCATTTTACTGGCGCTAACGGTATCTGCATTTTTGCCAAAGCATCATGAAGAGTCAAGATTAAATTGCACATTATAAAAAAAAAAAAAAAAAAATCACAGAAAAAGCTGTAAATAAACTTTAAAGCACTCAAAAAGCCAATGCTGCTTAATATTACCTGTGGGAAGACCAGCTTCTCTGCCAGGAAGGATGCCTAATCTTAAAACCATTTTCAGAACTCATCTTTTTCTAAGAAGCTGCTGTCAAACCCTTGTGTAGTACAACCGGCATTCCTACGTGACTGAAAAGTATAATATCAATTCCTATCAAAATAAACAGACAATTTACAAAAATATTAACCCAAGATTTGCAGCATTTCCAGGTCAGAAGAGTTTTAGAGTTCCTGGGTGAACCTCAGAAACACAATTCTGTGTTTCTACATCACTGTGCTTCATTCAATCCACTTTAGCAGAGGCATGTACGAAGCAGTAGCCTGCTGTCAGGGTAACCTGGTCCAGAGGATGGTTCCCCTCTTCTGAGTGTCTAAATCCCCTAAACCACCATCTCCCTCTGCAGGAGCTACACGCATCCTACTGGAACAAATTCCTATTTATGCATAAGCAACAAGATATTTAAAGGGTCCAGCTACAGTGAAAACTACTTAATCAATTAAGGTTTAAATCTAAGCAGTCACCAAGACTCTGAAACTGTCAGAAAATTGCAAATTAGTTTTTAAATATATATATATATATATATATATATATAAAAAAAGAAATCAATCATCATGTAGTGGACCTGACAGAAGCTATTTATGTTAGCTTTTTTCTGATTTACCACAGATGGATAAACCGTTCCAGTCATTACAAAGAAGTTCATCTTATTCTATTAAATGTGAAATGGATCATTAAAATTTATGTCAAAATATGCTGTAGTGTTCTATCTTTGAAACACAAGCCAGATTTACTCTGATTTAAGCTAATGCACATGCCTGAAAATCCGTTGACTGCAAATAAGTGTAGAATTTGGCTTAGGACATTCCCTCAGTATTGATTACAGTTTTCACTGGTTTATTTTTTCCATTTATTTTAATTGTTGGTATTTGCCTATTATTGCTGCAGATGTTGACTTAAAAGTCCCGGAGAGTAAAATTATCTGGTTATTGCAGTCTTCCTTCTCTCTGTTATCCTAACAGTGTGTGTTCACTTTTACCGATTAGTAAGACACTAACAACTTGGTCTACTAAAATGGCATGGGGAGCTTGGATTCTCCTTTGTCATTTCCCAAGGGCTGCAGAGCCCCCGTCATTTTTACTCAGCTTGTGATCTATTTCATTAAATCTTACCAGAGATTCATCTATCACTCCAACTCATATTAGTAACTGACTGATGATCAGAAAAGGAAAAAAAAAAAAACCAAAAGCCACACAATACGATACCTGACACAAAGGGCTGCGTCTGCAAAGGAACCCGGGCCACCAGTTGACCTTAATTATTATATGACCACCCTCACCTTGGTCTTACTCCCACTTCGCTTCTTCTCGTGGCTTATTGAGCTGTGTTCTCAGGCCCTTGGGCTGTGTTGAAGGTGCACCCGTAGCTGGCCTTGTCCTTTGCTGTCCTGACTTGCTGACTGGTTTTCCTGGATGAACCTCAGCCCTATGTTGTAGCCATGTCTCCAACCCCATCTCCTGCTGCTCCTGACTGGCATCCCTGGGCGGACACTGGGTTTATTTCATTACCTCACCGTGTCTGGGACTGTCAGTAGACCCTAAGAGTAACACAGCTGTGTCCCCTGATATTTTGGGACTGTGTCCTGGTTGCTGGGGTGCCCTGCCTGTGTCACCCTCGGCTCCCAGCTCATCCGCTCTCTCGGAGCAATGCTGCTCTTGCTGACACTGGGTATCTTTCCACCTAGCAAAACTTTTTGCTTCAACCTAGGAACCGAGCACTTACGGACAGAATTTACGGAAAGCAGCATGCTTGGTTAGAACCTATCCCATGCAGGGAATGATTAGGAAAAGAGACACAAAACCCAGGTAGGTCTTCCTGTAGTTCAGAAGTTCATAAGCTCTTAGAGCTTATGCCATAGGATGAGGCATACTGGAACACATCAGAGATTGATCCAAGCCCATCGTTTTGTGTCTCTCAATGACGAGTAATAGATGTTCAGAAAAGCATACAAGAAACTGTAAATACCAGAAGATTATTCCTTGTATATGCTTCTGGAGGTATAGAGATACAGGGACCTCTGAGGCAAGGTGAAACCAAGTTGCTGTGTTTAATAGCCCCCAGTAGACAAACCCTCTGTGATCTTTTGAATCCATTTAGATGTTTGACCTCTACAATAACCCATGGTAATGAGTTCCACTTATTAAGTTATCTGTTGTGTGAGAAAGTGCATCCTTCCATCACAAGCCTGCTGCTTGGATGCTTTCTACTTCTTGCACCAGCGGATCAGAAGCCAAATCTCAAGCAAAACCAGAGGAAAACCTGAGACAAAGCAGATGAAGAGGAAAGAGGAGCGACAAGCATGGGTGACGATTCCCAAGCTGTAAAGTAGACAAACACCATTACACGTGTCCTCTTGCGCTTTTTATGATTGATATAACCAGGCTGCGTGTTCCAGAAAACATGCTGCATGCAGCTCGAGAGCCTAAATAAGCCAAAGGTCTGAGGAAGAGCGGGCCAAAGCGACTTGTTTTTTTCTTTCCAGCAGAATCCAAGTGACAGAGTTCAAATCTGGATGTGCTTTATTTGTGCGCGAGGTAAACACACGAGCCAGTAAGGGTTCCCGGGTGAAGTCAGCATAAATGCAAGGCATGCCTTCCCACGGAGCACGCCTTTTTGTAAGGGCAGTAAAACAACAAACAGAGCTGAAAGAAATAACAAGAAATAAAATACTTTGTGTTCTAATCTATCGTGAATGTTTATCTAGTAAATATATAGTTCAAGTGCCTGAACCATCCAGATTGATTTAATTTAAAAAAAAAAAAAAAAAAAAAAAAAAAAATCTTCTGTGCAGACCGTGTTCCAGGGAAGGCAGGTTTTATTATAATACATGACATGTCACTTCCCTGGCTGCACAGCAGAGCTTTCAAACGGGGCTTTGAAGGCCTTGTTTTACGGGGAGGAAGAGCCCACTTTCCTTGCCCGGGCAGCCGAGCTCACATTGTGACACAAACAGGAGCTCCTGTCCTTCACGCAAGGCTTTATTATTTATTTCTTCAGATGCCTTGTCACTAAGAATACTGGAAAACATTCACACTGTCGAAAAAAATTCCCCGTTCAGCCATTTTCACCTCGGTTCACAATCAACATGTGACAGGCTCTTGTATCTTTTAAACAGCAGCTGGTGGCGTTTCGGCAATTACCTATTTGCGCTTGCTTACGGTTCTGTTTGAAGTGAGACAGATGGGTTCAAATGACTATCAAACAGAAATTAAACATTCTGAACTATTTTAGTAATCAGGTGGTTCAGTGAAGTCAGTACTCATCCCAAGGGCGCAAACAATATTATTATTTTTTATCTAAAACGTACCATTTTTCCCCTCTAGTCTGAAGAGCAGTCTCACTGATACTAAAAGTCATTTAGCACGTGAGTAATGGAAGTAGTCAGCACGTATTCCAGGTTTAACTATTTTCCTTTTAGTTTGACAATGTGCCTTTAAATATTACCTAGTTACCCAGAAGACTTGAAAAAAAAGACTGCCATCAAAAAATGCTTTACTAAATTCAATTTAGTATAAGTGATTACGAAAGTATTTGAAGACATACTTCTTCCAACTTACACCAAAATTGTTTAGTTAAATGATTAAATCAAAATTACGTTTGCCTCTATTTTCACTACTCCTAAAAGCTTAGCTACTTTCCCTTACAAAAGGGAAAATGCAGCCTTCATAACAGCCCTGCGACTGGCTTACTCCAAATGCTCATGTTTTGTATGCTCTGCATTTTTATAGGCCGAATTCCTGCTTTAGCTCTGTGTTACTGTAACGCTCAGTACAGTCAGGTCTGCCGTGGACCTGTTAAATTATTTCACGTCTGCAAGGAATAAGAATGTCTTGGATTAATGTTCTGTTGATATTTAACCTTAAAGGCTATGTTTCTGAGAAAACACCAGTATCACACCCCCCCCCAATACATGCTGCTGCTTTTAGTGGCATAACAAAGCAACTGCAGATAAAACAACAGGCAAAAAATCTGCAGTTTTTATATCCGACTTCTCTTCCTCAGCTCCGATTTCACCCCTGCAAGTCTACTATCAGCATTATTTTTTCCTTTAATGAGGCCAAACAGTACTCAGGTTTTTCCTACTGACTTGAAAAAAAAAAAAAAAACATATTGTTGATTTACTATATATTATTACTTATTTGAAATTGTGTGTAGTTAAAAAATATCTATGAAAATTTGTAGCTCCTGGTTATACCAGTTTTGCAAAATTCTACTTGCCACTTTCTTCAGGGGCCAGTAATATTTTCTGATAAGAAAACAAAAACATCTTAATGTATTTCATTACTGTAATCTCCAGATCCAAAGGTAGGCCAGATTGATTTTAATTTACTCATTTCTCTACTAGATTAAAATACAATGTATTACCTTGAAATGCTAAAAGTCGTGCACTAAAATAAAGACCAAAAGTATTGTAACTCAAATAATCTGAAGGTGAGAGTCATGAGCCATCTGACCTTCCTGACTGAAACCATGGGATTCCTCTGTAACCTTGTTTAGCGCAATCCTAACTCTAGCCTTCCCCTGATCCAGCCCTACCTTAGTGGTTTTATTAATGCTGAGAGTCCACTTACATGCAAAATTAAGCAACTCTATTGGAAATAATTCTCCACTCAGGCTTATAATCCTTCTGAAAATAAGGCTTCAATTTCATCAGCCTCCGGAAGACAAAATCCTGTATTATAACCCTAAGCCCCGTAAGACTGCAGAGGCACCAGGAAACATCCCTCTTCATTCAGTTCAGGCACACACCTCCATGCAGGCCTTTATTTGCAGTGCTTCAGACCCCCACACTAATTTAGTCTCGATCATTCCTAGAAGCATTTCCCAGAAGGTCCAAGATATCAGAGTAACCTGCCAGCCCTGGCCGAAGTCTGCGCCCAGAGAGCGCTACAGAGTCCTGAATTTTAATGCTGACATTAACTGCGGTACCAGCAGGCACTCCAGGAACCCTATGGAAGCTACAGGCTCTTGATTTCTTTGACCAACCCTAGCAGATTTACATATTAACGTAGGAATTAGTGAGATAAAATGTTTACAGGTACCACTCACCCAATAGCAAAAAAAGCTGCAGGGTTTATTTGCCTGATGGACTTTTGAGCATCTCATGCTCAGGAGACGCATATCTTGATGCTGCAAGCCCTGGCTAGATTTCTACATGCAGGACCAGCGCTCTGGCCTGGAGTATTTTTCTAGTACTCCCAGTTGACCAAAACTGGATTCACATTTTAAGAGAACAAAGGATTTTTTTCATGTTAACACATGAAAGTTTAAGGAACTTTCTGGAACTGAAGAGCAGGCAAAGCTGCCATGGAGATACAGGCTTAGTCTCTCAAGACTGGCATGGAAGCAACACCATTAACTCCTTATGTGTAATCAGTATTTGTGCTAGTTGCTGAATGTAACTGTTACCAGATGCTGTAAAACCTACAAATACAGCTAGCACTGAGGTTACGGCTAAATAATCCATGCTTGCATAGCACCACACTTACTACCACCACGCTAGATAATGTTCCGATACATGAATTTCTATTCCAAGTTTGGAAATCTGTGACGGGTTCCCAAAGGAAATTTGTCTTGTTTTCAGATTAAGGAAAAATTGTGGCCACCTGCAAGCCTTAACTACTGTGGAAACGAAACAACCACAGAAGGGAACATTTCTGCTTAGACAAGCGCTGTGCAGACAAAAACCCCTGAGAGAGCAGATCTTCAGTGGAAACCTAGCGAGGATTCCCTTTTATTATTTAAGTAATTCACAGAATGGTACTGATCAGAGAAGAGGTCTCCAGCTTTGATATGTGGCTTATCAATTTCATTTCTGAATTGGTATATTACACCATTTTGAAGCCTGAGAATAGGGATGCAATTTCAGGAATGACAAAGCCAAAGAGTAGATAATTTCAGGAATAACCCCTGTTGAACAAATTATTTTCAGTGGTTGTTGTATCTTTATATTTCATCAGCTGAGATCATCTAAGATAGAAACAGAGACTGTATCACTTGGCCTATGAGCCTGAGAATACCAATAATGTTTAAACCGCAGCCCCCTAAACCTCTAAGATCAGGTCATTTTGCAGAGATATTTCTCTCCAATCAGAAGTATCAAGCCCTTTATTTCTCCAAGGCTTCGTTAAAGAGAAGTATTGAATTTCAGCAGACTTCAGTAAGAATTGCAGAAGCAGAGCCTCCCTAGAAGCACGGCTGCTCCCCAGCCACGTAGGCTGAGCTGCCCAGCTCTGGGGCTCCCCCAAGCTCACAGCGTCAGCTGCCATGTCGGTCTCCCATCATCGGCGACTTACGTTTTGGATTTTTAATTAATCACCATCCCAGGGATGAGCCTAACCAAACACCACTAAAATCAGATCTCCCAAACTGGCTGGAGTTCTCCTGATTCTTCCCTTTCCTGCTCACGTTTGTCCTTTTTCTTTAAGAACGTATGGGGGTGTTGGTCGACAGCCGGCTGAAGATGAGCCAGCAGTGTGCCCAGGTGGCCAAGAAGGCCAACGGCATCCTGGCCTGTATCAGAAATAGTGTGGCCAGCAGGAGCAGGGAGGTGATCGTCCCCCTGTACTCGGCCCTGGTGAGGCCGCACCTCGAGTACTGTGTTCAGTTTTGGGCCCCTCACTACAAGAAAGACATTGAGGTGCTGGAGCGTGTCCAGAGAAGGGCAACGAAGCTGGTGAAGGGTCTGGAACACAAGTCCTGTGAGGAGCGGCTGAGGGAACTGGGGATGTTCAGTCTGGAGAAAAGGAGGCTGAGGGGAGACCTTATTGCTCTCTACAACTACCTGAAAGGAGGTTGTAGAGAGGTGGGGGTCGGACTCTTCTCCCTAGTAACAGACAACAGAACAAGAGGAAATGGCCTCAAGTTGCGCCAGGGGAGGTTTAGATTGGACATTCGTAAAAATTTCTTCACTGAAAGGGTTGTCGGGCATTGGAACAGGCTGCCCAGGGAGGTGGTGGAGTCCCCATCCCTGGAGGTATTCAAAAGACGTTTAGATGAGGCCCTAAGGGATACGATTTAGTGGGGGACTTGGTAATGCTAGGTTAATGGTTGGACCCGATGATCTTGGAGGTCTCTTCCAACCAGAACAATTCTATGATTCTATGAAAGTAACATTAAAAGGGTGGAGTTGCTCTTTTATGTTTTAGAAGAGACGTAGGTCCATCAAAAGAGAAGTACATTTCCTCATGTTTTATTATACTCTTCCAACAGAAGACCAAATTAATTTTCATTAGTTCAGTATCACTTTGATATCCCTGAATTGCCAAAAAGTAAGATATTTGCAAAGTGTCAGAAAAATGGAGATTATTATTATTAAAGATTACGGGGCTATTTCGTTAACTGTGTTTTCTCACCTCAAAAAGAGGTCATGCCTATCTTCTGAACCTCCCAGTTTTAGAAAATAAGATGGTTGGATTCCAGATTAGGGAGAGACTGGGAACTGAAACACAGAGAAGTAGCCCACATTTTGCATTGACAGCTATTCATAATTATTGTTATTTTCAGCTGACAATGAGTGTTGAGGAATCAGTGCAGGATTCTCTTGCAGGAGCTGGTTGTGCTCAAATCATATGTGGTCACACAAGGCCAGAGAACGGGTTTTTGTCTTTTTTTCCCAGGCATCGAACCCAGAGTAAGGGTTGAAAAAATAGTTTCACTTGTGTTGTTAATAAATCCATAGTTGCGAGATGAAAATAAAAATACTACAGACCTCACTATAAGGACACAAATCACGTAGAAATGCAGAGAGAAGGCAGAAATAAATTCTGTGCTGAAAGAATTTAAATATTCATTGGAAAACGAAAGCAAGAGACTTACTCTTTGAGTACTACGTCTAGCTGAGGGCTCCCCAGCACCGGAGAGCTGTTGCTGCCGTACTGGAGGGAGCGCAGCAGAGGAAGGGCCACCGAGACGGGCAGGGGGCTGGGGTCCGTAGGGCACCAGGAGTGACTGCGGGAGCTGGGCTTCCCCTGCCTGCAGGAGGGAAGGAAGGCTGAGCAGGGAGGCTATTGGGCTCTTCCATTACCTCATGGGTGGTCGCAGACAACACCCAGCCAGGCTCTTCCCGGAGGTGCACAGCAAAGGCAGGAGGCACCAGTCACAAGCTGCAGGAAGGGAAAGGCCTGCTGGACAGAAGGAGAAAATTATCTTCCCAGTGAGGGAAATCAGACACGAGAATGAGCTGCCCACAGAGGCTGTGGGATCTCCAACCTGGAGATGTTCAGAACTTGACTGGCCAAGGCCCTGAGCAACCCGATCAAACTCTGGAGCTAGCCCTGGTGTGAGCAGGGGTTGGACCTCCAGAGGTCCCAGCCAACCTGTTATTCTGTGGCTCTATGGTCCAGAGGTAGTATGTACAGCGTTCTTCTGGGATATTCGAAAGCCTATTCCAAAAGCCATTATTTATACAAAGTGGAGTAGCTCCAACAAGAAAGACAGCGTATGTTCGTACTGGCAGGTTTGCTTGGGGCTGCGTTTCATGCTGTGCCCCAGCTCCTGCTTAAACTCCTGGGTCCTGCACCACTTCTAACCAGGTCTCCAAGGCAGCTGGTTCCAGATAGGAAAATCCAGGCATAAGCTTCTATTGCACTTCCACCTGAATATAATTAAAAGCTCAAGAGTATTCTAATAGGATTGTGCATTTTTTAGGTCCTCGGAGACAGCCTTAATTAGTCTGATCTTTTGCAGGCACTTTTAGTTAAAGCAAATTGAGCAACAGCATCATCTTAGCTTGCAGTTCACACTAAGATTTTTATATAGTTTCAGCAGATACAAAACTCAGCCCACAAACTTATCCTCAGAGTCAGCACAATCTGCTTGCAAGAGTCCAGGTTTGCTAAACTGTTTCCAATTCAGTTAAAAAGAAATCAATTAAAAAAAACCAAACCAAAACAAAACACAACACACAAACAACAAAACTGGGCTAAACTTAGGGTCTGTTCACAGAATGGAATGAAATGCTATTTTAAGTATCCCGAAGCTAGCTCTAAACAATCTTGCACATTTATACACGTGACCATAGTATTGCACAGAGATATTAGGAACCACGTCAAAAGTAACAGAGCTGAAGTAGCACAGTTTGTGCCTGGGAGCAATTCACCATATGCAGCACCTTCCCAGCACGTTGTATTAAATGTATTAACTACAGCAAGTCGTCATATGCTACAACCATAGCATGTCACGTAATATCAAGGGCACTGCTGTACTTCAGACCCCCTCAGATTTCCTAAGTACAACTCCAGGATGACCTTGGAAATAGATGGCACTGTGTGATCTAAAGAAGGGTTAAAACCAAACAAAAATCTTTTAGCAACACTTGCTCACCTGCTAGGGGTGCATGGGGACAAAATTTGGTCTTGGCCCTTAATCAGTTTAACCGTGGACGTATAAGCAAAATATACCATGTGGTGCCACAAGAGTATAGGAACACCTTTCTTGTTTTATCTGTCATCAGTCTGCAACAGTTCACAAAAAGTGAGCTAAATGTTGGATCGAGAGGGGAAGGTTCTTCATGTCTCAACCGTTCTTGCCCTGCCTCCAAACAGAAGCTGTAAGCAGAGGATTACTACAATAAAAAAATATAGTGAAAACAAAGTAATCTTGTGCTGTCCAATGAGGAAAGCTAATTCTTTTGGACACAGCACTACACAGGCACTGCTGTACTGTTGCTACTTCTAAAAAAATTTCAGCCAACCTTAACTTTGGGATTAACTATAAGAAACTCACCAAGCAGGTGATTGCAAGATTGTCTTGAACCCTCTTAAGTCCTCTACATTATAAATGCTTATGCAGAAAGTAGCATTAGGGTGATTGACATGCAAAAAACCTTCCCAGGCCAAATACAAGGTCAAAAAAACTCACCTTTTTTATGGTTACTACACTAACAAGTATCCAGGGACATATTCCCTGGCTGATACAAGATATATTTTGCATGCTGTAGACTTTAGCACCCGATGGTGTGTTAAACTGGAAATTCCCATTTCTAAAGAAACAGCAGCAATGAAAAGCAGCACTATACTCCCGGAGCCACCGGCAGTAACACTGCTTTCCTGTTCTTGCAAGCTGATGGCTTGCAGCACCTAGACTCTTGTGTACGTGCACGCGTGCACCTCCCAACATAGAATTTGTTTCATGAAGAAGGAAAAAAACAAACAAAAAACCCCAAAACCCACAATTTTATGCTGCCTTTAGTCTTTTTTAGTCTTATTTTGCATCAGTGCAATGTACAAGCCACAGCCATAGATCAGCATCACACTGGGCGCTGCACAAATGGAACAAAAAATACTTCCTCTGCCTCAAATAATTTATAATTTAAGCCTGTAGGGCAAATGACAGTGAACGTTAAAGTATCTTGCTAGCCAAAATCATAAACGACAGCAAACACATTCAGTTCCAAATCTTCTTGAGTTTTCACTCATTCCTCACTTGAGGAGAAAAGCACTCCCATTGCCATCAGCGAGATCCCTTAACTAAATGAGGAGAGAGTTAATCTACCTTCCCTCAAATCCCGCACAGCCTGTGAACGAAACCAGGGCCATTTGTCTTGCCTGTCTCCGATGTCTGCCTGCTTTTCAAGGCTGTTTGCCTCTTTCCCCGCTGTCTGGCTGAAGGAACTTTTCTTTAAGTACTAGGAACCAGCTCAACTAATTTACACAGAAAATAAACTGTTTACGTGTGCCACATCATAATCAGAATTGGGTATATAATGAGGTGCAAGGTAGAAAACACTTCAACAGACTAGGAAATAACTTGGCGTTGGAGTGAATGATGGAGGAGAAAGGACCCTTTATAGAATATATTAAAAAAAAGGAGACAAAATGAGAAGTGAAGACTTGCTAGAAAACAGTGGCATAAATAAGCCTTTGTGCAACATGTGAAGGAAAAGCAAAGAGCCGTAGGAGCAGGGGTGCTGATGAAGCCAGGTTTCCTATTGATTTCTGTCTCCTGCTTGCTGTCTTAGGTACAAAGTTCTGACCAAAGCTTTTGCCACCAGGGAGGCATTTTGTGAGGCCTCTCTCCTGCCTGGCCTCCCGAATGAAGCACGAGCTCCGACTGCCTAGGCAGCAAGAGAACCACGGTTGTTCTGCACCTTTACCTGCCTACCTGTTGTCATGGGCCTTAGAGAAACCTCACTATTAAATTGTATTGAAAGTCACTGATGGATTCCAAAAAGCTTCTAGGGAAGGAATGGATGCACAGGCAAATGTATCACAGTCCTGCACAGCATGGTCTCGGGCCTCCATTCCCTTCCGAGAGGGAAAAAGAAAAAAAAAAAATTGGTAGAATAAAAATAACGTGGCATCAAATGAATTAGGTCATCCGCATCACGTAAAAAGGGACCCAGCAACTTTTAAAATGCACGGTCATCCTCTGGTGCCCTATGTCCCACTTCACACCCGTTTGCTTCTACTCCTGGTTCCACCAAGGTGGTCTCAAGTCCATGATTCCCAAAACCAAGGACCATATGACAATTTGCAGCTGGTGGCAATGCGGGCTTTCAAGCAAAAGCATTTGCTGTCTAAATTATTTGAGCTAAACATTTTAACACAGGTAAGCATTTTGTCTTCTTTAAAAGATGGTATGGTAAATCAATAACTGCAAAACGTTATTACATTAAAACAGCAGAAGGTATATGGAGAGCACTGTCTGATCTCTATTAGAAAGTTAAAATTGTCATATATTGGACATTATTAAAAGGACTGACATGCAAAGAAGAGTCCTGCTGCTAATATGCTCAATTAAACCACCTTATAAACTGGCATTAGTCCCGTACCAGCACTCAGCACTGTTTCACAAGCAGAAGTCGCCCCTCGGCCACATTCTGCTGCGACCCTGCCTTCTGCCACGCTGCTTGCTCTGACCATGGCTTGAGCTCTTCTGTGCAGAAATCACAGTGACAGGGGTCTTTTTTCCAGATACTCCTTTCTTTGTAATTTCTCCTTTGCGTATAAATCCAGCTCCTTGCACTGCCACAGTAATATCTGCTTCTGCCTGGTCTGGGAAGGGAATTCTGGATTTCCTGGGCTCGGAGAGAAGGCAGGAGCAAGCCAGCTGCCAAACTCCCGCAGGGATAAAAATGTTTATTGGGACATTGTGCTGGTGCTACATATACCGGGATGAACTGAAGTGCAGTTTCTTGTGCCGTCCCACCAAAAATAGCGAAGGACAGGCAACAGCTGGGAGCTGCCCCCAAGATCTGCCCTGACCAGGCTGCAAGGGGTGCAATGCGAGGTGGGGGAGCAGAATGCCAGAAGGGGACCCCAACGTTGGAGAGGCTGGGCACACACACTGCCAACACGCGGGAGACCACCACCTCTCCAAAATTAAGTGAACTGAAATCAGAAACACCCCCACACAGAAATCCCTGAGTCAAGCTAATGGAGTTCAAATAACTCACGCTTTTTTTCCTTTTCTCCATTCCCCCCCCCTTTTTTTTTTAAAGGACTTTGATCTAGTACATCAACCTCTCTCCTCTCTATCCCACCTCCAAGCCCTGTGGTCCTCTCTTTTCAAAATGACACCTGAACAGGGGCAGGGCACAGAAGAAACTGTCTTCTGAAGAACTAGTTTCGTCTGCGGTTGTTTATGGGTTGTTATTGAGACATTCTCAGATACAGGCTTCCAGCAGATTACGCAGGTAGGCATTCTAGCAACACAGCTGATGCATTTGAAGCAGAAAAAGAAAAAGAAGGTTAGATGAGCCCTGCAAGCAGGTCCAGTTGTACAGAAGACTGCTTTTTCAGACTAAATAAATTGTAAGGTAAATTTGTAACACAAACATCTGAACCACAGTGCTTTACCGCTCAAGATTTCGCAGCAAATTACTTGCGTGCTGCGCTTGGGTTTAAGGGTAAGAATGGAGACGTTTTGTTGCTGGGTCAGGAGGATTGGCTTTGAACTGGCTCCCAGCACTAAGCAACAGCACTGCGTCTGCTTGCAGGGTTCTGGGTTGATCTTGGCCCGAGTATCCGTTCTCTCCTCTGGCACGGGCTTAAGTGCATTTTTGAGATGATATACAAGCTTCAAACTTTGTACACTCATTCCTATGGAGAGCTGCCTTGTTACCTCATTTACTCTTGGTGGTAAGCAAGTTGGGAGCATAAAGCATGTAGATGATTTTGAGCAGTTACAGTCTCTGATGTCTCAGTCACAATCTTGTGTATAATCTTACGGTGATTGTTTTTTAATGCCTGTTCGACTCAGTTTATACAGGATCAAAATCAGGAGACGGAAAAGATCTGGCTTTTTCTTGTTTTTAATTTAAGAAAGTGCTGCATGATGGACAGCTCATTTACACTGCTGTCCGTTGACAAATTGTTATTACACTATTTAGACCAAATTGTCTTTTTGGCAGCTGTTCATTAGTGGTAATTACGTTACAAACAAAATAATTTGGTTTAGAACTTCTTATTTTATTTTTGTAGGAATTAAGGAACAGAAACGGCACCAAACGAATCAGAGTATGGATACCTAATTAGCAGTAATCAAAGCACAACAGATTATCCAGTTCTTTTTTGCCAGACGAGTTACAGCAACCAACAGTGCGGGCCCTCGTGGTAGCGTACATCAACAGCTCGCATCTCTCGAGATGCCACGCAAGGCAGCTTCACCACCTATCTTGTTGATGGTCCTTTTCTCATCCCTGCCTCCAGAAAGCATGGAGACCCTTGCAGGACCTCCCACAACCACAGAGCTCCCAGCTGCCCAGACTGAGCAGAAAAGGAGGGGGCGAGAGCCCTCCGGCTCTCTCATCTGCTCTCTGTCAGCCACGGATCACGAGCAGGAGCTGCCTTCAGCAGCCTGGGGCTGCCTGTGCCCCGGGCAGACTCAGAAGCAGGTCTCATCTCCTGCTCAACCCCTCAGGAGGTCCCTGGTCTACAGCTGTGGTCACTGAAGGGTGCTGCCGGGCACGTAACAGGCTCCTGACAGCTCTTCTTCCATCATACTTCTCAAGTATAGAATAGGGTGGACTCATTCAGCTTTTACCTTCCGGAGAGGGAAATACAGCAATCAAAGAAAACCTCACCTTACTCAAAAAACTGGCCAAACAAAACCTCACCTCTCCATTTCGATAGAGGCCTCAAGTTTCTGTCCTCATTTCAGAGACTCACAGAAGTAATAAGGGCTGGATTTTCTACTGATCATTTCCCACAGGTCTCTCAGGACCTCTCTTTTCTCAGTTTCTAGACACTTTCCCTCAACAATACTCAGTAATCAGTTGAGAGAGACTTCTTTGGTAGGTTTCTTCCTAGATTTCTTTTTTTTAATCTTGTATTTCTAGATGATCAGCATTATTAATGTGATTTTAAGAAATTCCCTTTGACATCAGAAACACATACGTAGTTTAACTGGTTTTAACTTTAAAATTGCCTTGCAATTTTAAGGTGAGTAGAGTCTACCATTTGCCTGTATGTAACCCTTTTCACTTCACTCTTGCAGACAGTCGAGAAAGTTATACCAAAATTAATACACACAGATGGTATACAGAAGGCGGGCAATCACTTAGTTGGAAATAAAGATCTCTCGCACTTGTTTGGGCAAAGGAGAAGTTTAGCCTCCAGCACTTTCAGCTTTCTAGACTAGCACAAGCTGTATCTAACCACTTTGAACTTCTCTCTACTAACCCCATGGCCCAAAACAGCATGAAATGAAAGTAAATTTTACTGTGAAGGAGAAGCTGACAGAGGCAGCACCTTTATATTAGGCAGCGTTGCAGAGACAAAGAGAGACTATTTGCAAAAGCATGATGAATTCTTGCTTAAAGGATGAGCGATAGCTAAAAATATTGTTTTAGCATACTATTTCTAAATCTAGGACATCTAGAAGGGTACATTATTAATGGCATCTCTTCTGGTTCATTATTTCTGTGAGGAACAAAATGACTTTGTGATTTAAAGATGAGAAGATTCTGCACATATAAACAATAGAGTAAGCATGTTTAAAATTATAAATCTTACACACTGGCTCACATAGGAGCACAGTTTCAGTGGATAAAAGGCCTTGTGCAACTCTGTCCCTACCATAAAGGTGGACATTCCTCAACAAAAAAAGATTTATTATGTATATGCAATGTGTGCTTCTTGCATAGATACTGTATATAGAATCATGGGATAATATCAGTCCTAAGGGGCCTCTGTAGATCATCTGGTCCAACCCCTGCTCACACCAGGGCTAACTCCAGAGTTTGATCAGGTTGCTCAGGGCCTTGGACAGTTAAGTTCTGAACATCTCCAGGTTCTAAAAGTCTCCCTGCCCTGCTCCCCAGCTTGGTGTCATTGGTGAGCTTGCAAAAACTGACTCTGTCCCATCACCCAGGAACAAAGACATTAGGCATTACTGCCACCTCTATTGAAGCCTAAAGAATATTGCTAGTAAAGAGACGTCAGCTGGCTTTTAACTGCTGACCATTACTTTTGAAGCCCAGCGGTCCAGCCAGTTTGACACTTACCTTGTAGTTCACCCATCCAGGCTCAATGTCTCCAGTCTGATGACAAAGATACTGTGGAAGACCACACTGCAAGCTGTGTTAAAGCGAAGGTATGCCCACTGCTCCCCCCTCATCCGCTGAAACAGTCACTTCGACACAGCAGGCAATGAGGTTTGACAAGCAACATTTGTTATTAGCAAATTCACATGGGCAATTCCCAGTCACCTTCTCCCTAGAACAAATAACTTCTAGGAGAGTTTGCTCTGTGATATTCCCAAGGACTGACCAGCTGGTAGTTCCCTGGCTTCTCCTTCTTCCTCTTTTTGAACATGGCTGTGATGTCCTTTTCCAGGGATGGGGAACCTCCCCTGACCGACATGACCTGTCTAGGACGATGGCAGTGGCCTCACAAAGACATTGGCCGTTTCCCACGGCACCCCATGGATGCGTCCCGTCCAGTCCTGTGGCACTGAGCATGGCCACTTTGCCTCAGCGCTCCCTGACTGACCTTCCTCTGCTACTTCGCTCCCGAGTCCACCCCGAGGCAAAGGGATCGGAAAGAGCAGAGTGCAGACGAAAGCAAGGGAGGCAGCATTTTTGCCCCCAAGACTCCCACGCAATTCAGCAGCAGACCTGTACGCACAGAGCTGTTGCACATGCACAAAATGACCAGGTTCCATATAAGCACATCATCTTGTACATCCTTGTAGTACTGGGCATCCTCCAGCTGGCTTCTGCAGCAGACTACTCACTAAATCACAGGGCCCCATAAAACACAGGCAACACACGCAGCACTGGCTCCCTTTGCCAGTGCAGGGCTTCTGCCCAAGAAGCCCAAGCAACTAAACATGAAATACATGCTTGAACCATAGTTTTATATAATACTCCATTTGGAGAGGAAGAAAAGGAGATTTTTTTTTTTTTTTTCCATTTTGAGGCAATTTTTCATAATGTGGGACTCATATTTCTAATTCATTAGACTATTAAGGTCTATGGGACTAAAAGAAAACTGGAATCACAGTTTATATAGAGGTCAGAATCTATCCAAAATTGAAGTCACAGAGCATGGAGTGATTGTATTGCATATTTTTATCACTTATTCATACTTATTCCAGACTCATCTCAGTAGAGTGAAAATGCTACATTTTCAAAAGATGGTAGTCCTTTGTATGTAATAATACCTCTTCCTTGGAGACACTTACGAATTTAAACTTTAAAGACGAAAAATGTAAAATCCACTCTAAACAGCTAAATCTAACAAAGAACTGTACTCTTTGTACCCAGTTTATACTGGCATGTTTAATAATATGCACAAATTATACATAATGTTAGGTGTATTTTATAGAGTCATTAAAATTTATGTGGAATTAAATAGACAAAATAAGTATATAACTAAATCCTTACATAATTTGGACTTTGCCTTAGAGAAGCGTAAAGGGGATCCAGTTGCAGTAATCTGCTGCTAAACGGGGGCTATCAAGAAGACAGAGCTGGACTCCTCTTGGTGGTACAAAGAGAAAGAATAAGAGGCAATTTTTGAACATTGCAGCAGAGGAAATTCCGGATGGATATCAGAAAAAAGTTTTGGTTAAGCCCTGAAACAAGGATCCCGTGGAGACTCAAAAAGTCCTTCCCAGCAGATATTCAAAACTCAGCGGGGCAAAGTGTACATGCATATATCTGTACATTAACTGTGGGGTTAGAATTTATTGTAGACTTTTAAGGAGTGTTTTATAGACAGTATCCTTGCCCTCAGCTCTGAGACACTGCATTTCTTACACCTGGTCCTGCAGAAACCTTCAAGGGTTACCATAACTTATGGGTGAATCTTCACATACAAGTGAATTTCACTCTAAATTATTCTCTGCTACCTAGGCAGAGAGAGAATCATCCATTTGGAAACTGAACAAATAAAATGCTAGGTTTTTCAAGGAAAACGTTCAAGAAACATTCAAGAAGAAGAATCTGTATTTGTGACTCCCTTTTCTTTTAGGGTGGCATTATCTTTATGCTCTAACGGAAAGTGTTCTGATTATCTCGACAGTCCATAGGAGTGAGACAGTGAAAACATTAATATCCCTGTTACGCTTAAAAATCTTAATTGTAAATGTTGACAGGACTGACCTTCATTTACGCTTGGATGCCATTTTTATTGCACTTAGAATGTAAAGACTACCAAGCATTAAGAGTTGGAATTGATAAATTTGTAATACACTCTAGTACAGAAGGACAGAAAAGGCCAAATGAGGGATTCAGAACATCCCTTCCCTCTGATATACATCATGGTACCTCTGCCAGGATTAATCAGGCTTTGGCCCTCTAAACATAAAATAGCAGCTAGCCTAAGGCTCAGAAAAGGGTCTAACTCTTCCTTTTATTGAGATGGCTGCTTGATCGGTACTTGGCATTGTATTGCTCTTCTTTTGTTTTCAATTTGGAGCAGCTAAGCTGAAGAGACACCACTCATTCATATTCTACGCTTCAAGGCTCTCCTAGCAATCAAGAGGATTGAAATTTGAAAGCAGCACATTTAAGGATATGGCTAAAGGTCCTGGATTTATCACATTAAAACTCACACACACTGCATGTCTTCTTACTTCTTGGGCTGTTATTGCTGCTGTTTTCAGGTTGGGGGCAGAGGGAGGGGGGGCTGTTGTATTTTAATTATGGTTGTTCTCCTCCCTTCAAATAAATTATCATTATGTCCTGAAGTTCATTCTAGCACATGGTCAGCCTCTCATGCATCATTTTCTGTGAGATACTATACATCAGCAATGGAAATTACTGCTGACAATTTATTGACTCACTTGCCTCTAAAGATCTTACTCCTTTTTGTTTTAAGCCCACATGAAAGAAGTCTAATTAATCAATCTGGATAGAAAAGTCCTGGTATAGGCTTCTCCCAGTCTGACTTCATTCAACCTCTCTGCCAAGACAACTGTTAAAGCATTCCAGTTATTTGTAACAGGTACATTTACTCACTAAAACTTGGTTAAATATTGGCTTGTTTCTTATTTACCTGTACAGCAGGGGGTCCCAACACTATACTCAATTATACATCTGTAAATGTAGAGTAAATGTTTGATTAAGTAGAAGCACTTTTTGCATACCATCTGTAACAAGCCTGGTGTTGGACCCACTGATTTTTAATTGACATACCTAATTTAAGAGCAATAATCTACCAATGGTACAAAATATATCAAAGTAGCAAATCCTACTTCAGGTGAAAGTGAACATCATATCAGAAATATTGCCTTGTTACTAGTAACATTCCATGTTTGCCCAGATTGCTTCTGACCTACGTTTCCCCAATTTTGTCTTGGAGTGCTCTGGATTTCGTTTTAGGGATTACAAAAGCAGCATCATTTTATTTTAATCTCATTCAAATTCTAAAAATTGCGTTATGATGTTTTTATTCTCCTGCACGTTTAAATGGGAGGAGGATTTTACCTGGACAGACATTTTAATCTGCCCACATTTGCCACCAGATTCACCAGGGCTGTCTGGTGGACACATAAATACAGAAATGGTTTAAAATCGTACTCCAGATACCGTCTCTGCTTTCTGTCTGTTTTGTCCGTGTCCTGCTGGCACTGTTGAGCGGCTTAGTGTGCTGGAGATGAGCAGGATGGAGCCTTTTACCTATAGCACACCAAGCTGAGCTTCTTACTGCCTTGTGTTAGCTGGAGGTCTCTTCCCAGTTCCCAGTGAACATGCGCCCACACAACAACGCGACTGAGTTTACATCCTTTACACTCTTTCCACAAAGTAAGCCTTTGTCCTGGATACATCAGACCTCATTGAGGGCCGTAATGATGCCCCGAAACTGGGTAACATCCGTTAGATTTTTAGTGCCGACTTCAAGATCTGAATAGCGTGGTGTTTTCTGAGTTGGACCTCCCATCTCTCTCCCGTCTCAAAACAGGTTGTGCGTGGCTGAGGTGGAGGTAGAGAGGCACATCTCACCACGCAAGGCAGCAGAATAGCATTGCATCCTCCCGTGAGATCCTGAAGGCTGATATCAAGCCACGGAAACCTCCTTGAAAAACCACACGATGACTCAAAGGATGAGCGTTCACCACAGAAACACAGAGGAAGATGGTGAGAGATATTTATAATATTACAGCCTTAACTTCATGCTCTAGCGTTTATTTTGAAACCATCCACACTGAAACACTTTTGTGAGCAATATAAAATCTTACTCAAGAGATATGGAAGTTTACCATCTTCCACTAGTGACTGAGTAATCAGTTTTTCTCTTACATAATACTGGGAAGACTGAGCTGTTTCACCTAGGTTTTCAGTTTCCACTACAAAAACCTGACATCAGCTCAGCTGCAGTGCTTCCCCCCACCAGCCCCCCTTTATTTTCCCCATACAGAATCTGGGAATATACACAAAGACAGTCCTGCTTCCAAAAACCTTCTTTCACTTAAGAAAAAGGCATGTTCTACATTTTCCCGATACAGGCATCCTCTGTGATTTTTTGTCTACATATTATTGATCCTCCAGATATCCTTTCACAGGCTCCAAATTTTCCAGCTTTCAACCTCTAGGGGTGTAAGCTAGATGAGATCTTCAGACTGCCTTGCAACACCATTTCAAAAGAGCTCAATGGCTTCTACTTATGATTTGAAAGTCAGGCTGTTTATTGCAAATTAGCACAATGTTTTGACTCCTAAAAGGCATATAAAATCCAAAGAAGCCACTTCCACCTCTGATATTCTTCCGACAGAAATACACTCGTTCCTGTTGTTGAATAACTTAATCTTGAAAAATACAGTGTATGGCCTTTTAATATAGTTCTCTACCCAGAAGTTATTAATGAAACATACTTCATTACAGAGTTTCACACAATCTGGTAGATGAATCGCTGTGATTGACTGCAAAAATTGCAATGACCTCACGAAGGTGAGGATTTCACTTGATATGTTGTGGAAGAATGGAATATTCTTGATTATATTGTGGTACACTTAGGGACTCTTTTAAGCCCTGTTTATCATTGCTGGGTGCCACAATGAAATACTGATTCCTGTTCTAGAAAATCCTTCCTTAAACTCATAGAAAATGGTCAAAAACATCAGCTTTTTGGGTAAGAATTTTTTTACATATATATATGTGTGTGTGTGTGTAAAAACACCCGTGTGATTTCGCTGTTTTAATGCACGTGAAAATAGAAACTCTCCTGCCAACACAGAGCACAGAGTTCATAATTTCAAATATATCCCTGTAAAAAAGGTCTCATGGGGAGATGGGGGCTTTTCCTGTGGTTACAGCCCCCTTTATATTTGACAACTAGCACTGATTCTGTTCTTAGGAGACCTTTAGCACAACGGGCTAAGTATGAAAACACCAGTTAAACAGCTAAACCCAAGTAGTGCTCAGGATTTGCTAAAACAGAAGCTAGAATTGTGGTGTTGTTCCTGGTAACAATACATACTCAGTAGCTCTAGAACATATTGGATTGCAAGATGTCATCTAGGGACACTGTCCCTATTCTGGGACATTTACTGTAAAAGTTACAAATGGCCACCTTGTCTCAGAAGGATGGATGCTATTAATCCATCAATGGATGATTATGATGCATGACCGTAGGTCATGTTTTAATATTTAATAAGTGCATTGTATGCTATCCTGGGCCACAGGACACATCCAACAATTGCTATGATTTACATTTCATTAATTGTAAAGAATTATCAACACAACCGTGGCCAAGAATTAAGTGATGTATATTTTGGTGCACTGAGAGTAGTTAAGAAAATGAGATTTGTGCTAGAACCTGCATGGCAAATTAGAGGTTGAGACGTAATTGATTTTTTTTTTTTGGCACAGATGTATCTATACCATAATTTCATCAGCTACAGTGTTGTCAGCTAAGTACTCTTAGAGAGGTGTTGAGCATCCTTTAATTGTAAGATTCACTATTTGTTTCCACAAAGACTAGAAGCAGCATGCTTTATCACAGGCGTGATTGCTATTGCCTAACACAGACCCCAGTTTTCTTAGATGTTTTGAAAAGGTGTCTGCAATGTCATGACTATAAAGAATGAAGATTATACGAATATAAAAACACAGCAATGCCAAAAAGAATATGCAGGGACTGGGTGGATTTTAACTCCAGCAAAACCTAAGTTCTCTCTCATAAGACTCACATGAGATCATTGAGTTAGAAGGAAAGTGACAAAAAAAGCTTCTGAACTCATATGAATATACTTTCACTGCTCTTATGTCTTATGCAGGTCTAATTCTGAACTGCAGATGTCCAATTATATTAATACTGGGAGTAGTGCTTTCCCAGAAATGCAAAATTACTTGAACACCTATGAGTTTTTCTTACAGCCTTTTAAACAGCGCAGCGCGAGACATTGAAAAATACTGGATAGCCAAAAATAAAAAGACTGACTTGCCAAGAAGAAATGTAAGTGTCGTGCTGTGTCCAAGTCCACTAACCTGGCACTTACACTGTTTCCATGCCAGGTGTTCAGGATGTCTAAGCTGGATTCATAAGGACTGCTAATTCCAAAATGGGAAAAAACCCCCATCTGTTTATGAGCTCTCAAAGTCCAGGTGCAAGGCTCGAAACGAAAAACTCCCACGTTCTTCTGCTTTATCACTGATGAGCTTGATAATGGTCAACAAGTCCCTTCCTGTTTGGAAAATTTCTGATAAAACGTTCATATCCTGGACCCATCAAGCTAAAGACCAGAGAGCCATGGATTAAATTTCCTCCCAGTGAAGCAAGTGTTGATAAAACACATTTTACACTGCATTCTCTCACAAGAAGTAACAGCAGTTTTAGACCGTGAAGGTATTACGAGGCAAGCAGGCCGTTCAATGAACCCGATGGGGTCATTAAAAAAAGTCTTCTTGGGATCCTCTCGGAGGTTTTCACGTACAAGGATGGAAGACTTGAGTCCTAAGGGTTTTCACAGACTACTGGCTGATACATCTACTTCGTAAACACATAACATATTGCCATTACCCAGCATACTTGAGGAAAATAACTAATGAAATAGTTGTCCTGGCTTCTCAGCTAGGCAGTAGCTCTCCAAAAATAACACACAGAGAACCTATTCCAAAGGAGCAGGATCTCCCAAGGACAGGCTATATCAGGAGACTCCAAAATCATTATTCCCCTAATCAAGCTTTCCCTATACTCAAACATAACAGAAAATTTTAGGCCCAAAATGAACAAAACATTTAAAAGCAGTTAATTCTAAGCAAAGAAATAAGCCTTAATTTACATTAAGTATTAAGCAAGTGGTTGAATTCTTTGCTAAATCAGTATGTTTTGAGAAATCAATATACTAACTCTATTTTAGAATTTTGTCAGGATTAATACAGGACTAAATAACATGATTTTCACTAAGGCAGAACTTTCTTCCTATTCATACACAGAAATACCTTCAAGTGCTCCTGTTTAACAGGAGCTTCAAAACGCTCAAGCTCTGGCACAGAACCATGCATCAAAAACGTGTCCCCACCTTATACCTCATCGTAATTTCTGCCTGTTCAGCTAGAGGATGGTAGTCTATTGTTAGCAATCCACTTTCCCTTCCCCTTTGATCTCATAGAAAGCTGCTGGCAAGTTGGATTTTTTTTTTTTTATTATTGCCTAAAAGACAGCAAGGTTGAGAGTTGTATAAAAAGAATTGCTTCTCGGAAAAATTGTAGAGCCCTTTGCAATGCAGAGCTGCAGAACATGAGCTCATTTAGACTAAAAAGTAGTGCTGTTTGCAAGAACTTCCACTCACCAGATCAGTCTCAGACAGGATATAGGAAACTCGAAAGGAAAAGGAGAAAGCCTGAAATGTGCTTTATTACAAGCAGTTTATTAACTCGCCACCTGTGAAGACCAGAACCAGTCTAACACTTCCAGAAAGCCAAGGCTTCAGAGACTAATTCCAATTTGAAGCAAGCCAGACACCTTTAAATGCGGATACAGTAATTTTTAAAGATATTTTCAAATTTGAAGTCACCGAAGCTGCCCATCTAAAGATAACCTGTGAAAATCAGGTGTCAGGACTTCTGATCCTTGGTCTCTGAACCTCAGGGCTCAGATCCCTGGTGCCTAAAACTCCTTCCAGAGTCGATGGGGAGAGCCTGCCGGGGGCAACGCGTCCCACCCGGCACATCTCTGCCAACCGTAGCCCAAAGAACTTGGGCTCTTAAATTAGGCCCTCAGGCCAGTGGGATGAATTTTGGACCAAATACAGAAGCCTGGACATGACTCTCAACTTCGGCAGCCTTCTGACTGGCAAATAATATCTTAACAAATTTTCATTATGGTTTACTTAGCAAAACATTTTTAACAGACCTGCCCACTCTCTGCCTTGATTTTCACAACACTGAATGCTGCTATATGACAGAAACTTTATGCATGCAAGGAAATAACATTTTAAAATAAACTAAAAAAATAAAAAACAAACCACCTCCAACAAAAAACACCCCTTGAACTTAAATTCTTCACTTATTTAAGTAGCCTCTTATTGAGAAAAAGCTCCCAATAAATGGACTTTCAATTCCATTTTGAAAAATAAATCAGAAAACTGAAAGCAAACAATAATCTTCCTTTTGTCACAGAAATTGCTTACTTTAAAACTGCATTACTTTCTCCTGCCTTGTTTTATAATTTTTTTTTCCTCCACTTTGCACCTATGGAAACAGATAAATTCTTCATCTTTGTAAAAGAATAGCAAACCATTTCCCTTTCGCTTTCTAGTTCGCTTGTTCTATTTTCTTGTAACGTATTTTCCAAGCCTGTTCAAACCTGCCCAAACCTGGTTTTGTAATGTATTTTCCAGCTTCAGTTATCACTATATAAAAACTTAAGAAGTTCCCACAATTAGACTTGGCACATTAAAATTAATTAATTTTCTATAGCACAAGAGCCAATTGAAGTATTCTAATAACGAACAAGAAAGCTTGAGTATCTTTTTCTTATAACAATTCATTGATTTAGGTGTCCTGGTTTTGACAACAAATTGAAGGCTGAGCTACTTCAAAGACATTCTGTGGGCATTTTTATATTTTTAATCCATAGTGAGCAGTATGTTCATCCTAGTCCAATAAATTGTTTCCCAAATGCTCACTTTTTGCTGTGAATAACCTACTGATATCCTTGTTGCTCCTTATGGCAAGGAGCAAGCATGGGGTAATAGCCACAAGTGTATCTACTTTGGATATGCATCTAAATCTGGTCTGAATGCAATTATTTCTAGACGTCAGACTGGCCCAATGCCTTATGGAAAGAGTGTTTAGGATGGAAACCTCAGTGGCTACATCCTCTACTAATGGAAGCTGATAACGCGCAGGAGGGAGAAAACACCTTGAATTGTTTATAGGGAACTGCGCATTCTCTGCTGAAGCGGAGGTCAGGAGAGCAACACGACTGCAGGGTTCACTTAGAAAAGGGGGGACGCAGGCAGAGAGAGCACAGCAATGCTTTGCCGGGGCACCAGAGCCTGTGAAAGTCACAAATTGGGCTGGATTTGCAAGTGCCGGGGGATCCCTAGCTGTTCTACGTTCCCAGTGTTCTCGAGCACTGCTATGCATATACTGAAATGAAAGGGGATTTTTTTTTAGTTAATTCTCTGAACTTGAAATAGGAACCTCTGGGCTCTACTGTAATTCCTGTTACATACAGGATTTGGACCAAATTTTTTCCATTGCTTTGCACTTTAATTTCTTTTATAAAATGAACCTCATGGTTTGTCAGCCTCATAGTTCAGATTACACATTCTTGGGTGCAGCAAGTGTCTCTCCCTGCATTTACAAGATGGCCTTTCACAGCATGCCCCTGTGATTTCAGCCTGCTTCTTCAGAGCCAGCAACGCATGAGATGTTGCCAAGCGCTAGCATCATTTCAGCGTCATCCCTGTGATCTTTTGTACTTGTTATTTCACAGAGAGGTTGCAGGAGAACCTCAGTCCTCTCTCAAAGACTGTTCTAGTTCATATCGCTACAGAGGAATAGTCAAAGACTCAGAAGGCTGATAAAATGGCTGAATATTGAATTTTTTTCATTTAATAATTTATAAGTCAACCCATAGGTGTTTAGCAGCTAGACATTACCATAACCACCATCTTCATCTTCTCTCCTTGACCACCATAGGCTGCTAGTGAACGAGCACATACAAAGAGAGGCTCAGGACTACGATGTGCACAACTGAGGTGGGGACCTTTCGTACTTTCCCTAGCGAGATGCAATAATGAGCAAGTATGATTGAGGATCTTCAAGGCTCTCTCTACCCCTTTTCAAGTATTACTCCTGCAGTCTTAAGGTCACGCTGATCTGCTCATAAAACACCCATAATTGCCCTTAGGCAATTTGTTCTCTTGAAAATAATTGAGATAAGAATAACAGGAAATTGCTAGATATTGGCAATAAAGTCATTTATTGTAATTGATTGTATAGCATGCCTTATGTTATTATAAGGTTTAATAATCAGAAGCACATAACTAAGTCATCTCTAGCTGTGGAGAACCATGAACAATATACGCCATAAAAATAGGAGCAGCTGTAGTCATTGATGTTCTCTGATCTTCTAAATGCACACTGGAAATTGTATTATCCAAGATAACAGAAAGGGAAATGTCTTGTTTCAGAAATAGTATGAACATAATCAGATTTGTGAAACCAAATGATTTTAGTAATATGGGGCACTGTGCACTGAGAGCAGAGAAATGGTTTTATGAATTGTAATTCACTACTCAGTAAATGGCAGAAAATAAACCACAGGGACTTCATCCTTCACCGTTAGTGTGATTGCTGTTCTTGACAATGCAATATAAATTCAGATTTCTCAGGTGCCACACATAGGAAATATGAAATGGGGAGAATGCTTAACAGAGTAGCTACTTGCACTCTTAAGTTTCATTGGAGGGAAGAACTGCATGGAAATAAATCAAGTCAGTGAAAGTCTGCTCTAAGCATCACACCTTCCTTAATCAAGTCATTATATTCCCACACTGTTCATATGCGGCTCCTTTGTGTATTTTACTTGCTCTTTTCCAAATCCTGGCTTTGCGTGCCCTCCCCCCAAGGGTGAAAATGGGTTTTTTTTATTTTTCCTACTTGAGAAAAAAAAAATATTGCTACATGTTAAGCTGAAGAGTTACTCCTTCAAGTCAAAAATATATCCCTTACAGATACTGCTGGGCTGTGCTGAGTCATACTACTCAAAACTATTTGCCTTGGAGACCAACTATATGTTCATTATAGAGGACCATAATAAATACGTCTGAAATTATGGCTTTAAGGCATATCTAACGTGCATTTCACAGGCTGAGCTGCCCAACTGGGACATTGATTTTGCCAAACCGGTGGGTTGCAAATTAGCTATCAGCTGGTGTGACAACGTACTCTGAGGTACAAAAGCAAACACAGGAGGTAACCTCATTTTGCCGACAGAATTTCTGTTCGGAGTGTTTGTCTCTGCATTTTTGCTTCTAACTATTATTAAACTGTAAGTGGAAATCATACCGAAGGGCTCCCTCTCCAACCACCACTGAATGCTGTTCCACATCACCAGTCCTCTCGCATCACACTCTCTCACGTCTTTTTCCCATAACTTCCAGTCCATTAGTACAGACAAGTTGCCTCCCCGATTCCTTCCTCCTCTTTCTGTTGCAATATGTCTCTTTTGCAGCAGAAGGAACAGCACGGGAGAAAGCAAAGAATTCCTCATCAACACCCACAAAGTTACCTCAGTCATCTTCCTTCGGTTCCCTTGCTGCTCCTTAAAACTCGAACTACAAACTGCGATATGCTTGGTAGGGGCTAAGCCTCAGACATGTTGGTATGACTTCATATCATGCAAAAAAAAAAAAATCCATCTCATTGCTGCCTCTATTCAGAGACTTCCATCTGTCAATCAGCATCTCCTGCCTTAAGACTTTTATATAAATATTAAACTCTCTGGGGCACAGAAAATCTCTTTATTCTATGCAGAATCTCCTAGTCGATGTAGGAGCTATTTACAAAGCTCCTAACACAGTAAAGAGCTGGTCCATCACTGGTTTATATAGGCATTGTGGCAATTCAGATAATTAATAATTAAAAAAATGTTTACACAAATACTACACCTATAATTCAGTTGTACTAGAAGGAATCAACTGTTTCTACTTAAAGTTATACCAGTCATAGCTGCAAAAGCTAAAAACTTTTAGCAGGATGCTAAAAGGGGCAGGATCCAGGACAAAACAGATCGTGAATCTGCTCCCTATGTAATTACATACACGCAAAAAAAATGCAACATGGACACTGTTTTAAGAGATGGCCAGGACATGCTCAACTATGTTAAAAATGTATCACTTAACAGTAACAAGTCTTTTTTGGTTGTTTCTTTGAGGGAGGGTGTTGAGGCATTAGCTCTTTATGTCAGTCTAGTTTTATTGAATCTAGCTCTGATTAATTCAATTTCCTTTTTAGTATACCTTAACTTTAATAAAACAGTGAGCTAATGTTCATGCCATTGAACACTATATTTTCCTTTCCCAAGGAAACCATTAATTCATAAGCCATGGTTTGGATCCTTAGCTGCATGGAAGATCAGAAGAAAAAAGTAGCAAAGCAACTACTCCTCTTTATATTATTTATAAAGACGTTAAAATAATTGCCACATTAGAAGATCTGAATTAATGTGAAATAGAGATAATTTTACATTAGGCTGTTAAAAGATACTTTAAAAGGCCTTTTAGATTTAAAGATGCTAAAATGATATTTAAAGATACTTTTGTGTCATTTAAAGGTAGAGAGACAGTAAGTCTATCAACTGTAACCTTGATATTATTCAATCAGACTCCCTCCAAGTTAGATGAGGTGAGTAGAGATATAAAATCGGACTCTGGAGTTTGAGCCAGGAATTGTAGCATATTATTGTTTACTCTCATGGCGCAGAAAAAAAGAAAAAAAAAAGGAGGCGGCATTTCTGCTGTGCCTGGCTGCTCCAGTCAAAACATTTACAAGGCTATTTAGCAGAGAATTTCTTGACTAAGGTGAAATCTAATTTAGCGTATTTTATGTTCCCGTACCACACTTCACAAGTTTTTTCAGTTCAGTAAGACTTCCTAGTGGAGGATTTAAGATAATTAATCCAGGGATTTGTATTTCTGTCTAGGCAAATATCTTTAGCTACTTCTTACAAAGTAACTTTTACTTTTGTGTTTAAAACTTAACCCCTATGAAAAATGCTCTTTCAGAAGATTAGCTACTGGTTGAGAGACTCTTAACACCCTCCATGTGCTGATGTTTCACAGGGCAAGCTTCCAAACCAGGTTTTAAATTACATATTCTTCAACAAGCCGATTTAGATGAAGGAACAGCTGGTGAGTAAAGAAGAGAAGAGGGAGTTTAACAGAAGCAATGTGAAAATGTGGAAAAACTGGAAGCATATAAAACCAAAAACACTTTGGTAAATGCCACCACACCTCAAAGGGCCCTCTGTTTGGTAAACAAATGAGTAGTTCCTCCCTTTATCGTTTAGGCATCAAAATACAGTTTCTTTAGGCCCTACTCAAAAGTCAGTTCAGCTCACAATTCCAGCAGAAAAACGATCCAGCAAAAGCAGCGCACAGTTTTCGGCTGGATTTGTCAGCTGGTCAAGCTAGCCCACGCAGCTCAGGGGAAGGCTCAGGTCCACGTGAAAGCATCTGGGTCTACGTATGTGGGGAAGGAGAGTTCTTAGGTCAGTTTGTGACATCTCAGTCCAATTCAAAGCCTGCTGAAGTCAATGGAAGTCTACCGATAACTTCATCCCAGTATTGTATCAAAGGCTAGAGCATCATATTCACAGTGCCTGCATCAACATGTACCTTAGACAAAGTGGCCACTATACCTTTCTTCAGGCGTGCATGGCTAAAGTTCCCTCTGCAGCCACAGTAAATAGCGTGAATGGTTTTCAGCTCCCCTTTATTAGTATTTTTAACCAAAGACTTCTCACTGTTGTGTTAGCAAATACATTCCAATACGCCATGAAAACATTAGCCAAAAATGATACCTTACAACTAATAAGAAAGCCAAGTATTAACGTAAGTGCGAGCAGTAAAAATTCATTCTCATTTAGATGCAATGCAAAGTCACCCTTTATTATGGTCTTTGGAAGTACTTTTACTTCTTACTATCATAAGAATTACCCATAACGCTGCTTAGCATGCTAAGGGTGCAGTTACATGAAATACCTAATGCTAGTGGGTCCAGTTTAAGAAGTTACAGCCTTAATTCTGCTATTTTAAGTGCACAGATGGAGCAGGCCTACCTCTGCTTTCTCCTGGAGCTCTGAAGAAATCAGTTTCTAAAGGCTGAGAGAAGGGAGAAAGCAATTCAAGTCCAAAAGGGAATTTTTTTTTTTTTTTTAAATTCTGGCTCAGCTCAGGGATTTTCTATCACTAGACAAAATGACAGGACAGTGAAATCCAGCGGAGAAGAGTAGCTGCCTGACGGAACAGTTCATATCACCATGCCCCAATTACCTTGCGAGCGATCTGCCTTTTCCCGCCATAGGGTAACCAAGCGAGTCCCAACGCTAACATTTAAGGAAGAGCAGTCATTTCTAGAGACAGGTCAAAACACACTTCAGGTATCCTTCCCCCAAAGCCAATTTGCTTCTCGAGTCGTGTAAGACTTTCGGTGCCAGAAGCCCCTTCGGGGGGGATTGCGCCATCCTCACGCGGATGGAAAGGTCCCATCTCCTCCCTTGCCCTGCCCTGGCGCACCCACCGAGCCATCCGGAGGGCAGGTCACCATTGGGGAAGGGAGATTAATAGCCAATCAACGTTCCTGACTCGTTACTAACTTCATGGCAAGGGAAGAGGGTGGAGGTTGTCAACCTTAATTAATGCCTGTTTTAAAAGCACTTCGCATTCTTTGCCTGACATGCGCTTCACAAAAGCCAAGAGCTGTTGTTGTTATTAACAACTCGCAATATAAACACACTTGGCCTAATTTTCCTCTCACTCACAATAGGCTTCACGCTTGTTTAAGTCTCAATTGAGATGGAATAAGGAGGCTTTCTGCAGTGAGCGCAAGGGGAGGCCCTGAGAGGTGGTGTGCAAGAACCTCCAGAAGAAAAGCCAGAAGGAATAAAAAAAAAAAAAAATATGTATCTTGGTTAAGTGCTCCATTCCTTGAAGGCTAAGCATGGAATCAAAACACCACCAATTGTATAAGCCTTTGCCCTGTGCGGTTCTTAGTCACTTGAGTGAAAAATCGTCTTGTTTGGAAATAATTTTTTTCACAAACGCTTTTTTCCTCTTTATTGTGTGTCGTGGTTTAACCCCAGCCAGCAACTAAGCACCACACAGCCGCTCGCTCACTCCCTGCCCCCAGTGGGATGGGGGGCAGAATGGGGAAAAAAAAAGTAAAATTCGTGAGTTGAGATAAAGACAGTTTAATAGGACAGCAAAGGAAGAGATAATAAAAAAAAGAACATACAAAACAAGCGATGCACAATGCAATTGCTCACCACCTGCTGACCAATGCCCAGCCCATTGCCGAGCAGTGATCGCCCCCCTCCCCTGGCCAACTCCCCTCAGTTTATATACTGAGCACGACGTCATATGGTAGGGAACATCCCTCTGGCCAGTCTGGGTCAGCTCTCCTGGCTCTGCCCCTCCCAGCTTCTTGTGCACCTCCCTGCTGGCAGAGCACGGGAAGCTGAAAAGTCCTTGACTTAGTATAAGCATTACAACTACTTAGCAACAACTAAAACATCAGTGTGTTATCAACATTACTCTCATACTAAATCCAAAACACAGCACCATACCAGCTACTAGGAAGAAAATTAGCTTTATCCCAGCCAAAACCAGGACACTGTCAAGCTGTTTATGATACAGCTAGAGCTAGGGAGACATCAAAGAGATTCTGCTGAGAGGCTTTGATCAGAAAAAAAGCCAAAAGAAAAAAAAAAAGAAAAAAAAAGGAGACATGGCTCATCAGCTTGGGTCCTGAAACACTCTTCTGTAAAGCATTAAGATATTTGGAGAGGAAAAAAACCCACCAAACCCTATCAAGTTCTAAAATCAGTCCCAGAGGTTATGAGCTTTAATGTTCTGCAAGTCACAGGAGGCCCTTTAGTTTGTCCTTGATCCTTTCAAGTAGCTGGAAATGAAAACATGGTGCAGAAGCTGCAGCTTCAATTAGACATAATATCAAAAAAAGGTTGATAGCTCTTCCTTGCTAATGAGAAAAAAACCAAGTGCTCTGGAAGAATGCCATCCTGCCCTGCCAGCTGACGTCAATAGAGCGATCACACACATCTAAATATTATAAAAGTCAGGGTAACTCGCAAACATATTCCGCACCTTTTTCCTCTGCTGACTGGCTCCTTCAGAGATGAAGCTAAATCTCTCCCTTTTCTTAGTTAAAGAAGTTTTTGATGTTTTCCTCTCATCTTTTTAGCACATCAGAAAAATCACTTAGGAAAGAAGGTGCTTTTTTAACCCCCCCCCCCCAATTTACAGATTACGCCAAGGAACCAAACCAGCTACTTCTGAAGTCACTGTTATCCTGACTGGTAACACTGCTCTAATATCAGAGAAGAGGTCTCCAAGCTTACACTGGACAGATAATATTAATTTAGGAGAGGAGACACATGAGGGAGCTTAAATATCAGCTTCGGTCCTCATTCTGCTTAATACGGTTTGTCGCTTGTGCAGACATTTAGGACTACATAAAGCACGTGTGCCTTCACTTTTATGCTTTTCCACTTAAGTCAGTTTATTGTTTGAAGAGCAGAAAGAGATTTGGATTTAAAAAAAAGAAAAAAACAAACAAAAACACACACCAACAAACACCAGAAAAGCTGTGGAAGTGGAAAGGAAAATTACAGGGTCTTTATTGAGTTAGACCAGGTTTTGATAGCCCTGCCAGCCTGCGTGAGTGCCGCGAGGACCAGGCAGCCTGAACTCCCGAGTTAATACCATGAATGACAGCCCTGCCAGCCCGGGGCCCTGGATGCTCAGGCTCCGTATCCATGCGGCCAGATTAACAGCACGGTTGATGCAATGACTGCGTATCGAGGCTCCATATGAAATACCCAGATGTTCTAGACTACAGCAAGTACCTTGCAAACGTCCCTCCACTATAAAATGTGACTCAAAAAGGGCCAAGAATGTAAACACTTTTTTTTTTTTTTTTTTAAGTGATCAATACTGTAGCCCCAAGTAAGCAAATCTTTTGCAGCTAAAAGATATTACCTTTCCTGTATTCAACCAGAGAGTATTAGATTCAGTTATGTTTTCCCTCTACGAATGCAAAAAGAAGTATTTTCCTAGGGACAGGCATTGATAACTGGGAAGAAATAGTGTATTTGCTTGGAAGTAACTTTGCTTTAACTTGTAATTTAAATAATATATCACTTACTATGATGTACTATCATTATTTTAAATATCACGTAAAATACACGGGATACAACGATGCTTTCAAACAGTAGCTCACAGACAGCGTTTCACACATCATCGCAGGGTGAAGTGCGATTTGATACGAGGTGGGAAACCGAGCTCTGCTCTCCATCGGCGCCCTTACGTGCTGCTCAAAGATGAGAGGTGCCCTGAGCGAGTCAGGTCTCTTTTTTGGAGGGCAACAGCTCCAGCAGAGCTCAGCGTCAAGGCCTTGCCCCCACCCCAGCACCAGCCACTGCTGCTGTCTTCTCTGGTGAGCAGAGAAAGAAGTGGGGAGCACAAAGCGATCACCCTGAGGTCACCCAGTGACATCCCATTGACTTGTCACCTCCTGCACCTAGGCAGAGTGACCACTCTCGCCATTAATCCCACTCAACTTGGTTCTGTGCTTTTTTTTTTTCCTCCTCTTCTTTTTTTACATTTTGTTGAATTGAGAACTGAGATATTCTTCATTTTGTGGCATTCTGTAGCAAAACGTTCAGGATCCTTCATGGCTTCCTATTTTAAAGGAGAATTTACCAGCGAGACAAAATACTGACCATTTCCTCAAGTGAGGCTTAACTAAAATAAATAAAACAAACACACATACCCCCTTTCAGAGCATTCTATATTTCAACTTCTTCAGAGAATTTATTTTCAGAGTCTTCAGCACCATACACCCTTTTTACAAGGCTCCTAAGCCCAGGTTGCTCATGGAATTGCATAGCTCTAGCTGTTATAACGGAAGGTGTCAGGGAACTTTCCTAAGACCCTACTTTTGGTTAGTTATGACTTTGCAAAACCCTAATCACTTTATGGATTCTGTGCCAAGGATGCAGGCTCCCTAGATCCTATTAAAGGTACCTTTGAGAATCATTTGTTTGCAGGTAATTAGTAGAGACTTGCTGGACCTTGACAGCTACGATGTTTAAGAATCTTACTGAGCGTACAGAGACCGTGCATAGTTCTTCCCGTTGAAGAGCTTGTACATGCATTAGGCTAAAAATGAAGCCGAGCATGCTCTAGCCCTTCACAGCCCCTTAATGTGCTATTTCCAGAGTAGGAAAATTTTTGTGCAGTTTGCAGACTTCTTAAATTACCTTTTACCATGCCTACATGACTTACCATGTAGATGTGCAATGAAAGAGACGGACAGGAAAACTGGTTCTGTGGAAAGCTCCACCTAGTTCATAGCTTTCCAAGCCCATTTCTTCATCTTCATACCCTCCCCTGCTCCACCCCAGAAGGCAGTTTAAGCATAGCAGTTCAGGCTCAGAAACTTTACATTTTATAGCTAGAAGAGCTGAAAACCCAGCATTTTCAGTTGCTAAGACTTTGAAGAAGAGGTCTTCTGCCCACAAAATTCAGGCCCTTATTTTGTACCACTTAAACCAATTTAGAATTTATTGGCATTTTCACCAACAAAGACCTAGCCGACAGGTAACCACCGTGGGCTTTTGGCGTTACAGATGTGCAGATCCTCTGAGCATTGCGGCAATGAAGCTGCACAGAGAAAACCAGGGATACTTCCAAGCTACAGTTCTTACAGCCACTTATTTCAGGAATCGTCACTTCAGAAGTGCTGCTTATTTTAATGAAAAATACACTCCCCCAAATACACATCCCTTGTTTCTTATTCTTGTGCATCAAACGTTGAGAGCTTCCAATCAGCCATTTCGAAGTACACGGTCGCCACTGCTGCGATTCTGCTCTTTGGGGTGGGCAGTAGCTACACGGGTATAATGACTACTGACAACTGAATGGTAAGAAATCTTCTCCTATGGATAGCTGTTCTTTGAGGAGGGAACGTTTAATTTCAGATAGAATAACTGGAGCACTTCTGCTACAGGGGACCTTCGTTTTCACCACTGCATATGGCAGAAAAAGAGGACAACGATTAGGGATTCTTTTCTACGAAAAATGTTTAAGAGGGTCACTTGAAATTGCACCTTAACTTTTTACCCCTAAGGACAATATCACTACCATCTGTAAAATCTCTTCAGATGTGCAGGTGGAAAATCCTGTAAATAAGTTTTATAAATAAATCAGCTATCAGAAATAACTACCCCTCCTCTATCATTCTTTCTTTTCAGAGTTAGAAAAGTAATAAAACGTTTTCATTACCCTCAAGCAAAGCTGTGGGGTTATGCTGGTGCTGGTCTCATGTTTTGATCTTGACTAAATATCAGCAAACCTCAAAAGAAAATTTTAAAAAAAGGACTGAAAAATATGGAAGGCAGCAATCCCATGAAACCCTGGAGAGTTGCATGTTCACATCTCGTATGGTAAAAAAGGCAAGCTCAGAATGCCTTTGATTAAGTCTGTCCTTAATTATTGAAGAACAAGGTAGTATAAATAAGGGAGAGGGATGATGTGCTCGGATCTGCAGCCTTATTTATACCTTTCGTATCATTGTACGTTTAGTTTTTCAGATCACGTTAATTAGGTAGCAGAAGTTAGGGTTGGCTCTGCAAAAGGCTTAGTAGCAAAAGAGCTAGGCATACTAGGTTGCAAATGAGTTGTCAGCGACTAAGCTAGCAAATTGCTTGGGGTTATTTTGGCAATTCCACGGGGGAAATAGCTAACTTAATCAACTGGTCTTCACTGAAGGATCTTAAGAAATACTACTCCAGCAAAAAACTATCAGCAACAACCCAGGCACCATCATAAAAAATGCTTTAATTAGAAGCAGTCATGTAGTTTTGAAAATTGTTCTGGATTTCAAAGAAAGCTCTAGAGCTAGATCTGAAACAAAATCTGATATTTGTATACATTTAAAGTTCGGGAGAATTAAAATTTGAAGCCGGACACAGTAAGGTAGGTTACCTATTTAAATAAAACATGACTTTTAATTCCCACTTCCTATCCTGCGAAGAATAAGAGCTTGAACTGAATGAAGAGGAGAGAATTCTTCTCCTCTTAATCAAATTAGACTATACGGCATTTTATTTATATGTACATTACATTAGCATTTCATTCTATATTATAATTATATCATGTATCGCATGTTGTATATGTTGCGCTGTAAAAAAAAAAGTCTATTGTAACATAGAAGGGTTTAGCTAAAGTTTGCACCCAGGTCAATTGGATGGGTCCTTCACAATAAGCCTCTCCTCTCCAGGAGATAAAAAAGAAAACCTAAACAACCATCTTTTAGATGAGTGCAGCTAAGAGGTAAACTCTACCTGGTATAATAAGTACAGGCCCAATAACCAGCAGCGTCCTTCCAAGAACTTTTTTCCCGCCACTTTCTTTCAGACTCTCTTCCCTCTAGGAAGAAGAGCACAAGCCTTATTTTTTTATTCCTTACTCCAAAATACACAATAAAGCTTCAAAACCTTAAATGGAAGTCCTACTAAAAAGTGAAGATTATTATTGTAGCCTCATTTACTGTTAGACAAGCCTTGATCTAATCTTAGTAAATTGCTGGAAAACTGCCATCTCCAGACACACACCTGAAAGGAAAGCCCCATGTTAGGTCACAGATCCTTAGATGAGGTCCACAGCACAGAAATGGCCTTGGCTATTTTGACATACACGGCTTATTGCTACCAGAAACTTGCTCTTCATTTTCAGTGCACCCTGCAGAAGTCCTCAGGGAAACCCACGAAACAGCAGTCGATTTACGTGACTTCCCCCGCATCATTACAGCGTGCAACTGGGGAGCACGTCTGCAGAAACGCAACTCATGGCTTACACTTTTGTAACGTACGCTGACTTTTAGGGCATGATAAGTGAAATATCGCAACTGTGAGAAAGATTTTTGAAGTCTAATACTCAGACATCAGAAGAACTCTAATTTCTAACCTAGTGGGACACTTGCATGTCGGGCAGTTCTTCATCTTCCTCTGAAGTCTCACATGGGAGATTGACTTTATGTATCCGTTTTCTAATTTTGTATCGCAAACAGTGATCCAGAATGCAGTTTCCAAGAGGTGCAACTTTCACTAAGTAAACTTTAATTTTCAGAAATAAGCAGCTAAAAGTATACTTGCTTAAAATGACTTCTAGCAAGAACTAAATCCTGTATCTAGGCTTCATAACACTGATTTAGAAGGTTTTGATCCTCTACCACTCCAAAAATGACTGCAATAATTTGATTTCTTTGCAAAGTGAATAGAATGTTTTCTTACTTAAAAAAAAAAAAAAAAGAGGAGAGGATACATTTCAACCAAAATAGGTATCTCCAGAGCATACTGCTACAACTCAAAATAATTTTTTAACAAACAAATGTAAATTATTCTACTGGCTACTTACGAAAGCCGACAGAAAAAACAAGTCATTCTTTAACAAGTCAAATTGTTGACACTTGCTCAAGAGTTACGTGCACAGTAATTAAATTTAAACTTCAAAGTTAGAAGAAAAACCCTGCATATCCTTGGAGAGTCCAGCTCTTAAGATTACCAACTATAAATATAAAAATAAAAACCAGAAGTTAAATTGTACTGCTTGTCACTGCAGCTAAATTAAAAGCAGAATCAGACACTGAATTAGTAAATCCAATGACATCAACATAAAGTGCCTGAGTTTAGTCAGGGATATCAGTAGGAGGCAACAAATTAATTCCCATATCAATAGAAACAGAAATAGGTTTTCCAAACTTTTTTTTTTTTAATTGATAGGGAAAACACCCCAAATCAGCAACAAGAAAAACCCACAAAAAATGAACAAACAAACAAAAAACCCCAAACAAAACCAAAACTCAAACATCCAGGCATGAAAACTCTCTTTATCTTTCTAAAGAACCATGTATGGTTTGGGTTTTATCCTTGATTAAAACAGACATGCCATATATGCTCCAGAGAAAAAGTACATCCACTCAGCTGAACTTCTAACTCTTTGGTCCAAAGGATAATATCTTGACATTAATCACTGAAATATAAAAGCAAAAACAGTCAACAACAGCAAAAACCTATTGTCACTTTAGCGTGATTTTCAGCTAAGACAAATTTGGCTGGCTGAGACCAAACTACAAAGAGACACCCCTTTTTGCAACACAAGATGAGTGTTGATGACTGAGATCCTTCACTACTACAACAGTAAACTAAATCCTGCTAGGAATGACCGGGACACTGCCAGTTTGAAGACAGGACTGTGAAAGCATCCTAAGGAGTAGTGATTGTTAAAACACAAACAAAAAATATTTCTAATTTTGTGTTGTTTGAAAACAGAATTTATTTTCTATTGGAAGACCTTTTATGTTGTTTCATACAAACTCAGGTTTTGCAAAGAGGTGGGGGATTTTAAGCAGACTCTTAGCCTGGCTAAGCAGCACTGGGACCGTGATTCCGCTACTACCAGACATCCAGGCTACCTTCCAGATCCAACAGGTAGTCACGCATTTACAATATTGTCCCCTGGGAGAGCGAGTTGAAGATTCAAAAAGGAAAAAGCAGGTTTGAACAACATCCGTAATTTGAACAAACAACGTCTGGAGCCTCATTTTATCCAGAGGGGAAGAACAGCACGGACAGGGGTGCTGGAAGCTTTCCACGTTGTCCTACCCCTCCGAAAATACAGAAACAACAAACAATTTTGAACAAATCCACATTGCTTATTAATTCCAGTAGATTCCAACTCCATCTTCTGCCCTCACCAATAGGTCTTAGGCACCCAATATAGCATCCCAAAGAATCATAATAATGTGTCTTTCATTTCCAAAGCACCATAGACTTTGTAAGTCATGGAATGGTACAGCTGTTCCTGAACACCAGTCTCTGTCTTTTCTGTCTTGAGGATCTCCTCTTAGTTAAAAGCAAATAAGCAACTGAGCAAGGAAGATACAGGATTTACTGTCAATCACATCATTAAGAGAAATTTTGATGACATTTCAGGCAAAGGTTCTATACCTCTGAAACAGTCTGGCATCTTCCAAACAGCTGTACTATATGACTTTCCTTTTCCTGCATGACCCTTCATTTTTAAGAAGGGGCAAGCAAGGCTTCGATAAAAATAGTACAACAGTTAAATTTCTCTTGTAATCAGTGTGCTGTATTTCTGTATTCAGAAATATTTCATTCTTTCTAGAAAATGCCTCCAAGAAAACTAAGGAGCACAGTGAGGTTCAACTGGCTCTTTAGTCACTTGATTTGGCTGTGGATATGTGAACAGAGTTGTTCTCTTCTAGCTCCAGAAGCTGCTAGCTCTGACTAGGTAAAGCAGCTATAGATGAGGTCTGGAGGCCAACCAAATTTAGTGGAGCCCAGATTCTGCTCCATAAAAAAAAGTCCAGGGTATCTATCTATTTTCACATCATTCAGGAACAACAGAATCAAGATTCAGCAAAGAAAGAAGTGACCATTCTTAACCTTAGCTTAGGCTTCATTTTATCTAGTCTATAGCGGTGGGATGAAACGATCAGATACTTCTCCAGTTAGCACACCACTCAAGCGTTGGCGTGCCGTTTCATTTTGAGGAAAGTGGGTGAATAAAGGTGCGACTCGCCTACAAATGGACTGCCTCTTTTCAAGAGAGGCCCCTTCTGGTACTGGTTAACTTAAAGGTAGCTCCAAATGAAGGTATAGATTTCTCAAAGGCATTGCCAAAAGCCTGACGCTCACAGATGTGAAAGATGTCTGGCACCTAATGACATTTGATCCACACAATCCATAATGGATTTTATCAGCACTTTTGAATATCCAGAAACGCAGTACGTAACTGATCTCACATTTAATTCCCAGCAACTTGTCTGCCTAAGCTAATAAAAACAAAACTTGGAAACCAGACTCAGCGTGCCAGGACAGCAGCGAGCCGGGTAGGTTTGCAGGTTTTATTTTTACTTATAGCGAGATTAACGGGATAATTACTCCAGAGTTAAAAAAGAGTCGCTGAGGTTCGGATGAAATTTTGCCAAGCTTTAGGTTACAGAAATAAAGAATAATTTGGTTATAGTTTAGAAAGTCAACAGATCAAAGACGACGTTGTTTACTGGAAGCTTCAATAATCTCATTCTTTAATACCCTCTTCGCTATTGGTAGAAACAGAGCCGCATAAAGCTACGTTTGTGGACACTGGCTGTTTGCTGAAAACCTAATGGTTCCTTCAAATCCTGGCCTGTTATCATATTGTTGCATTTTTCATATTAAACTACAATTACCCTCCTTCAGTGGTTCAGTTACATTAATTTCTAGCTAACATTAGTGTTTGTCTACAGCAGATACACTTAAAACAGCTGTAGTTCCTTTCGGAGCTGTACTATTATTGAGACCATATGGCCATTATGCTGGTGGTGGTTCCTCTTTTGTCCTCTCCTCTTGACAAAATAATTTATCTTTAATGTGCTAACACTCTTCAGAGCTGGCCTGAACACTGGTTTATTTTTATCCCCCGAGATGCTCAACCTCACAAATAATCAAAAGACAAGGGAAAAGAGCGTGGGTGTTACAAAGGTAAAAGTTCTCCACCCGCCTCTCTTTTTTTCTTCATTAATATCAAACCTACAGCACAGTTTGAAAATAAACAATGCAAGCATGTTATCTGTCCTGCATGTTTGTCTGCTGTTACACTTCCACTTTCTAGTGCTATAGTGATTCCAAGCAACAGGCAATGCCAGGAAAGCCATTATCTGTCACAGTCACCGATTTCCAAAATTCAGGTTTTGTTGTTTAACCTGACCCCGTTGAAGGATTTGCCAATAAGGGTACGCAAGTAACATGCAGGAATTCAATTCACTGAACTCCACAACTAAGCCCTATATGACCATATAGTCTAAAATTTAATTAAGATTGTTTAGAAAAGGAGATGCAGAGTTGCACTCTAAAGAAATTAAACTGTATGTTAATTCCATCCTTCTGCAGTGAAGACCCAAGGAAACCCCCACTGTCAGCTCTCTGATAACCACAAGACTGCTTTTCCCCTCCCTGACCCCCTTGTTGAATTTTTTAAAGTCCTGTTTGCCAGTAGTTTGACTATATATTAAGGCTAATATATAAGAAATATATATTATATAAGAAAAATAAATTTATTGAAGGAGGATTATAGAAGAAGACCAGCTATCCAAAGTCTACAATAGCAAAAAACCCTCAGATGATCTGAAATTAACAGGAGAAGCATATACACAGCTGTAAAATTTCTAAATATTTTAAGAAGAGTTGTATGTTACTGATAAATGTCTAGTTTAAGAAGCCTTTGATGACACGCAGAAGAGATTTGGCACGTGACAGTGGCTCAGCGGTGCAGCCACACATCTTACGTTTGCCCTGGAATGGTCCTCTCTGGAATGAGAGCACAGCGCCGTGCCACAAAAAACCCCCGAAACCTGCTGCTCATCGGGTTTCCTAGTAAGAAAGCAGGGAAGGGGGGGGTGGGGGGAACCTTGTTTTATTGTTAGGCTAACACGAAAAAGAACGAAACATGAAAAAGGCTAACATGAAAAAGAATGCCATATGCCTCCTGTTGTTAGGGTGCAGGGTTTTCCACCAAGGAGTCATCTGTGCTGTGGTCTTGCCGACGTGGTCTTGACACAAAAACCGCATTTCTCAGTGTTACTTCTGGGAAGAGCAACCTGGCAGCAGCATCCTTCATTTTGAGCACAGACCATTCTTTTAACCTTCGGTTCTGATGCTTCTTCCAGTGCTTTCATAGACACGCTTCAATTCCTATTTCATTCACGCCAAATTTAACATTTCTTACAAATCTCTACAGCTAGAGATAAGAACGCAGTCAGACAATCAGCAAAGAGCGACCCCAGAAGAATTTCGCGTGTTGACCTGAATTTGAAACGAACGAGCTGATAACACGCGCAAGCAATTCACAGCCTCTCCAGGCGCAGTCCCACAGCTCACGGCTACCTCGGCCCGTGCCAGGGATGAAGGGGGACGAGCTTAGTAACCCGTACGCCCAGGCAGACTACTTTGCGCAGAGTAAGGCTCTCATGGAGAGACCTGCCTTGGGCTAGAAAGGGGCGTTTGCGGCTCCCAAAGCAACAGCAAACTGCCGAGGAGTCGGTACGACGAGAGCACCGGAGTGGAAGCAGGCTGAGGCAGGCCAAAACGAAGGGAGGAAGGAGTGTCTGTTCCTCTTGAACGCAAAAAAGGAAGATATTATAATCGAGCACACAAGCATCTGGCAGATGCAAACCAGAGCCTAGCGATGCATGCTTTTTAATCCATTTCTCGGCAGGAAGAGTGAATAAAACATGCCTAACTCTATTTGCCCACAGTACCTCAGCTGACATCTCTGGGTGGCTGTCCAAAAGCCCTCCATTCCAGACACTGTCATCTCCTGCACACGGCTTTCTGTAGCCTATTACCATTGCGTGGTGCCATCGTCATTAGGCAGCTGGTTCAAAGCCGGGACAGGAGCCTTCATGCAAACATGAACGGTGAGAACTTGAATGCTCCGAGCGAGGAGAGGAGGGAGAACAGCCTCTCCCAGAGGGATGCAAGACCGAACCAAGTGACTAAGTCAACACAGAAGAACAAAGCGATAAACAACAGCTGTTTAAGGGGAGGTTTTAAACACTAAACCTACACATTTGTTAATTAGGACCAAAATGGCAGGCTTGCAGCTTTTTTTAAGAGGCAGACTCACAAAGTCACATGATTTTTTGGTTGGTTGTGATGATCTTCCCTGGATTGTTTCAGTATTGTTGCTATATACCCAAACCTAGTGCCGCTTTTTTCAAAGCCATATTTAGCAATTCCCAGTTAGACAAATGCACCTGACAGCCCTAAGCTTTGCTTTATTCACAAACCAACCAGCCGCAAAAGAAAAACCACCAAGGCAAACCCCCCAAAAAACCACAAAACAAAACAGGCAAACGGAAACACACAGATAAGACCAGGAATAACAATGTATTTTTAGGTATCATTCTTCATGCTGCATCAGTACAGATGAATTTGGATCAAAGACAAAAGAGAATAGAAAACTAAGGGACAAAAAGGGAACTTAAAGAAAAGGTAGCTTGCATGCAAGTTTCCTTCCTTCTGTACTAAAGCGCGGACTTGCCTGACTCCTCTTCTGAAAGCCAGTTGCACACGCTGATAATTGCTTTGTCCTTCTAGTTGTATCTGGCAAAACCCCATATTCATTAAGTAACCCTCAGCAATAAACTTAATAAAGCATTTTTTCAGTGAACTACGAACATAAAAAACGCGAAGCAGCGCAACGGGCAGCTCATCTGATTTTGCGCAGTACATTTTCTTCCCTCCCGTGCACTTGAGGAACGTGCCGCTCCTGCTCGCTTTCTCTCTCTGCAGCGTGGTTGCTGCCGGATTCCTTACCATCCTCCTGCTTGCTTAACGACACTGGGACATTTCCTACAGCTCTCCAGGAATTCCACAACTGTAGGAAGGTTATTAACTTGCCATCACCAGTCATAATATTTTCTACAGCAGGCATCACTATCTTGGCTCAAGTACAAGACAACCTCAGACCTAACAAAATTCTCACTTCCAGGATGAGCAAAAAGAAGCAACATGGTATATTAGAAAATATTAGTTTCTTTAACCGTGGAATGGTATAAACCCTCCCTCTCCCCTTGATTCCCCATCTGGATTGAGTCCACCTCTGGACAAGCCTCTCTACTTGGCAGCCACATACACAGACCTACAATCCCTCTAGTCCCAGAAAGTCTTGGCGGGAAGCAAAACAGCAGCAAACACTCACCCATCATTTTTAATAAAGGGGAAAAAACCCAAAAAAATCAAAGTAAAACACCAATAGCCAAGACAGCCCATCAACCCCCTTCTCCAACATGGCCTGAACTCAATGCCTTGTCAAAGTGGGAAGAAGTGACCACACTACCCTCCTCCCTTGTTTTAGCCCACTCACCAGGCTTCAGATGCACCAGTCACAATCCAAAGGAGTTCCAAATCCTCAGCCTGGTACCACAGCTCACTGCCCGGTGCAGGCACAGGCTCTCCATGCAGCCCATTGACCCAAAAGGCCTTACCATCGGAACCACCCCCGCTGCCTAATATCATCTCCACCACCACAATCACCCCCACCACCTGATACCATCTCCACCACCACAGCTGCCAGGGGTGGAGGCTGATGAGGCCCCAACCACACTCTGCTGCAGGGCACAAACCCACCGTGTTTTACCAGAAGACTTGAATCAATCCTTTCAGTCCCAGACCTCTGGATTTTTTGAATTAGGCTATTTTTCAGAAGCAGCTTTACTCCTTAGGCTAGTACCCAGGGACCTCTCCCAGGCTGGAGACTCACCAAGCTGGCTGCCAACCTCTGCCCCTAGCGTTGGTTACATCTCCCTCACCTTGCTTTACGTGGGTAGTGGGTCAGCAATAGGGCTCAGCTGTGTAGAACTAACTAGCTTGCACGTGAGCTGAAGGGCTTTTGCCTCCTCACCTCCATGATTTGCCACACACCGCTTCAGTTTCAGGCAGGAGAAATAAAAGTCCTACCTTGACAGCCTTGACCTGTTGCACCATGGTTCAGCTGCTCTTCAGGGATGCATGAACTCATCCTCGCCAGCTAAAGAAATTCCATCTCCCAGAGAGCTGCTGGGTAAGAGCTATTGTGTAAAAAAGGGCAGCAGCAAACCCCACTTCAGCCTCCTCTGACTTCACATTAAAAGGTCCTGCTAAGTGCTTTGGGAGGAAAAAGCCTAACCTAACACATTAGGTCAAGGCCTGGGAAGAAGCACGTCTCAGCATCCTCAGATAAATCTCGAACATAACACTTGCCTCTATTTTCAGCATTTCCATTTTTCAAAGTGGATCTAGGCGTGAGGATTCAATGGGGACCTGAAGGAAACTGCAACTTACGTGTTAGCAAACCCTGGTGCTTTCTATCAATCAGATGGGAGAAGAGAGCTCAGTTGCTCCTCAGCCCCCCTGCCGCGTCCTCTGCATCGTTAGCAGGGTCACCTCCAGCCTAGCTAATTGTGGGCAGGCCGAGGGCACTAACCACAGCCCCTCCCCGGTGATCTGAGAAATCTCCCTGGCTGCTTTGTTGCTCTAGGGCCTCAATCATACACATGGGGTTCTGGGTCCCTATCTGGGGACCAAATGCTGGAAAATTAGGTTCTGTATTGACTATTTTTAGGTACATAAATTCTTTATTGGACCTAAATCTCAGAGCTATACTGAATGAAGGCATCAATTATTAAGTATCACCTGAGTAATTAGCCTTTCATGTTAGCTGAAAAGCTTAGCATTCTCTCATTTGATCAGAGGTCTCTGTCTCTTCTGCTCATTTTCTGTCATTTCAGATATTTTTATGTCAAGCGTGATCTTTTAAACTTGAGGGCTTATGAATTAGAAGAAAAATGTTCTGTAATATATTAAAAGTGAGGGCTACGAGTTGTTCTAATGCATGTTAATTAACTCTGTATTTTATCCTAGAAAAAAACATAACAGCAGTTGATAGGTGCTTTTAGACATAGTAAGAATTCAGCTGCATGGAGGTCACTCGAAAATGGGGCAAGACAAAATGGAGCAATCCCACCACATGATATTCCAGCCTCATCTCTTGTGCTTATGTCGTCTCCATGGGATTTGCAAAGCAGAATTTAGACATATTGTGCCCTTTTCTTTATGGAGCTTACATGCCTAAAGATGGCCTTGGAAAGTGTTCTTTCAGTGGTTGGTTTGGTTTTGTTGGGTTCTTTTTTTTTCCTTTTAGACAAGCAATACCATGACCTTTGTTTTCCTCTAGTGGCTTGATGGCTGTGACGAGATCTTCAGACAACCTGAGTAATGACATTGCAGAAGGATGAAGATGAAGCCGAGTTCCTTCTCTTCATCCACTTCTTTTTCCTAGCTTGATTTATTAAAAAAAAAGACCAAAAAAATACAGTTGTAACCTATCTGTCCTCCTACATAAGGAATAAACTGAGACTGACAAAGATGGGACCGGTGCTCCCTTGGGTGGAAAAAGCATCTTCAGAAGGTTTGGCTGCTCTGCGGAATGGGGAAAGTCAAAGGGATCGTTGAGGTAGCTCTTCCCTCGCCTCCATGCAGATCAGCACACGTGGGGTCAAGCACACACACTAGCACTCGTTCAGAAAGCAAAATTGCTGAGCTGGCAAGTTCCTGAACACCAAGAAGATCTCCCGAAAGCTTAGGTGACTTGAAGTGCCACAGCGACGTGACAATTCTGCTTCCCGCTTGAGTCAGTGTTTGTCGCTCCAGTCCACAGGACGCAGCTTTCCAATGAGGGGGCCAGCAGAAGAGCTCTGAAGGGAGCAGAGGTTGCACAGCCGAGGCCAGCTGCGAGCACCTCTAGTTCAGTGCACCTCGTCACCCTAGGGGCAGCTGTAAGATGCCCACAGCAGCTTTTTTCCCCGTCTGCCACTCAGCTACGCTGACAGCGACCTGAGGTGGCTGCAGACCCCAACAGACCTGCAAGTGACTTGATTTTGTAGCTTCAAGTGCGAAGATGAATGAACATTCAGGCATATTAGCAACATCATTACAGTTAATTGCACTTGTATTCAGCTCCCACTCACTGCATAAATTGTGCTTTTGCAAATACTAAGAGTTCTGGTTGATTTAAAGCAAACCCTTTCCTGCAATGTCCTCGCTCTCCCACTTTTTTCTAAAGACAATGTTACCCCGTGGGTTACTGGAGCAGAAGCAGTTGTGATATTTATATGGGAGGTTCAACTGTACAAGCAAATGAGAAGAAACTACAAAAAAAGACTACTTTTTAAAATTTTTTTTTCACCTATTCAGAAACTAGACAAATGCATAATTTTAAGAACAGGGTCAAAAAAATGGTTGGAAAGGCACTTCAACAACACACTTCATCCAAACTTTAGAAGCCTAGAGAGGCACACGACATTGAAATTATCTCTGCAAACGTTGTATTCCTATTTTCTTGCCCAGTCCTTCAGTTCCTTGGGTAGAAACTATCCTCTTTTACCCTACTCCGGGAGGAAGCTGGGGGACAGAGTTAGTCAAAGAGAGAGAGAGATGAGACTATGGCCTGATATTCCGCCCGGATGGAAGGACATCCCTTTAATAGCCTTCTCGTAGGAAGCAGAGTTTTTTACGTTGCCTTTAGCGACAGTTTATTTGACGTAAAACACAGGACTCTGCCTCCTGGGCTTTTGATTCTTGGTAGCAGTACTCAAAGCAAAGCTCTCCTTTTATATTTTCTCTTGTATATTTGTCATTTCATGTACCTGCCACTGGACTCCGATTTTTCATGAGTAGCAGCTCTGAAGCACTCCAGCAATCTGGCTGCCTCATTTATCAAAGGAGCTTCACGTCCAGGGTTTTATTGTGATTTGGCAGCACAGCTTTCAGTAAATTAATAATTGCTGTCATCTCCCATGAAAGGGAATACGGAGGTAACCGTTGTTACAGCTTGAAGTGTAGGTCCAAAGTCTATTCCACTTTGTACGCTTTCCAAGAGTCTGTACTCGAAGGGTTGCCTATTTTTTAGAAAAATTGTGACATTTAATGAGTACTGCTTTACAGCCTGAGACTATGAAGTTTCAGTGAGCCAGCAGTTCTGTTCTGGGGAGAAGGCCAGACGCCAAATGCTGGCTTTGATGTTACATGCCTGTCATTAGAGTGACCTGACAGATGTTTAGAGTGCTCTCAAATAAACACGACAAACAAATTAACGTATTATCTTTGGTTCCTATACTTGTCACTACGGTGATCCTGTTTATTTATTACATATAGCCACAAATGATTCCCAGTAAACTGCATTGGTTAAGAATTAAAAGTATCATCCTAATTGCACAAACACACCGCAGTATTTTAACATCTCAATTAAGAAAAGATTTCTTCTGTGCACAACATTTTTTCCTTTCTTCCGAGTCACCCTGCACTTCACTAGATATCCGAGGCGATAAACTAACCGCCGGTGGCCAAGATAACCAGGGAGTAGAAGTTGTTCCTGGTAGTTCTGCATGATTGGGGTATTCAAGATGACTCATTTTCCGTGCCGCAAGAAAGAAATTAGCCATTTTGGTATCCAGCTCAGTGAAAAGATGCAACTGTGTGATCACATCGTGAAGCTGCATTACTGTAATACCAACAGAGAAGCCCACTGCACGCGGCAGAGTGTACCGCAGGGAGTAAAGAGACGATCCTCGTCTCCAAAGGTTACAATCCCAGGACAAGAGAAAGTACAGGGGTACAGAAAGATGTGGAGTATGTCAGCAAAATGGAAACAAATTGAGTTAGCACAACAAATTGGCTCTGAGCACGACAGTAGCCAAACAGTACTCCGTCTTTTTATCGCAGAAAAAGAGAATTTCTTAGAGCGACTGAAGAAAAGGAGATAAGATAAAATACTTGTCAAGGGCCTCTCTCAAGCATGAGGGGAAGCGTGTGCTGGAACTAACCCGCAGCAGTAAAAAGAAAACAAAATGCAATTCCAGAATGCTTTCTATGTTAGGCGTTCAAAATATTTTTTCCTTTGTCCAGACACATCCTAACGCAATTGTTCCCTCTGCTAAAGAGGTTCTTGTTGCTGCTCTCTGAGTCAGCCACAAACTGGAATAGAGTACATAAACCTCGCTCTCAAACTCCTAACTGCTGTCCAACACAACAAATGTAAAATAAAATTTATGAAAAAGAAAGAAAGAAAAGGAAAAAGATGGCAGCATGATAGCGGTGGGATATTGCTGGAGAATACTGAGGAAAGGAGGAGTTCTGCTGAACTGTTGGGCTGATTTTGTTTGTAATGATTTTTCAGGCTAATGATTTTTAGTTCTGGCTTTTATTATCATCTGTAGGATGTCAGAAGAATACGAAGTCAGATGTAAAGGACCTGACTGCACAGTATCCTGATGTGTAACGCTCTGGACTCGCATTAAGGATCACTTGCTTCAGATACAGCTCAAATACAGACTGAGCATCAAAAGCTCCTGCGATAATTACTCTCCCAAGAATTGCCATTGCTACTTTGAATTCATTTTTACTTTATTTATCTCAGACAGGGTAAGATGTAGTGGAGGCTCACAGGCAGTTTCAAACCCAAGCCATGTATCTGCGGTGATGAGATAGCACTTCAATTGCCGCGCTGCTTCTCTCGCACAGCTCCCGAGCAGCACAGGTGGAGAAAAAACCACCTGAGAACTTGCCGTAATCACTGCAGCTGCCCCCAGACCCTTTCAGGTCAATATCCCCTGTCTTCACTGTTCTTCCAGCTGGCTTCAAAGATCTTCTTTGCTGCAAAATTACCAAACTGACAGGCAGACAAGCTGGAAGAGCTAGGAAAACAGCTTTATTTTGGTTGCATGCAAGTCCGACAGCTGTCTTAGGCGCTGCAGGAAATGGCAACCCGTGGCGGTCTGCACACGATCGCGTTGTCCTCGTCATCCATCACGTCGTGCCACAGTCTCCGCAGCAACATACTGTTTTCAAAATTTCTGGCATGTTAATCGGGAAAATACTAATCAGAGGCTTAAGTCCATCTTTACCATGTCTTACGTATTTTTTTCATAAATAACTCTTTCCACCTGCATCGGAGATACTGTTCTATTAATTTCTAATAGGACCAGAAATGTGCAAACCAGAGGCGTACAGCACAGAAATTTGCTTCAATGAGTTACATTTGTTATGTAAATGCCACTAAAAAACCATTAAAATGTATGAAGTCATTTAACTATAGCCTACAGACATAAACAGAAATTAAAAAAAAAAAGAATGAAAGGAAGATACCCTGACTTATCTTTGTAGCTCGTCTTGCATTTCTGCATTCTGTTTTTCTGTACGGAGTAACTGGCTTTGGATTTGTAATGAAAAGGACGAAGGTTTCTGGTATGCTCTGTAGTTAAGGGCTCTAAGTGTTCCCCACCGCAATCCTTTACTCTTGGAGCAGTAGGACTGTAAGCATGGGACAACGTGATTGAGGTTAGCAGAGTTAAACTGATGTGCAAATGCAGCCCTTCTGCGCTGACAATAAAAATTGATTTCAGTTCTAAACCCGGTTTCCATGATCACCAACCAGCAGCAAGAATTTAGAGGAATTTTCTCTTTACTAATTTTCAAGGAACCGTTTCCTTGTATTTTCAGTCCACACAAGTAGAAACCACTTCTAATGGTAATTAGGTACTAAAGCCTTGCTCATTATCAGCCAGGCCAAGCTGAAAAGCAGCATGCAGCTGCAGTGATAAAAAAACCCTGCAGCCTCTGCTCTGGTCTTGATGCAGCAAATAGGAATCCATTTTTTCAAAACCCTTTCTTTACGTAAAACAGTGTTTTAAGGGCTTCACGTTGGAAAAAGTGAGTTTCATCTAGCATTCAGCTGTGGAGTGCCTGTTCCCAACGGCTGCCTCTGTCCTACAAATGCCAAACCCATCTCTTCTTACTCCACCTGTGCAGTACGAGCAAGAGAAAAATTTTCTTCCCTTTCAAGCTATCCCATCATCGCTAGTCAACCGGCACCCAGAAAGGTGTAATAATACATTTATAGCTGGGGCACACTCAGAGCTTGCAAAAGCATTGCAAGAGAGCCAGAGTACACCGATCCAACGCAGGCTACGCTCTGACTCTCTTCTTGCAGTCTCTGAGGACACCGAGAAATGAAAAGGTCTTTGTACCTGTGCCACCTCCACTTTATAAAGCGCACAATAGTACATGACATGTTACTCCCACTTCCACGCTTCACGGTGGAGCCTAATTTTTTATCCTCCTTTTTGCTACAAACCACTGAAGTATTCTCTATTAAAAAAGCCTTCAGACTTTGTGACTTTTCACTCTGCCGAGGCTGCGGCGCTTGGGCTATTATTCTGTCCACGTGTGCAGTACAGTGCCTTTAAATCTATAGAAATTCCTTCTCTTCTGCCATAGAACAAGCAAAGGTGACAAATTATTCTAAACGCTCTATAAATTACAGAGAAGGGTATGCTAAGCGTGGCTGTGCTAGTTAAAGCAGAACCTCTCTTGATCATGTTTCCTGCCGGACCTAGTGGACGTGAATGGGGGACTGTCCGCTGCAGGGATGCACTCTGCCTTGTGCGGCCACATCTTATTTTTGCCTCTTTCAGACTACGAACTTTCATACTCAGATATCCCTGTTGGGTTTGGCACTCAACTGGCAGGAAATTGGTATAAGATACAGGGAAACTTTGGACAAAACCATGATCTCGGAAAAAAATTTTAGGAACGGCTTTCCATCACTCAGTTTAGCGTGCTTGAGTGCATGAATACCGAATACTATAGCCTTTGGAGAAAATGCAGAATCCGTACAAAACAGGAGCAGATTTGTGGCTGGTATAAAAGTCAGAACCAACAGTATAGCAATGTATTCTCCCATGTTCCCATGAGAGAATTTTTAACAAATAGATTCAATGTTTCTAGGCATCCAGCAAAGTTAGGCAGTCTCCCCTGAGCCCAGCAAGACTAAAATACACTTACTATGAAAGATGTATCTTTTCAGAAAAGCTTCTCAGACCTCCCTGTTTAATTTGAAGGATCAAATTAATAGTGCAATAAAAAGAAAAAAAAAAAAAAGGAGCTATCACTAAATTAGTATTTAAGAAGTCATTCCAGGCTGCTGTTCATCTTCTCGAGAATATTGTTATTTATTACTAATGACAAATAGTACATTCCCATCAGGATCTCTGTTATGTGCGTATTATATGCCTTTCTCTGGAGGAGGAAAATCTGACTGCATATAACTAGCCTTAAGAATTAGCTAGAATTAACAATTGAGTTAATAAAGTAAATCCTTCTTAAGGAGTTTCTCACCGGGGACATTCATTTGCCAAAGTCACACTAAAGACGTCTATGTAAACACCCTTGTAACATTCCCAGAAAAAAACAGTGAACCCAAAGCATTTAATGAATACTACTATTAATAATTAGTAACAGTGGAGACAGAACACAATGGATTATCCCAGTTTTAGTCACAAAGAACTCGAATATCAAAAGCCTGGTCATAGTGTATTAATTACAAACCATAGGGAGACGAGCTGCTTTCTCTGCAATTATCTGTCTACAGCATCTAGACTAGAAAACCAGCTAAACATCCAGAAATAACTAAAACAGGCAATAAATAATATATTATTTATTATATCACCAGTGTAGATAGACTGCTATAATTCATAAAAAGTTGTGAAGTCCATTGGTTTTCTAAGATACTGATTTTAAATTGAGCTATATTGTCAAATCACTAAATTAACATGAAATGATAGTCCACGTACCGAAGTGGGGTCTCCAGTCAATTTAAGATTACACAACAATGTCAATACATATTGAAGGCACGAATATATCTGGGTCCAGAATAAAAAGCTGTATAAGCTACTGTATCAGCTGTTGTGTAAGGGTAAAATGATGTTGTTCTACAATGAGTAATGTACCTGTTTATAAACTTTTTCAATATATTCCTCTGAAAGTTTGTGAAAGCATGATAAGCAATGATGGCCTAAAATGGAAATGTTCAGGTTTTGTACGTACAATAAACCTATTAAAATCGATTCTCACACAGGCTCTTTACAATTGTAACAATAATTTGGCAAAGCAGAGAATGCTCATTCAAATAAAAGAGCTAGCATTTGTAATATTTCTGTGTAGCTCAACAGCTTTTTATTTCTAATAACAGTAAATCGGCCTCTTCCCTATTTTTCCCAAGTGGAACACTTTGTTTGCAGTAAGGTTACGTCGTTCATTTAAATCCGCAGGGCAACACAAACAAAAAAAAATCTTATTCATGTTTCTATGACAAAATAATTAACTCTGACAAATTCATGTAAAATGTATATTTTTCTTAATATATAAAATCCTTTCCTTTCAAACGGTACTGCAAGGTAGGAAAGAAAAGGTAATTACCACATAACTGTATCACAGCAATTTATTAGAAATACAACTGCTGTATTTCGACATGATACGTAGTTTCCCTGACAGGAAAATTTCCCTCCCAGGAAATAAAATTCTATACATATATAGACTTGTGGTGAGCACGTAGGGTTGACCAAGTAGAGCAGCCTTCCATTTCTTCTTCCATGGGGCATGTTGTATTCCTATTTGGAGACCATTGGTGTAGAAGTAATAATGCTGGAGCAGCAAGACCTCAAAACAAACACACAGACCAGATTTTCTCCCATCTGCTGTCCTGGTCTTATGGGTTTGCTTCGTGACCTAAGGAAGGTCCGTTCCAGTTCACGGGTGGTCCCTTTGGAGGTTTAGCACTTCTGTGGGTTTCTCTGTTGCCCTCCAGCTTTCATCCTGTTGTATCAAAAAAAAAATTCAGGAAGAGGCAGAGAGAGGAAGGCATGGCTAGGCTGGTGATGACATTCAGCGAGCTTCTGGGTTTGACCCTTCCAGGCTGTTCGCAGCTCAGACGGTAGCACCTCAAGGCTGCCTAAATGTCGGGAAAAGGAGGACAGGCAGCTTGGAGCTACAAAACGTGGAGAGGATGCCAGAGCTCGCTCTGCCCCTGGTACTCAAGCAAGAACTGGGCACGGAACAAATTCTCTGCGACTCAGAGTCTCCCTGCCGCTCACGCAGGGCTAGCCAAAAATCGAGGCTTTGACCAACACAGACACTTTGGACACTTTACCAGATGTGGTGCCCTTGAGAATGCAAAAAAAAGGCAGGATTATCACTGGCAACAGCAAACAATACAGATTAGCTACTTCTCTAACAGATTTGGGGTCATTTTTATTAACGCAATGTTTCCTCTAGCACTGAGAAAGAAATTATTTTGTTAGGTGGCACACGTGCCTTTACAGATTCTTATGTGCTAGAACTTGTGTCTCATCCAAAATGTTTTGCCAATGCCTTTTTTTTTTTTTTTTTTAAATGATATTTGTTTGGCAGTACAAGAGAAAACAACCTTCTACCAAACTGAAACGCCATTTTCACAGACTTGCTTAAGTAGCAAGTATCCTAATGGTCTGGAAATGTCTCCATGTGCGTGAGAGGAAGGAGGTTACAAATGGAATTTCATTAAGTCCTAATTCATGCTTTTGTAGCTGCCTATTTGGAAGGGAGAAGTGAGCTACGCAAGATTTCCAGAGGCAAGAAAGACACAGGTTTTTAATACAGAAGTCTGCTCTTACAGGAATAAAAAGAAAAACCTTTATAGAGTTCATCAAGTTTTATAAATTCACTTAGCCATCCACAGCATTTTTGATCTATCGCTGTATGTGGAGAGGGAGAAAAAGATTTTGCAGTAACATTAATGGTACTAGACATATTTGGATCGTAACTCTACCTACTTATACCATCTGGACTGTTGCATCTTTTCTTCTTCTTCAGTCATTAAACTTAGAAATAAAGGATTTTATTTGTTAATGCTTTGTTCCAAACAGGCAAATCTAGTCTAATTTATTTTGATAAGCTAGGATAATTTAGATCTGTTACAAAAGTGAAAAAAAGAAACAGTATCTTTTATATATAAATTAACAGGGGGTCTTTTCCCAGAGATCATATACAAAATCAAGGTAAATAAATGCTGAATGGATTTAACAAATATCCATACTCATACCTCAAACATTGTCACAGGATCTCAAAACAACATACTTTTTTCAGCAGACCCTGAGATGACCAAAAGTTTCTTTAAAATGAAAGAAACCACACAGACACTCACTTCCATAGGTCGGTAAATGAAAACACGTTAGAATGACCCAAGGGTTTAACCTTGGTATCACATCTCCGAGTGTCAAAGACAACAAACATTAAACATTACCAGTCCCTTTCTGAAAATCAGGTCCAAAAGGCACTGAGACGCATCCCACGCAAGTCAGATTGGAACAACGTAAGACGACAGTCCTCTTCACTTACCACCTCACAGTTGCAGGCTATCGTTCCCTTGGCCGAGACTTACAGCAAGAAACACACCTTAAGGTACAGCAGCCGAAGAGCATTATTTTTAATATCGAGGGGAAAAAAAAAAAAATTCTGCGCTGGGTGAGTCAAGCCTTTATTGCTAAACCGGCTGAAATTAAAGCAGGTGGCAAACTGCTATAGTCTGTAACCAATGAAAGCACAAAAATCAGTTTCACAAATCATTTCTTAGCATTCCAGTTGTAGCAAGCAGGAGATTCAGAAAAGCTTATTTTAATGAAAAACTTTATTTTTCATTACAATTCACAGTTTATACACGGCAAGACGAACCCTCGCCGTGTGGACATTCAGAACACTGTGCTGGGGAGACAAGGGTCTTTGTTATAAGAGCATTGCTCGGTGCTGTGTCATGGAACTTCCTTAGTTTTAAAAGCGTACTCTCTGTAAATGTTAATTGACTGATATTTACACTGAACTGACTGAATTTACATATTAACTTATAGTTATTAGAAAACAAGCTAAGCATCCAAAAAACATTAACATTCATATCTTGCATGTTATCTAATGGTCAGAGATGCTGTAAGATTTGCCACTTGAATCATGCCCAATCAGCAAAGTCCCATTCTTTTTTAATTTACACAGAGCCTAAATTATTCTTTAAGGCCTGTTCTACTCGTTTTATGTACAGCCAGGTTACGATAGACTAACGTAAGAAAAAAATGCAAAATTATCCATTCCATCCTGCATTTCTTCTGAATCTCACGTACACCTATAAGCAAAACAGAAGACACAAAATTAATGTGTTTTCTTAAAACCAATAAAGAAAACCCATAGTCTGGTTTAGATCTGCTTCTCGTCAGCCTATCCTGTCTGAACAATCATCGGTATTCGGATTGTGCTATTTATCAGCTCTTCTTCATGCCTGCACTTATATTCAGAGCCATCTCTATTTGAAATGTAGAAAGTCACAGTGATACCAGTTTCGATTGCATTCCCACGTTAGTCACAGCTCCGGCACAGGCAGCCACTGTACAGTGTGACATTCAGGAAAGCACTCCAGCAGGATTCCTGGGTAAAATACCGTATGGCGTCTGGTGTGACTTGACTTAAAGAGGAAGTTAAGAATCCTGTTCATACAGCAAATATCTGGCAGAAGGTTTATGCTTATTAAAAATCGCTGTATTTTTCTGCATTGTTTTCTGGCTGTGGTTATTAGAATACAGCAATTAAAAGCCTCTCCCGCCTCTCCTCAAAATAGTAATTTTTATTTGCTCGTCACCTACCAAATAATTTAGCGATAGATAAGCTGCAGATTTTTTGGTACATCTGACACAGAGAAAAAAACAACTGCTGAACACTGCTTGAAAAAATAAGACCCAAAGAGGGTCTGCAAATTCTGCAAGTCAGTGTGAACAAGTATCAGCTGGACCTGAGTAAAACAAAATGCTTCTGGGGGACATGTTTGCAACTTTTGAAACTGCAGTGCCTTTAAATTTAGAGCTAAGAACGTCATCTGATGACTGTTGAGTTTTGGCATTCATTCATGCTGGTTGGTATCTTCACGACAGACACCTTTAAAACACCATCGTTTCAAGAAGAATGAAAGCTCAAATGAAATACGCTTCTCATGCAAAAAAAAAGAAACCCAAACAAACAAAAAACCGTACAGGAACTGTAGAGGTTCTGGTTCTTCAAAAGATAAGGCACTGACAAAAATTTCTTAGGTAAAAGGCTGCATAAGAATTTCTTGCCATTTACAAGTGTGTTGTAGTCCAGAAATGGTCCATTCCTAGGCTCAGTAAGGTAGACCCTGAAATTTTAAGGACTGATCCCTCAAAGCTACATTGTTACCATAAACAAGTGTGATTCATTCTTGAGGCCATATGGCACATTAGGAGAAGTGAAAAACAGTCTGGGCAGATAAAGGCAGAAGACGTTGCTTGTTCCAGCATCTTTCGGTAACAGAAGTGCCATTCATCTTTGTGTCTTTGAAGAGATGCGATGGTAACTCTGGACTGTAGTTTCTGTGGAACTCATGCACACATATGAAATGCTATTAGCATCGATCATCGACAGGGTGGAGAAAAAAAGGTAAATGGCTAGTCTAAGCCGAGAGCTTCTCAAGGACTGGAATCCAAAGTCACGGCTACTTAATGTTTTCAATAACAGCTATCTCTTCTGCCGCACAGTGTGGTGTCAAACCATTCATGTAAATGCTGTCCGTCTTTGTTAGAGCTGGCAAGATGTCCTTCTCACTGGTGAGATGGTTGACTGACAGGGTTCTCTTGCAGGGAGTCAGGTCTTGATTGTGGTTGACGGCGAGTTCTGCGGAGAGCTTCCTTTTGATAGAGGTAGCCCGCTGGAACTTGTCATAGATCTCCACGCTCAGGCGCCTTCGAGTTTCTTTGAACTCTGCGGTGACGTTGGCTGTCCACTCTGCAGCATGGGCTCTGAATTCCCCTACCTGCGGCAAAAATGAGAAAAAAAGGGAAGCATTATGGGGCCAAGGACTTTAGATACTGTTGAGGCTCAAGAGCCTAGCGAGAGAGCAATGCGGCTTTGGGCTGGCAAAGAGCTGCTGCTGGCACAGATTTCTCATGCTGCAGACTCACTCTTTTATCGATAGCAACTAAACAAGAAGAAATGTTGCACTAGGTAAGAGTTAACAATGATTCTAAAGACATAATAAAAAGCTTTTCTGCTAAATTTTATTTAATTATAGGCAGTCAACAATATGGGGAAGCTGCAGAGCCCCGACAGCTGCACAGTACCCAGCTGGTCAGGGGATGCTGAAATCCCAGCAATCCGGGCTGTGTTGTGTATTGTTACTAGGGTGCAGGGTTATTTATGAGCACTTCTACTGTCTCTGGAAAGATCCCTGGGAGACTTGGCAAAGAACTTTCTAAATTTAGACAGAAAAGCTTTTTTAGAGAATACAAGCAGCTGACGTTTTCCTTTCTTTTTTGTGCTTGCTCAAACGTAGCACCGATACAGCAGCAGTTTCAGCCATGTCAGCAGCACGTCTGCTTACCGCCCTGACACCACCGACGTCGCACACTGAAAAGCAGCACGAAGACAACTGCAGAGTGGGACTCCGAGAGCCGTTACCGATCGCATCCAAAGGAAACACAGCCTGCCAGTCACCACGCGCGGCTGCTGCGCAATTCCCGTACAGCTGGAGGGGTTATTTCCCCTGCTATGCCCAGATCTCCAGCCAGGCTGGCTGCAAGTGGCTGGTTTGTACCATCGCTACCATTTCACGAATGTACGTAGAGCCCTGCTGCCCGCTCAGTTCCTGCGCTCTAACTCTGTATGTCCTTATCTTGACGGCCTTTTGTGGCAAAGCCTGATCCACTTTCACTAAAACTACCATAATTTTAGTTTTAAGTTTTCTTTCCACCATTGCAATGTTTCAGTACTAGGAAAGCTGGAGCATTCCATGAACCCAAGCTCTGAGGGTAGGGCTGAGGAGGGGGGAAGGCAGCTGCTGGCACAGAATCCTGAATTATCCTGATTTGTCCTCAGATATGGCATGAGGTAGACTGAGCAGCCCACCCAAATAATAGTCTCGGGTGAACTATGGCCTTGTAATTTATATGCTATTTATATTTTTGCTCTCGTATTTCAACCAAACCACTGTTACAATATTAAATAAGTTATATAGGTAATTAAAGGAGGCACCTTTTGAGATTATTTCATTATAACTGCAAAGCAAATACATTATTTCTCTTTAGATCTCTGCTTTGTAGGCAGTTTAATAGTTGGAAGGTATAGCACAGGGAAGATAGACTGCTGATAAATATAACTCCAAAGCAAAGCATTTCAGAAGAATTAACCCACTTAAATAAATTAGTCTAATTGGTACTGCTCAGTCCAGAATTTCAATCATTGGCAAGCAAGCTTGGACTTGCTGAGCACAGAAATAAAAAAAAAAAATAACACAGAGAAATATGGGAGGTAAATCATCAGAGAGAAGTGGCCACGAGCTTATTCATGCTTTGCAGTGCAGTGGAAAACAGGAATATAATGAAGGTAAAAAATAATCAGCTCACCCAGGAGTGACAGGGTTTCAGGAAAACTTCCCCCCTCCAGAAACAAAACAAAAAGATCTCTTTACCCAGGGGTCATTTGATTACATTTGTCTCAGCTTCAGTGAATTACACAGATGACTAATGTGGACCCATTATGTATATTTTCTAAAACAAGGATTATTATCGGCAATACACAGAGGACTCGCCCAGCTGAATGATTATTAGTATTTAAATTGTGCAATTAGGATCAGACACACTGCACTTCAGATCTGAAAATAATGAAATCTGTAATGCTGAAACATTTCAGCTGCTACAATATTTTTATTTGTAGTAAACAAGTAATAAAAATATGATAAGCGGTATCAGTGCACACCATCAGGCAGCCTTGTTCTTCTCTGAAGCTTTACTAAAGGCAGGCTGCTCAGGTTCCGGAGCACGCTTCTGTCCAGGGGAGCAAAGAGCCAGTATACGGGTTTCTATTTTACCCTACGCATTTGTACCCCTCACCAGCTGTGTAAGCGTTCGCCAGATCAGTTATTTTGCTCAGGCACACGTCTCTGGCATTGCATATGGTCACATTCAAGGGATGTTTTCAGACTGGTAGCTTTAAAGTTGTGTCTTGGCAACCTACTGGAAGCTACAAGCATCTTGAACTGTCTCCCCATATGCTTTTTAACCTTCCTTTTACTAGTAGTTTCAGTTCCCACTTCTCTCATGCTTTTACAGCAAAGAAAAAACAGCTGGCCGTGCTTCTGATGAAAGCAACTCTATGCAACCCCTAGGATAGGCTCAGAAGTCCCTCGCCAGCCCACCTCATCACACGCTGGTGACGGACCTGTCTTGCACAGGGCTGGCTGCTATATTTTAACTCTTGTGCATGTAAGTTATTTACGAGAATTTTAAAATTGTAGTTGTTAGGATATCTGCTTACTAAATTCTAATTAGATTTCTTTTGGGAAGCAAGTTTATGCAGCCAGCTGAAGAACATCATTAAATATGCCTTTGGAGATGGGCTCATGTTCCAATTAAGGTGGTGTGGAACATGAACATGGTGGACTCAATCCTGTCTGCCCATAGACCAGAGCTATGATGCTGCTCGGCACAATTTCAGTTTTATATTAAAATGATAGAAGAATTGAAAAATGCAGTGCTATTGCTAAGCAGAATTGAAATGCATTAGTAGTAAAACAGAAGTAATTGGCACAGCATGAGAAACTAGAAGTTCAGTGCTGTGTGAACTCTGTGTGCCCCAAATTACTGCTTTCAGCCTCTAGCTTTTGTGTGAACTGAAATGCACTCAAAAATGTTATCGCTTCAGAATAAAACTCCTAATTCCATAGCACTTACGGACTCAAGCACAAAAGGTTATAGGAAAAGAAATGCGCAGTTTTTAACTGCCAGTGTACATAAGCAACTTGCTCTTATAATTTGATCCCCCCTTTATCCATAGGGACATTTCTGTACATGTTCAGGTTCTTTCTGTCCTTAGGGTATGACATTTTATCATACTGCATTACAGCTCCTCTTCATCTGGGGGCTGACAGCCACAAAATGTCTCACGCAAAGTGATTGAAATGCCAGTTGCCTATGCTGCTCAAAAAAAGAGAAATCTTAACGTACCTACCTGCTGTAACAATTGTTTGCTTTTCCCCAATTCTCTTGCCTCATTACAGCACACAGCTGTGTAGAGTCTGCAGCTGTCATGGTTGGGGGCAATGTGACACAAGGACAAGGCCTCGTAGTCACAGAAGTTATTGACAACTAAGTACTTTACGTAAGGCCGAATGACACAAAATATTTCAAAAATAATAGGAAAAACATGTCACAGTGATAGCACCTGGCTCAGCCATACAATAAGCAGCACTAAACTGGTGATGCTGCTCACTCCTAACCTTCGGGGAATAGAAATGCCACCAGCAATGGAGACGCAGGCCCTAGCCCAGCTCCAGGATTGACTTCCTCCACATCAAAATCCAAATTAGACTGCAAGCTGTTAGACATATTTCACAAGGAGTATCAGTTCTAACCTATTACCATTGCACTTTGAACACCAACAGCTAGTAACTTTATTAGGTATTTATGAAGCAATACCCTACTGCCTTGTAAGTTCAGGGGCGACAGGTCTCAATGACAAATCCTCAAGAAATATGGTTATGGTAACACAACTAAATATTCCACACAGCACACTTCACAAAAACTAGATACTTTTCTACCAAATAAACAGTGTTGACTCAATTCCTTGCCCAGCACAGGCTGCCTGCCCTCCAGCTACCACTACAGATCAGCCTGGATATCGCATACATTCTGCATTGTACCTGACAGCCCCATGGGGATGTCTCAAATACCAAGGGTCATCTCTAGTAACATCTCTAAACATCTATGCTAAGGTGTCTCTGTCTACCTGTGGTGGAAATGTCACATTTACTGTATTAGGATATTATGAGGAATAGCCTCTGAACTATTTTGAAGTGTCTACTCATTCCTGTTAAAGTCACTTTTGATTTTTAGGGAGTTGTCTGTTTGTTTTTAACTATACATCAAAAAAAAAAAAAAATACTGCATGAACTTCCTGAATGACCAAACAGTTCCCAGGCTGTTTACAAACATTATCACCAATATCATTTAAAGACAGACATACTGAATTTGACAGAACTAGGAAAAAACATGGACATTAAGCAACCATTCCTTCGCCTATTCCTGCCAAAACCTATCATCTAAATTAATAATGACCTACAACTGGCTCTCAGCCAACATCACTGGTGAGACCAAAACTCTCTAGTCCTTTTCATCGCCACCATGTTTTAGCTTTCTCACTAAGAGCTGAGCTCCGTGCTTGAATAGAGGCCAACAGCATAACCCAGAATGTATGTCCAAGGGGATGCTACTCTTAAAAGAAAAAAAGCATTTGAAGATACTGAAGCACCTGCTTCATTCTTCAGTACATTTACTCTAATTCATAGAATCATAGAATCATAGAATCGTTCTGGTTGGAAGAGACCTCCAAGATCATCGGGTCCAACCATTAACCTATCACTACCAAGTCCCCCACTAAATCATATCCCTTAGGGCCTCATCTAAACGCCTTTTGAATACCCCCAGAGATGGGGACTCCACCACCTCCCTGGGCAGCCTGTTCCAGTGCCTGACAACCCTTTCGGTAAAGAAATTTTTACGAATGTCCAATCTAAACCTCCCCTGGCGCAACTTGAGGCCATTTCCTCTTGTTTTGTTGTCTTGTACTTGTCAGGAGTTTGGGGATCTTTCTGGACCCTCCGCTCACAACAGATATCCAAATAATTATACAAACAAAACTGCCCACCATGCAGGAAGACCACTCATCCCATTAAGCGTGGTCTGGACAGCACAAGCCACGTAGCTGTAACCTTTACATGAGTAATGTCTACTTTGAATTAAGCCACATCTGTGGTCTAACAGAAAAACACCCACAAGCCCAATTAAGAGTGTCCTTAAACGCACCAAAATGAATACACACTTGTCTAACTTCACTTTGCCTTAGTTTTGCTCCTCTCTCTCAGGGAGATTCTTGAAAAATCCCTTGAAAAGGGAAACCTTGAAAAGGTTACATCATTACACTGTAACCAGTTAATCTACTTCTACTTACAGAGTGGGAAGAAAGATACTCTGCTTGGATGGAACTCAGACACATGACATGAAAGTTATGATATATTTGGGAGGAGCTAAACCACTAAGTACCAAATAAGAAAAAAAAAAACACATTCTATATGCTATGAAAGTAAATGAAAATATATGTTTCTAAAGAACGTGTGTTGCTTCTTCTTTCATAGCTGTACTTTATGTTCTTTCCTTTGGCATACAGGGCTCATACATTTTACGATGACCATGCTAGTGCAAGCCAAAAAAATGAATTAAAGAGCAAGTAGACGAGCTGGAGATATCCATCTGAATGCATTTTAGGAAAAAAAGTGGCCTTCCTTACAGATATTCTTAATGCTCCAGATATTCCTCAGTATATAATCTCTAACATTTATCCCTAATGCATTCTCCCAAGTTTCACAGCTTCATTTTTCCTCTCCAATGAACTTTTTCTGTTACTTAAAAATAACACATCCAATTAACCTCTCCATGATATGCTACTCAGAGACAAAACTAGAAAGAGCATGTTCATGTCACATTATCCAGGCAGCAGAGTAGAGTACATAACGTTTTGTCTTAGCTTTCAAGAAACTCATGCAGCGTTCGCAGAAATTGTTCTCAAAGTCCCACTTAGAAATCAAAATTAAAAAAAAAAAAGTAGGTAAGGAGAGGGTTGATGGGTTTAACAATGCAGCTGCTGGGTGGGTTGATTCCCTGCGTGGGTAGGAGGGTTTGTCTATCTGCCGTCTCACTTTCCTGCAGTTCTGGGCAAGCATACGCCACCTCTTCCCACCTGAGCTACTGCTGGCCCCAAGTTTATGTTGACTACATCAGCTGTCTATAGGCTAGAGAAGACTGGAGTGCAAAAGAGAAAAAGACAGGTTTCACAGACATTGTTACTGAAGCTTGTGCATTTCCTGTACATTAACAGAATCTCATTTATAGTCCAACTAAACAGATTCCCATCCCAATTACCTGGCTTTTAATATTTCTGTAATTCTAGCATTATTAGTAAGTACCCAAATGCCATTCTGCTGTAATCTGCGGACAGGTATTTAGAGAAGACTGTGCTCTACTTGTCTTTAAAGAGTAACAAAATGCAACATAGAAATACCACAGGCACTAATGAGACCCCTATGCTGAGCTTTCCCAGGTGTTTAACCACTATCTTCCGTGCCTTCATTCTGTCAGGACCTCAGCTCTGTAGCAGAGAACTTTTCTACACCAGGTCTTTAAGCTACTGGACTCTAATTTCAAAGTGAATGGCACAAATGAAGCAGTCAGTGACCTCTTTTTGGTTCCCCTGACTGGTATACACGTCCCTCTGTTTTTCAGGCGAATATTAGATAGAAGATTCTATTTTGTGAAATTGCCATCTTCTGGAGTAACATTTAAATTACATAGGCAGTTGTATTTTTGTAGCCATGGTGGTCAGAAGTGTTTTGGGAACAATGCTCTCCCACTGGAAATTGGATTATTCACGCCTGTAATAAGTAATGTTTGTGAGTTCATTCTGGTGAGCAATGATTGTTTGGTTTCACCCACATAACTTCCATGAGCACATCAGATGCCTTGGATGAAATAAACCACATTCTCCAATGGGAATGCAGAGAGCCCACGAATTTTGGTTATTTTTTTGTGGAGGAACATCTACAGTGGCAGCTGTGGGAATGTGTTTTGTGGAAATGTGACAGATGGCAGATGCAGAAATGGCCCTTTTGCTCCATCATGGTCTGATTCAACAAAATAAAAACAGGTAGCCTACAAAATAAAAAAAAAAAACCATTTCTACAAAAACAGAACCACATATACTAACAGTCACCACATTTATTTTGTTTTACCTCTTTTTTTTCCAGAAATATGAACATTCCTATGTTAGATACCTCCTCAGAACTATTACTGAATATTGCCCATCAGACACCTCTTTGCACAGAGCTGCATGCATGTGTACGTCAATACTGTACACAAGTTATCGGCCTGATTATCTCAGTCCCTAATGTTCTGCTTTATTAGTAACTTCCAAGGATAAAAAAAAAAGATGTTGACATTTTTCTATCAAAATCAGCTGTTCTATTCAGTTGTTTCATGTGCCTCAGAGAGCCATCCAACCCCTCTTTCAACCTGATGAGGTTGAGTGACATCCACCTGTATTAACCACAAGAAACTATTTAGGTTCACATAAAGCTCTATCAGCTGAGCCTAAGGTGATTCAGGAGAACAGCATGTGTTCTCTCTCTGCACTATACAGCCAGTGACTTTGCAGCCAGAAATAGCAAACATTTTAAGAATTGTACTAGAAGCATAATGAAACCCAAGCTACAGGCAGTGGAAAGACTGTCTCAACTTTCTCCCACAGGAGAGAGACGGCTTTTTCATAAACTCATTGGACTTTTTTAGCTTCGAAAGATATGGTAAAGAAAATATAAAAAAAAGGCCTTTTCATTTTGACTTGCTACTGAGTAAGGAATGGCTATTGTACCTACATGGTCAAGTCCCAGTAAAAACTGTTTCATTCTTAACTTTCTAATGTCAATATCTGGAGTGGTATTTCTGTGAAATATTAAAGCTCCACTTTGGTTGTTCAACTCTAGTATTACAACTGCGCTCATGCCTTGTAAAGGAAAGTATTCCATAGTTTCTTCAGTTCTTTTTATCCAGGACTGCAAAGCAGTTTCCTCACTGTCAACACAACTTCTTGAAGATGCAAGGGTATTCTGCTGAACTAGCTCTGTCTGCGGACTCGTTCACAAGGCAGCTGTCAAATACATACACAGTCAGTATTACCAACGTGTTTTGGCGTCTTTTCCTAACAATATCCAAGCACTGAGATTAGCTTAAAAAAGTAAAGTTTTCAGGAATGTTAATCATGAAGATGTGGGCTGAACAGATTCCAGATTAAATATCAATGTCAATAGAGTTAAATCACAGATATATTTGTCAAAGTAACCTAACGGATCAATTACATCTTGTCTCCAAAACTCAAGATTTCCTAATGTAAACCATGATAATGTACATTCAGGGAATCTTCATGGGTAATTAACTCCAAGAAATGCCACTGCTATAACTGAGCTCTCTTTAATCAACTTCTCTTATTATGAAGTATAAGTCACTCGCTCCAGTTTTATTTTTGCAAATTCGATAGCTCTCGCCATCACCACCCGGTTGCACGCAGCCCACACCGGAGGCATTTCCATCTCCCCTGAACCCTCCGGTTGACGTGGGGAGGCAAGGGGGGCACCGTGGGAGGGCAGGGCCAGGTGTGGGGGCTGGCAGGCGAGGCGCCCACTGTGCCCCCCTGCCCTCGGCAGGCACAGCGTGCCGTGCTGCTCAGGGAAGGGCATTTAGGCAGCACGTCTCTTGTAATCAGCACATCAGCATCGCTTTGGGACCTGGTACTTAATATGCAATAACAAAACAGCCATCTCTAAAGGGCTTTAATATGCCCAGCTAAGAGGCGTGATATAAATGATATAAACCACACCAAAATAACAGTGTAGATGTTACCTTTGTGTGTGTGTGTGTTAAATCTGAAGTTAAGCAGGCATCACATGTCCAAAGGACACAAAGCTATGAGGAAAGACATCTCAAAAAAAGTGTCAAAAACCATCAGCAGATTAGTTTTCCTGGGACTCTCAGGACAATATGTTCTTTCATGTTCATTATTGCACGTAGTACTACAGTGTACTTGTAAAAGAGCGATCGATACAGAAAGTCAGACTGTTTCTAGGGCAGGACCGAGAACACCATCAGGGTGACATACACTCATCTCTTGACAAGGGAAGAGATGAAATTGCATTCAAAACCAGGTCACCCATTTCTACCTTCTCCTTATACCAATACCACTCTTTATACATCTCCAAGACTCAGAAAAGTTATGAAGGGACTGTACTCCCATCTTTCATTTCTGGGGTGGTTATTTTTTTGTCCTGTTGCTAATTAAGTTTGACCAGAGAGCTATGGCTGTATTTATTGTAGAAAGATTTTATACTTTTTCCCCATTTCATAGAAATTATTAGAAACAATCACCTTTTTGAATGTGGCAATTCTTTCTCAAATACACTTTTCTGTACATCTTGGATGGACTGGAAAAACTCTTAATGCTAAGTGGACTTCTCTTCAGACAGCTCTTTTGCCATTTTTGTAGCTCTCTGCATTGTTTCCAAAGTTTAGACCACAAATCTAGCAACTGTTTTCTGGTAATATATCTTTTAATAATACCTGCAGCAGTAACACCACTTTCCTACAGAAGTTCCATGGTCCCCTGCTTGCGCATCCTAGAACTGTGTCACCCCTATTAATCACTGCCTTGTGAAAGGACTTCACATGCAATTGCTTTCACACCATGACTGTCTCCCATAAATACTTCTCATTCAGTGCTTTCTAGGAATAGGCTTCTACCAAGGCAGTCTGACCTGCCCACTGAACTTGTGGATTGTTAAAACTACTGCAATGTGGGGGTTTTAAATTTTTTTTAAGAAAAGGAAGAGCCCAAACAGTTGTTTTCTTCAACAGAAGCTGATCCATCTCGCTTAGAACAATGTGCGGTGGATGAGCAATTGGCTCACATCTTTGTAAAAAGCCTCTAGTCATGAGGCTGAAGAGTTAGTCTTATCACCTTCATTTCTAAGTGAATGGGTTTTGTTTCTTAAAACAGTGAAAGCCACCACTGAAAGAACAACTCCTTCCTCCTCCTTGGTCGCACACCTTCACTGACCAGCCTGAGGCCTGTTTGCCTGGTATGCCAATTCAACTCACTAAAACCTTGCCAAACTGTTTCTCACTTGAGTCCACTCATTTTTTCATCTTTTCATGCATATAGGCTACATTTAGGATGCCTCCTTGGGGGATATGAGAGATGGGTTCAAGTTCTCTTAAGACTGGAACCCATATGCTGGGTGAGCACCTTTAGCCTGAAGATAGTAAAATTAAAAGACAACAAATATTATAGGGAGTATGATATCTCCATGGCATCATCATGACAAGCCTAATTCTGTTTTGACAGACATGAATGACAGTTCTGCCACTGGTGCCAAGAAGATTAAACTGAATAACGATTCAAATGAGTCAAATTTGTTTAATTTGTTTATAAATATCAAAGATAACAATTGCCTCTTGAATTTCCACAAGAGGTGAATGTGCTATTTCTCATGAAATTTTAGGCTTGGTCTTTAAAGCTGGATCCGTATCGTTCACAGCATGAAAATCACTTGTTCAAATTGAGCTGATGTCTGATATAAGTCAGTCACCCGGACTCTTGATATACAGTGAAGAGAACAGGCTCTTCAAGGATGCAATTCATCTCATATGGTAGATGTCTTAAATTCAAATGGATCATGCTTGAAACACTCATTTCCTTCCACTGACTATAAAGGGAATGTAGATGACTAGTTCAGATGTTGATATCTACACTGGAGATGAACCTCATCTTCACTGAGTCTGGACTAGAGCTTAACAAAGAGAATATTATGAGGCCAAGAGACATAAGCACTTAATTTTAAAAACAGGAATTTGAAATTTATAGCCCAAATGACTAAGATTCTTGGTTGGGCAGGCATTTTTGCTGGAAATTCAGAAGCTGCTGCATATTGAGGTAAAAGAAAAATATGACAAGGAAAAAATCCTGCTGAAATTTTACCTTTCAAAGAGACTAAAATCAGAAGACTTTAAAAGTGCTCTGAGTAATCAGAGTATAGAGAATAATGAAGAGGAGGGAGATTAAGGCAAGCTAGTACAGCTGAAGCTGAACTTCAGAGACAGATCGCCTACTTAAGATTACAGCACACAGCATGTTCCAGTGACTTTCTGACACTTCATCTATCTAACTGTATGAACTGCTTCCAGCAGCAGATCTATCCTAAAACTCCCACTTCTGTCTCTACTTGTCTTTCACTTCCCTCCACATTTGATGCATTCAAAACTCTCAAGAGTATTACAGGAGACAAAAGCCACCTGAGCACCTGACAGACATTCTGGTTATCTGGATTTTAATATCCAAATACAGCATTATTATGGACCAGTGCATATCTGATCACTTTTTTTGTCTCAATTCCACTTGCATATGGCAAACTTTCCTGGTAGTATCCTGAAAAAAAAAATAGATGTTTTATTTTGTTGAAACAGTGAAATGCAGTATTACCACCAAGTCTTACATAAACTGCTTTTAAGAACAATGCAACTGCATTGAGAAAAATGTGAACAGGAGTATAGATATTAGATAATATTCATTATCAGCATGCCCGCTTCCTGGAATATGGAGGTTTCCTTTCACAATATACACCCTAAATATGCTATGATAAACTGGGTTTTTTTAGACTGCAGGAAAAGGTAAAAAGGAGATTATTATGGCTGCCTATCAAAAGAAATATCAAACACCCCAGGTGTTACATAGCTTTGGTTGTTGAGGGGAAGTAAAGAGGGGCTTTTCAACACTTGCAACCCCTCTGTCTTCATCCTGGCCTCTGGTACAACTCAGTCGACTTGGCTGCTATCAGCCCTCTGTCTTAGACTGCTGAAAACAGCTGTCCTGGTTTAGGCTGGGATGGAGCTAGTTTTGTCTTCAGCAGCTCCTGTGTTTTGGCTTTAGTGTGAGAAGAACAGTGATAGCACACTGATGTTGCTGGTTGCTGCTGAACCACCAAGGACATTTTGCTGTTTTCCAGGTTCTGCTAACGTGCAGGTGCAAAAACTTGGGAGGGGTAGAGCCAGAATAGTTGACCCAAACTGGCCAAAGAGAGTATTCCATGCCATAGACATCATGCCCGGTATAAGTGAGGGTCAGCTGGTGGGCCACTTGCCTTAAGCTTCCCTTCTGATTGCTTTTTGTTCCGTTTCTTTTTTTTTCCCTTCTTTCAGGCCTTTTCGTTCATTCGGCTGTTGGTTCCCTCGCCTGCTCTCTGGAACTTGTTGTTCTGGGATAGCTGGGGGGGGATACTCCTGCTCCCTGCCTGCTGCTCGGGACAGGCTGTATCGGTCATCGGGTGGTGAGAAACTGTGTGTCATTTGTTTTATATATTCTATTATCCTTATATATATTATCATTATTAATATTTTTATATTTTTCCTTTGCTGTCCTGGTGAACTGCTTTTATCTCAACCCACGAGTTTTCCTTTCTCTCCAATTCTCCTCCCCACCCCACCAGGGAGGGGGGGAGTGAGCAGCTGCATGGTATTCAGCTCCCAGCTGGGGTTAGACCACAACACCAACACAACCAATCGCTATTGAAAGATCTGCTCCCTCCTGTATCTAAAACATGGTAGGCTACTACTATTTTTTTGCATGAAAGGTATGATACAAATCCTACACAAAATCTTGCTTAGTTGTAGGTGTTGATACTCATTGTGAGTAAAAGTTTCAGGAAGATTTTCAGTGTCTTATATTTCCTATGGAGAACATTAAACTGTTTCAGTTTTCAGAGTGCATTAGTTATGACCCTATAGATTTTATTACAGCCTCTGTCTCTCAGTAGGTTTCAGAAGATAACATTGTTTCTAATTTCAAAGGCTACTTTTAGGTATAATGAGCTATTTCCCCAAGGACTGACAGAATGTTTCCTTAAAAGACAGTTAAAAAACATGCTTAGAACTAGGATTTTCCATTGCACTCATTTCTATTTGAATGCCAGATAGGTTCCTCTGCTATAATCTGCATCCACAGAAGCTGGAACAGACCATCATAAATTTAGGTTTAACTGGAAAAACAGACAATACAAGAAATTCAGAGTCTCCTCTGACTTCTGCTGGCATAGAGGAGACCTGATGACTGCATTTCCACTGAACTCCCTCAGCTTCCTCACTCAAATTTTCCTAGGCAGATAGTAGGGATGAGCCAAGAGCAGCAGTTTTTATCATAAAATGCTACCTGTAAAGTGAATATTTGTACAACGCTTCTGTTCAAACACAGCTAGTCTTACAGCAAAATATTTATATACAACTTTCTTCCTACAAAGGATCATTAGGCTAGATTACAGAAATAGTTTTTCATATTTTCTAACTAGCACAATACTTGTGGTATGCCACAATTCAGCTCTCAAAGTGGTCTCCATCATTTTTAAAACTGTAGCATTTTTAAACTGCTAGAACATTTTCTTTGTTATGAATTTTCTCAGACATCCCTGAGCAATGAGTTAAAAAGTGGGGGAAGATTTCTGAACATCAGAGATGTGATTAACTTAACAAATGGTACCAGTTATGTTATGTCTGTCTTTAACCTAACACACATGACACTTGTATCCAGCAAAATCCCAAACACCTGCATCAGCCAAGAGAATTTGGATATATCCGAAGAATGAGGTTTTCCCTTCTGTAGACAAAATGAATATGCTTGTTTAGGCTACAAAGGTGAGACCGAATGGAAAGATAAAATAGGGCACACATTCCTGGTGCCTGAGAAAAAGTTTGGCATAGCACTGTGCTGCATAACCTGGCAAATGGAGTTTTACTTGATACAAATAGGAACAAATTTAATGTGTTAGAGGAATCCATGAGTTTGTTCAATTTACGTTTCTTTAAATCTTTTCCAAAGTTAGTCTATATTAAAATAGCTTCAGTACAAAATAAAAACAAGCCATTATAAAATTCAAACATTCTTAATATATTATCATATTATAATAATATAGATATGAGACACTCTAAACAAGATTAAACCCTCAGTGTGCTATGTACAATTATATAGTCAAGATAGCATCTTATCCAGAGATCTTACTGTCTGGATAAGCGGGAAGAGTACGAGAAAAGTGAGATTAAAGACCAGATTAATTCTAGGAAGTAGTGTGAAGAACTAAACCGGGTCACCAGCATCTGAGGAAATGCAGCAAACCCAAGCCTGAACAAGGTATTTTTGCACAGTCCCAAGTCATAGTGCCTCAGTCATAATACCACATTTTTTTCAAGAATCCAGAAACAAGTAACCCAGGGAAACTAAACGCAGTTTAGGAAATGCCTGGAGTTGAGAACAGTTAGATGCTAGGAGAGCACGCAGGGGAAACACCACATGTGCTTGCCCAGCTCTTACTTCTTCCTAGTGCAGAGGGAAAAATGGGCTAGACCAACCTAATTCTGAAGTTCAAAATAATGAAGAAAAACAATGCAGGTTAATGGCATTTGAAGTGATCTGTTGGTTTCCCTGCTGCCAGTGTAAGTCATGCAGGTTGGGTGTTAAAGACACCCTCAATGCTTTTCCAGAAAAAAAACCAGTGATCCCGCAGACTGTTGAACTTGCAAATGGGAACACTTGTGTGATACCTGCTGCTCCGTATCTGTGAAGGACACTAGTAAAGCTCGTTGTGTCAGGAAAGTTATAAATATCCTTTCAAATTTACAGCACGGGGCAAAAGATGATACTCTTTAAATGAAACCCATGAAATAAATACTGTCCTCTGCTTCAGAGCTAAGTGTTTATGACATGCCTGGTAAAAGTGTACTTAAAACAGACCTGCCACAATGCTGCCTCTAACTGTAAAGAGCTAGGAGCACGGCAAGGGCAACAGAAAAGGGCTGCCCATCCCACGTGCCTCACTCAAAGTGGGCTTAATCCTGCCCAGGTGCCCAGCTCGCATCCTCCTGCTGCCGTCACCATCCCTGCTGCCCTCTGCTCAGGAAGAGGCAGGGACCCCGGGGGTCTGCAGTGAGTGAAGTACAGAGGGGCAAGCTACCCTTTATAGCAAGGTCTTCGGGAACTCAAGGATTGCCAGGATTACATCCAGGCTTTGATGCCGCGCCCTGCAGCTAGGAAAACAATTTAAGACGATGTAAGTAGTAGGCCACTGTACAGTAACCAACATATTCATTCTATCAAAAAGAAATTAGAGTCTTTGTATTTGGAGTTACACAAATGAACTGACACGTGCAGAGGAACTGACGTTAAATCAGAGGGAAATAATATGTTGCTTAAAACATAAATTAATTTATTTCTCAAACTTCTAGTAAAACCTGCACTGTGCTAGCTGCAATCAAAGGAAATTTTATTTATACTACAACATTTTTCAAAACCAGGACATTTTCTTAAATGACTAAATTTAAAGTAAAATATTGTAGCATCATTGGAATGATAAATACACATTTACAAGTAAAAATATATTTGAACTGAAAGCAATACACCTGACTACAAGTAACTAGGCATGCCGCTGAAGATGATACGGTAAAATACACCCAGGCATAAATAATTCATTCCAATACCTTCCATAATATGAAACATTTATTCTCTTACCATTATAAAATGATCAAAGGTATCTTGAATGTAATTTAGTGATTTAGTATTTTTCTTTATATATCCGCATCCCATATAGAAGTAATCAAAGCAGAATTATTTTTACCTCAAAAATCAAGGACTTCATTCTACTGTCTATCATAATTCTTTTAGAGAACTTTTGCCTGTAAGTCAAGTGCAATTGTACATACACACTTAATTTAACAATACATTTTACCTAAATTTCTGTACAGCCATATGAAAATTACTGTATGCTTGACAAGACTGCTACAAAGTTTGCTGTAGTTTGAGCTGCAGCATATACTTCATACATAAAACAACTTTGACCCATGCCCTAAGAGCAAAAGCAGCAATAAACTCACCTGATCTCTAATCAAAGTTTTTCAAAAGTGCTATTTCTTCCCCTTTTAAAGTGTTCTTACCTCTTCCTTCGTCTTTTTAGATATGACTCTCAGCCAGTCTCCAATCATGCTGAGGACAGCTGCAAAGTAAGCTAGCCCAACAAGGATCCAGAACCACACCACTGGCTTGTAAAAATCTAGATACTCAATATCTGATCCCCCTGAAAAACAATAAAGTTAGAAATAAAGCAGACTTAATAGTTATAGGTGCAAAACTGTTTTTAAATCTATTCTTTTTCGGGAAAAAAAAAAAGTTGTTTTTCTTACAACTTCTATTTTCTTAACCATGTAAAAATTCATAGCAAAATATTTTGTTGAATTTGAATAAACAATGATCTAAATTCATCCATTCTTGAAAACAGTTTGGAGTATGCAAATTTTAGACAGTGATTGCTAATCATTCATAATAATTACAAGATGAACACAGACAAACTGATTCAACTTCTGATATATCATTATTTAAAGTAGAGGTCATTGAGGACAGCTTGAATTAAAGGACTTCCCATGTGCTCCAAATAACGATGCTGTACCAAATTTTAAGTATTGCTCTGGAATATGTAATGTGTTCACATCCTGAGAAACCTGATTTTGCAAAGACTTGGAAACACATCTCAATACTTACACGAACCCTTTAACTCTAGTAAAGAAGAATGGCACCTACATGAACAAGTGTCCCTGTTGGGTAGGCAAACATTACCATCTCCATTTTGCAGAGGAGGAAGGCAGGGTGCAGCGACTTGAGCTGAACTGATCATACTGAAAGAACGTGGATAAAATAGCTGGCAGCAGAAGGCAGCCTTTTTGAATCCCACTGCTGTAAGCACCAGTCCCTTCCTTCCTTCCAGTGTTAAACAGGATAAATTTCAGAGACGTCTGTAATGGAGCTTTCAGGTACAATACAGCTATAGAGAAAACATGCCTTATTTCCCCACAAAAAAGTTACGTTCATCCAGAGCTCTCGACAACACAAAATAACTCATATTTCACATCTTGCAGTACAATAAAACAGAAACCTTAAACTTGCAATTCAGCTGTGTTACAACAAATAAAATCGGGCTCCTAGCTTGGGTGGCTGCAAGTAGAAGTTTGATGTGCGTATCTGCCCACAATTCAAGAGACTACAGTAAAACCTTTTGGGGAACATTTAAGTAGTCTGTACAGGTACATAGTATGTTGCTTTATGTATCTGAATCCTGTACTGAAACAGCCAAAGGAAAATTGGCCCCAAAACATCAAGTGCCTTGTTACAGTAACAAGATTAATTCTCATGAAGAATAATGTTTTTTCCTAGCTGTTATTATCTAATCATCACACAGGCTACATGCAAATAACAAAGAATCTTACCAATGATTGTCTTTGCATAGAAGCCCTCATAGACAGAAATTTTGTTATTTTCATGTCAATAAGCCTTTTCATCAACAAAGTCCACTGAGCTGTAGTGGTTTACTCAACTATCCAAAAGATGAATCCACATTACAAAAACAGATATACTTTGACATCTGCACAGTTGCACGTAAGGTAGAAGACAGGGCTCTGTCTGGAACAGAAGGCAGCCAGCCACCAAAGGGCTGAGTTTGTCACAGCCCAAGACAAACAAAATATCAGAAATTAAGCAATTTGTTAACATCATCCAGCTATCAATCCAGAAAACAGGATTTTAAGGATGATTTGCCCAACATTTGCCGTCATTCAAAAAACAGTTGATTACCACCATGCCTTTGCTCTACCAGGAGCTAGCAATGAACCACACTTGGTGGTTCACCTTCTCCAGCTGTTCGTACAACGCACAAGTATGACAGAAATCAGCTGAGTGGATACTTTCTAATTTTTGGTGTGTGAAGTTTACAAACTGAAACTGGAACCTAGCTCCGCCAGTCTGCAGGGAGCATTTCCTTCACAGTTTATACTTAATTTGTTTACAGCAAGGTTAATCACCAGGGCAGGAGTTAGGACACACTCCTATTCAATCAAGAGTTTTCTTTACTGTCTGGCCAGGAGGTGGCTCCATCTAGCCATGCCCAAAGGAGTTCAGCTTTCAAAGTCAGAAAGGGTCAGTCAACAACCCTCGAGCAAAAGGCTTAACAGCTAAAATTTTCATTAGCTGTTGAGTTTCTGAATTTCAAAAACTCCTTAGGTGAGGTCTCAATTTAATGGAATACCAGAGAGAGAGACATATCTAAGGCCGCTTGTCCTGAAATAACTACTCTCTCCTGTGATGCTTAAACATCACGGGGTGCTGTAATGCAGTTACCTGGGAATGTCATTAAATAGGATTCCACTGGTAGGAAAACATTATCAAAGTCAACTGAATTTCAAGTAAATAGAATTCATTAACTACTGATTTACAATTCACATAAACGGGTATGAATGCATTTGGGTATGAGTATGTATAGGTAAATGCATTTGTACTGAAGTATGAGATAATTCATCTAATGATTTTACTGGTAACATTGTAAAAAGCACATCAACATGATACATTTGCATGAATTTTTCATAGCATAACATTTACTTAATAATGCCATCATCTTTCTTTTGCAAAGTGTATTATTTTATACAGCCCTTTAGGAAGCAAAATGCCGAGAAGCAAGAAGTTGAATTTTGTTGTTTGTTTGGCAAAACCAATTTTGTGGGCCAAGGGACAAAACTTTTCTGCGACTTTGTTTGACCTCTACCTGAAATAGGTTACAACCACCATAAAGAAGAAATATATCTCCCTTCTCAGATTTGGTCAACTGGAGTGCACTTACTCTTTAACTAGAAGTCTCACTGCCATGATCTATTACCAAGAAGAGCCACAGTTTATTGCAGAGATGTTTTGTAGTACAGATTTGATCCAAAGTCCCTTGAAATCTATGAGAGATCAAAGAATTTTCCCATCCATCTCCATCACAGGCTATCATATTGCTGCTGCCACCATTCCTACATCTGCCAGACAACTTTAAATTATTTTGGCTTTTCAACACCTTAGAAGGCATACGTTGTTTCATGGCCCAAACACATATTCCTTACTGAGGTGAAAAGCTCTGTGCTTTAGTGAAGCACGGCATTAGAGAAGATTTCAGGGGTGCATTAGGACAGATTCTGGTTATCAGGTAGGGATCAGGCTTTCAAAGATATTTTTATTTATTTATTTACATAAACCAGTTACATTTTAAGTAAATATTTTTCTTTATTGTTGCCACTCTTTTCCCCATTGTTTCTACAGCTAAAACTGACTCAAAATAGAAACATGCAATTATTTCTGTAAACTTGTCTGGTTTTGTTTGCATTTTTCCTTCAAAAGTAGAAGCAGAGAATAGAAAGTGCTATTGGCATTGAGTATCTTAATTCCATATCCCTTCTAGGTTACTCAAAAGTTGTCCCTTCAAAATAGGAAATGTCTTTATTATTTTTTATCAGCAGTACAGATTATTCTGGGTATAGAGATGTGATTAAATCCAAACACGGGTTTAATTGCAGAACAGCAAGTAGCTATCCATCATCCCCATTGTGACAAGCCTGGCCAACAGGCTTAATCCAGAAACGTCATTTGTCCCACTCCAAAGAAATCCAGAGGTTCAGCCCTGCAGCTTGAAAGGAATTACCTCTGAGGACTGCAAAAAGGGATGGAGAAAGGGTAGCTTATGCGGAGAGGTGGAAAAGCAGCGTGCTTGGGCCAAGATAACATTGCACTGTCTGCGAGAGAGAATATAAGTAGGCCATACGAGTTACTTGATGCCACTCAGTGGAAAATGGAGAGCTACTTCAGAATACAAAGCACAGCTATAAAACACTCCTTACACGCTGTCCTATACAGAAATCGAGCAAGACACAGCACGCTGACTTAAGCTTAAAGCAGGCTGCATGGTTCACACCAGACAGCCCCTATTATGGACGTGAAGTCCTGAGGTGGCAAAGAGCACTTCCAAATGCCAAAAAAAGACACAAAGCCTCGGGGAAAGCGCACAGCTCTCTTACAGGATGCTCGACGCGCGCCTCTTGCTCAGCATGACAGCGATTTCTTTCTGTAGAGGTCTTCCTGCCGGGTAAGTAATATCACATAGCGAGAGCAGATCAGCTGGACTGCTATGACCACCAGGTGAAGCGTTCCAGTTTGGTGACGTTAAATGAGACTAAAATATCTCAGTACTCTACAAACTGGGTCTCAGGCCAAGCAACACAATGCAGACCCAGATATCTGTATTACAGGGACAATACACCAAATTCAATTACAGACCAAAACAGTAAAGAAGCAATAAGCTAAAAAGTCAGAGCTCAGACAAGGGAGAAGAAAAAACCCAAAACCACCCCCCCCAAAAAACCCACCCCAAACCCAAAAAAATTGGAATACCTTTTTAAAGTGAAGACTTGCAAAGTTCTGTGATCTGTTGAATTGGACTGATTGCAGCATAACCTTATAATATCATTATGCCCCACTGTGAAACAGACTACTGATGTGCTATTTATATTTCTGACCTCCACTTAATTCAGTCAAGTTTTGGACATCTAATCTAATTTAGATTTGAAACCTGCCAGCTTAACTCCTTTTGAAATATTTGACTATACCTTCCAATCTGCACTGCAGCTAAAGGATTTATCTGCATGTACGAACAACATATTGTCATGTTATACATATATATATACCTCAGTGCTAACTTTAGTACCCAATACTATCTTTCATTATACTAAAAAAATGACACATTTGACATGAAAAGAACTCTTTCACAGGATATTCATAATATCGGCTGGATTTTCTTCTGTCATATTAAAGTCAATGTTCTCTTGAAAACAAGAAAAAGGAAGTTTGACTATGTCCTGATTTTCATAAGACAGCGCAAGCTGTAGTACAGTTTCTTACTCCCTTTTTCTGTGAAAAGCTACAACAATAAACTTTCTTCAATTACAAAAAATTACTTATTTCCCTACAAAAATAAAAAATTCAGCCTTCTCCAAAATTACAAAAATCAAATCATTTCCTAAGACAGAGAAATGTTAAGTTTGTTTTTTGGAATACTGTTCATATATTTTCTTGAACATGCACTTCAAGGGCTCTTCATCTTTTCCCTCCTTGCAAGCACCTTGAGTGATCAGTCTGATGTTTGCCGTGAGGCTTCTCTTGCTGGTGGAAACCGCGGCTGAAATTTCCATAGGCTCCAAATAGCAACCTAGATTCTGAGTACAAAAGGGGATGTTTTGGCATCCTGGTTTCTGGGAACAGGATACTTGTTCTCCAATACAAATGAGAAGAAACTTGTATAAAAATTTCTGGAGAACTCTACAAGAATTTCTAATATGACAGCCTGCAATACGGCCTTTAACACCATTATGTTCCTGAAGCCCAAGTTCTTCTCTTGGCTCCCTTTTGGTACAGCTATTCAGAAACACTCTCTTCTTTACTAAAACATCTTTAGGGCATCTTTTCAGCTTTTAACTCCAGTGGTGCCAGAAAGCAGCAAGTTCCATGTTAACAAAAAAATGACAAATGTTGTAAGAAATATTTCTTTTAACCCAAATAATACACGTTATCACAACCATGACATTTGTATGTAGGGCTTACAAAGCTGTTTTTTCCTCTGGGATGACAGTTCCTAGAAAAAATTACCAGAATACCTGGAAGTTTCCAAATATTTAGGAATTTTGGATTTTTGAAGGAACTTTATGAGCCAAAACTGACACAATCATGAAATATCCCATAAAGCCCCAATATGCTACAAGAATTGCTAATTTTATTTTTATTGCTGAGAGTTGACTCCACTATAATGGCAAATTGAGTACTACTGCCCACCACTCTGCTTTCGATTTGACTATAATTCTGAGTGGAAGAAGGTAATTCTCACTCTAAGTATTATTTAAGAAACATACATTTTTGGCCAGGAAAAAACAAATCAGAAAAAGGAATAAATTAATGCTAGTGTGAGATTTTTTCCAAATGCATTGCCATCTAGGCACTAAGCAGACTGAAGTGGCATTCTGCTTGCTGCATGCCTCACCGCGACAAACCAGAACCAAGAACGCCATGGTCGAGGGACACAGCAGTTTCAGATGCAATACTTATATTCTATCATGACAGCCTCCCCTACAGCATTACATGCCTTAACCCTATGTGCTTGTTTTGCCTCAGTTTATGGCACTCAGCTTTCCTAAACTTTCAGAAGAGAGTGTTCTAGGTGAAGCCTACCACAAAAGTATCAACGGCCCTTAGTGTCTGCATGGTAGTTATGACTGACCCAAAAGAAAAACAAGCAAACCGAAAAAATCATAAAGACAACTTACTAATTTGTTAGCACGCAAAAGATTCTGCCTACTTCCTCAGAATTGATAAGGAAGCTTAGCCCTTAAGACAAATTTTATATCAGCTCTTGAGAACCTGCAATGTCAGTTTTCTTCAAATAGGTTAGTATTTATGCATACCGATGACTGTAAGCTTCCACAATGTGAAGCACAGTCAATAAATACCTTATTTTTCAGAATTTTTATTTAAGTAGACAATTATGTACTAGAATGACAAGAAAAAAATGGAGCATTTTGAAATATTCAAGTCATCTGCCATAAACTGAGTATGTTAGTCCACACAAAGATGACAATATTGTCAACTTCATCTCTGAGAAGAATATAGTCCAGCAGCCACGTTAACCTCTCAGTTACGGAGACAGTCATCTAACTGTTCTCTTGAGCATCATCTCTGCAAGTACAAATCCAATTCCCACACACGGGAACTCTAAGTCAATAACATATTACAAGTACAAATGCAAGTCTCGTGCATGTTACTCTAAGAGAAAATAGAAAACATTCATGACATTTTGAGATCACGCATTTATGGTGAAACTTTAAAATGAAAAAATATATATGAAGTTAACCATAAAAGGTCATAAGCTATAGAGCAATATTATTCAAGGACATTCTGTAGAAAGACAGAGTCTTTCCTGGTAAAATTAAAAAACAGACATTATGTAGGAACAAATTATGATATCAAGTGGTCTACAAATAGAAAAATCCATGGAAATTTATAATGAGAGTAACGATGAATGTACTCAGTGTTCCAGTTAAAGTCAAGTGGGCCATTTCACATAATGCCTTACAGTAAATATAACCAGGCCTTCATACACTATTATTTTTATTCCCTAACATACACGTACCCCTCAGGAATAAAAGTTTAAAACATTCAGACTCTTGGCTTGGAAACAGCATAACTTTTTTATTTGGTGCTAGTTAGAATCTGACCAGAATCACAAATTTCCAGAGACAAAATGGAAATAAGAAAAACAATATGGGAAAGGAAAAGGGAAAGGGAGAAATCAGTGAGACGCATTCAAAAGAAATATGGAAATATCACAAAAAACTATGTAAAAGTCCAAATTAATTTCAATTGCTATTTTACAGCCCAGTTCTATAATTTATGAACATCTTTGGCAATGTATCACACAGCCTTCGTTTTTTAAACAGCTTGCATAACTTAGTATCTTCAACACTAAGTTTTCCCCCATTTTACCCAGATCATTTATGAATATGCTGAACAGTTCAGACACTTTAGAGGTCTCTGTGGGACTTCACCAACCTGAAAGTCTTGCCAGTCACAAGACCAGTCATGTTCCTGCCATCAAGGCAAACTTGAGGCAGGCCTGCAAGTCACTAAGAGGAGCTACTCAACCCGAGACCCTCACACCTTGGTGCACTTGGACTCAACGCAACGGCCACGGCTACTGATGGGACATGGGAGGAGCCCACGCCACATGAAACATGTCTACTAGAAAAACACTTCCCTCCAGCAGAGCAGTTCACTGACAGCAGCTCAGCACTGCTGTCCTTCTCAACTACCTCTGCCTTGCACCGAGTTCAGAGGTGGGAGAGAGGCATCTCATGAAAGAGATGATGGTGCTGCATCAGGAGAAGCATGACATCAGTTTGAAGAAAGCAAGTCTCAGACCCACAGCACAAAGCTCTGAATTTCTAATCCTCATCTCAACACATCACTGACTCGGATCAACACACTTTCTCAACACAGACAACATCCTATTCTGAGATGTGGTCTAACACCTCTAACACCTTTTCAAGACAAAAAGCTGACAGAGAGAACTGGCCCAAGTTTTTTTTTACCTCAGTTTGTCAAAGTTATTTGCAACCAACCTAATCTGGGTTAACAGAACCACAAAAGTTGGACATGTTATCTATGGGTTGTGCTAAGCCTTCTCCTTACATTACAAAACACACATGGACAAATGCATACATAGCAACCAAAAGAAAAAGCACAGAAGCAGGATCCAACAGCCATAGAGACATCTCAATGGCAGAAACAGAGCTCTGGAACAACACTTTGAAAGAGATGCACACAAAAACTGTCATATAACTTCACAGGGAGAGATGTTTTAAGCGACTCCCACTGAAAAAACCCAATATATTCAGCACACTGAAATACTGTATTAGTTCTTGCACTTCACTCAGTCAGTAAGAACAAAAAATCTACCTAAAAATTAAGTAAAGCATCTTTTAACAGTACAGGAGAAGAAAAAATGGAGTATGCAGAGACAGGCACCACGTATTTAACTGTCCCACCTCCTGCCTCTAGCCTGCCACATGATCCAAGATGAGGACAGGCCCCATCATGTGCACCGACACAAGAATGATAAAGGGTAAAATTGGGAGAGAGGCACCACAACAGAGATGTGTCTATCCCAAAAGAATACAAAAATGCAGAACACATATCACTGTGCAAAATATTGTAAGGTAAAGAGTTATGAGAAAATCTTACCTGCAACATAGTCACCAAATCCGATAGTAGTTAAAGTGATAACCACAAAGTAAATTGCATCTAGTGTGCTCCAGCCTTCTATGTGCTTGAATATAACCGCAGGAAGAGCAACAAACAGCACGCAGCCAAACAGTATGAATATTATTGTTGAAATTATGCGAATCTTTGTCTGACTCACATTCCATTTCTAGAAAGGGAAAGGGAAAAAGAGGAAACCCATCGTTAATAAAACCACTGTACATATGCCCCTATCACCCACAGCGAGCACTACGTTGCTCAAGACAGTGCATTATAATTCCCAAACAAACAGGAAAATCAAAGCAGAGTTATTCTGAAAGGGTTTTCAAAGCAAACATGACTATCCTAGCAAACATTTGCTAGCAGGAAATCCAGAGCAGGGCTGGACTCTTCATTGCAGCCAGGTTTGTCATCTGGGTGAGCGGCATGTGGAGCATTATTAATATTAACAGCTGATCATGCTAGAGTTTTGAGTGGGCACTAAGTCGTTGAGTGAGCTTCAAGCAGTGCTTGTACCTGCTGTGTCTCTACTTTTTTGCCTCCACAAGTAACTGAATTAAAAAGGTGAATTTTAACCATATGGTTCTCTCTAATCAATTAGCTGGTTAAACAGAACCACAGAAAATAGAGCTGGAAGGGATGTGAAGAGACCACCTCTTCCCAACCTGCCCCACAACAGAAGCAACCCCACCGTAGCCACTGCAGGCATATTACTGGCCAGGCAACACGTGATCATGCTGGACTGTTCTTGTCATCAGCAAGTTTTCCTAATGCTTAACCTGCATCTCATCTGCTTCAGTTAAACTCTACTATTTACAGTCTTATCCAAGACAAACAAAGAAATGGCTACTTTGCTCTTTCCAGCAAACTTTTACAGGTGTTTTCTTACAGTCATATGTTCTTTATACCAAATAAATGCATTTCTTTCAGTCTTTCTTCACCTGTCTGTTCTTGTTGCTATCTCTTGGCTCCAGCAAACTAATCCACGTTTCGTTAGGTGTTGTACTCAAAACCACATATTAAAAAAAAAAAAAATCACAAAATAGGATGGAAGGATCCTTTCTTATGCTTTGCCTATTTACACTCCTCTTCACACTTGTAACTATGATGTATGCTTTTTCACAGCACTATGACATTAATCCATGTTACCTTATAAGCCCCTGGAGTCCTCAAAACATTTCTACAAAATTGCATCTAGGCAACTGTTTCCTGACATGTAACTGCATATTTTATTATTCCGTCATATAGTACTTTGAATTTGTCCTCCTTGAATAGAATCAGACTGCTTTTCAAAATTTTCAAGAGCATTTTGAATTCTAATTCTGTTCTCCAACTTTTAGTTCTCTCCCCAGCTTGAGATAATCTGTAGATTTAATGAACCAAGTCCTTCATCTGTTGTGTAAGCTATTAATGCAATTTTTTTTAACTGTACCAAAGCTAGAACAGACCACTGCAGAGTCCCATTTCACATGCCCTGCCAATTTGACATTTTTCCTCTCAGTACAGTTTTCCAAAGAAAGAGCTTTCCATCCATCCAAAGGATGCTGGTTCAACTTAAAGGAAGTAAGGGATTGCAAAAAACTGGAAACTTTCACAAAAGGAGACCAAAAATGAAATGAAACTGTTCATGATATATGTTTTCTTGTATTTAAGTTTAGTGCCAATAGAAACTATGATGTTTTACAGTCAGCATGACCAAAGTCCACCTTTTATAACCCAAATCACAGTAGCAGCTTGGGTTACGGCAACATGAAATGCCCTCCTCTGAGTCAGTGTCTCCCAGTTCTTTTGGAGAACTAGCAAACAGAACAAGGGAGTGTTTCAGGAAGCAACATATAGATCAGCATTTTCATTCCAAGATTGCCAAAAGTGGGCAAGATGCTGCTTTTTATGTTGGGGCATTCTTGTTGTAGGGACAGGTCCATTATAAAAAACAAAACCCATTATCCCTATGAGTAACAGGCTAAGAGACACACAAATTGGTCTCAAATCTTTTGTACTTTTAAGTAAAAAATAAAATTCCATTACAAAAACCAGAAAGTATAAAAATAAAATGTTCCTATGGAATGTTCTTGCTTTTTTTAGACAAATCTCAATGGAAATGGACGTTATTCACCAGTAACTTGTCTGGACTTGAACTGATGTTTCAAAGTCAAAAATATCTGCCTTTTCTTAAAAATCTTTCAAGCTTGTATTTACCTATTGCATAAGACTACTCACCACAGCCCCAGTTTGCTTTGATTCAAAAATAAAGCCATAGCAGACCCTTCCTATATAGAAAAAGTGTCCTGCATGCAAGATCAGGGCTTGCTGCAGAAAAATAATCCTTCTGACACTTGCATTGCTGATGTGAACAGCTACAGAGTCAGGCTGCTTACTAACTAGTCACTGGATATGACATATTCTACATATCAAAAGATAAATACTATTTCATACGTGCTTTGAACGTTATATAATAGTTAAACTTACAATATTTTATTAAAGGTTAATAAAACACCTAAATAATTTTATTGTTTCATTATGCCATTTATTCTATACTTCAAAAGTCTCAGTAAATACATTTTTAATAATTGCATTAGTCAAATACAACCTTAATAAAACTTTTCTGTGTGTGAAACAGACTAATCAAATCAAGTTCCTCTGCTAGAATCCAAGGCATTTGGTTGTTAAGGGCTGGCTATAGCTGAACTTTATCAATACCTGCACAAGCTTCTAGTCTGTTTGACAGGCTTCTTCCTCTACTGAAGCTGTGCCACTTGCATGAATAATCAAAGATTGGTAGCCACAGAAAATGAAGGGCATGTACCTCTAGGCTGTGCTAAGCACTTCAGCAGAAGATGCTGAAAATACCTTAAATGGCAAAACATCCTACAGCCTAGTGGGGAGACCACAAAGAGGAGTCCAATGTCAGGGAAGCACCATCAGGCTCTGTACCATTTTGGCTGTCCTGCTTCTGTGAATGCCCAAACCTTTAGTCACCTACAGACCCGTAAATCTGGAAATGTAGGTGCTTACATACTGTAGGCATTTCCTCAGGTATGATGGCATCTGAGTAGAGATTTGAAGAATTGTGACTTTTAGACTCAGACACCAAACGTCTTCTGTGAATCATCTCAAAGCAGCAGCAATCATTTCCATACATTACCCCTACAGCTCCACTCTTCCATCTCTGAGTCACTGTTTTCCTACCACAATCTATATGACAACCTTTAAAGGTAAAGATCAGAGCAAGCTTAGGAGTATTATAAGGGCAAAGCAAAAATAAAACGGTTTGGATCTTGTTCCTCTTCCCAACCATAATTATTGGAGAAAATGTTGGGCTTCATTCAATTCTCAATTGGAGGGGTTCAATAACACGTTCAGACTTTGCAAAGTTCTTCCTACCTTTTGCTAGACATCTGGTTACAACGATGAGCTATACCCTGTTTTTCAGACTTTCCATTTCACTTGTTAACTTCAGAACAAGAAGCAGCACAAAGAACAAGGCAGTCAGCATACTCAGCACAAAGAACAAGGCAGTCAGCATACTCACAACAAAGGTATCTTCTACTTTGGCAATTCCTTTTCCAAATATTGTCCCTAGTTGATCTCCAACACCAGCCAACAGAAAACCGAACAGAGGAATTCCCAGTAAGGCATAGATGATACAGAATATCTTTCCACCTTGTGTGCGTGGGGAGATGTTTCCAAAGCCTAAATTACAAACAACTTGAGATGTTTAAGAAGTTACATATATTACATTAGACATTTTAAAAGGACTGCAGGAACAGAACAGTTAAAAACAGGTCCCACTAGGTTAGCCATATGACACAGCAAACATCGTCAAAAATCAAATTAAAGTATAGGTCACAATCCTCTCTGAGCTAAAATTAAAACCTCTGCACAATTCACCAACTTATTTTATATTGTATGTTTACTGTGGAGAAGAAACTCTGAGTTCGCTTTTTTTTTAATAAAAGGCAGCTTTTCTCATTTACTACTTGCAGTTAATACCAATTGGTGAAGATATGCCTTAGCCTCTGCTACCTGGAAACGTCTATTACTGGACTTGTAATTGGCAGGCTGCAGTACTTGTAAACAAGATACCCAATTTTCCTTCAGACGTGCTGTGTTTCAAAGTGAAGCAGCCTAAAAAAACCAAACCACTTGGATGAGCAAAACAGGGATTTCTAGAATAAATGGGACTGCTTAGAGTCTTCATTATTAAACGCTTTGGTTCTTTCAGTGTTGCAAACAAAGCTTTGAGAAACAGTTTACAGTTCACGGCTCTGTCCACTTGAAAACAGAAATAATTTTGTCTTCACTGGCTTGTGCAAAAGAGCACCTTGATATGCCTGTGACACCTGGATTGCTGCTGGTCCACTTAAAATGGAGAAACTGGAATACAAAGAGCACAGTCCCCAGCATCTGCTAAATACCCTCAAATGCATATCCCAGGATTGGTATTATTTTAATGATTTGGCCAAGGTGGCGTAGGCAGAACCCTACAGACAAGTTTCATGAGCATCAGTCCTCCGTTTTAATTCAAAGGTTTCTCCTCCAAAGGATCACTCAAGTTTTTGGTGAGTAGTAACAGTAACACCCCAGCATGTTGATGTTGTTTCACTTTTCAGCACAACAGTGTGCACTTTGAAGGAGGCCAGAAGGAGAACTTGTCAGAAAAAGGCTTATTTTCCATGGAGAAATTAAATAAAAGCCTTTTCGAAAAAAAATTACCTTTTTGGTAGAAAAAAATAACTTTTAAATAAAAAGTAAAATATTTTAGCCAGTAATTGAGAAATTTGTTTCTTAATGTCTTAAATTTTGCCTGAGAGATACTTTTCATGTACACAAAAACCATTTTATGATAATCCAATTTTCCTGGGAAAAAGCTGATACACAAATCTTATCAGTTCTATTGAGAACTTGCAATGTCAGTTTTCTTTTTAAAATAGCTTAGTATTTATGCACAATGTGACTGTAAGCTTCTACAATATAAAGCACATTTCATTAATATCTCAGCTATTTACGAGAATTTTTATTTAAGTATTTTGAGCATGTTGGTTTAACATACAGATTTTCTTAGTGAAACTTATCGTAATTTTTTGTTCTGCTCTCATGTAGGTAAGCTACACCAAAGCTCTGTTGTCTCCTGTGTACTGAAAGGAAAAAGTTTTGACAAAGCTGTCCCTCACTCAACTTTTTTAAAATAAAAATAAATCACATTGGAAATACATTTTACTCCTAGATATTTTGCCCTATTCTCAGTTTCCAGAGAGTAATCATGCAAACAATAAATGCAATGTTGACAGAGTTCAGTTAGATTAAAAAAAAGTTTAAAAGTTGATATTAAAATCTTCCCCAAATCATGACTAATAAGCCCTGTCAAACTAAAAAAGGACAAAATTACAGGAAATATCATCAATTACAGGTTGTGGAGTCCTCCAACTTTGTAAATTTTCCCTGCACTAATATAATGAAAAGAAAAGCCTGACTCAGGCAAGTGGAATGAAGTCACAGTGCCTTTAGTCCAACCTAGTATTCTTCCCTAACCCAGAGCCAGGGCTAAAATTACTGATTATAATAATTCAGGAAATTTCAGCTCCATTGAGTTCACTCTGTCCCTTCATGCATGAGGCAGAAAAGACCCTTGAGTTTTAAAATAAAATTAGCTCATCACCAACCAAAAAGGGACAAACAGATCCAAGCTACTCTGTTGTCATAAACATGCCTGTTTATGCATCAACAGGAGCTTGAATAGTTGCCAGGGTGTAACTCCTGAGGGGTCTTAATGCAATTCAGAATCAGGAGTCTGGATACACCAGATTTATAAAACTCATACTAGGGGACCTGGAAATCATTCTCCCTTTTTTGGTTTACGAACTGTACTCACTTGCTCTGCCAAAGTGGTGTCTCGTAATGGTGACAAAATACCAGCCCAGCGAAGCACATGCCAAGCAGGCAGTTTTGCTCGGTTAGCTTCATAAAGCAAACTGGCATTTTCCATGCATGCCACAGCTATTAGAGACAACTGCTGCTGCAGCATACTTCTCATCTGCTGTTAATCGGTACGGGGACACGAAGTTCGCGTTCAGCTCTATGTATTCTCCTCCCTAAATCACGAGCCATGTCTTGCTCAAGAAAAGGGTAGTGCTTCACTTGACTTCTACCCTCACAAATTGTTGCTTTTCTTCCTGAAAAATGACAAATGCTTTTCTTCTATAAATGACAAAAAGGTCTTGTATTATTTATTATACTTTTAAAAATATCTCACACATTACTGGATAAAATAATATTCCAACAGGCAGTAGTTTATCTCTGTCCAGATGCTCACCGCAAACCATGGCGCACTCATGATAGGATGTGCTTTAGTGAACTGATCTACCAAGGGGTTTCCATCACACATTAATCATATTTCCTACAGTGTCATGTTTCATAACAGTCTGCTGCTGTACACCACAGTCTACTTCACGAGTTACACAAATTGTCCTTACATTCTACTCTTGGTTTCTCCAGTGAAAAGCTAATCCATCATTTATGCAACGGGAGAGGAAACATTTATAGTTCATACGGTTGATGCAATTCCTGAGGGTTTTGTCTCAGAAAAGTATTAATGCTTTCTTTAAAGAAAAAAAAATCAGAAGAATCCTGCTGCTAGCTAAAACCAAAAGGAAAACTTCATTTTGGGCACTGTGCTTGGAGAGGAGCACACAGCGACAGGAATGCCACCGCATATCCCTGCGTACCACCCAGCTCTTCTCCACGTGCAGGGCAGGAACGCCTGGCACCACTGCAGCAGCTCCCTGGCACGGAGTCGTCGCTTCCGAGTTGCCACTTCTGCTCCAGAGGCTGGCATACAGTCTGTCTACGACTGTCTTGCTCACTGAGAAACCTGGGGGAATCAGCCACATCACACCATGCTCTCTGCCCCCTCTTCCCTCCCAGCTGTTCACCTAGAGAAGATGGGGACGGCACACACTAATTGTACAAGCAGCCTCAGTATCTCAGTTACTTTTCACGCCTTCAGTCCTGTGCAGTTTCCTCTGGTTCCACTAAGTGGTGAGTTCCTAGAACCAGTTGGTTCCCCATTACAACCGATACACTTGCTTTTGAACATGGAAATTAACTAAGCACTTGATTTAAACTTGCTAAATTTATTGGAATGTTTCTCTCAAAGAGCTTTTAACCAGTGCTGTCTGCAACAAATAGTACAGAGTACAAAATGTAACTTTCAGAATGGGATCATTTCACCCAAGATAATGTCAGTACCATTTTCAGACTGTCCCTCCCCAATGCACCCCCTCACTCCACTTTCATCACCAGGAGCACAAAATGCCTCCTAGTTCTACCAAATCCCTTTCAAGTCCAGCTAAATGCTTAGCATGCCTTTAATGCCCAAAGGACTTTGTGCATTTAGAATACGTTGTCTCTGACAAGCAACTGTGGACAAGAAATGCATTTAAGAAGGAGCTTCCAGTAACCCCTGCGTGAATTAAGAATAAAAGGCCATTGTAAATACATTGTAACTAATTGCTCCATTCAACAAAATAACATATTCCATAGTTTCAGCTCTGAAACTTACAGCCTCCAAGATTCAAATCAGATTCAAAGGGAACCTCAGTCCCTTTGGTCAGCTATAGAAATGGAAGCAAGAGTATGGTAAATGAAAAGGAAAAAAAACACCAAGAGTCTTTGTAGGAATTTTTTTAATTTCCATGTCTCCTTTTTTGACATATTTCTGAGGATGAAAGTGTCTAACTTTTCCAGGTGAAACAGATTTGCTACTAAGTAGAAATTAGTAACTTTCATAACTATAAATATATTATCGCTTTTGAGCAAAACAATGTTTGACATTTCAATTTCTAGTTGGTTTTCCCCCTCTATGACAAATAGGTTACATTGCAAATATGGAAATGCTTGAAATGCTAGAAATTCTCATACAATTGACAAGACACGCTTTTGTTCAGATGAGAACTAAAACTGTCTTTGCATTCAAGCTTTCATAAAAAGGAAGACTGGCAACTAATTTCAAAAAATCTAACTTCTGTTTTAAGTAGAGAAAAAGATCCTTTTGCTTTCTAGTTAACTGGTACATCAGTCTTTCAGAAAGCTCTTTTAGATCCACATTTTCAAAGTGGAGTTAGAAGAATAGAGACTCCAAGTGAATATATTTTCACAGAAAATTCCTAGACAAAGTAGGGCATCTACTGAAACTAGCTGGCTGTAATTAAAGTATTTCTCATATGAGAGATTATAGGTGCTTTTGAGAGTTCTAGGACTAGATTTTACTTGCAAAATCGACTGGAAGAGAGTGTCACCGCTTATGATTCATTTATATCAAATAGCTCAAGTGGGATTGAAAGGTCTGGGGAAGGTTTGAAACGTTTTCTTTCCAAACAAGAAAATGTAAATTCAAATACCAGTAAATGTTTTCTCACTGTTTTTGACATACCTCAGATTACACAAGACATCATTCACCAGGTAGCAAACAAAGTGAAAATTATACTGAAATAATGTCATATAATTTGAGATATGAGAAACTACTCCCAGCTGTAGGTTTGAATATGTGGGCAATTGATGAAACAGTTCAATACTGAAAGATAAACGATCTGGTGCACGCATACCCTTAATTGCACAAAAATGGATTACAGAAACTTGACACTGAGAAGACTGCGGAGACTCGGAGGAAAGGCTGAGCTCCTGGCTGCTGAATCCCGTGAGGCCGGAGCCAGGTGAACCAGCTGCCATGCCCTCGGCTTCAGCCACCGGACACTGTGCGCAGCTGGCACTGGTATTGCCTTAAGTTCACATCCACCCCGAACATGCAGCTCAATTACAGTGATTACCCTTTTCAAAGGGCATACGTGTGTTTTGATACTGAATGTCAAATTGATTTTAAGAGATCAAAAGATGCTTCTTCCAGGCCCCGAGGAGCTATCTGACGAAATCTTTATGAAAGGTACCTCATTGAATTTCCGGTAGCTATTCCCCTGTGGAGAGCAATTTGGGCTCAGGAGATTAGCATTTAAATACATGTCTGTCCATGCCCATCAGTGCCAAGGCAAAGATATGCACTTATTCACAGATAAATAAGATATCCCTTTTAGCATAAATAATGGTCTGGACATAATCATTAAACAAAAAGACAGTACATGCACCCATGCTGGCTATGTGGAAATCTCTGCACGCACTGCAGAAATACTAAAACTTGCATGTTCATGTTCGCTGTGTGGAAACCTCTGCGTTTTTACACTGATGCCCTTTCCTTTCCCCTTCTTAACTCTGTCCTACACTCCAAAGTTTGACATACTTGTGTATACCTGTGTCATATACACATATACTTGCAAATAAATACTTCAGGGATTTTATGGCTTTGGTTAGTATAAGGGCATTTTCAATCTTCCATGTGAATCTCCTCCCAACACTGAAGTAGCTAGAAAATTCCTATTCCCCTTTTAACAAAGAGGTAACTGAAGCACAGAGGGAAGGAAAGTCCAAAATTCTCTATATCATTTAGGTCCGTAACTCACACCAAATCTGTGGCTGAGAACTATGCAATCACATTACATTGACCCTTAACTAGGGAAAGTTTGGCATCTCAAGTCCTCAAGAACCTCAGTCAAGCTTGTTCGAGGCCACACAGAAATCTGTTGTGAATATTTACAAAATCTATGGACTCCCCTTCTGTCAGGGCCAACACACATGCACATGTGCACGCACGTACGTTCCTGAACACAGTGCAAGAGAATTTGAAGGCTGAATAAGAACAAAGACTATTTGCAAATCTGAATACTTGGATGAATTGAATATGAATACCCTTGCAGTGAAAGCACAATATTTCTGTGTTACATATATACATGAATTTTTCACGCATGCACATACTATAACTGTATCTTGTAGCCATTGCGGGCATGCAGCTAATGCTCCTCCTCCAAGTTAATTTTCCAGTTTAAATTTAAATACTTTTCTGTACATGCAATTGATGAAATTGCTGCATGTATCTTGCTGAAGGAAGTGCCCTGTGCAGTAACAAAGGGGTGAAGGTGCCTCTGTGTTAAACTGCACTCTGCTATGAAACCGAAAATCTCTGCTTTACAGAAGTTAAGTGTAATTTCTTTACTAGTCTCTATAGCTTCTAGAAGCCAGTTCTTACTTGGTTTAGTCAGTGATTTGGGAATGATGTTGTCCCAAAGTACTGCTGTTTACTTAATATCATTGCTCAGCACAGCACTCCCTTTGGTATTATCTGGATTCCAACCTACAAATTTCTGATTTTTAGCACTAATCCATAATTCTGTACCACAGAAATATCAATATATTATTTTGAAAGTTGTAATGTTCTGGCTCAAACCTGAAAAAAGACGTTTTATCAAAAAATCCTCTCAATTATAAGGTATAATTTCTTTTTCAACTATGAATAATAACAGAAAAACCTAGACTGACATTAATAAAATGTGTAATATTCAAGAATTGACAAGACAGAGGCTGATCTCCTTTCAGTCATTTCTTTTCATCCGCGTTCTGTGGGAGCAGTAATCAAATCAATAAAACTTCCTTTAAAAGAACAGCCTATAAATATTCATGGAAAATAAGTTTCCTTCAAGTCAAAGTGCTGTGCTGGAAAGGTGAAGGAGCATTGTAAGGAAAGTCTCTGTATGGATGCAGAAGCTGTTGCAGTAATAACTCACCTTCAGTTGCTAAGGCAATTTCTCGAGGAACTGGGTAATAATTGTTAAAAAGCTTTTAAAAGCTTAAACATCAAACATCAGATAGCTCTGCCTCCCCATACAGGTTCTTCATTTCAGTCAGCTGTCACTTTGCCCAGTGAGGAGTACCTACTTCTCATCAGTAGTAGGACTTCTGTCCCTTTTTCAATTATTTCTTTTTTGTTATTACTTGCGTTAATTTTACCTCCGATTCTTATTCTAGCAAGATTGAATCAGCTCCAAAACCCAAAAACTCCCACTTGCCTTTTTCCTTTATGCGAAATTGCTCCATGGGAGCGAGATGCCTGGCTAACACAGCTAGCAAAAACATAATGTACTTTAAAGTAAAAAGTTAATGGTTCACAATATCATAAAACTTTTACTACCCACATATTCTTAAGTGTAAACACGTATAAATGTGACAAAGTGACACTTGTTCTGCACCAAAGTCATGAACAATATCAGTGTAGATAAAATACATTGATACAGGCGATCCACAGAAAACCAAGAATTGTGAATTTTAGACCTACTGCCAAAAACCATCTATGAACAATTTTTCCAACACTGCGACTTTAATGGAGATCTGAAATAATTTTTTTTCTAGAGTTTGGGGGCTTTCTTTTAACACCTTTCCTGTTTGTTCCCTATAAGCAACTGAAGAAACAGGTTTGGTTTTTTTGTTTACAAATAAAGCAATTCTTGGTGCTGGGTAAAAGCAAGCTCTTGCTGGCCTCTCCATCCCAAGTACAAAGCAATCCCGCTTTCCAGCAGAGTTAAACCATATCCTGCCTGTACATGCTTGTCTTCCCTACAAATAATAAAACATAGCAAAAGTGTTAGCAAATTAAGGACTATGGCAGACTTATAGCAGCAAATGGGACGTGAACAGCTAAAATATGTGTCTCCAGCACTTGTCCTTTCTCTCTAGGAGCACTGCTATTCCCAGAGGCGAGGACATCCAGCTTCTCTTGTGAAACACGTTCTGTGCCAGCACAGCTATTCTGTAAACGCACCCCGGTTTCGGTGAAGTCACAGATTTAAAACAAGAACTAAAGATCCCATAATCCTACAGTCAGCAGACTCAGACCTCGGATCCTGTTAAGCTGACACAACTGGCCAAAATGAATGCAGGTACCTTGACCTATTAGGTAAGCTACAGCTTTCTTTGTGGCATTAAACTTTTCTTCATGCATCCTATTTCACCTTAAGAGAACTTTCACCGGGTCAGTGTTCAAAAATGCAAATATTTTGCCTCATCAGTTTTTTGCTGTATGTCCTGTATCTATTCTTGCTTATAAGCTACACATACACAGCCCATATATCCAGATCATTTCCTCTGAATCAGAGATAGGCAGCGAAATTCTGGGGAAGAGCGAGCAGTCCAGGGTAGATGGGAGGCAAGGAGACTGCCGGGAAAGAGAACCTCCCCCTTTGCACATATCTCAGTACACAATTGCATAATCTTAGACAGACAGGTAGGAAGGAGGGCTCCTTAAGAGAAAAAAATTATATATATACACACACACAGACGTTATTTTGCACATAATGTCAAATAGCTGAGTACTATATTACTAATAAAAAGGCCTCTTGACACAGTTAGTCCTAACATATACCAGCATATTAAGAAACACAATTTCCCCAAAAGAGTCGAGGTTAAAAAAAGAAAGAACACTACGAACTTTCCAAAAAAAAAGCTCTGAAGATTTTTATTCATAGTATTATTTTCTTTAAAAAGAAAATGAGAGGTTTTTTTATCAGTGAGGCTCACCAAGTATCTGAAAGTTGAGGTCATTCTCCAATTTCTTTTTTTTTTTTTACCTGGAGTGATCTTTAAGATTAGGACTAACGTGGAATCTTAAAAACAGAAAAAAATGAACCACCATGCATAAATAACCTCTACTGAATTTACGTTTTGGCTTCTGGCTACTTGTGTGTTATATTCCTGATTCAGCAAACCAAGCAACATGCTTAACTTCAAAAATGTTTAAATTTATCTCTATTCAGGTAACATTTAAATATCTGAAAGCATACTCATTCTGTCAGCATATACACCTGCAAAGATGAACAAGCATATATACTTTTGAAAAAGAAATTCTTTACAGATTTTCAATTGATTTTCAACACTGTCGTGATGTGGCAGAAATCAATCCTGGAAATCATGCTGTCACCAGCGCTTTAATTTCCCAGAATTTCACACTATATATCAAAAATCTTTTGTTATAATGTCATTATCCAAGCAATTGAAGAAAGTGTAATTATGAGACTGCAAAAATATTTAAAATCCTACAAAGGAGCAGGAATTAATTTCTGCTTCCACAGTTTTCGATTTTTAGTGACTTAAAACTGTGCAGGTGTGTGGGTTTTTGCTCTGCAGTGAGAGCGTTTCAGCAGAAGGCAGTGGAAGATGAGCACTCTGCAGCTCACCAGCATCCCGCCAACCCTCAGTGCAACTCCATGTCTTCACCCAAGCCACTTGGTGAGCTGTCGCTCTGGAGATTCTCACTTGATTCTTTGGCAAAGAGAGAAGTCTAAAGATGGGGATCTATAGAAAAGAATAAAGGTAAGTTTCTCATAAAAGTTTGTGATTCTAACCAAAAGTTCCTAACAGAGCAGTGACTGAATATAAAATTGTCTCTGTGCATGCTGTAAAGCCATTAAAAAGATTATCACGCAGTGCAAAATAAATTCCAAAGTTTGTGCTTTTAGTACACTGAAATATTTTGGGTTCACATCCCCAGCTTGCTTTTGAAAGAAGCCAATGAGATTTACAGTGGACAGGAATTTCAGCAAGTAGCAAAATCATGAGCAATCATTTCCTTCACACCTTACTTTTAAATACATAGGCTATGATTTTTCTTTTACAAAGAGGAATCTTTTAGAAATCTCTAATTACCTCACCTGCACATAGGAAAACAATTCAAAATGGGACAGAATACTTCATGAGACAGAGAACAAGGCTTTTGGCTAAAGGTCTTAAATTTATATAATCTTGCATTTCAGTTCACAGGGGGAAAAGAAACACTAAAATAAATATATATAAAAATTAACCACGTGTCAAGATACTTCTCAAACATTATTTCACTTCTTCCCCTACCCTCCAATGCCCTGAGCTGGAATATGAATAGCTAAGTTAATGTAGACTAAGCCATCTGACTCTACAAACAGAGCCCTGAGTCTTGCTTGGACTATGGGATATGTAAAGTCTCCTGAGATCAGGTGTGAAATACAGTCTCAGTTTGACCAAGCACACCAACTAAGAGTAAAAAATTAATTATTTATTAAGCAAAGGGAAAATCAAAAGAAAAGTAACTTGAGAATTTGACATCTAAAAAGCTCAGATCATCAGCTCAAACATTTAAGGCTCCTCTCCCTGATGGCTGTGAGGCACAAGGCACAACCTGTCTCTTCCCTGGCCTTCCCAAAAGGCCTCCCGGTATTCCCCAACCTCAGATCCTTGAGGAGACTATCAGCCTGCTGCCCTATTTAAATCTAAACTACTTGAGGGCATTTCACACCCCGCAGGGTGAAGCCCTTTGGTTTCTCCATCCTTTGGTGTCTGACAGCCCACATGAAAGCAAACAACAACTCGGGAAAGACACCAGAAGCAAACCAAGTCCTGGGTTGCCTTACCGCTGCCAACCAGTAAAATGGAGTCAGAAAAAGAAAGAGCATCACCTTTGGGGACTGCATATTGGTGTCTTTCAATATAAATAAAAGTTTTAGGTTTAATGGATGCAGGTTTGATCTAGTTCCTACTTTGAACAAACAATTTCACCCTTATGCCAGCTTTAAAACACAGAAGCATCAATTTACGTTTTTCTCTGTCTCCTTAAGCGTCAGTACATCTTGTAAAAGCAACAGCTCCCTTTTCATCAAAAGCACGATATCTCTTTGAACCGAAAGACAAGGAAAACCGTTTCCTGAATAAAATAATATTGTTTCTCTTCCCATAAAACATGAAAGCATATAGAGATATGGACAGCACAGCAGTTACGGAAGCTAAGGACAGTAAATCTTAATGACTTTTAAATAGGACTATTCCTGGTATGAGAAGAGGAGTGTTACATTCATGAAAGTATACCTCATGCCCTTGTTCAACCTTAAAAACTAAAAGAGTAAGACTGAGGTAAGAAGAGTAATATTCTTCACAGTATTTTAGCAGATAGCATATATTGATATTAATTTTTCTGTTGTTATTATAGCATTCTGAAATGCATTGCAGAAGAGAACATGTTAGTTAGCCTCACTAAAGGACACTACTACTCCATTACTACCAGAAATAAGCAAATAGTAGCTCAGACTCATCCGTAATTATGGGGAAGTGTCATCATTATTTTGGCTGCTGTGAATTCCATACTAGTCACTCCAGTTTGACATACAAAGATGCATGGAATTTAGAATTCCCTAGGCTACATTTCAGGAAAAAATCCTGTATAGGGAAATAAATCTGCACTCGTTTTCTTAAAATGCATTTTGTCCTTTCACACAGAAAATATTTAGAAGGTTTTTTACCATATTCTGCAGCAGTGTTCATAACCTGTCTTTGAAGATCTGAACTGGTGTTAAGTTTAAGCGTGTTTCTATTCCTTTGGGCTTTTAAGTCACTTATGGCATTTAGTAAATATTTGTGTGAACAAAAGCTATATATGTAAATTGTTGTTTGCAAGCATTTCCATCCTGAACAGGTGTTTGTGCTTATTTCACACACCATCCTGATGGGACAATGTGAAAACTCAGACATCAAGAGTCTAGGTTAATACAAGAGTATTACTCATCATACTTTTGCCTACCCCCTCCAAAGGTTTCCATTTTTATTTAGGAATATATGATCCTGAAAAATCACATGAACATAACTAAGACTGTCTACGTTGAAGGGTTTATAAGAAGCCAAATGCTGCGAATTAGTTTCTTCAAATTTGTTGGCAAATAACAGCTAATTTTGCAGAAGCCTGAATAACAATCACAAACAGAAAACAAAACAAACAAAAATGTATACTTTCCCCAATCCATATTACATTCTTTACATTCAGCTTACACAAGGAAATTAGAGTAGCTAGTTTGTGTCCAAATATGTAAACAAAATATACTGTCTCCTATTTAATTTATATGGAATTATCATGGAAAGATTACTACTCAAAACATTTTGTAACTCCAGGTGCTTTTGCTTACAGGATCTCATTTTCCTCAAGCAACCAGAATGGAACCTAACTGGGATGATAACTGAGAAAACAGTGAATGCTTTAAAAAAATCCCACTCAAAGCCTAAATTAATTGGTTTACACTACAATTGTCTGATCCTACTGGACACTATTAATTCAAGAGAACACCATAATCCTCTGATTATAACAATTAATTTTGCAGCAAGTAATTAAGTATCATAAACTGAAGCCTAACGATTTTTATCTTGCTTTAACAAGGATTTCTTTTCTTGGACCAGAAATATTTGTAAGAGCAATCTGTGTCAGTTTGGTATCTCAGCTTCATCTGTCAACACAAAAATGGGAAACAAGTTCTTTGTTGCCATTTTGTTTTTTCAGCATAGCTCTGACTCTTGGTAGAAAAAGAACCATCAAATGAATTCTTTATGTTTACAGACAAACAGACCACGAATAAATGAAAGCTAAATTATCATATGTGTATTCGTATTGCCAAAGACTCGGTGGGATTCATTAGCGTAAGTCTTTTGATTCCCTTCTTTAAGTGATCATGTACAAATGTTACAATATTTATCATCTAGCATTTTAAGTTTTTCCACACCAAAAAAAGGATCTTTCGGCTCTCAGCTGGCAACTAAAACACTAATGAAATCCTTACTGCATCCCAGGTGTTAAAGTCAAAAGAACTTATGCACCACATTTTTTCTCCTCCAAATAAGGCCACAAAATTAACTGCACAGGTTTCTGTGGTCCAACATACATTAGCTCCAATCAAAAGGATGAAACTCGGGGACTTGGGAAGTTTTCCATACTATAGTTCCTGAAATCGATCTAAAGTAGGACTTTAGTATTCAGAGCATAACAAAAGTGTATTGCCACCACGCAAGAAAGGGGAACGTCCCATACAGCAAGAATTATAAGTGAATTAATAGCAATAACTGTTCTTCCAGGTGGGACTGTTGGCAATTTAGGTTACTTGGTAGGTAAATACTACAGCACTACATACATTAAAATACATTCAAATTATGAATAATCAGACTAGCAATATTGTTTCTAAACAATTCTATGTAAATTTAATTTACAATTAGGGCTACAGTTCAGAAGGGTCAAAATAGATAAAAAGTTTTGAACAGAAATATATGCCTAATGAAATACCTAGAGATAAACTTATTCTCAAAAGAAATACTGTTCCCAAATGCATTTTTCTACTAGAATAAAATGGTTATATATGCCTTCTAGAGGAAGCCACAGAAGTAGAACTGAATGATTCAAAGCTGTCTCTAATTGGAATAGCCGTTATGAAAATAAGTAGACATAGGACTCGAGTGCAGCCACGCTCAGAAAACAGAGAATATACAAAGATTCTACATAATAGCATCCTATCCCTTCCGTGTCTTCAATTATATTCACGTAGCATACACACAAAAAATTAATTAGGTGCAACAGATGTGCCTTTCCTTCTTCATCCTCACTTCAAGAAAATTGCTCCAGACATTAGCTTGTACTAAATCAAAGTGCTCCAGAAATACAGTAACAGTTATTTTTATGAATGCATATTGGTGCACTTAAATAAGTAAAGAAGAAATGCTCTTCCAAAAAAAAAATATTAAGACTAAGCTTTGAACACTTCTGCCTTCAGGATCCAAACATACAGGTTAGAAATACATGCAGACAATAATGAAAATAGACCAAATCATGAGTTTGCATACAAAGAGCCAAGCTCATATCTCTTGAAGTGAAAAAGAGCAATTAAATTTTAAAAATCAGAATCTTCAAAGTGGGTACATAACAACCCTCAAAAAAAACACGTACTGGACAGAGTTTTGGAAGTGAAATTTCAGGTTATCTATTCTGATGAGATGCTTAAGTACTTGGATATCGTAAGATGTTGATCATGAAATACATGAATCACCTTCCTTATCTTAAGATTTTTGCCAATTAAAAATGCAAATCCAGTACAAGAATAGTATAACAGTTTTCCACAGATATCTCTAGAAAACAATCTACCTTTGAGATTAAGTATATTTTCAGATGTGTATTGACAAAAAAAAGTTAGAACCATTTTAACTATATATTTAACCATCTCAAAATAGGTAACACCCCTCCCAATTCTTCTCCAGGCAAAGACCATATTGCAAACTGGAAATAAGTGCATTCAATACTACAGAGACAGTAACTGGCTCTATATACCACAATTCTTTCTCTGCACATCTTACAAAATCTACTGCATATGACTAAGCCACTTGATGCTGCCTCTTCTATCCTGAACAATAGCCTCCAGATGCTCATTTTCATATATCAGTAGAACTGGAGGGGAAAAAAAAAATTATAAATCTGGTGTCTGCAGTGGAGAAATACAATCTGCGTTTAACAGAAGCTGGCATAGAGCTTTTCAGTGCAGCCCTCTCTTCAGCTAAAAACTACATTGTGTGCCTCAGCTGTGCTGTACAACCCTGAGCTCATAAACTCTTGGTAAACACTATGGAGTCCTAATAAACATCTAGCGCACAACCAGTCTTTCCTACAGCACTGTTATCATAATTTTGGTGAACTGAGAATCTAGAAACTACCACACAAACTGAACATTCAATTGAACAATTTAGGCTAGGAAATACAGGTTTCCACATAAAAATATCCTCAAAACTTCAAGTTTTCTCTAGTCAGTAGATCATCTTTGCACATGGTGGCATTTAGCCAACAAAAAAATTAATTTATTTTCTTATTTGGCATCAGTATTTTAGGATGCAGGCCTGCCTGTAACAATGGTGGAAGACTAGGAGAAACTGAGCAAGTGATACAAGAGTGAAGAAAGTTCACATCAAATTTTTAGGATTGGCCAAAAGAAGTTGCACATTTCTCAAAGTGGTTAATGTTTCCCTTTTACTATCTCACTCATTTTAGCCCCTACCACACTCAAGCTGATTTGAGAACAAAGATCTCCTTGCAAAATGATTGTCTTGCATATGAAAAATTCAGAGCTCAAAATTGGATATATACCCTGGCCTTTGGAGAGTCGTGTAATAAAATTAATTAAGACTATAAAATATAATGCAACTTCTTCCTGTAAGAGCTCCCTGATGAACAAAATCAGCTATTTAAAATTCCTCCGTGTTTTATTTTTGTGCATGAACAACAAGACACACTGCTAACTCCATTCCTCTTCTTCAGAGAAGCCACATGAGTGTGTCCTTTTTTTCCCCCCACTGTGTTTCTAAGCAGGCACAAAGGATAGGTCTGGTCACTCACGCTCCCCTGATTTTACTATCCACGTAACTGTTTCTGACTTCAGCTACCACTACCCCTGCGTTGCTTATTATCTTCTAACATGAACGCAGAAACTGTAACTTTTAGCCAAGTGACATGAGACGTCCAGGCTGAGGAGCTTGAAACAAGAGAGAACATGAACAGCAGAAAGAAAAAAGGGTTTTTTCACCCACAGTTACTAAATTAGCTTTCTTTTATTTGCTCCCACACTCCTTTCACAACACCCCCCTCAGAGAAGTTTGACACACTCTTGAGCCCCACAGAATTTAGCTCCATTAAAACCTCTCTGACCAGAAATGAGACCAGGATCCAGAGCTCAGCCAGAGGCTCTGACCGCAGTACCAATTCTCTGCAAAGGTCCTAAGACAGTATCTTATAAAAGCTGCATATATTTTGTTTTTCTACCAGAGATGAGACCTGCATAAGCTAGAATCCTGCTCAGGGCTCAAAAAATTCCTGAGAAATCCTTTAGAGATATTACATAAAACTGCACTGTTCTCAAAGGGACTGATAATATGCATCCAAGATCTCTCCTGCTATCGCTCAAACCAAAAGTCTCCCCAGACAGTCAAGCATACCTGTCAGTCAGGGGCTTCACAAAGAACAAAAATGCAGAGCACAAAGTGCTGCAGACCCCCTCCCACCAGGTGGGGAAGAGGAGAGGACCAAAAGTGTTACCAGATTACCACCACAAGCTACCGGGTCACACAGCCTCGATGAAGCCCTTTGGCTGTGAAACCCTCTGTTACCCCAGTTCAGACTGGAACTGCAGACCCCAGAGGTTTAAAGTCACTGTCTGCTCATAAACTGGTTAACGGAATCATTTGTATCTTTGCATCCCAGAGACAAATACATTCAATGGACATTATACTGCAGTTAACAAGGTGTATCAGCTACATGGAAAGTAACACTCAAAACGCCATCCAGGAGGAGATCTTCGGTACACAATTTATATACAGGAGATCTGATTTCTCACAGCTGGTCAGCCTCTCTCCTCTTTGCGCTAATCTGAAGAGAAATCTCTGCATGAACAACAAGTTGTTAACATACACTTACTTGTCAGGAGGTGGGAACAAAGAGTTACTATTGAAAAGTAAAGCCATATCCTGCTTGTAGACATGCCAACATACATGTATTTGCATCAAGATCTTTTAAATATATGTGTAAACATATGTTTAAACGTACATTAATCTGTGCAGTTAGAGAATAAAAAGTTTACTGTATACAGGTTGTGTTAGACAGTTCTTCCTAGCGCACAGCTGAGCCACGGTATTGTGGCCGAATACCAGGAAATCTTCATATTCTGACATTCAACAACGCGTACCCTTCTGGAGGCCTTTCCCTGTTCCAGTTAAGTTATTTTAACCCCCATTAGCTCTGAGCAAGCTGAGGTAAGCTATGGGAACACCTATGGCTGCCCTACAACATAGCTACCAGGAACTAAACTGCTTTACTATTAGAGTAAGAGAAAATCCCCAAAACCTCCCAGTGCAGAAGTACCACACTAGATTGGACCTGAAGCCTTTCTGCGTTGTCAGCTGGGACAGTATATGCAGCACTCAAAAGTGGCACAAAGGTCTGAACTCAGCATCTGCGCACCAAGTCACCAGTTTTGAGTGGGACTTCAGCAGAAAGTGTCCCAAATACAGTAAGCGTGGGCAGCAACCGAGCCATTGGTGAAGTACACAGTAGCCGATTGCTGAGCTTACATGCTTTAAGGAGACTGAAAGTCAGTGAGTCAATAGAAACATACAATTTCTATGAAAAATAGAATTTTCACGTGTACATGAAAGGATAAGGATTGGCAGAGAGGAACTTTAGCCGTACCAAAATAAACTCAGAATCTAATATGTAAAAGAGAGAAAACTAGAATGGCACTGATTTAAAGAAATATTAAAGACTACATAGCCAAGTAACCTAGAGGTAGTTTCAGTAAAACTACCTTTACATTGGACCCTGGCAGTATTTACAAGATTGAAGGGGGGGGGGGGGGGTGGGGGGTGGTGTATTTAAATAAATTTTTATTAATATTACCAAAGAGTGCCTCACAGGAAGCACAAAATGTCATGACTACAGAAAGACTTCAGCAGCATATGCCTCTACCACAGATCAAAACCAGAAGAGTGGAAAATTCTGGGGCTAGACATCACTGAACTTGCAAATACTGAATCCAGCTGTAACACCAGGCACATCTTGTCTTCTCCTAGTCTCAAAGTCATGCCTTTGCCACAAGAGTTGTCTAAGGTCCTCACCCCCAGAGAAGCTCCTCACGCTCCTCAAGTCAGGCATACGCACAGGTGCTTGTAGGCTCAGGACCTAGCATTTTAACTACATCACATTTCACACATGCATTATTTTTAAATGTTCCTGGTTGGATATGATTCCATCTGACTCATGTATAGATTTACCAGCTGTATACAGCAATATTGTTAAATGCTGTCAAACCCGCTTTTCTCTCTGGAATCTTCTGATTTTAAATTTCCCTAGAAATTTTTTTGTGATTTAGTATTTAGCTATAGTGTTAATGATAGTGCCATATGCAATATATTATGTGACAGATTTCTTACTAGGGGCTCACAACTAGACTAGCTCAAAACCTAACTTTTTAAAATGCTTCGTGACAAAAAGCAGCAGCTCCAAATGGTGCCACTTGTTGTCTCAAAGCCTCTTCCTCATTCAGACGCAGGCTGCAGCCTTCCCTGGCGAGGTGTTCTGTCAGGTCTGCGGTTATTTTTGCAGGTGAGTTCAGAGGGAGGACAGATGGAAAAGGAGACAAGAAAGGTGGCTGTAGATGAACCTGAGATGAAAGGATGTTAGAAAAAGATGGAGAGAGAAGAGAGTGCTGGAGAAAGCAGCCAGCACAGGATAAAGAATGCCCACTTGGACTTCCAGACAACTTAGAGGAACATCCCAGCTTTGATGCTTACGGTAGGTGTTTCCTCTTTATAGTTTCTCCAAAGGCCATATGCCAGGGAGAGGCATAACATCCCCAGAGCCAGAACACATTTTGCACTCTTCTGTGTACAATGGTACCTCATCAATAAAGTATTCACCATCCCAGCTGCTTTCTCAGCTTCTCCTGCTATGATTTTTTGGTGTTAGTTAATAAGCAGATCTCCGTGGGAGCATTTTCACAGAGGACTGCAGTAGAAGTTTCCATCCTGCCTCTGCGTGACTTAGCAACATGCTGTTCTAACAAGCATCTGGTAATCTTTCACGCCTTCCAACAGCTTTCAATACTTCACTCCTCTATCTCATCACTAGAGATAGGTGCTTTAAGTAGATCACAAAAATTTATCTTCTGAAAAATCCTGAACTTTCTGGATGACGATGAGAATGAAGTAGGTCTATGTGTACATCCAGTAGATGAACCATCTTATTGCAGGAGTGCATGGCCAGCCAGTGGCAAGCTGCCATGACGTATTTATTGCCCTTCTGAAACACATGACAGCATGTATCCTCAAAGGCGTACTGCTCACTATTGCATGCATCCTGGCTGGCAGGGAACTCGCGTATGCCCAAGACTGGCAGGCTACTTTCATGATGTATAACATTGTATATTCATATATATGCACACACATTCACACATCTGTCAAACATAGGGTTCACAAAGCACCACAGTGTAAAGCTACCCACTCAAACATGATGGGTTGGTTTCTCTCAAAGTCAAATATGAAACTTCTTGATGCTAATGAGAGCTGAATATGGGTCCCATCCTATCATCAATCTCTGCTTTATTGCTAGTTCTAGGGGAAAGTCCTCACGTTTCTTTCTTTGATTCCCACTTCTGTTGCCCTATCAAGGCTGCAGAACCCAGGACAGGACTTGTTCAGCCAGTCAGAACCTGGAGAAGGGATGTCTCTAATGCGGAAGCCAACATATTACAAATTATTCTCTTGATGGACAAAATTTTGACTGCTTCATTACCTTTTATGAATCATCTCTCTAAATTCATTTATGCTAAATCTGATCTCTTATTTTCAGCATATTATGGAAAGAATGATTGTTTCTAATTAGTCCCTATAAGTTACCGCTCACAGAGAAATATTAGACAACCACTAAGGTTGAGGTGCTCTAAACAACATAAAACATGGTGGTGGAAAAAAAAAAATGAGTAGCACAGATGGGTCTTTATACTTTCACTGTCAGTGCTGCACTCTATTTGTGTGATGATCCAGCAGCATATCATTATGGAAATCACATTTTAAAAATTAAGTGAGAACAATAAACATTTTAAAATGTTTTACTATGAGAGTGGAGACATGAGTCTCTCAATATCTGCAAGATGGTTCAAACATTTCAAAGATAGGCCTAATAACAGTTCTTTTATAACCAGGATGGTAGAAGAAGATAAGTGGGATAAAATGACAGAAAAGCAAAATGTCTTTGAGTATCTGATACAATTAGAAAAACAACAGTATTTTGAGTAAATGAGGCCTTCCTCAGCTATGCCCAAAAAGCTTATCTGTTCTTCCAGCTGGTTTTGAGAGGCTCTAGTAAGAGATAGTGCCTTTCCCTACAAATCATACCTCTTCTTACAAAGAAGTAATCACCTTCTTACAAAGAAGTAATCACCCATTATTGAATTCTAGTCATGTTAGTCATTTTTCTCCATCATAAAATGCTGTGGTTTTATCAATATGTAGTAAGACTTGCTCATAAAAGAAGAAAACCCTACAAAACACATTCTTCCAAACTCTTAGTAGATCACCAAGAAATAGCAATCATACCCTACTACAATCTACTCCTTCATACAATCATTCTCAGGCTTATGAACTGCCTTCACTAGACTCATCTGAGAACTATTTTCATTTTAAAGATAATTTAAAATTGAATTTAAATTAATTTTTCAAATTCCCAATTACCTTCCTGTCTATCTCTCCTTCCCTATCGTTGTTATTGATCACCAAGGGTGTTTTTTAACTCTGTAGATCTCTCTAGTGTACAGGATCGAATATTTGCCATACTACATTATCATGTAGGTTCATCAAGCTCACTACCACTAGGGGCAATTGCCAGCACTGGTTACTTCAAAGGGTGGCAGAGCGTGGCATAACATAACACACCTCTCCTATTGTGCTTGAAGGAACCATACTCCGGCCTTCTCTATGCATCGCTATTTCAATGAAACAAAAAAGCTGAACTTAAGATATGAAATGATCATTTGTTACGAGATCTAATACATCAAGCTCCAAGACTAGGTATCTGCCACCTGCAGTTCCTGCAACTCCACCCTTTAAAGTGGAGCGTGATCCTTCGTCTCTGCAACACACTCATGTTCCTTCATAACAAACAAATCTACCGCACAAAGTCCCAGCCAAATTGATAATATACACTTGGACGTGTAATTCAGGTTTCTCACCCCACCAGTGAAGCGCTCCATGCAAACATTTGTCCCTCCTGCAAATAAGTCAATGAAAATAAAAAGAAAGAAGGAAATGTTGGTGTCTTACCCTGTACACTAACCCAAAGTCAACTGGTTTAGTTGAAGGATACAATTTTTTTCTCCTTTTTATGCCTGACCTACCAAAACCACTCTACTGGTAATACTGCTGCTTCAGAGGCACCTATGAACCGCTACATTTAACAAGACATGTAGCAATGAAATCTTTAATTCTTGCATTTCAGTATCTTCACTCTTATCTAACACTATTATGAGATTAATATTCTACTAGTAGCAATTGCTCAGTTATAACATGTGTGCACTTCTGATGGCACTGACTCATTTCTTCTCTAATTATTGCTGCAGAACCACACTGGTTACCGTCCCTTTTACCCAATTGTAAGAAAAGCATAGCTTGAAGATTGCAAGCTAAAAACACAGAGCAAAGAGTACAGAATGTCTTTTCCAAGTCTTCACTGACCTATAGCGGACAAAAGGGACTATCGGTTTAGTTGATCAAATCCATATTTCATATTTGTCTGTAGACATGAAAATTCTGAACAACTTAGCAGCAGTGACTAATTAGCAATCTAAAGTTCAGACAAGGGTATGTGATGCTTGCAACTATAGATTTAAAAGCCATTTACTAGGATGAAAAATATATTAATAAGAATCTGTCATAAGTCATTACAAATTTATAGATGTCTCTATAATGCAATCATTTACAGATGATCTACAAACCATCTCACAGCAAAATAAGGTATTTCAGGCAAATGCTAACCTAAATTACATTTTTATGTAGCCTAAGAAAATACCACTTCAGGGCTCAGCTGAAGCTCAATAAATCCCATCATGAGACACACAAAAATTAAAAATTTCAGTCTTGATGATCTATAATGGAGCAGTGAATTAGATAATGGATTCTTCTTCTGGTAAGCACATTTTCTCTGGCCAGCGCTTAACCAGACAGTAGACAGACATATGGTCAGAGAAGTTCTCCTTTCTCAGGCTGTTGAATTACACTTTCCAATTACACTGTCCGAAATGTGGAACAAGGTTTACAGCCCCTAATATATCTCCTTTCACATCCACTATCCTTTCTTATATCACGGAAAGAATAGAGCAAGCCACAGAGCAAGAGTTTCTCTGCCTTCACCAGAAGCACTGCCACGGCTCTCAGGGCCCTAACACTTCCCAAATTCCAGCAAATGTATTTTCCTGCACCCATTTCTCCAAGCAGCAATCATGGTTATTTATCAAAAGCCCAAATGCTGTTTTTTTGCAAATAATCTGTGCTTTTCTAATCAGAATGAAATTTATCAATCTGTGGTGCAATAAAAGTACGAATTGGTATCTCCACGTCAGTCTGAAGAGGAGAAAAGGTTTAACCCAGCAATGATGCTGGCAGATTTCCAAAAGCATTTGGTGACATCAAATGTGTTTCAACATATTTGTGTCCAAATCTAAGACTATATTTGGACTGTCAGCATGACTTTAAAGTGGGTGCCACCAATATATAAAAAGACCTTTTTAAGCCATTAAAATTACCGAAGTTATTTCCCATAGAGAATGTTACCTACTTAAAAGCCAAAGTTAGAGGCTCTAATAGCCTCTGACATTATCTTATTCGACTAAAAGATTATAAAGTAAGACTAAAAGATCCACCACTACATTGAAAAAAGTTTCAGTCTTTTTAAGTTAGTCTGTTATGGGTTTTTTAAAATAGTATTCAAATATCACAAAATTAAGCTATATGTAAATTAGAAGTAGTACAGATCCTTAATCTGAGACAACTTTGATGCAGGAATTTTTCTTGATTGCAGAGCTAGGAAATAAAAATTAGCAATTTTAACAGCATATTGTAAGATATCTCCCTAACATGTCATCAGTTAAACTGAGCAATACAGACGCTTGGGATACTTGATCATATTGTTACCATCGTGACCCAAAATACTTGCTTCAAAGAGTCTGTGACCTAAATAAACAAGACAGACAAAACAGCACAACAGCAAAGAGACCAGAACAGCGGATGGCAGCACCATGCTGGTTCCACAATTATTTGTTTGCTGTGATGCATCACGCAACAAAAAGCTTCAAAGACCTGTGAACCAAGGTCACCCATCCATACATGTTTCGCCCAATAACTGTTTTGTGCCACACTACCCAAAGAATGCAGGTAAACTGAGCAAGTCATTACTAATTTATGATCCAATGATATAATTTTACAATGAAAGTCCGCAAAAATTACAGGTGAACAAATAAACCTCACTATGGCTAACCCTGAGGGTTGAGGAGCTAAAAGAGACAACTAAAATATTCTGAATTTGTACAAGAAGAAACAGCAACCATAGACAAGAGGAGGGAATTTCCTTCCTATGCAGCCTCTTCACATGGTGAAAGTTTTCACAGGTTAACAAAATGCTAACATATAATAAAAGTGAGCTGATCCTTCAAGTACTTATCTTTACCAAAAAGAAAAAACTTCCTTGAACTAAAATAAGTTGCACAACTAACCCCAGGGACAGAAAAGAGTTTATTGGTCAGTCCCACAAGCAGCAAGTGTCATCAATCTTGAGAAGTATCTAATTCAGATTATATGCCTGGAGAAAGGAAGTGAGATGAAAAATCTATACAGCAAAAGGTGATGACAGCAAGGAAGCAATTATTCAAGAGTTACAGTCGGAGCCTGGCTATCAGAAACAAGAAAGGACCTAAGAGCAACGTTCCTAATTCTTTCATTTGGTTACAACTTCAGGCATCCTCATGACATTCTGGCAGATAAGAAACACCACCAACGTTTTCAAATTGTGTCATCCTTAACCAGATATAGTTTTAACACTGGATACTAGAACTTAAACATACATTTTATAGAAGAGAATAACAAGTTCTGTGGAATGAAAAAAATGTAGTTACATTCAAAGCATTAAAAAACTACCTTAGCCTTGATGCATTTTGTAAAGTACTTGAATTCTCAAGATTGGAACTCTTTTTTCTACTCAGACTGCTTGATACTTTCTGCCTATTCATCTAAATATTAAATTAATACTCCCATACCCACCGTATCTGAGCATACTGAATCACTGATTTCAGATGGACAACTGGTTTTGAGTAAGGATGCCTGCAGGTAAAGGAGACTAACTGGGACCATGATTACCATCAAATTCCTGTCCAGCAAGCGAGGCTTGAATTTACACAGTTTGCATCGTTGCTATGAAACATCCACAGCAAAGATGTCCAAATGAAGTAATGTCTTTTCTTTAATTATACTTGGCTTTCTCTAGGCTCTGGTTACTGGTCCAGCAAAACACATCAGAATCCCAAAGTGCAGTAAAGGGAGAAATGCACATCTCTAGTGAAGCCACAACAGTAAAACTATCTGCAGTTTTGTCCTCACAGAACCAAAAAGCCAAAAACTTAATCTAATCTCTTATTAACATCAAAGAGTATTTCTAACTGCTTCTCTAAAAAAAAAAAAAGACCAAAAAAACCCAGCCCCACACATCAATCTGACACTGCTTTAGCTAAAATAGGATGACTTTCAGAAAGAAAATTAACTAGAAGAAAAAAGGTGTTATTCTTTCTGATCCTGCTGCACAAGTCCAGACTAAAATTTTAACCATCAGTACTCAGTATAAGAACACCTTGAGAAAGAGAGCAACTCATCCTGTTTTACAGGCTAACAGTTGTACTACCATGCATATTTATTTGCTCTTAACTAGTATGTAGCAGACAATTGTCCTTCCTTCAGCTTACATCCCTTTTTTTTCACATCTAGAAAAGCATCTAACTACTCATTGGTGAAACCCAGCATGACCAGGAAAGGGCAGATAATGCATATATAGGGCTTTTCTGTGCTGTCACCTAAAATTTGCATCCCGTGAGTCCTTTTTACCACCTATCTTACTATTAACTTGCAAGTAACAGGTATCTTTTGTAAATGTCTGCTACTCCCAAACGAAAAACTGAAGTCATCAGAATATAACTTTTGCACTCAACAATTATACTTGCATTAGCAGTTCAAATCAGTTTTTATCATTTTTTTATCCTCTTTATCTTAAGCACTGTGTATGTAGATTATATGCATGTTACCGTAGCAATAAACTTGTATTCCTGGAAAATACGGATTTCTAACTTACACTGAGATGTGAGCTAGAACTTTGCTTGCAGTCATACCAACTGATGCAGCCCTTGCAAAAAGGATGACACCAGAGGGTGAGATTTTGCAAAGCACCAGAGGATTCAATACAGCAAAAGACTCACTGAAAAAAAGTTAATGGATTTTGTTAATTTCCCCTTCGCCTATATTTCTACCCAGCTTCCCTTTTGGTTTTCAGCTTTTTTTAATGGAACCAAGCTGCTGGCAATAATGAGAAACCTATAAAATACAGAGAGCTCTCAATATATAAAAAAGAAACACTTTTATAAAATGCTAATGGATATTCTCAAGTGCTGTAGTGATACTTTAATGCTATTTTACTCCACAGTGCTGGTGGCACAACACATCAGATTTTATACTACCAGCAGTTCACTTTTTCAAGAAATCCTTAAGCCCTTCTAGGCTATCAGTATAACTTTCTTTTCATATTCTCGGGGGGGGGGGGGGGGGAAGAAAAAAAGTAGCTATCTTTCAAATATCACTGAAATAGAATCCATCAGGTTTTTAATTCCAGCTGTCAGGGATGGTACAGCCTTGTTTACATACAAACATTTGAGTGAATGGAGGGCTAATAGTCTATCCCGGCCAACCGATCCTTTACTTCAGCAGATCCTAGATCTCCAATTCGGTACACCACTGGAATATCCAGGCCCAGCCATCCCCCATGCACACTAGTCCCTGCCCTGCTCCAAGCAGCCGGAGTGCCAAGGGGCATTCCTGGGACTTGTGAGCAGATGCACAGTTGATGCGTATATTGAGCAAAGCCTCAATACGACACAAGCAATCTTCTTCAGACCTTTGTTTCCAGGAAGAAAAACCACCTCATCCTACATTCAGGTCAATGCGATAGGCAGAGCGAGACTTACATTAGGCAGGTTCTCACCTGGTATAAAGCAATATGCTGTTGGGCCAGATTTGTCAAGCTGCTTAAAAAGAGATCTTCAAGTCTCCAGAACTTGTGCTAAAGGCACCTAAAAAGTGCCTTACTTTCTAAAGTGGTCAGTAGGCAAGAACTCCAGCTGAGATGATCAGCTTCACTTTCAAAGGAGGTTATGGCCCAACACGCTACTCTTATATTGTTACTCTCAAAAAAAAAAAAAAAAAAAAAAAAAAAAAAAATCTGGCATTGATTATGGCCGCCATTCCCCTTGTAAAAGCTGGTCCTGTTTAGCAGCTCAACTAAACAGTAAGTGCAAACAGCTGTGAATAAAGCAGCACATAATGGTAAACAGCTTAACATGGTCAAAGGGGAACTTACCAACAGATCATCCTGACGGGATATACACACTACATACAGGTGCTTTTGTTTTGACCTCTAAACCCTACACACTCAGTGACTCCAATTTTGTTACTTCCTGTTTAGTAGAAATAAAGCACAAAACATTCACTTTTTTTCTGTATTTTCAAAAATCCCGTGCCTCTGTTTGCTTATAGGATTTGAGGTTCTCATGGTTGGTTGCACTGCTCCTGATGCAATTACAAAAATAAACAAAAAGGGAAGCAGGAAATAATTTCATTCATCCTAGCATTCTGCAAACAGCGTAACCATATTTAGCAATTCTTCCTGGTAGCCTTTCCTTTATTGATAACAACAAGCTTTCGTATCCTGGAAATTAAAATGGACATGATCGGGAGGGTCAGAAACCCTATACCGACCAGCTGGTGATGAGAAATCCGAATAAAGAAAACAAAATCCAGTCCCATTAGCACACTAGCATTAAGAGAGTAAGCTGTGAAAAATTCAGTGCTCATTTGCAGTGTAAATTGGGAACTGTATCACAACTGACGAATTGACATTTTCGCTCCACAGCAAGACCTCAGCAGAACTGCGTTAAGTGTAGTCTGTTGTTTAGGAAATTACAGAAGGTACAAAAGAGTGATGGAAAGCTGCATACCTGGCAATTTGTTTTAACACAACATTTTGCTGGTTTTGAGGAAAAGGAAGATTAAAAAGTCAGAATGTGCAAGCACATCAAACTGCAAAAATGGTACGTCTTCCTCCTTGCTTTGCAAGATGCAACAATAAATAGACACGACACCAAAACAAAAGCCATCAGTGCTGCCTAGCAGGAAGCTTATCAATGAAATTAAAAAGGTTTTTTTGACAAAACCAATTTGTAATGAAATCACATTAACGCTGAAAAACATTCCAAGTGGTCGGAAAAAATATTCCAGAATATAAACATAGTTGGAAATTCAGTGTTACAAAAAAAGTAAGTAGTTGGCAGTGCTCTGAATCAGGATTAAAAGAACAAAAATGTGTAAAAAAAGATCAGCACAAAAAAGATATGAAAAGTGATATGAAATGTCACTGATGCCACCACCTTCCCTAAAGAGACAGCATCCCTTTATACCATCCATTGCCAAGTTTCTTATCCAGAATTCAGAACTTACCAGGTCAACAAAAAATCCCTTGTACCTTCACACTACTAAGAGGCTACATCACCCTAAGCTTTTCTAATATAGCTAATAATTCAAAATAACAACATCACCAGAAATATGAGATCCTTTCTGTTATGAACATGGCCCACAGAACATGTAAGTGCTTGCAATTTACCATATACCTGCATGTCAGATACCTGTGTATCAAAACGGGGCCGGTAGAAAAAAATAGCACTTCTCTGTGTAATCAAAGCTGTGTATCACCCCATAAACTTGCACTTCTTCAATTTCAGTGCCACTCTTAGCACTGTTGAATATTCTAGCATGTACAGGAAAAAAAGTGGTCCTTTCTTCTTAGTCTCAGTTGTTTTGGTCAGTGAGGCTCAATTTCTTTTCTGTGATTTGCTCGTTCAATTTAATTCAATTTTTCTGATATACAAGCCCTCAATGTCTCTAACTGAGCTCTTCATCTAATATCATCTCCTTTCAGCTCTTCACCATGGTCCTTCCTCCGCCACTGTTCCAGGTTCCCTAGCTCCCAGCAGTCTTATCCTAATTATTACTTCTGAACCTTGTACATTCCAAGTGTTATTTCCTCAGCATTCAAGTCAGATAAGCCCTGTTTCTCGCTGCCTGAACAAATGCAAGAGAAAATTGAGGGCATAGTGGTAATACACTCTCTACTCACTGTTCCTGGGAGAAATAATTACAGAGGAAATCTTGTTTAGTCGCTACTGTCCTGGGAGAGAGTATGCTGAGTTCCGATGAAATATTTGGAGAATTTAGTTGCCAAATCCTAAAAGGTCTCTCCAGAGCACGAGTGAACCACTATTTGTCAACAGCCAATAACTGGGTCAAATTCAGACACTTTTTCACAGGAGCAACAAAAGAAGCAAAGGAGATAAATTAGAATGGAACAAATAGAGACTAAAAAGCTATTTTAGCTCTAACATCTTCTATTAAGAACAGCAGCACAGGGACGGGAAGGTAAGCATAACGCTAACCTAGAGGAAAGATTGAATTCTGAAAAGATCTCAGGGGGATTTTTTTTAAACAAAATAGTTCTTTCTGTTGACATTTTATCAGATGAGATATACATACTTAACACACTTGGAGAGTCGATATGAAATCACAGTAAGACAGCAGGAGTTTTCAGTGGAGTCCTCTGCAGAGTAAGAGATGGAAGGAGCATTTCCACCTCGTTCCCCAGTGACCTCTTTAGCATGTCTCTCACTACCACATTTTCACAGACCATAAATCTTAACCACTTTTTCTTCTGCATTGCTCTGCAGCTGGTCTTATCAACTGGTTATACTCAGCTTTGCCACACACATACCCCTGCTAGAAGCTATATGAAATCTGGACACGTGCATCCAGGCTACTAGTGGAGGATAAGATCCATGACCTTGCCCTTAATGGAACTTTACCTGTTGCTTTGGAAAGGGAACCAAAGAAAATTATTTCAAGTTGAGGAGCCTTGAAAGAAACAGGTCCTCAGAAGCCATATACTCCAATGTCCACCATGTAGTCAAGTTCATTTAAGTCACAGTCCCAAATGCAGATTTGAATACTGATATGATGGAGAAAATCACATATTGGAATATTTTTCAGGCAAATGTATTTTATGTTTTTTACTTTTAGGAATTTTTCACCAACCCCCTCCTCAATCACCTCAGCATTTGCACTTCACTCTCTTTTGCTTGCTTCTTCTTTCTTCTCTTTCAAATACACAAACAGAAATCCCAGCATTTATATTCTGATAAGCAAATTGGAGTAATCTTTTCAAATGAAATTTTTATGCTTATGCTTGATAGCTCCATTTCTTCTTTGGTGGCACAAAGAAACAAAAAAGAAAACCGTTCTAACATAAGTATGTGATGCTTCTTACTTTTCTGAGCTAAGGGAACAAATCTTCCAGATCATTTGCAATTTTTTATCTTTATGATTATCTGACATAATAGGTAACACATTTGATTAGCAACAATATTTGTCTTTTTATAACATCAAACATATTTTGTATATTTTAGTTATCAACACATTATTCTGTTACTTTGTATTTCAAAAATGCAGTGAAATGGTGCCAGAAGGGACAGATTTAGCAGCAGGATTTTATTATTGTTTCGAATCAATAAGCAACATAATAAGACTTTTTAAAATACCCTGCCTTCACAAGAAAAGCTTGTGTCCAGGCAGTGGGAAAACGGCAGAAAGAAGCATTCCTTACAGTGAAATTGCATTTGAAGTGACATAACTAATTGCAACTCTAAAAGTAACAAATTACATTCAGATTTCTAGTCAAAAATATTAATCTTTTTTTCAGAAGCTTAGCTGCTTGCTATCCACAACTGTTCCCTAAAACATAAATATTTACAATTTGTTTCTTTGTCTTTTTTTAAAAAAAGATTCACATTCCTTTGCACAGTTGCTAGGCTTTTGGACTCAAAAAACATGAAGCTAAGTCATATCTTTAGTCGTCAGTGAACCTCTCAAGAGGTTCACTTTCCAGTGCATATGAGAAGTTTGGGTTCAAATATCAACGGCTGGTGAAAAGAAGTGGAAAAGGACAAAAAGAAATGATGTGTTCTTCCTTTTTTGATTTGTAGACACAGTTATTAGCAACTATTGGATTTGGACATCAGTACGGCTGCAAAGTATCCTCGAGTGGTAAGGTACTAATGGAGCTCTGTGAGCTCACCCCCGGGTGGACACAGCTCTGTTTGAAAGGATGCGCTCTGGCACACCACAGCTACCAGTGAGGTTGCTGGCACTCCCGACACACTCACAACTGCTATTCGAGATACTCCATCTTCCAGGAGTCTGAATAAGTGCCCTTTCCACTATACGTCTACTTGCAGTGCTTGAAAAAGTCATTATAGAGTGGCTGGAATCACATCCGAAATAATACAGCTATTTTAGATGAAGATCCCTACGAGTCTAGTAGAGGTTTTCATGATATGATTCCTGATATTACGATTGACGCTACATTTTTCATGTGCTGAGACAGCAGTCATTTGGGAAAACAACGGCTAAGCTCAAGGCCTTGGCATGTCTACTTTGTTTTTCCATTTTTCTAGATACAGGTCTCAAGCTTGCTGTAAGAGAGGTCTCCTTTCCTACCCTGCTGCCAATCCAAAACTTTCTTGAGCCCTAAAATGTAATTTGTTTGGGGTGAGGCAGGGTGTGCACAGGTTGTGCCTGTATGCTCATTTCTGAGTTGAGCTACCTATTGAAGGAAATCCTCTAGAGGATAAAAAAAACATGTGCAGTGCCAACAATGAGCTCTCAGAATAAAAAGAGGCGACATAAAGATTATTTTCCCCTCTTCCTCAGCACTATCTCCCGCTTTATGATTGAGTTACCATTTTTTCTTGCTTTTCTTCTCAACTCTCTTCCTTTTCTTTGGATATGTGGTCTTAGAACAAGACTTTGACATTTTCAGGTAGAAAAACAGAGTATATTTTGTGCTTTGCAGCATGCACAGTATCCCAGGGAACAATGCAACAATATTTTTCATAGACAATTTTTGCATTCCCATTTCCCCCTGTTACCCTTTTCCCTCTTAGGGACTGTCTGAAACCGTTCCATACGCACAGAGTAATCACGTAGTTTCACATTTCTTTGTTGAGATGAGCCGTATTTATTCCAGAAACATATCCACAAGCGAGAACAGCTAACTAAGCAAGCCAAACCTATAACCAGTGAGGTCCCTTCCTGAAACAAGTTTTATGCTGTTGCACAGTCATAAATGCAAAGCCAAAACCAACCCACTCAGACACGGGAAAAAAAAAGCTATAAAGGATCTTTTCTAAATAAAGCCTTGTGAAATTGTTTGACTCTGACCTCTCAACTAAATCCACTTCTTAGGAAAGATCTAGCAGCAGTACGACAGATTATGTTCTATTCAAACTGAGTTTATTAATTTTGTAATATGCACTGTAACATTTATTGGATAACAGGAAGGATTATAAGAGAATTTTAAAAATGGTTAAATAAACATCAAGCCATGCTTTCTCTAGTGTTACCTCTGCTTTTGTTAGCTGGCTTTGAAACTCACTAAATACACACGGCACCATCAGAGCACCTTTCAGCAGCCTACAGGAGACCCAGAAGAGTAAGAAACTACAGATGGTTCTGGACTGCTGCCAACAGCCACCAAAACACACCATCACTATTTTTCACTTCAATGTTTACCACTACTGTGATACAACAATAACAGTAACTGTAAAACAATAACTTACTGCTTAGGCAAATGCTAAAGGCTTTATTTATTATCCCCTCTCTCCAGGAACCAAATATTTGTGGGATGCAAGTGCTACTGTCAATAAAGAAAGGCTTTACTTCTATTAAAGAAAAGTTTGGGAAACGCTATCCATAAATAGACCATTGGTTCCATTTGAATTTCTTAGATTCTGAGATATCACCAGGAGGAGTGTGGGCTAAATGATAAGGTAAAATTATAGTAATAAGAGGTTTGGAAAGCTAGACAATCTGCTGCAGCACTGGAAAGCTATCATTTTCTCTAGATGGTAGTAATTCGTTTTTCTTCTGTTCAAGTACTTCTTAAGGTATACAGCCTAAAGCACATAATATTTATCTATTTTATTCATATTTATAAAATCACTTTTACAAATTATTTCTGTAAAGTTGTTTTATGAATTTATAAGGTCCTGTCTTTGTCCATAGAGAATATCTGTAGTGTTTGGCTGAAACCTATGGCAACTCTCTGGAGATGCTCACAAACCACATTTTTAGTCTCCTGAGAAATTAAAATATCGAGTTATATGATAACCATATGCCCCCTACTTGGAAGGAATGCCTTCATTTTCAAAAGGTTACTCATATATGAAAAGATACTGTTCTGAACACAAAACCACTTGATGTCACATAATATAAAGAATAAGGGAAAGCACACCCAATTGTTACACTTGTCACCGTTTTCCCGGGAAAGTCACAATTCCAAGGGCTTTTCATGACAGCTCCGCCTTCTGCCACACTGTAAGCCCTGTGAACCATCGGGAAGATGGTTCGTAGCAGTTAGACAACGCCAACCACACTCCAGCTTTCCTGTAAGCATGCTGTCCTCAGGTCCTAAGAAACAAAGCTCAAAACTGCAACTGCCTGGGAGCTTCCCCTCAGAAAGGGTCTCTGATGAAAAACACAGTTACTCCAAAGCCAAAATATTTCACACAAGATTTTTTTTCCTAGGTTTTCTTAGTTTTCCATCACAAAATTTGAAATAAATATTTACAGTTGCCTAGTTTGACCTGATTCTGATGACTCTGGTTTGCAGAAATGACCTGAAATATTAATTTTCAAATGTATTTCCTATTGGGTTATCTTGCCTCTTGGGGACAGCGGAGCTGAGGCCTGGATGCCTTTGCAGATCCCCCGCTCTCCTCTAAGCAAGGCTTACGCATGTTTCGGTAGAATCAGGTCAATAAATTAAATCAGGAAACTTCCTGATTTAGAAAAATCTTAGTTTTACTTAGAAATAAAAGAGTGAAACAAAATGCTCTACTGCTTTAAAATAATTTTTGAATCATTTAATTCCTTGAACACTTTTCGTAACTTCTATCCTTATTGGGAACTGAAATAAGTATTGAGCACTTTCTACAGGACCATGGATACTTACTTACAACCTAAAGCTTCAGGCTGTCAGAGGAGGATAACATAAGACTGATCATAAAGCTATCCTTTCAAGGTTCTTGCTCTTCTTGGTTATAATCTGATTAAATTACATTTTCAATACTTCATTTTTTATTACCTTGTGGACCTACTACTATAAAATCAGAGTTTGTTACTAACCCCAGGGAGGTAAGCGTTTCACTCTGTTTTCACTAAACCCGTGTTTCAGTTACTCTAGATGTGAAAAAATATTACACACAGCACAATATTTATACATACATATAGACATGTATATACTCAAACGCAAAAAAAATATAGTACTCATGCACTTCTACATAAAGAAAGAACAAAGGTACATACAACACTTGAAAAGAACATCCCCTTCCATCACAATACGCGCATAAATATTACATAGAGGTAATTATTGTAAGTGCGTGCTACAATTCCTTATAGTTTACTCTCATAACGTAGGTCTTAAATTTTTCTCATTTGATTTCTTCTTCAAATTTCCATCCACCTTTGTGGACGCCCTTCTATGATCTGTGACCTATACTACATCTTTGAACTGTATGCCACGTGCACTATATTGTAGTCAAAGGGAAGAAACTGAAAGATCAAACGCTGCTCCTATTCACGCCTGCTCAGGGGGACAGTGGCTCTCAAACACGGAAAGGATCCAGAAAACTCCCTGGGCTTGTGAGCACGGATAAATCACCCTTTGGACTTCTCTGGATGCAACAGAAGCCTCAAAGTAAGCCTTGGAATGTAAATCTGCCTATCAATACAACACTTATAACTGATTAAATTAAGCTGAACTGAATCTTTACCATGTTCTCATCTTTTTCAGAATTTAGAGAAAACAACCATATAGAATGGGATTATACAGACTTGAAATTCCATACATCTCAGTCAAGGTTTAATGCACATGTGCTTTAAATCATGCCCTATTTAACACTTGTGATTACACAGTTGACCAAACTCCCCCCCGAAAATGTTTCCACAATCTCTTCTAGTCACCTCGCAGAAATATACAGCAACATTTTTTCTTCTACAGAAGAATCATTTACTCAGCTAGGGATCCTTGCCGACAGCTATAATTTCTGCCCCTGCAGCTAAAAAGTAACTCTCTACTTTAAACCAGAAGATTTGGAAGATTAACAAATACATGCAAACACTGGAAATTAAAAGAGTTTCAGCTCATTTACTATAAAAAGATAATAAGCTGTGTCCTACCTATGGTGGTAATAACAGTGCCAGCAAAGAAGAAGGAACTTCCCAAGTCCCAGTGACTGATCTGAGTAGATGTGTTTCCTAAGGGTATGATTCCTGCATTTATTGCTGCCACTACTTGCTGCAAGTTTAAAAAGATTTTAGTCAATATTCATGAAACAATGATATTAATATACATTACACAGTAAATTGATTAAATCACATATTTAATCCAAGCCATAAACCAGATACGGATCAGTGTTGCTTGCTCTGCTCAAGTTTTATCATTCATTGAGGCTACAATTTAATCTTCAGAAGGCATCCCAAGTGCATCAGCGTGCAGCAGAGCTGTATATTCCAGACCATTAAGAAGAATGCAAAATCCACAATTTCAGTAACAGCATCACCTTAGCTAGATGGCAAACACAATTATTTTTACTGATGCAACTATTTGGTGAAGAAAAATATGCATTAGACAAAGAAAGTTTCCCAAAATATTCCTCTATTGAGTTAGGCAAGCAAATGTACTTCTTAAAATGCAGTCATTTTCAAACTCCAAGAAAAAATGCCCTTGCAATATTTTGGATCAAATGAACTCCAATTAATTCAAACACTTTTGCAGAACAGATAATTCAATAATTAAAGATTAACAATTACACTTACGGTTATAAAACTTTCACTGTATTAATAACAAATTCAGAGTCAAATATCAAACATGTATCTCTAGGTTTATAGAACTATATACTTCATAAATGTTGTTCTTGAAAAATTCAGTTCTAGCAGCTAAAATGAACAAGTTTGCCATTAGTGACATTTTCATAGTCTCAAGAAATATGAAATATTTCCTATTTCAGCAGTGTCACCTACTGTAAACTCTTATCACAAAAAGTATTCCTGTTTAGTTACATCTCTATTGCAGATACATACCAGTATTTGAATTAAACACTACACATCAAGAAAAAGTGTTTTTAAACTTGCAATAAATATTTTAAGGAAACGTAAGTTATCATTTCATTCTGAAACTTTAAAACGGGACTTATTTCATAATCATGATCCTTATAATAATAATTGGTGTTTAACAAAAGAACAGCAGAGGAAATAATACTGCAAAGCTAAAATGAACCTTTTAACTAACTAATAGTTTCTGCTTGGTGAGTTGTCCAAGAATGATTATTCACATAAAGATATTCAGCAACAGGGCAGACCAGAATGGCTTTCCATGTGGGCAGTCTGTTGCAGAGGAACAGTTGTGCGGTAGCAATAATTTTCTTCCATCCCAAAATATATTGATAATTTGCAAAATAAAACATTTTTGTTTCTCAACAGTGCCCATGGACAGAAATGACAAAATACCAATGCTGGATTAACCAGGCCATCGATTTTTCATGACAGGATCTCAACTTAAATCTACCATTTCCAGTTGGCTATTTTCAAAGCTCAGATGCACAAAGTAGCCATTGTAAAGTCCACAGCTGCATCTCCGCAGCCACAGGGATCTTGCTCCCACACCTAAGCCATTTTCAACAGCCAGGGTTGTCAACAGAAAGCCAGCTGGGGCATCTTTACATAGACTTTACACCGTTTTATCTTCTATACCTTCAACTGTTTTCATTTTAACTTTTTTTTTTTTTTTTTTTAAAAAACACCAGAAAGGCCGACATCGAAAGATGTGGAATTTTCAATGCTACTGAGGAAGGAGAAAGGGATGGGGAAAGGGAAGGGGAAGGGACTTCAATTTTCCTTTGAGTTGGAAGAATAAAGCTGCTTCTACGTTTGTACATCACATACAACTTGGCAACAGTAAATACAGCAGCACTGATGCTGACAGGTGTTCACGTTAGTGTAGGAAGGGACACATCAGACTAAGCAGCATGTATTGATTTTAAAATTTACACAATATGGATATTCCTTGGACTTATAAACCCTAGCGTGCTGCATTATAAAGCCTACTGAATACATTATGAGTGCTGTTTCATTTCAGTGGACTAAGAACTTTCATCACAAGTCCTTGTACCTGCAAATGGGAACATGCTCTCCAGTGACGACATCATATGGTGAAGCACTGGATCAATATAATTTTACAGGACCATTCATGTTTTATTACAGTTTATTGTACTGGATGAATGCACTACCCAGAGCAACGCACCTGTTTAGGCAGTCTAGCAAGACCAAATTTTATACAGAACCAGACGTAAAATGTTTTCAGAGCTTTATACCATCACTACACATTTTGAAGCCATGCTACCTCAACGTGTTTTATATGAAAGGTGTGCCAATCTAAACTGCTCAAAGATCTATTACAGCTATGCATTTCCTAACTGCATCGTACTGTACCTACAGCCTTCCAGGAAGAAAAATACACAGCTTAACCCAAAACTGCTCTGTTGGGTGAGACCTAACAAAACACAACAGATGGCTATAAGAGACAATTAGCCACCATTATTATGTCTCTGATTTTAGCCAACTGTTAATTAGGAAAAGAATCAGGGCAAGTAGGCAAGTGATGCTTTCTCGTCATACATCCTCCTAGCTTCTGACTAGCAGGGTTTTAGGGACTTTCTGAGTGGGAGGCTGCATCTGCATCATGGTGTTCAGATTGTTTTGGGTGGATCATTTTACCATGAATTTATCTAACTACGTTTGGAGCTCACATGTATTTTGCGAGCCAAGTCATTCTGTGGCAGTAAGTTCTGCAATTTACTTGTGGATCATTTAAAAAGCCTTTCCCTTTTGAGATTTTTATGGGCTTCAAACTGATTTTGTAAATTCTTATGTGATGAGAAACACTTGAATAGCAAATTCTTATTTGTGTCCTTCAAGAAATTAACGATCTTACAGACCCATCAGCTGCCTCTTTTTTCTGAATTAAGGACTCTTTCTTATTAAATAATACATGTACCTATTTAAATAAATCTGTTGAATATTGTAAATAAGCAATTTTTTATTGCCAGTATTTCTCACTGACCTTGAGTGTACCTTTACTGATTTACCTTATCGATTATTTTAAACATAGTTTTAGTCATAAAGGGCCAGATGATGCTTTCTTCATCACATGGTTATTAAGTTTCCAAACACACACTATTATGCTTTCTCCTGCACTGTTCCCATGTCTGGGAGGAGCCAGCCTGAAATACTAACAAAGCTGCTGCATTATATTCCTTCGGAGTCTTCTGTGAGAGTCTTCCTTACTAACAGTTAGGTAAGGTCGCTGGTTTACTGAGATCAATACTACTATCTCATTAAGTCTTTGAATGTTGCCTGCAGATTTTTCAGGAGAGGTAACTGCATTTTCAGTTCTTTGGATGAGAGGACATCTTTTCTTCTTAGTTTGGTCAGTGCCTATGAGCAGATCCTCATCTAAGACTATTCCCAAGCATAATTTTAAAAGAAAATAATATATACAGTGAGTCCTAACATACATACATTTCACGGCACTAATTTCAGGGTAGCACCTTCTTTCTGAAGAATAAAAACCCAGGCTCATGCAGCTGGTTCCCACTAACTTCACTAAGGGCCAGGATCTCAGCCTCAGTGTTCAAATAGCATGCTATTCATTGTCAGTGCTGCTAGATTCAATTTTCTCTGCCACTTTATTCTTGGTCTTCAGCCTTTTTTCTTGACTGATGCCTTACTACTAGAGGAAACACAAGCACTTAATTTGTCACAAGTTTGGCATGTCATTCTTTCCTTTCTTCATAACTTCTTTCTGTCACCTGAGCCCTTCGGCTCATCATAACTTATACAATAGCAATAGTAACTCTGTGCATTTTGAATCTCAAAACAGTTAGAATCATGAAAACTCTATATAATCTGTACATTTATAGAATCATAGAATCATAGAATTGTTTAGGTTGGAAGAGACCTTTAAGGTCATCGAGTTCAACGGTTAACCTACCAGTACCAAGTCCACCGCTAAACCATGTCCCTAAGCTCTGCATCTACACGTCTTTTAAATACCTCCAGGGACGATGCCTCAACCACCTCCCTGGGCAGCCTGTTCCAATGCCTGACAACCCTTTCAGTGAAGAAATGTTTCCTAATATCCAATCTAAAGCTCCCCTGGCGCAATTTGAGGCCGTTTCCTCTTGTCCTGTCGTCTGTTACTTGGGAGAAGAGACCGACCCCCACCTCGCTACAACCTCCTTTCAGGTAGTTGTAGAGAGCGATAAGGTCTCCCCTCAGCCTCCTTCTCTCCATCATATGTTGCAGCCTGTAAACACTTTGTGTGATCTTAACTTGGGAATTTCTTGACTTTTAAAAAATTACTTTACAGTATTAAAGTTAACTGAGTGCCTCAGTGGCAATTTTTCTAATTTTTCTTATTTTTATTCCATATACAAACTAAATCCTGACTTAAAAATCAGTTTCGTTTCAGCAGTACAGAACCAGTCAGCATTAGAATAGGGATGTGGACAGTTTCAATTCTTAAACTATGTCGATTATTTCACCTGTCTTACCTTCTTCCAGAGCCTTCGTCTACTAGTTGTTTCATATGAGATGACTGAGGGCTGAGCAGAGGAGGGGTCACCCAGCACATGGCACCCAGTCAAGGCCTCTATGTGCAATGATTTTAAGAATAATATTATACGGTTATAGTAAAAGCAATAGGTTTTTCTTCTTTAATTGTCTTTATGATAGTGAAAATTTGGGCTTTTTTAATAGTAAAGAGAACTGAGATAAAATTTTCAAATATTTAAAAAGTTTAGGAACTTAATTCCCATTTTTTAAGTTATGTGGATTCTTAGGGTAGCTCTGTACTGTATCTTAGGATAGGCATGCGTTGTGTCTGAGTACAAGTCCTAACTTGTACTACTTCCAAACTACCTGGCTTTACACCCATATTCAGGAATAAGCTTTAGTAGAGCATCACAGAAAAGAGGCAGAGACACTTGAGCCCAGAGTATCCACTATCCAGGCCAGGCACAACCTGCCTTACTTTCAAAAACAGGACCTGAGCTCCACAAACACGTAAGCATTGTGTTCACACTGTACTTTCTTGCTTGAAATCAGAACACTGGGAAAAGGAGAGTGACAATGTAAAATCTCATTCTAATTGAATGTCGGCTTTTCATTTCATATATAATTTAGAAACACTTTCTGGCAAATACATTGTGCAGTTTTGTATTATCACAGCCCTGCATTCACGCAGATTTCTGTCCATAGAGGCCACGCTGAGCTACCCTTGCAGATTAGGACACAGAATTTTGTGACTTTTTTCTGTCAAAACGAGAGATAAAACAGCCTTTCAAACAGCACAGTCATTTTGTGAAAACAGAAGACAATTCTCCTAGGCGAGGGATTTCAACCTCTGGTCCTCTGACCCTGCAAGGAGTCAATGGAGATGACTGACAAAAGCCAGCCTGTTGGCCATAGAGCTAAGCAGGGGTCTGCAGAGCCACAGGAGAAGTACAGAGAGGTTACAAACTGAGGCGGCTAACCTCTGGTAGTCAACTGCTGTCTCATACAGAGATCACGCAGAAATAAGTATGTGTCAAACCAGTCACCCTAATGCTCATCTTCTTGTTCCACACCAGGCTCTGAATGCAAGCTTTTGTACCATCTTCCAGTCACTTCACTTTTACGAAATGATGTAACACAACACTTCATTACTCTCAGCTTTTCTATCCGAAGATTAAAATAGAAGCACCTTAAATTATGCTTCTGATAAAATACAGAGCGTGCAGTCTTTTGCTACCCAGCTTGTCAGGAGTTAGCTTGTGCTTCCTGGCAATCATTTAACAAGCGATGTCAAAAAGTCAGATACGCCTCAAAGTTTCTGGAAACTCATTTCTCAGCCTGGATCTCTTCCTTCGCTGTCCTGCTGCCATTTGACAAGAGCACTCTCTCACTTCCCGGTATAATGATACATCTCATGTGGCCCAGCTACTGCAAGAGTCCTGCGTTATTTATTTCAGCTTTGGTTTACGAAGAATGGAAATCTTAGTTCTTTGTTCAGAGGCACACTAGGATGCTTTTAACACTTAGCAAACAACTCTCCAGCCTCTAAAAGCACATGCTTTTGAGCCTTGCTGTTGAAAGAGATTGCAACGATGTTTGTATTATAATTCTGGGACTCCATGTTTTTCTTTATAGTTTGTATAACATATGACTAATCTGCACTGGAGACTAGTGCCCAACACATTGAAGAACTGAACTCTTTCCATCCTATATTCACAATCTACGTGAACTAAAAACATGTAGAAACATATTGAAATACATTTCTATTTCTAAATATGCATTACACACGTATATAAATTTTGTGTGTGTGCATCCATATATATATGTATGTATACATACACATTCAGGGAAGAGGGCTTTGCTTTGCTTCTTGAGATTAAAGACTGGGAGATTTATGCAGACAGCTGCTCAGCAAAACTGACTTACTAATGAGTCATATCTGCCACCGTTTCTAAGACAAAAGCTGTCATTCAGATGAATTCAAGCTAGCTAAGTTCTAGGTCCTATAAAACCGAAGTAAATGTATCCTTTAAGAGCCCCAACACCAGAAGCAGCAAAAAAAGTCAGAAACCAACCTGCTTGAACAAAGAAGTGACAAGGGCAGTTAGAATTTATTAATTATTCTCCCAAAAATCTGTATTGCTCTTATGCTCATGAAGGATAAAGACTGTGCTTAAAAAAATTCCTTTGGGTTGAAGTGCCATGTAGAAAACAACTACAGAAAAGGGAGTTGTCCTGTCACTGGAGGGAAAGCTCCCAGGCAACAGAAACTTTGGCAAAAAAATCCCTGCCTCCAGGAGCTAAGTGCAGAGCCAGAAGAGGAGATATGGCTGTAAGAGGACAGCAGAAGCCAGAGCAACCCTAAGCGAGGAGTGCACACAACCCAGGGGCTTCTGCAGCCCGTCCAGACTCGACCACAGCAGGTGGGTATCTGTGCGGAGGACAGGTCTGGGTAAGGTTATGATCAAAGGTCTTGCACAGAGATCTTTTATTTAATAAATATTCCTCTGATCTGGGGATACCAGTAGAATTTGGGGGGCTTTACTGTGGAAGGAGACAATAGCATCTGAACATTTATTTCTGACAAGAGTGAAGGAGAAAGGAAATACTGGGGTGAACACTAGACTTACAGGCTCAGCAAGAGGAAAAGAGAAACAGGACTTTACTGTATACTTATACTGTTTACTTTACTGTATACTTACTGTACACTGTAATCCTGTAAACAGGATTACCTGTATACTTAACGTTAAGAATACGTAAGCTCAAGTGCTTTGACGGGCAGACACCTTACTAAGGACAGACATATGCATAGGACAACACCACAAACTACAGTTGCTGAGCTTCATGTTTTAACTGCTTTAAAAGTCATTCATTTCATGTTGCTTTGAAAACACCAACAGGCAGCTCTGCTACTGGTATTTCCAACTGGTCACAAGCTTCACATCTGACACGCAGACAGCACATTAAAAAACCTGATGCAATGGTATTTGGGATCCCCAGATAAATAAATAAAATATGCTGCAGCATCAATTTCTTTTATGCTGGTCTAGCAATCTTTTTAAGGCTTTAAGGTTTACAAACCATAAACACCTGCTGCTTGCAGGTTAGGATCCAGACAAACATGGGATGGTTCCTACTTCCTTTGGGGGAGGCTGGAAGGAATTGCCAAAGGGAGAGACTATTTCGGGTTTAAAATGGTACATTCAAACTCCCTCAAAAAGTTCCTGCTTAGAGGACCCATAAGCTACAGCTCACAGCTCTGAGAACGTCTATAAATGTTGTGATTCAAAGAATGAATAAAATTTGATTCAAGCTTAATAGGCTTAGCTAATAAATTTTAAATTTGTCTAAATACATTTCAGATTTGTCTGAAAATAAGATCTTTGCATCTCTGTGATTTATTATCTCCAAAAATGATACAGCAAGCTCAAATACCTTGTAATCTCTGGGAGAGAAAGAAGGATTTACACTTCTTTATTTTAACAGTTTTCTACATAATCAGAGAGGTTGCAGCTCAAGAAGCTTATCATCTGGCTGAAATAAAACGTATTTCTGAGGATGCAGCAAAATCAGTTTCATGGGGCTAAGATGCAAGTTGTAAAAAACCCTATGAAAAAGATACAAAATCAACTAATGGTGGAGGTGCAACATAATGTAAAATACATTCTAGCTACCTTGAACTATAAAAGTCACAGAAAACACATATTTTAAAGTAAAATATTTTTACAAGAAATTAATCACATAAGAATCCATGATGACATTCCAGTGATGTCAGTTTGATGACAGAAACACTGCTCCCATGTCATTCATAAGTGTGTCAGGCTTTCCTCAAGAGAGATAAAGAAAAAAACCACATTTTTCCTCAAGGGAGATAGAGAAAACACATTTTGGTCTCATTCACAGTCTGAGCGATGAACGGAAACAAAAGGGAGAATGTAGCTGACGCAAGTGCAAGATGAAAACAGGCACGGGACATGACTGCAGACCCCTGCACAGAGAGACCTGTTCCCTCATGTTAACCACAAGCCCATGCAGAACCCAAGGAGATCAACTTGTGGGATCAAGGTCATTTCAGCTAATCCTGGTGGTTCATTAATTCTTTTTTTTTTGTTTTAAATGCAAGCACATTTTTGCGGGCATTCAGTTTTCACAAGAAGCCACATACCCTGAAAGGGGCTGGACTTAAAACTCTAGAGAGTCCTTTATTGCCGAGACAGCTTGGTGCAGCACCCTGAAAACTTGTTCAGATTTCAAAATGAAGGCTTTATAAGACAAAAATTACCACAAACGGCACTTGGAACACATTAAAAGATTGTGCTGGTTAGTGCGATACTATTTTTTCCACTTGTTAGGGTTTTCAGAATAAACATATTTGAAGGAAGTTTCTGCTAAAAGAACCAGAATGAGGTACGTTCTGTTATTAAGTTTCAGTGTACCTTTACTTTCAAAGTCTTTATGAAGTTCCAGAATTAACTAACATAACTAAAATAATTCATGTCAGCTTGCTGGAACACTCTAGATATCTAAAATAATATAACTGAAATTTCTCTTATTTCCAATTTTTGTATGCAAAAATCATGATTTTTTGTATGTAAAAATAATACCTTAAACAACTTGATGCTTGGGGAATAAAAGGATTTTTGTTCCATTTTGGTTCATAAAGGCCAACACTAAAACAAATGACTGCTGAGCAATACATAATTAGGTGATATTTACACAAAAAGCTCTTCTCTTTTTTTTAATCAGCTTTCTTTTTGGCAGGGGGACAAATATTTGTCTCTCATTGCCAAGATATCCCACAATGTGCAATACTGGTCACATCCTTACCCCCTAGGAACAACATGAGTTCTGGGCGGGGGGAAAGCAAATTCATTGTTATTTCGTATAGGGGTTCCTATAGAGGGAATGAGGTGTATGAAACAACAATAATGACAACTTGACAAAGTTGTTGGATATCATATTCGGTCAGGCTCACCTGTCCCCAGAGACAAACCCTTAACCCCGGGAGATGTCATGAAGGTATATGCGTGTACTTCATGGCTGCGCAGCACTGCAGGAAGACACGCGTGCAACCTGAACATCATCAATGTAACCTAAGTCTCTTTACATTTGCTACTATGCACAGGTGCATAAATACAGCAGATTTTTCTAGGGACTTGGCAATACACTTTGTGCATCTGAGTTTGGAAAGAGTTTCCAACATTTTCAAATGTTTAGTGGCAAGCTTGCTATAGGGAACAGTCAACACACTAAAAGAGAACTGGAACTAGAGTGAAATAATTACATACAAGTTCTCTAATTAGAGAATTTTTTCATTCTTTAACGCTTATTGTTATTTGCGTGCGTATAGCTGGATTACTCCCAGGTTTCTATCAGCTTCTGCCAACAAAAAACTCAGTGGTGGGGAAAAACCTGTTTCATGCAAGATGTAAAAAATCCCTAGTGTAAATGAAGACCAGGTTTATATATTTTTGACACATATACATAAAATCCACACAGTCTGAACTACATTTACTCTTTTATTCTGTCACCTGGCAGTTACTTTGCATTGCATGGCAGGGCCAAGTTGAGGGCAGGCATGGACAGAGAAACCAAAAATTGTCAAGAGTTCTTCTTCTTCCAAAAGAAGGAATAGTAGCAAAGTGTCTGGCCACATCCCTTTCTACAGCTTTATAATGTATTAGATATTATATATAACCTTCACCAAACCAATGCTTTCTCATCTGTTAATAACTGAGATCCTTTGAAGACCTTCCAAGTGAAACTTTAAAAAATGAAGTTTAACATCAGACCATGCACAGCTTGCTGGTCTGTTGTAACCTCGTTAGACTCACCAAGGTAGTGTCTGTATGTTCACAAGGTTCCTTCCTGGGATATTTCTCTAGTTGTAGATTTAGATACACCACCAATTGCTGTGCACTGCCCACCTCAGCACTGTTGTGTACAGCACGCAGCAATCCACTTACTATTGTTGTTAATACTGGCTTCAGGCTACAGCAAAAGGAGTTGAAATTGCCTGGAAAAAATGGCCTCTTGGGTGTACAGATATGCTCCGCGTGACTTTTGCACATTTTAAGTATGGTACTAAATAGAAGTGCTCAGAAAATATCAAAAAAAATATGTATATGGAAGCAGGTCTCAGGGTCATACATCGCTGTTGTTCATTGCAGGTGTATTTTATTATAGTGAGGCAACAAGTAACTGAAGTGGTTTAGACTGAAAAAGATTTGCAACACTGGACCATGGAAGTCAGAGAGGGGGGTGGTCACGAAGACCACCTCTTTGTCAACACACCAACAATGCTGCTGGACTGGGCTGAAAAGTTATGAGGAAAACCCAGGTCATTTTTCTAAGGCAGCTGAGGCTACTTGGCTGTCATCATCAGAGCACTCTACTTCATTAACTTTGCACATTTTCTATGCTGCATAGCAGCGCTCCATTGCCCCATGTTTCACATGTATATGAAATATATAAAGTCTATAAAAGTATAATTTTCACTGAGTACACCTAGAGGAGCCACACAATCAATGTGAAAATTCATAATTCTGGGAATTCAAAACCCAGGGAATAAAGCGTGTGTGCTGAAAGGTTCGCAACAGTATATGTTGTTGTGCCAGGAACGGTTTTGGTGATTGGTGAGATAAAATAAGGATGGAGAAAATAGGAAGGAAAAATCCCTATCCTGTGTGCGTTTATAGAAGCACACAACTCTATTGTAATCAGCTCTGTGGCAAAGGAAAGATTTTAGCAAAGGTGATGGAAACTAGATGACCCCTGGGTGCCAGCGAATTGGCCTTTCATTCCACTTGTACAGATTTTTTTAGCTGAATTTGTGCTCTCAAACTAGTCTCCCTAATTTGCTCACCTGACTAAGCCACTGCACATATTGTCCTGTTGGTTTGCAGTCTTAGGATAGTCAAGCCTGCTTCAGAGTAAGGATTAAATGGTAGATCAGAAGTTGTGAAGACTGAAAAAGCCTGCACCTTGAGCAATGACTAGCATGAACCAGAGCCAAACCAGTTTCTGGTTTCCCAGAACACTGAGTTCAAAAGGAAGAGTTTATAATGAATTTCATTACAGTTTGACTCGAGGTAAATACTTGATGAAAGAAGACATTACAGTCTGTAAGCTCTGTAATTTTCTTCACACACACTAATCATTCCAGTTTCCTACTACACTAGTACATATTAATTTTCAGTTTTATAGCTTTCAGTGAATTCTTAAATATCATTTACTTTTTCCTCACATGCACTATTTATTTTTATTCACACAAGCATCCAACGAAAACTGAAGAAACACTGCATTATATTGTAATAGCAGTCAGACACAAACCCAGAGAGACAAAATGTATTCCAGTAATTCAGCTTCTGTGACAAAGTGGTAAGGAGGGAAGAAATACGACTCCATGGTTAGGGTAGCAGCCTAGACTTGGAAAAAGGGATTTGAGACTCTGCTTTACCACTGATTTCCTATTTTACTTTGGGCAAGTCACTTAATTCCTGGCCCTTAAACAACTTGATGTAATTTGTTATCACTTATTCTGTGGAAAGAAAGGCACCCAAATGCGGTTGTAGGACCAGGCTCCCTATGCCTCAGCTCTCCTCCTATAAAAGGAGTGTAACAGCACGTTCCAACCTCCACGCTGTGGTGGTGTTCTTCGCAGAGAAGCAGAAGGGAACAAGGAGAAACTAAGTCTCCCATTTACCCCAGCAACAAGCAGAGCAAACTCTTCCCACAACCACCTCTCACCCACGTGCTGTGGGAGGCTCTGTCACCCCCTGTGCTTCACAAGCCTGTGTCTTTCTGGTCACGCCACGATCGCTAGCGAAGATGGGAGCTAATGCTGATACAGGTATCTGTGCTCTGATAATTGTACCGAAACCGTCATTTATTTTACACAGAACGTAAAATGGGCATTGAATGCTGATGAAGTGGTTTTTTATTACCAATCTGTGCTTCTGGGTAGGGAATCATGAATGCTAAAGTATCTAAGTACTCCAGAGCAAATTTCAACAGTTTTTGCCTTAAGGACCATCTCACAGATGATGTAAGATAATATTGCTTCAAAATTTCTATTTTTATCTTCACAAGTACAGGATCTGACCTAAAAATTTCATATGGGGCTATCTATACTAGCTACAAGAGATTGTTTTAATCAGAACGTGCTTGTATATTTCTCTGAAAGATTATCGCACATTCTGCTGGTAAAACCACTGAAACATAGTTATTACACACAGCATCAAAATTAGTATCAACAGCACCTCCTCAGGCATGCCTAGTCAGGACACGTGGAGATAGGAACTGCCTGACAGTCATCTAAAGGGTGGCAGTTTTGGAACACACTTTAGCAACAAGGCAGGGGAGAAATCACAAAATACAAGACATTTTCCCAGTTTGCCTTTAAAATTCAGAAGTAGCGTGCCATAAAAATAACTCCGTATATCAGAACTCTGCATTTAAACCCAAAAAAACCCCCAGGTGTCCATGCTGATGCTGAAAGCAGATTGGTCTAGAGAGGTAAAACCAACTTCTAACCTCCCAGCCAGATCTGCTGTCAAAAATCACCTCCAGAAAGCTTTGCTGCCCACGCAACTGGCATGCTCCAGAGCTCGTGCTAGCCAGGGTCTGGATGCCTGCCACCCTCTCCTGCTCTCCCCTGCCCCATCTCAGGCCCTGCAGACCCAGACGGCCCCATGGCTGCTGTTAATGAAGGGGTCAATCCTCACCAACTCTTGGCTGTTCACTCCAGCCTCCCATTTCATGGTCTCATCCCCAGAACTGACATTATTTGGCAGCCCCTTGCTGTTCCCTGCAGTGCCACTGGATATTCATAAGAACATAGGAACACGGGATTTAAGTTGGAGAGGGCCTCATAAGGCTCTGGATCTAGTTCTGTGCTACTGCAAATAAATATTTCCTATGGTTCTGAGGCAGGTGACCTGCAAGGAAGGGTAAAGTCATGTTAGTAGGAACACACCGATGTACATCAGTTGTGGATGTGCCTTTAAGAAGCGGAGAAATTGAGATTTAAGATCAAAAATAGCGAGCCCGTGGTACTTTCCTGTACTTAAAACAAAATCAATAAAAAGAAACATACAGCTGGAAGGAAAGCTAGCTTGATACAATCACAGTAAATTAGAAGTCCTTTAAGGCAATGGATGGTGTATTTTCTTCCTCAGAATTAGGTATTTCAAATATTGACAGACCTAGTAAGGCACAATCAATATATCAATTCCTTTGTGAACTATTAATTATATATATTGCTGATGAATAATCATTTAATTAGCATAATGGGAGGCTTCAGTGAAAAGGCTGTCTACCAAGCGTACTGGACCTAAAAATAGCAATAGCTTTTCAACCATGAGGCTCTGCATGAAAACACTATTGCTCAGCTTCAGGTCTTAACACTTGTTACATCGCTCGGCCAATACAGAGCTTTGCTAATAAAGTTTTTCCCCTTTATCACATCAGTGCTGCCATATATAATTTGTTCCTCTAAGGCATGGTGACAAGGGTTTGGTATGGATTACCTGAATCAGTTCATCAAGCTCTGTTGCATTCACACAGGAATGCTGAGATACAAACGTCTGCTTCTGAATCACAATGGTGGTTCTCTGGGAGGTCTCATGAGGCTGCTCCAGGGCTTTAAATACTGTTGCTCCAATTATTAAATACACGACTACCACCAGAAAAATTGTTGAGACTGTCTTCCATTTCATAACATTAATAGCTGAATCACTTTCCTCCCGTGAAGAGAGCACGGTAGGCTTGGTGGAAAATGATAATCTTGGTTTGGAGTTCTGAGTGGCCGATTTGGGATCCAGCAAGTCAGGTGCCGCCACTGGCAAAACAGAAGAAGAAAGTTAATTTTTACAGTGCCGCTCAGATTTTGTTAACTGAACTTCTTGCCAAGAGATTACAGAAATTCTCTTGAAATTCTCTTGAATCTTTCCCTTAAATCCCATGCCACCTCACAACAAATCTGCTGCTCTGTGTAGTATTATCCATTTTACACGCATACACACATTTGCAACATTTTCTGTGTGCATCTGTCCCCTTATGATATTCAATCATTTCCAAAACGTAGATTTCCCCTACACTCTTGCATTTCATTCAATTAGTATAAGGTGGTATTTTGCTGCAGAGATTCTTTACATCCGCTGGGCTCTTCAGCACTGCTAAGCAGCTTTCCAGCTGTGTTTTACCTCAGCATTACAGAAGGAGCAGAAATATACAAATCCTTCTTTCTCTCACCTATTTTGTCCTGCGCTCCAACAAATGCTCTCTGTGAACAGTTGCATGATCACTTCCGAACTCCCCAGACACAACCATAAAAAAAATTCATTGCTCATCATACCAGTCCTAAAGCGTTAATTGTGTATCGATTACACCTTTCAGAAAATACCAGTAAAACACATGTGTACTTACTGGAAAAGTCACCCATTTGTTAGAGCGTCTATTTTTATTTACAGCTACAAAAACCCACCGGGTTAGGAAAAGAGCAGCTGAACGTGTTATCAAGTATCTCAGTAACTCATGTGACTACCAGCAACTACACGGGCACTAAAAAAAAATCCGCCACATCAAGTGCAGGTAAAGGTCTCCTGTGGGAAGATGGCCACAGCAGTTGACCACACAGGCTATATTTAAATTGTTTTGAATTACATTTCGAACGGCCACGACACCGCTTCCAGCTGCCGGTGGGAAAAGCCCAGATCTAAATCTAGAGGGAAGTCCCCCTCCGGACGGCGGAGGTGGGACACGTCCCCAGCAGGGGTGGCGGCGGCACTCGGCGGGGTCCCCCCCGGGCACCCGCCGGGCTCAGGCACACACCTCGGCGCCGGGAGGAGAGCCAGGAGGGAGACAGGCAGCCCCTAGCCCGGGCCGAGCGGGGACGCGGGGCACCCCGCACCCCACGCGCGCCGCGGTCACGCTTCCCACTCCCACCGCCCTGCCCCACGCCCCGCGGGCAGCCAGGGGACGGGCACGGCCCCCCCCACGCCCCACACCTTGGCGGGGGGAGCCCCCTCCCCGCCGCCTTCCCCTCTCCCGTCGCAGCCCCCGCGACCCTCCGAGCCCCTGAGGACGGTGCCGGGAGCCGCGGCGCTCCCGGCCGGGGCCGCTCCCCTCCCGGCCGGAGCCGCCGAGCTCGCCGCCCGCCCGCCCGGGGCAGCGCCGACCCGCCGCGGCCGCCGGCGGCGAACAAAGGAGCGGGCACCGGGCACCGCCGCTCCGCCGCCGGCCCCGCCGCCCCCTCCCCGCGGCCGGTGCAATGCGCCGGGGGATGCCCGCCGCCCCCGAGGGGCGCAGCCCCGGTGCGGCGGGCAGCGGCGGGCGAGCAGCGAGCCTCCGCCGGCGGGGATGCTCCGCGGCGGGGAGCGACGCGGGGGCGAGGCGGCCGGCGGCGGGGCCGGGGCGCGGCGCGGAGCGGGGCCGGGAAGGGAAGGAAGGGAAGGCGGTCAGGCAAGGTACAAAGGGGGCCCGGGCCGCCGCGGCGCGGGGAGCATCCCGGGGTCCCCGCCGCGCCCGGGCGCGGGGGAAGCAGGGGCGCATGCAGCATCCGCAGGGCTGGGAGCGGGGAGGCACGCCATTGTGCTCGTACTCACTTCTTATTTACCGACCCGGTGCCCTCTCCTCGCTCCACGGGCAGGCATTTTTTCAGGGCTTGGGTAGATACAGTTAGAGCAAATTAAAAAAATGAAAAAAAAAATTTAAAAAAAAGAAAAGAAAAAAAAGAAAAGAAAGGAAGGAGCAGACCGAGAGGAAGAGGCTGATGGATGGGTCTGGAGGAGAGGGAGCGGCAGGGGCGGGCGGGCTGGCAGCGCGGATCCCGCCGGCTCCCCCCGGCCCCGGGGCGTGCGAGGTGCCTCACGTCGCGCATCGCGCATCGCACATCGCGGCGTGTGTGTATGTGTGTGTGTGTGTGCGTGTGCGTGTGTGTGAGTGAGTGTGTCCGTGCGTGCCCGTGTGCGTGCGTGTGTGTGTCCGTGCGTGCTCCGGTGCGCAGGGCGTGCGGAGCAGCCCGAGCCCGGCGATGCCTTTTGTGGGGCGGCGGGCACCCACGCCGCGGGTTGCCCCCCCCCCCGCCCCTCCGCGCCCCCTTCCGCGGCCCCCCCCCCCGGCGGGGGGGCAGCGCCGCGCCGCTCCCCGCCGCTCCCGGCCCGCCGGGGGGTGCGCGCCCTTCCGCGCACCTCGGCGCAGGCAGCCCCGCAGCCCGGCTGGGCGGCGGGCAGATGCTGCAGGGGCGCGGGGAAAAAATGGAGGGGGGAGGCGGGGGGGAGGCAGAGCGGTACCTGCGGAGACCAAGGTCTCGCCGGGAAACGAGCGAGGAGAGAGGCAGGAGGGAGGAGAAGGCACCGGCCACCCCCGCCGGCGAGGCAGGACCTGCCGGCGGTCCCCGCTCCAGCCCCAAATGCGACCGCCTCGCCAGAGCCTCCCCGTCAACTTTTGAACTAGACGAAGTGTCACCGCCGCAGGAGCAGGAGCGGGGGGACGAGCGGGGAGACCCCGGCCCTCGCCGGGCAGCGGCGCGGGGCTGCCGAGCAAGGCGGCTCCGTCCTTCCCGGCTTGGCCTGATTTTTAACCCGTGTGCTTTGCAGCCCGCTGTTTTGCTGCAAGGAGTTAACTAGGTGGGATCTGGGAGTCAGGGATGGTAGCTGCTCTCCTATCGCACGGACTGCCAGCGTACTGCCTCCTTCCATTTTAGTCTGATGACAGACACATCGGAAATACTGCTTCAACTCTGGCTTCTGCCACTAAGAAGCCTGAAATTCTTCTTGTTATCTTTGCCACGGGCTAACTCCCCGATTTCCCGGTCATCTATCACCTGTGACATTATCCATGGGTCAGTTGTTCACACTGAGGTGATGAACATCTACACTCGCCTAAAAGACAGAAGAGTATTTACCAAGAGAATCCAAAAACTGTTCCCACAACCACTCTCTAAAAAGTGTCTGCAAACACATTAAAAAATTACTCACCGTAACAAATGGGTATAGGTCACAAGCATTTAAAGCCAGAGGCTGTATCTGTAAAATGGCCAAAGTCAGTCATACATTGGGTGTTTAATGGGCTATAATCCTGCTTGAATCAGCCGCACCATCAGCAAACACTTTAGAAGTCACTTATTTTAACGCTTCTCCGTATCAATGTGACATAATACAAATGAGTGTAATACTGAGTTCCTTAGGACTCCAATTTCAGCAACATCAATCACGCCAATCTTCCCTAGCGTGTTCACACGTCTCCACGAGGCGCAGCGTAGGGCGAGAAGCCGCGTCTGCTATTGCAGTTTGAGCTGTAGCCCATTGCTCCCCATCGCCGTGAACCAGCAAAGCAGTTGCTGAGTAACAAGAGCCACTGGGCCCAATCCAGCAAACCCTTTTGCAAGCAGACCTTCGGTCAACTTCATTGATGTAGTCCCAACCCTCAAACAACAGAAAAGTGAAATGCCCTCTCCAGTCTACTGCTACTCCCTTGCTCAAAGGATTCTTGAAGATGAAAGATTTTCATGCTTGGATCTTTTCTATACCAAAAAAAAAAATCGTCTTTCTCCCAAAAAGATTTCTTAACCATCAGCCTATGTAAACACTGTCTGTTCCTATCTCACGGAAAAGAATCATTTCACAGGATTTCTTTCAACATCCTATGGGAAAACAGGCATGAAAATTTTCCTCCATGCTGACCTGTGTCTCTACAAAATATTGTGGAAAATAGAAGTACATGCCTTTCTTTAGTAATCTAAATATTTGGAATAAGATTTTGTTTTTCCTTGAGTGAAGGAATTATTATTAAAAGCTGAAAAAGGGTCAGACTTATTGCCTACAATTTGAAATCAGTGGGAAGCCTCCCAATAGCTTCAGGAGGGTTTGGATCAGGCCTTAAATTCAGGCATTCCACCCAACGGGCAGAAACCATTTTGAGATCCACTCCAGGAATGACTGCATTGGTGCCTTAACTTTAATAGCGGAAGAGCTGTCTCTGTCAAAGTAATTATTTCTATTAATTACCTAGTAAATATCTCCAATATCTACTTTCAGTTGACTGGTATTTTCCACCTATTATGATCCCAGGTGCAATTCTCAGCTAGAGTTTACCGCTTACTTAAAGTGGACTTGAGCTGTGCTTTCTCACTTCTACTACAGATATAAACACCACATATGGTAGGTACCTTTAATGACAGGCATCTTCAAATCCAGCAAGAAAACCAGTAATTCTTTTTGTGGTGTACAACAAAAACTATTGTGTATAGCAACTCCTATTTTCTGGAGGCCTTATATAGCACCAGCATTTATTCTGTGGAGTCGTGCCCTCCAATATTTTTATTGTAACGTACACCACACATTGCTTGAATATTGTGTGTGACCACTTTACCCTCAAATTTGGAACTGACATTCGACCAGTTTGAAGCTTCAGGCCTGAGCTTTACTAAACAAACACACTCAAATGCAGTGTATCGCTGGCAAAACATACCACCAACCAACATGGACCAAGATTAAATAATAAAAGGGGCTACAACACCAAGCTCCAACCTTGCAAGCAAATGGGCTAGCTGCTGAGCCAGAGATTTATCTGAACAAACTAAAAAAAAAAAAAAAAACCTACCAAATTTTAAATGCTTGTAAGATTAAGTATATGCAGGTTTGGGTATTTCATGCTAACGTGAGAAAGATTCACAAAGTACAGGAGTGTCAAATGCTGTCTAAAGATGTATTGGCATGAGTTTGGGATGGCCACATTACTCACAAACGGTGGCTGCTGAAAGCTGCTCAACTCTTTGAAATGTTAAAAGTAGGCTCGGCAGAGAGAGGCAGGCGTGCAGCATGCAGAGGAAGTCAAAGTTGCATGACGAACATAGCAATCACATATTCATACAAATAACAGCTGTAGATGATCTAAACATAGCTTTGATAGGACAGGAGCACACTTGTAAGGAAATAGTTATTCCAGAAAAATATCACCCTAGAAAGACCATTTAAAAAGCGTACATAAAAAGTACCCTTATCTGTCGCTAACACTTTCTTTTCATCTTTTCAATTGCAGGAGCCATCCCCTCTCCGGAAGGCCACGAAGAGCATTTTCTTTGTGCCCGGAGCAAGGGGCTCCTGCTAAGCCCCCACCTCTGGGTGCAGTAAATGCTCTTCTCCTTTCACCAGCTGCATAACAGAAGGCACCACAGGTTCCAGCCTTCTTCACTCTTATTTAGTTGCCAAGGATTTCTACATTCCCAAGGGACTGTTATGGCAAGTCTTCCAGTGAGGGCACTTTACTCACTGACTTCAACACACTATTCATATGGGCACCTATTTAATTTGCGGGAGAGGACTCGAGCCTTTGAGCAAGCACTGTATTGCTATAGGCTTCAGGCCTTGCTGTGGACACAGCATCTTCCCCATACTTCCTCGTGACAAGGAGCAGGAAACCTCTGCCTCTCTTCAGAATGGGCCAAACCGTACACCCAGTTAAAGTCAAGGATAAACTTTTGCTACTGTTAAGTTGTATTACAACAGAGCTCAGCAGAAATACTACTGGACTTATTTAGCAAATTAATTTTAAGGCTCATTCTGCTTATTCAGCTGGACTTACAAATGACTTGTCTCTTGAATTCTTTGGAGACATTAAAAGATCTGTCAGTTCTTTATGGATAATTATGACATTAAGGCCATGCCATGTTACTGTATTCTGCCATTAAACCATTAGTCATATCCTGCGATGGGAATTTACACTAAGTGAGAAACTAATGGTATACAGTCTGCTTCTCCTTTGAGCAAATGAGAAGAGAGACCATGTGCTTCACAGGTAGTAAGGACACAGGGCTGCTCCCGGTGACCGTGCTGAGACCGCAGCCTCCCGGCCCACCACCAGCGTTAGGAGGCCAAAGAGAAGGGAAGCGGCAGGAGGCACCTGCAGCTAAGTGATACTCAGCCCTCATCTGCCTCTGAAAATGGTAAAGCCTGAAAGTAGTCCCATTTGAAAATACGTGATCACTTTTAATTCACATTTTAAAATGAGTTAACAATATGTGGTGCAACTAGAATATGTATTAATGAGTTTTATCTCACTAGCAAGCTATTACACCTACCCTGAGTGGCTGTCTTACAGTGTGACGAATTATTTGTTCAGTAAAAAAGCCATTGCTTCTCACCTCATCAATTACTAGAAAAAATGTTTACATGTGCCCATCTATTTTCATACAGCTCCGTTGTCAGTTTTAATTAGGTTCTAATTCTTTCCATCACTAGTAATTCTTATCTATTTATCCACGTGCAGCGAGTAGGAAGTTGTTTTAGAACCCATAAAGTATTCGCTGTTGTAATTAATATTGTGAATGTGTATTTTTCTTTACTGGCTTGCACATCTCCCAGTGGGTTTCCTCCCTGCCTGTGTCGTGTTACCAGACCTAATGGGATTTATTTGTCACATGTTCTGCCACTGTTTTTTCATATTTGCTTTCACAAATCTGTTATGCTTGGACAGCTTCAGAAGCACCAATTATAACTAACTTTTCAACGCCATTCTATCAATGATAAATGTGAATTGCCATATGTCACCTTTATTATGGATTATTTATGCATAGGAAAAACTTACTACTACTTTGAATTACTGATCTCCTTGAGGGAGAGCTAGTGGTGCTTTGGGATAATTACAAAATGTTTTTCTCTAATCATCAAAATGTTCTACAAAATTGCTGGTTTGTAATTTGTTTTTAATTTGTGCTAGTTGTGGTCTCTTCAAAATAGGAGGCTGACAATGGGAATATCTAGATTTTATATCTGTCTGTCCACACCTATTAGTACCAATCATGCAACTGTCCTCGTAGATTTTCATGGCGCTACTGGATGCCTTATGAGATGGAAACCTAGTCTCTGTATTGTCTTTGCAGACTGGAAAAAAGCATGGAGTATTTTGAAAGAAAAAGAATGTACATCTAAGACTGCACACATCAGGCCTGACAAGAGAATGGCCAAAGTTTGTGCTGACTCTAAAGGTCATTTTCCTCAAGGAAGTAAGCAGATGCTTACTTTTAAACTATGTCTTGAGGAGCTGAGGATTTGGTATTTATATTTGTAAAGTACTGCATCCACATTTTAGGGAATTCTGGAAATAGTGACACAGACCTATGGCACAACAATCTGTAAACAAAATAAAATACAGACAGAGGACACTGGAAATCACCTAAAATAGCATTAGTGCTTTTCTTTTAGAGTAATCCACTAATAAAATTTGGAAGAAACAAACCAAACCAGACAAAGACAAGAGAAGAGAAAATAGCCCAGGCAATACTAAATAAGTATCACACAGGGATAATGAAAGAACTTGCTAGTAGAAATAAAGAATACAAATGAGGAGATGAAAAAGGAGAACAGTAAGTATCATCTACGTTTTAAAACCACCAGATTTACTCTACATGGCAGTAGCCATAAGAGAAAGTACAATGAAATCTATGAATTATTTTCAAATGTGCACAGGAGACTCCGTTTTCTGGCAGTCTCTGCGTGTTCAGCTACATGGAGATACGTCTGGAAAAGATGCCACAGATTTTTTATAGAAAGACAGCATTTGGTAGTCTCTTCTTTTTTAATTCGATAGCTTGTTCTAAGGATAGACCTCTTATTTTATCTCTACTCAATTATTTTGTCATTTTCTCCTCCCCCCATGCCAGGCACAGAGCTCGCAAATCACACTGTGAAACTAAGCTGTGCACTAACGCTAATGTCAAAATATGGCAGTTGTAAGTAATGGTTAGTTAATTTAAAGAGGCATAGAGTTTCAGCTTTTAAAATTCCGAGCAAAAAAATTATCTCCCAGATTCACACTTGAGCGCCTAAACAGAGGTGAAGAGGTAATTTCGTATCACATTAAAAGTCTGACTTGGAAAATCAGGGCGTCACAACTTCACAGCTTCATCTGCAAAGGATCGCCTGCCCTTTCCAGTGACCAAATCTTTCCGCTGTGATAAAGATGCCACTAGCACCATGCAGGCAGAAACCTGGGTGAACAGAGCCCAGTTTTTGTAAGGTGCTTGGACAGCAAGAAGCATAAATTGCTGCCATTCAGATGCATGGTGCCTTGGCATTGCTCAGCACTTCCATCCTTGAATGCTCTTCCCTCTATTTTCTTTAGAGCGTAGACCTTGAAATTCTGGGCTTGGTGGTTTAATCTTGGGCTGGCAGCTATGGACTGTGTTGGCAGGACAACAGGCTACAGGTTCATAGTCATTTCAGCTTTAAAGTATCTGCTAATCTATCTTTACATTTTTGCTAAGAAATAAGGTCTTTCTGTTGTGTCGTGCCACTGACGTTAAGCATGCAAGGAAATTGATCCCCTGTTCTGTACAGTTTCCTGTTGTATTTTCAGTTGTTAGAGGGGATGTTAAAAGCTGGTCTCCAGCTCCATGGAAAATGTAGGTACACAATATAGGAGAAGATTGGCCCACATTTTCCTCTTTGCATAGCAAATGTAAATATACCCCAGATATAAATACCCCAGGCACCAAATAGAACCAGATACACTTAGGACTATGACTGATGAGAAAGTTACTTTATATGACCCCTTCACATAAAACAGCTAAAATTAATATTATGAAATTTCCATGACATTTTAGCAGCCTGGACATGAAAGCTGTTCTATTTCTAAAATCCTCAACATCTTAATATTTTTATAATCACTTGCCCTATCGCATAAATGGGCAAAGTAAGATTGTAAAAAATCATTACACTAACGTAAAAGGTATTCTTCAATAAAAAATATTTTTCTAAATTATTTATAATGGCAACAGATATAGTATAAGTGACCCCCTGTAACAATTTATGTACGCTTTCTGTGATTTTTTTTGCTAAAAATGGGAGTATACCAATTTAAGAAGCATGATTGCCAAGAAAAGTTAATAGAAAAGGCATAAAGAAACCAATTCCTGAAATTATTGCTTTCCTAGCTTTTCATGTTCTCTCTCATAACAACTTCAGATATTAAGGGGATTACTACTCGAAAAATTTACTTAAGGCGTTATCCAGTAAGAATATCTCAATGGAAGAAATACAACAAAAGCAGTGATTAAGGAAGCCTCAGGCTGAACATTTGTGCCAGATTCTTGGGGACTCATTGGCAATTTCTTTCTTTATTTTAGAGGGAAGATCTGATGATTTTTCTTACTCATAAAAATTGCCTAGGATATTTTGGCAAGTCAGCTATGATCACAATATTGTAACTAGTAAAGTAGACTTGTGGGAATAATATCCCTTATTCCTTACTTATAGGGTCACAGGGAGTAGGTCCTGCATCCTGCTAGCAAACCTACAGAAATACGTGTAATCCAGATGTGAAGGATTTGGGGTATACCTGTACATCACAGCAGAACCCCGCACAAGGAGCCACGTGGGAATTCGGAGCAAGCTGCTGCATGCGTAAGATTGTGCAGCATAACACACGAATATTGCCAGCTCCTGAAGGTAGGGCAGGTATGGTCTTCACAGCAGCGCACAAATTAGTAACTCTGACCTCTCAGCGTGGCAAACTGGCTCAAATACAGTACTTCCATGGCATGTCTGTATTGCCTCTAGTTCTGGAGTTACCTCTATGTCAGCTACTTTGGGTTTTTCTATATCATTGTGCAGGGGACAGACATGGCATCCGACTTGGACAGAGGCGCCTATATGCAAAATTGTGATCCTGGAAAAAACTATTTCCTTTAATTTCTGTGTGGCTCAATTTTCACCACTGGTGTTCTTTAGCAAGCTTTCTGCTTCTGGACACAAATACACTTCCCACCATGCTGCTCAAGACTAATGGCATTCTTATGCCCAATTGATCCAGAAAATAAGCCTGCTTTACTTATCTCCTCAGGGGAGTTTATTTGGTAGGCTTTTCTGGAAGGCTAGCAGAACAAACTTTATGTAAAATGTAGGGATGGTTACCACTTTCTTTTAAAACATAAATAATGAAATGCCTCCACCAGATTTTATGCAATACTGCAACGATTGGAAGACTCTCTCAGGATATGGGGAAAAAAGACTCTAATTATTTCTTCTGCATAAAGGAATTTAAATCCACATCTTTTACCTTCTTGGAGAGAGCGTATCACTGGGACTCCCCCAGTTCCAGCAAGTCACACTTAGAGATCACTGATCCTAATATATGACTGGACTCAAGTGCGCTGTCCTGTGATTGTGTCTGGTCTCTAGGAAATATTAGAGCTTTATTTGTTGTTCTCACTTACATATTTGTGCAAAATAAGGTTTACACTTGAGTGTTATAAATAGCAATATACTTACATGGGTGCTTAGAAAGTTTAACCTCCCTTGCCATCAGCAGAAAGAATTTTACTGCAAACAGGTAAATGACCTGCTTACCCCCAGAGCAAGCACTGAGCTTGTCATTGTTTTGCCTTCCTATTGCATAAAGGGTTTCCTCAGAGTCAGTGAGCTGCTGACTTCCAGCTGAGCCTATACTGCCACAGCAAGGCACTCCAAAGGCATCTTTATAGAGCAAAGACTAACCCGTGGCAGGCGGGATGCAAGAGAACTGGATGCCAGCATCAGAGGGCTGTGGCAGTTATGTTGGAAATTATTTTGGCTTAAGTGCCTAGTAGCTACACGGGAAAGACAGATCACCTTGAAGCCTAACTAGAATGAGATGTGGCTACAACATGTTTTATAGTTTCATTTCTCATACCTCTCTCCAGAAATAGTCACTGATATTTTTTTTTTTTTTTTAAATCTTAACAGTTTAGTATAATAAATTAATTTAATTTTTAACTGAAAGCTAGTTAGAGCAAAGATGGATTTCAGGATGGCTGACAAACCTTAAGCAGCCATCTCCTCAGTATGTGGCAAATCCTTCAGTGTATGTCAGCCTATTCTTACAGTCCTAAGCACCCCAACTGTCTCCTCTAGCTTGTAAGATTCAGCCTGCTTACTGGAAAAAACAGACTCCAGGTAGGAGATTAGTCCCCCACTATCAACGTTAATCAGAACCTACTCAGCAGGCATCAGGGTAATAAGGAGATGGCATGAGATTCAAGGGAACTCCTTAGATTTATGACAATCCCATAATCCCGCAGGCATTAAAGAACTCTAATGTAATCCCAGTTCTTCCCGCAGAATTCAGGATTTGTGAGGTGGGCAAAGGACAGAGGGAGAAAGAGAGAAAACATTCCTAGCTTAGTGATTATGTATTCACTTGGCAGAGGAAGACATGAGTTCCTGCTCCAAGGACTGTTTATGCATTTTAACCAATGACAGTTTCAATGAAACATCCAAGTACACAAACAAATTACATCTGATCACTTCTGCAGATATTTATCACTGATAGTCATCATCTGTCTTAGTCAGCAAACACTACACTGACACCACATCCCTTCAAATTCTTTACCAAGTTTACTTGTTTGGCATGCAAGAAGATAAACCATCAAGAATGCTGCAACACGCAGAAAATTCCTGCTAACTTGGTTCAAACAGAGTAATTAATAGAATTAATCAATTTCAACTGAAAGAGATCAAAGAAATCTCCCATCAGCTGACTGTTTAGAATAACTCAAGGAAGATTAATTTATATCCCAGTGTTCTCTTGATCCCAATAGGTTGTTGATGACAGAAGAGTAGAAAGAAAGCTTTTTATCATCAATCGCTTTCATTATTACTTGAATACCCGCTGTGTACAAGGATCCACACATTCCTCTATTTTTAGACAAGAAAGCAACCTGTCAATAACTGCTGAACTGCTAGCCGTTCAAAATGACCACTTAGGGAAGAACATAGGCACGATAGCTGCTGTGTAGAATATTTAACAGAAAGCTGTATATGGAAAAACAGAACTTAAAAGTGTCACACATAGCCATGTTTCTCTTAAAGTAAGTAACATTAAAGCCATATATAACAATTACTGATGAACTAACAGCAGTGCATCTTTCAATATACCACTTGCACATTTTAGATAGGTATATGTCTGTATTATCTACACATACTGCATTTATACACTAGCTATAAGCTCTAATTATTACTGTAGTGTCAAAAATTATATTAGTGTATTGCAAACAGTTTATGATAGTGAAATAAATACCAGTAGCTTAATGAACTTGTTTATACACTCCTATAATGCAACAAAGATAGAGCTGTCACGTAGCTGAACAGACTACTGCCATTCAAATGTGTAAATTTCTGACCTGCAGCATGGGGCTCCCTATCTTACCATAAATGTTCCCTAAGGCCCCCTACTACAAACTCACTGACATACAAGATGCTGCAGTAGTAAAGTCTGTACCTTTATGTTCCTTAGACTCATATTCATTTAATGCTACAGAATTTATAATGTCAAGCTGGAGGCTGGAGGGTCACCAGTTTGTGAAAGGAATTACATGGTCTAGCTGCCTGCAGTAACGGAGGACAAGGGTAGGTGACCGAGTCTTTCTTCCAGTGCAGATTCACGTCTCCTCAGTTACTGCAGATTGGCGCAATCCCACTGACTTAGCTTACATCACTGTAAATAAAGTCAGCCAAGCTTTGGTCATTATCTCTTGTGATTTCACCTCGGCTCCTATGGGCTTTGGGCTTAGCTAGCACAGTGATTTAAAAGTCACCATGCTTTGCACTCATGCATCTAGCTTTAGTCACCTTTCAAACACAGCTGATGCAGATCAAAGTTAGAACCTGAGTTCCCTATATAACGTATGGGGAAAGTCAGTCACCCATGAGAGGAACTCACAACGGTCTTTCAGGAACTGCTATCAATTAGCCACTGGGCAATGCTACAGAAAAAGAAGTGTACTAAACCCTGTTGAGCTCTGGGATTTAAATCTCTCAATGGAGGACTTGTCTGTACTTCAGATTCCAGATGTTGTTTTGGTGGGCTCTTTAAAGTACTTGACAAGGACAGAGTAAAAAGTGGGAAGGGAGGAAGGAAAGCCAGAGAACAAAGAGCTAAAAGGCACCACTCAGTGCAGCTCAGTAGCTGAAGCATCCACCCAAGAGACAGGAGAGGAGATCTGGGCTCCCATCTTCTACCTCCCTGTAAATGCTTTAACCAGCAAGCCATTGGGTGGAGTATTCTTAATCCCCAAATATTTAGCTGCTTATGATTTCGGCAATAAAGCATTTACTATTGGCACCCATGTCCTAACAGGCCAAAACCGAACTTATTCAGGCAAATTCCCATCAACTTCAAAGGAAGCCTAAAAACTTACGGGCACTCAGTTCTCACATTATCTATGGCTGTGCCTATATTTACGTTCCCATGCATGCCTTGGCACGCCCCAGGGTCCTGCTCCACAGAGCGTTCAGACCAACGCCCGGCTACAACATGCCATGGCTCGCGCTCAGGCTCTGGGCTTGAGCTTTCCTTGGCATGGGAACTGGGTCTGAGAGGTGCGGGGACAAGGGATGGGCACATGCTTGGGTCCTGCCCCAGTACAGCAGTGGCATTCAGCCTGCATCTGCTTCTCAGCCCAGGGAAATGGGAAGGACTCCCACATACCATGACACAGAAGTAGCCTACCTGCTTAAGAAGTTGCCATGGGTGTTCAGCAGGGCACAGCTCTCAGAAAATACTGACTGCAGGAAAGCACAAAAAGCAAACGCTAAAAAAAGCGTACCTGAAAAAAAGTGTACGCAGCTTGGTTTTGGATAAAGTGGAACAATGATAGAAACCCGTTTACCCATCATATTCAAAATCAGCATGTGAACCAAGCCAAAACACAGTCACTTGTTAATTTAGAATGGAGGGCATGCCAATTATTCAAAGTGGCTTATTCTGTTAGTCCTTACCATAAATTTTCTCTCTAGTACAGACTGCTAAGTCTAGCTAGGTAAGATGTATGGATTGGCCTCATTACAATAGCATATATATGTTAAACATTGTGAAGTGCTCTTTATTTCCTTAATTCTTTGAGGTGGAAAAGTGCTGTTATGTCCATTTTTATCAAAGGGACCTAGAAAATAGTGCCTTGACAACATTACACAGGGCGTTCCCTATGGACAAGAAATTTTTAACAGGTTGCAGTTTAGCTCTTTGTGTACTCAGTTGTAAATATGCACTGAGAAAACCAGGCCATTTTTCTCCTTTGTAATGGACATTTGTTTCTAAAATCTCCAAAACATCTAATGGATATCGTGACCATGGATAGAAAGTTTCCTTAATCATGCCTGTATGTTTAATGACTTCTGATCTTTGTTCTACCTATTCCTTAGTGTTCTCTTACAACTGTAACGACAATTTTAATTCTTTTTTTCTTTGTGAAAATTACTGCCTTATAATTTTTTTTTTTCCTTTGCTGTCTATATCTTCATTTAGTTTGTGGGGTTTGGGGTTTTTTTTTACCTATGTTTTTCTTTCTACCTCTAAGGGATTTTGGCCTGCTAGCTTATACATTCTCCCTGTGAGATGAAGTACCACACACATTTCCAGCTTCTATCTGCCTCAATAATAAGTAAAACCCTATGTTTTCAAGACACTGCTTTGCAATTACATTTAGTTTGCATACAGCTATTATGGAACTGAGTTTGCCACTGCACAACCTGGGCTTTTTCGTTTGTATTCAAATTGACTTAAGATTTCATATTGACCTGGGTATCAATATTCAATTTGTAAGCAACAACAATTCTATTCACATTCGAGGGGGCATTTCAGTCATCTGAAATAGCGCTCTATCTGAGCAATTTCCACAGAACAATCTTCTTCACTGCACAGAATACTTATACTTAATTTCTTTTTAGGTACAGCTTCCCACAGATAGTTTTGTTTCTTGCCAAAATAGTAGCTCTGTCGAAGGCCAAGCATTGTTTAGTTCCCCAGTTTTTTCCTTCAAGTGTAAACTTTCGCATTACTTCTCGCAAATTCACTCCACATGAGAATTGAACTGTTGAAGGGTTTTTTTACATTGTCAATCCATTTTTTTTAATGAGACTTGTTTGTCAGCCCAGTCTACTGTGCCATCACCTCTTTTCTTTCTAAAACTTGCTTTCTCATCCAAGAGTGTTCTGCAGCCTGGCAAACTAACACTGCTGCTTCTAAATGTAAGTCAGAATCTGGTACGATGCTTCTCTCTCAGTTTTGGTCTCTCTACTGCAATCTGATCTCAAAATTAGGATCCCATGAAAAAGGAGAAAAGCATGGGGTTTTTTTTACAAATATTAAATTTCTCTTTTGGATATTTCACATGCAATTAATCCTCTCAGAATTTCATTCTTTCAAAGAGTCTCTTGACTTTTTTTAGTGCAAACTGGTAATTAGACTGCTCTTCTTTAATTGTAGGTTATTAAATAATATCCATTGCCTCTGACCTGAGGTTACTGGACAAAAAGAGTAGCTAGCTTTTGCCCATCTTTCTCTTTAGAAACTTTTCTTTCTGAAGAGACAAAATTCTCCTTTGATCCCTCTACCTGTGGCATTTCTCGAAAAGCCAAGCTGCAACAGCTGTAGTCCTTAGCTGCTATTCCAGGTCCTTCATTCCTCACATGTTCTTTTACTTTTCTGACACTGAATGCATGTTTCTGTTTCCATCTCTTCTTCAGGTACCATTGAGTGCTCTTAGTGGAGTGCTCTTGGTGGTAATTAATACAAATGCCCAGGTTGGATCTTGTAACTGTGATGAATCTTTCTAATTGTAACAGGTAAACTGACAAGTATATATCAGGTATATGTAACACTGGAGCTTGTGAGGGAGGGAAGTTGACCCTTTTCTTCCTCTCGCTGTTGAGCTGTTCTGGTTTAAAGCAATATATTGCATGGGGAATGTTACGCTTCTGTCTAAGACTATTCAGGATCCAATTATCCTTAAATCCTTGCTTCAACTTGAATCTAAAATAAGCTTTGTGGCCATAGGAAGGAGATTCTTATGAGCACTAGATCTCCTATAAGCGAATGGGGAGAGTTAGCACTTTCTGAAAGGAACCCAAAGGGGCCAGCCCCTGAGCCGAGAGCCAACAAACATCACACATTTGGGTTACCGATTCTTTCAGACCCACCTACAAATAGCGCTACCTATGTGGGCCAGTGCATTCTGGTTCCTAATCGTGGTGGTGGTGTTGTATGAATACAAGGAAGTGCCACACAATAACCTGGGCTCTTCTAGTCTGTTTTAACCAAATTTATTAGGAGTCCTTTTAAATCCACCGTCTTGTTTATACTGATTATTTTTGCTAGTATCAACAATACATAGGAGGTGGGGCTTGGCCAGCAAGTGCTATCGGTGCTGTGTGCCAACCCACGGGCCTCGGTGAAACATCAGTGGGAAAAGTGCACTTAGTTTTAGTCATCAGTGCTCCACAAAAATTAACCCAAAGAGAAGCAGAAAAGAATTCTAGATGGACTGTGTCAGAGGAAACTGGAAGAGCTCAGCTCACTTATTCTGGCAAAATGAAGGCTGAGAAGACGTCTGATTGCTGTGTGTAGATCAATCAAAAAGACTTTTTTGAGCTAATGGATCGTGTTGGCACAAAACCAAAACCATTCTGTGAATAAATTTTGTCTGGAAATCACAAAAAGCATGAGAAGAGCCAGCTTCTGGAACAATCTCTCAATAGGGAGGATGAGAACAAAAACCTAGCATTGTAAAATAGAGGCTGGTCAATTTATAAAAAAGATTTATCTATCTGACATGCTGCCTGCAAAAACAGGAGATTGGTCTCAGAGGCTCAGTGGAGAGATGGTCAATCTTCCCAACCCCATAAGCCACATTCTCCAGTCTTCACAGAGCCACGTAGACTTCAGAGAGCTGTGGGGAGAGTGGATAGCTCAGCAAGTCCCAGATCTTTTATTGTTCCCTTGTGGATTTGGGCTGGATGGCCTCTGCATCCCAGACAAAGGCATGCCCATTGGCTCATGTCCCCCAGCAGCTTCCAAACCAACGCAGCCCACTGCCACGTGAGCGCTGTAACCCCAGCACGGGAGTTCATTTGGCGTGCAGCTCAAAAAACCCAAGACCTTCATCCCAAACCCTCTCAGTCACACACACTGAGATGTAACATTCTTCCAACCCACAGCTCTCAGGTACCAGGCTGTCCCTTCTCCAGGCTAAGGAGAAGAAAAAATCATCTGGAAGAATGTCTTTTAGAATAAGATTTTTTTTTTAAGAACTTGTTCTCTGGTCTCCTGTATTTTTAGCAACAGTAGCACTAAGAACCACAGTGAAAATCGAACATTTTTATGCTAAGTTATCATCATCAGGGTGAAACACTGTACTGATAACTTGAGAAGATTTGAGATTTAAGAGGCAATAACAGTGTCCTGGACTGCATGTTCTACCAAAGCCAAAACACTCGCAGCAAGTAAGTGTCAAAGCCAAGGATATGTGCCGTTTATTAATAGAAGATGAAGCTATTACTGAGTTAAGAAGTAGCCTCAAGTTACTAGTATAATTAAAAATTGTGATTAAATATTAAGATGAATGAAAAAATTTTAATTGTGAGCTGTCAAAGTGCCAAGTAAATAATTTAAAGACCGATTTAAAAAGCAGTAGGAACACCTTTTTTCTGCTTTTTCTCCTTCTTCATATTACTAACCCTTTTTTACCGTTTCTAATACAATCCTCACACTCTTCTCTGATATTTGCATAGGTTAGCAAGGTTACTTTCCCCTACAATATACTTCTGTTTATAATACATGTTTGGAAATTGCAGAAGAGGCTGTGCTTGTTCCCATGTGAAATAGAAAAAATGTCATAGGGAAAAGGAGGACAACCCTTTCTCGGGCAGTCACGGGGAACAAAATATGTGTTTGTGGATAGAGTTAGCAAAATGAATCAGAAGCGTGAGCATGGGTTGACTGGGTTGTTCAGTTATCTAAATGTTTTCTTTTCAGGATTTTTCCATCTCCATTTTCTCTGCTGTTCAGAATTATTCTTCTTACTTTGGGTAAATAAAAACCTTTCTTTGTTTCACCTAAAGGGTGTCAGGGGCTGGTATGACTTCTTTGCTGCTGAGAAGGAAGAAGCCAGGCAACTGCTGAAGCTAAACTAAGAAGGGAGCGTGTGCACTGACCACAGGTAGTCAGGAGCTGGATCTTCCCACACATGTGAATGCCCTCTTCCACATCTCATGAGAATGAAAACTTTGTAAAGCATTTTTTTTTTTTTTTGTGAAGAACTAAGTAAAAGACCCTCACACATCCTGCAAAAGCAACTAGACTGTAGGTCAGGAACTTCATCTGGAATATGGAAGACTCAAGAGCCAGTATTAATCTGCCTGATCCAGCACCTTAGCTAGCCTGGCAGTATCAATAGCCGCACCATTATCTCCATGGAGGAACTGAAATGCAGGTTCCCATGGGAAGTTTCAGTTAGACCAGTGCTTTCCTGTGAGCAAAAGTTTTTTTCTTGAAGAACTGGCTTCTGTCATCAAAGACGTTTTATTATACCTCAAGAAAATTTCTCACCATCTCCAATTCATGGTAGCAAAGAGCAACACAGCCTTGTCCCTGCTATGCCAGATGTGCATTCCTGCTGTCTAGTTCTGTCTGTCACCAACCTGGATGAAGGCATTAGTCTTTCATGAGTGTCATACATCCCTATTACTATATGCTAACCCTGCAGTGATGCAAATAGACACCCATAGCTAGAGTACAGGGTATAATTACACCCATGCACAAAAGCCGTGTATGGCTAAGGCACTATGCAGTGTTGAATAAACTCAGTAAAAGCAAACTGTATTCATGAGTTCCCACCCCATCATTCTTCCCATAGATTATGGGAAACAGAGCTCTGATGCACACTTTAATGTTAGTTTAAAATGAAAAGTGCACAGGGCCTAGTGCATCAGTGAATACATTTTGGAGAAGCCAACAGAGAGGTTCCAAGATAAATTCCCACATAGTTGGAGAATTTCAAATGGACGGTTGGGAGTTCAGTAGAGAAGACAGTAGACTTCCCCCCGTTCTTAACTCTGAGGACTGCCAACCTGTGCCAGGAACAATCTTCTGCTTAAAAGCTGATGATTTTCTGTCTAGAGATCTGTCATACAGGCTTCCTTACAGCACACTCTCAAGTCATACAGCTGGAGGCATCCATAGTTCTGCCATCACTGTCCTGTTACAGTCCTGTCTCCTCGTAGCTTTAAACATGAGCTTTTGCGAAGTTGTTCTGCACCCACAGCTTGAAACAGGATTTCTGCAGTGTTTGTTATGGTTTACTAGACATCCCAAATACTTTTGCAAAGCTTGTTGATAAATGCGTTTCCTGGATATAGCTGCATTTTTCTTTCCTGTCATTACGTCTCTGTTGAGAGACATTTTATATTCACCAGTTTTCAATTTGACCTTTTAAGCCACACTACTCCACGGCTTTGCGGTTGTGTTAAGCAGGTTTGCATTGCGAAGATGTTGTTCTCTTCCTTGCACAAGTGCTCAGTTCTCTGTGGAAGCAATAGCATCTGTAACTTATAGAAAATTTCTATACAGAATTTCATTCCTCGTCTGTGTGCCTTCTTTTTACCACACAACAGCAGTCTGGGTGAGCTCTTCATGGTGGTGTCCTCTTCTGCTGGATACTTATCTCAGTTGAATAGAAACACATACAGAAACCTGAAGTAGATTCTTGAATGTAAGTATCCCAGGCTCCTTCTTACAGTCTGTACGAGAACAGGATTAATGGAATGAAGCATATAAATGACCAAGGTCAGTAACATATGGTTTCTTCTCTCTGAGGATTTTACTTATGCTAAAACAGTTTTTTTCTCCTTATATTCAGAAAGGATAGGCTTTTCAGATGGCTTTTCAGGATAGGCTTTTATATATATTGTATATTTTTTAAGAATACCAGAAGTATACCATTGCTAACAATTCCTTGTTCATTAAATTAATCTTTTCTTACCCTTGGTAAAAAGGCACAGGTTATATATCAGCTTCTTCTAGATATTTTAATATCAGGTTGCCTTTATGTAGCAAGAGAACAAGACTCTCACAGCAAATCTAAGTAGCTAAAGAAAAGATTCCCAGAACACTTGCTATACAGGCAAATGGCAACACAGTTCACGTGCAGTGCTCAGGCAATGATGAAAAAAACCTGTCTAGTTAAGTATCTGCAGTGAAACCTTGGTTTCACTGAGTTTTGGTATTGATTTCAATGGAGTTTTACACTTAATTTTACTTTTGTATCATACACTTTGGTAAAGGCAAGAATTCTGTCCCACCTTGAAAAGGACAAGTACTGTTACTTTCTGCTTTGGTTCGGTGGCCTTTATTGCACAGGCTGAGAGCTGGCCATTTCTCAGCAAGTCACAGAACCACCATAGAGCCACTGCTGTCACATTAGGTGGGAATTGCCATAGTCTCAAAAAGGACTCAACTCCACGCAGCACATACAAAGAACAAGGGAAACGGTAGCGTGCAGCATCTCCTGAGTGTCTTGCCTCCCTGTGTTTGCTGATGGTATGAAGAGAGATGACCGTGGGTGGCCCAGAAGACAGATGGCGAAATATAGCTCATATTCTGAAATACCAACTACAGTGGGGCTGAGCTGCGTCAGCAGAGCTCTTCAGTGAGGCCCTTCTCTGCCATTTTCTTGCAACTGTTCTGTTCATAGGAAATTGCATTCCAGAGATCATCAAATCCAAGCAGCAATGGCTCGTACATTAGTAGGATTTGACTTTCAGTCTCCTACAGTTTATTCTTTACATGGGTTTTCCAAATTAAAGCCAAAGTATGATGATGCCTGTTACTTTTCATCATGTTATTTCTGCATATACATCAGCAACAGGGGCTATACATCTTTCCACTTCAGTCCCAGACCAGATTATTTCTGCAGCTGTGGTTTTTATACTCTTCTTGACCAATGGTTTTCAAAATTTCTTCAAATAATTACAATCACATTTGAAAGTAGTCAATGTCTCATCTGAAGCACCACAACATTCTAAAAAAAAGCCTCAAGAAAAACTTTAGAAACCTTTTCCTAGATCAACTGGTAGTGGATATCGTTTCAGTATTTGATTTGGTTCTTTGCAATAGCCAAGGTTATATTGGAGGTAGCACACCTTTAAAAAAAGTATATAATACAAGTTCATTGTGATTTTCAAAATGTTGCACTCAGCTCCAATGTTTGATTTCTGCCTGCCTGGACTTCTTTGGAAGCAAATGCTTATTCGTGTGAGAGATCAGACTACGTACATAAAGCTCAGCCAGCAACATGTGCACACTACAGATGGACCCTGCTCATCTGCCTCCCTTTCTACAGGAGGGTTGACAGAAGCAGTTCAGGCAGAACTGGTACTGTAATAGTCAAATACAGTCTCTTATTTGAATGTGTAATGTAACTGAGTGTTCAAGGCTCTGCTTTCTCCATGTGAGAGGAACAGTGGGGCTGAAGGCAGATCTCTTCCGGTGTGGGTTAGCACGTACGGCCAGCAGCTGCCATGGCCTCATTGACTTACACCATGAAAGCACTTCAGAAAGGGGGTGAAGATTCAGCTCTCAGAGCTACTGAGGCCGCACAACGTCAAGCCATGTGTTTATAGATGGGGATATGATTGGAGCTTCTGTTTCCATGTGACAAAGATCACTTGCACAACCTCTGGTACGGCCCCTGCATCCCTCCTGCCACTTCTGGTGTGGTGGTAACATCTCTGAAGCTATCCTCGTCAACCAAGGAATGGGGGCAGAATGAGACTTTGAAGGGATCCTGCAGCTGCCTCCTAAGAGTCCTTTGGACGTAAAGTTACAAGTCTGAGAAAACAGAGCAAGGTGTCAGCACTTTCTTTAGCATTCTGCTAACTTTGCTGTGTGTACATAAATGCACACAATACGCTAAATTGTTTTGCGAGCAAATATAAAACAAATGGTAGGTGGGAAAATTGAAAGATCTATTTGAGAGAATAATGGCAATATTAGTAAGATAAAATCATTATGTAGGCATGTCACCCACTGAGGAGTTTTTGTTTTGTACACGTTTTTCTGAAGTGTGGGAAAAAAATAAAAGAGGTATTAGATGCAGAAGAGAAAATCCAAACAAATGCCCTTACCTCAACCAAACAAGAACCCAGCACACATCTAAAGGCAAGTCAATGGGAATTTTTCCTTATTCATCAGTGCTACAGTCCCAGGCGCCCTTAATGATAATGTTCTTTATATTATAAGTTATACTACAATCCATAAGTTGTTTATCTCTGGTCATATAATGTGGTTTCTACTTAAATGTAAGTAAGTTATGTGGTTTTACCAGTTTGCAAGAGATTTGACCTTTCACTTGCTTTTCTCTACTACCTACCAACACATTTTTAGACAGTGATACATTTCTGGTTTGGAACATGATGAAAATGAAAACAGAACAACAAAACAGCAGGCATTTCTCAGTGGCATAAAGGATAATAAAACTGGAGATTCTGTGATTACTGTGCAACTCAATGAGTTTTCAAATGAGCAGTTCAGCAACCACCACTCCATCATTCAAGTGACTGTTAAGAAAGATTTTTTTCTGGTATTAACAGATGCTCAGTTTATAATATGATACAGCATATATTACTCCAAATCTTTGAGGGAGAGAACGAGTCAAAATCATTTTTCTCCTAAATAATCTACGCATAACATTTTTAGTACAGACATAAGAAATGAAAATAGTTTTTTTCAGCTTCCGTGCAAGGCTTGGTCCATGTTAAATACAGAAATAAGCAACGTATTTTGGCTTAGAACATAGGGTTGGCAGGGTTTCTTCTATTTGTCAATCAATTCTGAATGGATTGCTACGCTTATATAGAATCCTACTCATTTTATATATGGAGACTTATATACTTACCACATAGCAGAAAGAAGTGAGGTTATAAGCTCCCTTAAGTTGCTTTCGAGCTGATCTATCTATGTCCAATATATTCTTCCAGTACAACAACTCCTAAAACTACTAATTCATTTTGTGGAAAAAATGTTATTCTTCTCTGAGCTTTTCTTCCCACCACATATCATCAGGAAAAAGTATTGTATTATAATCTTAATCCTGATCCCAAAGTAAATAAAATAGTTTCCTAATTGAGTTTATGTATTTTGAATTACTTGATTTCACCATCAAGCTTTTAAATAAGTGACTGTTTTAACTTGTAAAGAGTCCAAGACAAAGACAAAAAATTAATCAAGATCCAAAGAGATACTAGGATATATTTTTGGCTTTTAAATTCTTTTATATGCAGATTCAAAATTAAAAAGAAGTGGCAGGTTTTTTGTTACATGTAACCAGCAACAGGCATTCTTCATCTAACAGAGGTCAGGTTAATGTTTAAATAACTAATATGGGATATACTGATCTCCCTGAAAATTCCCTGAAGTAAGACACTCCAGATGATGGTTGTAGCCTTTAATTTGACCCAAAAATCAAACATGGAGTTTTTGTAGACTATCACTTTACTGACATGTATTTAATTTCCAGGAATCACAATTCTTTTGCCTATTAATTCCAAGAACAAATATCCTGTAGTAATGAAAACAAACTTACATTCTTCATGATAGTTAATTTTTAACATATTTCAGATACGTTTTTTTCATTCAGAGAAAAAGTTATATTTGTGGATCTATAAATGTATTGAATCATTTCTTTAAAATCAAAACAGTATCTTTAAAACATGCCCATTTTTACCCAACACAGGCAGAGCACATGAACCAGCCTCACCAGCAGGTACCTTTCCTGTTCACTCCTTCCTGCGCTGGAGTGTTACCAGCCCTATGGCCTCACGCTTGTACAAACCCCTACATAGACAACGCATTTCTAGAACGCAGTTTCTTGCCTGCTGGAAGCAGACTTTCACGGTAGACTTTTGTTGTTGTTGCTTGTTTGTAAATCCATTTCATATAAGCCAGAATCAAAGATGTGGCTCCGAAGTTAAAACTAGAAAGCTGCCCAGAAGTGCTACTTTGTGGCCCCTGTCCACGTGCAAAGTTATCTGCTACAAGAGGACTATTCATCCAGGAAAAGAATGAAGCTCTGCAGTTTTAGCTTCGATTTAAGAAAAAAGAGGCATTCCATCTAGCTCGATATTTACCATGCACGCTAGATAGGAGAGAAATGCCTTCCTTTTAACTTAGGCATTAGTTAAAGCATTTTAGATATTATGGAGCAAAGAAACTATGTTCTTTTGCTTTTTAAAAATATCCTGATTCTCTTTCTACCTTTTTTAACTAGAACTTTGCAAAATTTGGTACTTCAAGTTCACTTGTTAGCAATTCAATGATTTGCTGTTTCATGTGGGTTCATGCATCCCGAGTTTTGTTTTCAATTTCAGATTTTTCTGAAATAAATGTAGTAGTTAAAATTGATTTCTGCTTAAAACATTATGGACTGGCAAACGAATTTTGCTTTTATGGCTAAGAACAGCACATCTTTACAGACCTGAGAGTGCAGATTCTTGCAGAATGTGTGTAAAGCATAGAAAGCAATTTTAAAAATCTTTCTCAGTGTTTCATAACATAGAACAGGAGTCTTTTTTAAAAAATAAAATAAAAAATATCTATTACTTAGTTAAGTGTCCCCGCAATGCAATGGATTTATTTCAAGAATTAAAAGACATCATATGGTCTTCCTTTTGGAGGGCTGATTTAACTAAAGTTTTAGAAAGAAAAAACCTTACTGTTAATGCTGCTCTGTAAATTATTGGCATTTCAGCAAAAGGATTAAAGTAACAATCCAAGACTCAATCTGCCACAATTGTCTCTTGTTTTACTGAAGTGGGGTTGCTTTAGTCTAAGCACAGAAAGGACTTCAATTCTTTGAAGCACACAGGGATGGAAAGCTGCAGAGCTGTACTGAGGTCAGTTTGATCTAGTTTGATAGAGGCGAGACTTAAAAAGCTCTCTGCAGAAAGCTCTATCGCCAGGCACCCTCTTTCTGACAACGAGGTCTCTCTTGCCTGGATTAGTACTTGGTTCTTCTCTCTTCTTCCCCAGTCCGTACAGACTGAGCGCTAAATGTCACAGCCTCGTTGCTGCCGGCTCTCGGCCACTCACCTTCCCTTGGTCCCACCACTAGAACCCTTTGCTTTGACACTGTATCCTTGCTCAGCTGCAGAGCAGCATTTCATCCATCACAGTTACAGTAATTTACAGAGAACATAGCATCTACTTAATCCACTAAGTGCTAGCCATACTATTTCAAAGAATAAATAGTGACCAAAGAAAGCTGATCTCCACCTCCTTCCAAAACACTAGGAACAGAAGCTGAACACTGAACATAGGCTGGTGTTCTGCAACTTTTGCCACTGATTTTTATTTAGGAGAGTGCTATTGCAACATGGCTTCAGGAGGCCAAAACTCAAAGTCATGGCTATTTTTACTCAGCGCTTATTCAGAAAATTCACACTGGGCTCTTCTGCCCAAAAATTTTGGATTGTTTGTATGAACAGGAACCAGAACCTGCCCAAACTTTATGGGTTTGATTAGTCAAAGCGTGGAGACAGAACAGTTAGGAAAGGAATTTTTAGATCATGGCCTAAACTCCTGGGGATGTGAAAGAGGAGGTAGTAGAAAAACCCAGCAAACTTGTGCTAGATCGTTGTGGAATCCTGGATTACAGTATATTACATTTCACTGTTAACCTGCATTTTATCTTTACAGGAAACACTGCATGAATAAAGTCATCCCTCTTGCAGCCCACTCTGACCTCCCTTTAGAAAGATGTGCTCTCTTTGAGTAACTCAAAAATCATGCATGGACAACTCTATGCATTTACTGTAATGTTTCATCTAGTAAGTATTGTCTCAAAACACGGAATTGCTAAAAAATGGTCATGACTACTTTAAATCATGTATTCTTTTTCCTCTCCACCAGTCAAAAATAAAGAAGGATGTAATAAATAAAACAGTGGAAGGAGGCCAAAAAGGTATTTGTCTTCATATTATTTTGTGGTTTACCGCATGATACTGAAGATCTCAGCATTATACCGTGTTGAATGTTATATGAATTTGCCTGCCAGCATAGAGCAGTTCCTGTCTCTTCCAGAAGTGGATGTAGGAAGTAAATCCTCTCTTTTCATTATACAACAATTAAGATGGGAAGTGATTATAAATACAAGAAAATTAAACTACCATCTATTTTATCTATGATGTCAATCAATCACTTTAAAATAAAAGTATAAAAAATCTACTTAATCTCAACATGATGCCTCTCAACTTCTCAAACATGCTTTGTCAGTACTGCTTATCTTTTTGACTTCATACTTTACAATTATTAGGAATCAACTTCCATCTAGTTTTTTGCTCTATCTTTTTCAAACCCTGTCTCCTTATCTTCTCCCTGACAATTTTCAGCTTTCCCCTGTTCCTGCACTCGGTATACTTCCAAATTTAAACTCTTGACCAAAGTAGAATTCTCACCCACCACAGGCCAGGAGAAACACAAAGCATACATACTAAGAGTACATAAATTTAAATAATCTCAGCAAACTAAGTCCTTACAGCTGTAGTGGGCTGACAGATGCCTGGCTATATTTGTTGATGCAGCTCCTTAACTAATCTAGGAAACTAGAAAGTTTGAAGACCAATGGAATAATGGAACAGAGGCTACAAGAATAAAACATCATCCATTTGGCTGGAGCATGATCTAGGATGTACCAAAAATATTTGCAAGGCAAACAGTTACTGAAACAATGAGTGCCAGTTCTGGGACAGCCGTCTACTTTTTCTCCTTCACTTTCAAACATAATACCTATTTCTAAGGCATTTAGAAATACCAGAAATATTTGCTCTTTTCCATTCTCTTAAAAGACTTTCATCTCAGCTTTTCCAGTATCCTCAGAGAAAGAAGCTGAGGTGCTGTTCATGGTATTAGGCTGTTTATGATTTTTCCTTATTTCTGCTCTTAGTTCACCTTTCTCATTTTATATTACGGCTTTTCTGGCAACACTTGTCTTGCAAATACTGAAACAGCATCAATAACCCTAAAGATGTACAGATTAAATGTCTATTGGACACAACCTTCAAAGCAAATCACATCTGATCTTGTTGGCTTGTTTGCATTACGTTTTGTTTTTCATATGAAAAGGGTTTTGTGCTACAGCCCACGGCTAATATTTGCCTCCACCTTCCTCTTATATGAGGTTCACCAACTCTCTTTTGAGATGTACTCTAATGTACCCTTCAGATTTAATGCCACAGATAGATACAGAAAAGGATTGTGCCCTACTAATTCGAGCCCCTACATGAAACTTACATTTCAGAGAGGACAGAGTTGCTACTTCCTTCCCTTTTCTTTTGAAAAGTACTTTTTAAGTTGGTGCAATTTCACCCAATAGACAGCAAATAACTGAAGTTACAGTCACACATTCTATAAAATGCAGATTGCATAATATAGCATGATGGCTCTGTTCCATTATGCTTCATTACTAGGTTGAAAATTACTGACACTGTACATATTTCTCTTTAGTATTCTATTATTTTAAATTATGAGTGCACTGTAGGTTACTCTATGTAGTAAATAATCTAAAAACATTTCCTGCCTGGCACCCTACTAACAGCGAGCAACATCTTCCTTCCCAGGTGGTCCTGGGGCCTTACTTAAATTCTAGTTAGGTAATTATATTCTGCTTGCCTGAGGTCTCCTTTAGACTTTGCAAATGTATTCTTCATTTGTCATGAGTTTGTAGTGGTGCTGCAGGCTATGGAACAGCTGCACTTGGGTGCTACAGCAGTCTTGGTACCTCAGTATAACTTACCTCAGCTGTTTTCCATACTCTTTAGAATCATGGGATAAAAATTGATAGAAAATAACTTGGTGGTGGTGATGGTGGTGTTTTCAGTGTTTAAAAATAAATGCTTGAGTTCATTGGCTTCCTAAAGATTCAAAACTACTCATTCTTCAGCTGTACTGCTAATGGTTGACAGGTTATCTAAAGCCTCTGACATTGCTTCAGAAAGCAATGGTAAACTAATTCTAGAGAAAAGTAGGTAATCACTGATACTCTGAGAGAGCAGAGAAGGAAAGAAAGTAATACAAGGAGAAATCACCGTAGGCTGGGCTTTTTAATCAGTAATTCCAGCCTGAACATTCACATCCACGGTACACACCTTAAAGCAATAAAAGGAATATAAGATAAAGGATTCAATTAATTCAGGGAAAAGTGGTCCTTCAATAAAAAGGGTTAAGTATTTTGGAAGGCATCGTTTCAGCATAATTAAGCATTCAAAATAAAGATAAATTCTAGTTCACTTTCAGAAATGCTGAACAGTAGACAGTGATCCGAAGGAGACATATAACTCTGCAAACAACAGAACTGCATCAAAGAATAAAGTTCCATTGCATGGCGCTAAAGGTTCCATTATGAAGGTGATAGATTGTTTATCCCCAATCCAACACAATTACTCCAGATTATGTTTACCCTTATGCTCAGTGAGGACTACAGACGACCAAGCAGAAGGAGAAAATTCCTGCTCACAAACAAAAACCACTCACATATTACATTGGAAGGAAGCAGACATTTTCTAAAGTTTTTTTGGGGGGAAAACAAAAAAGCCAAAAACCAGAACAAAAATACACAGAAGCAAAGGAAATATTCTAAACCCAGAACAGCTCCTTTTGTGGTTGCTCAAAAGACTCATCTCTAATTCAGAAACCTACAGTGCAAGTCCCTAGCCTGATGGAGATTGGCAAACAGATTTTCCTCTTTCATGTGGTCTAAGCACTAGAGCATTAATTTTTTTTCTCTCTCAGATTTTAGCTACGATTTTCCTCAGGGCCTGAGAAAACTTTCCAGTCAAAACTTACATACCTGCTGATAATTCCCAAATAAAAACACAAGGATGTCCAATATCTGACTACCGTAGGGACTACTCACACTAATATGTTTAAGTTATGTTTTAAGTGGGTTTTTTTTATAAAGATCAGTCTATTCAACAGTTTCTTAATCTCCAAGCTCCAAATTAATCATCACATTGTTATATGTAAATAAGTATGCACAGTATCTAAGTGATATTTGTGATCAGATCAAAGTTAAGGATATCTCCAACTTCCCAAATAAGTATTTGCAGTAATAGCATACTGGATAACTGATGAAATTTGCCTAAATTAGTCATTCAGATACAGCAAATCTTCAATACATACACAAGCATTCTGTCTAAACAGGCCTTACTACAAAATCAACATTTCAAAAGAAAGGCTATTAACTAAAATAAGACACCTTTATTTAGAACGGATATGTATGTCATTGAGGCATTTTCTCTGATTTAAGTATTAATCAATTAATCCAATTCTACATTCTAGTCCACCATCTCAAGTTATGGAAACTGATTACAAACTGTAAAGTTTATCTGAATTAAGTATTTGTCTATAGTAGTGGTACTTACAGTAAAAATTATGTCTTGCTTGTGGGTTCCTCATTTGGTGATGTAATATTCAGAAGTCACCATGCTTTTGTTCTAAGATAAAGCATTTCCTTTACCGTTGTCTTTAAGGAGTTTTGTGAACAAGTCATTTCGTCATAACATATTCTCTTCTGAAGTACAAGTATGTTCTCTCTCTGTATTTCCTGTCCAAAATAGTCAATGTACACATAAAAACTAGTGAGTTACTAATTATGATACATGGCATTTATATCATGTTTTACATTTTCATAGTATTTTACAAAGGGCAGCTGACTGAATAGGTTAGGAAGTGCTTAGAAACCTGAACCAAAATTATTCAGTCCCTTAAAAGATTGAATAATTGTATCTCAAATGTTCCAGGAGGTTTTTAAAGACCACAGCTTCTTTACTATAAATGAATAGATGAAAATCAGTGTTCCCATTAATTCTTCCTTTCTTAAGCATCATTCACATGAAACATGCATATGCAGCATGCAGTCTAATTGCCTCTGAGAGATCCCCAGTATGTTTTAGAGTCAGGTGTGCCTCAAAGTATACAATTTGCTCCATTGTTTAAAGGAGGAAGCTTTATATTGCTACAATTTCTTTTTCAATTTACGAGTTTCCTAAGTAGCAGTCACAAAACAGGCTTTTAAGCATCTTTTCTCAACTGTATCAATAGTTATTGATTAGGACAAGGAAGAAGGGAATAACATCATCTTTACAAGGTTTGATTTTATTTTCTGTATTTTTTAAAAAAAAAATTAATTCTTCATGTCTCCCCCATCCACTCTTCCTCCCCATGGGCTGCAGTATTATGATTATCCCAATTATAAATTTTGAAAAAGGACCCTGATTTATTTAGTTCCCTACCTTCAGCTGCACACAGATTTGCCAAGTTCAGATGTCAGTAATTTGAGGCATACTGTTTATATTTTTATTGAAATCCTTGAAAAAAACAACATGGCATAGTTATTCCATATTCTAGAAAATCATAATACGTAGGAATCTTACACAGAAAAACTGGTCGGTCTGTCATAATATTTGTGAAAATGTAACTGTCACAATAGCCACCTAACAAAGTAGACAAAGAATACTATTTTAAGTAATGTAGGCATATAGCAATCATATAACCTTATTCTTAAATTTCTGATAGATCATTTTAAATATTTGAAGACATGGGAAGGGGTTAATAGAATGAATGTAACTCTCTCTCTTAAACATTCTGTAATTCACTTGTAAATATATCCATCCACAAACAAAGGAATATTATCTTTAGTAAAAGAAAGTCTGGCTTGACCCTTGGGACTTCAACTTGTAGCCAAACATTTGTGCATGCTTGCTTTCCAATATCTCCACTATTTATAATCCTAATTCTTTTATGGCCAAGAGATGAACTCCTCTAGACAAAAAGAAAACTATCTGGAAAAACTGTTTCTGAAGGCAGTGTTACAGAGAACTCATTCCCACTCTTATTCAATTAAAAAGGAACTTTCTCTTGTGAATTTCACAGGTTGGTAATCTGGGCCCAGACTCCAGAAACAGACCCATATGTGATAGCATTAAAGCAATTATAGTGCTCGTGGCCGGTCATATGATGTCATTTCTTAAGATTTTCATAGACACTCTTAATATGGAGATGTGCCATATGTGAGTCCCCGCAATAGATACTTCAATAATTTCACATGCCTAACTTCCACAACTTCCCACCAGGAGCTCTAAAATAGTTAATATTTTGCTTAAAGCCCTGATGTCTACGGTCAGGCAAATATTTTAGAACACCACATTTTTTTCTTTGATTTCTTGGTCTTTTGTTTGCAGTGAAGAGCTGGAAATATGAGTTGTAGTTGACAAAGACCAAATAAAACAAGACAATAGTAGTATTTTTTATTAACTTTAAAACTTTATACTTAATGAGCCTGTCAGCTGAGCTGCTGAACAGCTATGATGAAGATGTAGATGCAAATTAAAGGAAGATCTGCCTTGCGGCAAGACTTACCTATGTATTATTTGTTAATAAGTCACTAATGTAAGGAGCTCTTTAGAGAATGTTTTCTATTTTTGTGCATTTTAAGTACAGGATCCCAGCTACTCTGTAAGCAACTGCTTACAGTAACAGTTCTGACAGACAATGCTCCTCTGCTCCCATTTAATTTGAAGTGATACAGATCTTTTGATCCAGCTTTCTGCCTCTCTGTGAAAAACAAACATTTAAATGCCACCACCTAAGAACCAACAAAAATAGATCCCACAGAAAACCAAGCCCCAGAAATTTTAGGTCAAAAATAATTAAGAAGTTCTTGGGACTATAAGAAGCCTCAAAGATGGTCAAAGCAAGCCTGACACTGTAAGCTGAAAGCATAAATTATCAAGAGAGATTTTCCACATAGCATGCATTTCTGCTCTAATTCTATTCTCATCGCTTGGCTTTTTTTCTACAGGCAAAAACATTTTCCTGGTGTGCATGTCTACGAAAATGCTTTCCGATGATCAGTTCTCTTTATTTAGGCCATTTTTGATCATTTGGTTATTACACAAGCACACAAATTGCCTGTTCTCATTTCCCATTTCTCTAAGTTGTGTAACTTGTTTCTGCGAGCAATTGCCACAACTCTCTGTAAATCTAGTGTGCCTGCACTTGGGTACTGACAATAATTAGGAATGTATGAAATGAATTCACTTAATATGAGTCGGTTAATGAAGATCTTCAAGTATAAATCCAGAGTGGGGAAAAGTCAGACTCTATGAATCAGAGACTAATTAACAGGTTTTCTTGGAATTCCTAGGAGAATGGGAACTCTGCTGGGTTGTCCCCTGAGAATTAGGGCAGATCAAATTATCTTTTCTTTGATAAAATAATGCAAATCTCATTTGTAGTCCAAGATTATGCAGCCATAACTCTGATATCATGTCTTTCACAATCTTCAACCTGTAGTCATTTGAATTTTCTAGAAACTGAAAAAATATTACAGCTAGTAGATCTTACATTAATTTCCATTTTGTCCTCACTGTTTATTTCCTTCCTTTCTTTTCCCTACCCTCTTCTCTCCAGCCCTGTCCCCAGAAATTTTTTTTTCAGGATCTCTTTAGTCTCTGCTGTAGAATACACTGACATCAGACGGCCCAGAAGATCTTAGTGTCAGCTAGGGCAACTTTAGATTTAAAATAGTAATAATAAGTTCCATAAGTTTATCTGCTTTATGAAATGGTTTGGGAATTTTTTTTTTTTGCTTAATTCCATATTTTGACCATTTATCTGTAGTTTTTTTCCTGTGTTGATTACAATTAGCAGTTGTGAATATATTCCCCAAAAAGCCCAAATTACTCATTTCAATAGAGTTCAAGAATACTCTTAAACCCTCAAAATGGCTGTCCTGGTTTCAGACGGGATGGAGCTAATTTTCTTAGTAGCTTCTGTGTTTTGGATTTAGTATGGGATTTGGTATGTGAAGAATGTTGATAATACACTGGTGTTATTAGTTTTTGCTACGGGATCAAGGACATCTTCCAGCTTCCCAGGTTTTGCTAATGTGCAGGTGCAAAAAGCTGGGAGGGGTATGGCCAGTACAGTTGACCCAAACTGGCCAAAGAGAGTATTCCACACCATAGACGTCATGCCCAGTATATAGTGGGGGTCAGCTGGTGGGCCGGGGGCTTTTCATTCATTCATGCTTTCGTTCGTTCATTGGGCTGTTCATTCCCTCGCTCGCTGTCTCTGGAACTTGCAGTTCCGAGATCGCTGCTGGGGAACATTGCTGTTCCATGATCGCTGCTTGGGATGGGCTGTATCGGTCATCAGGTTATTGGGCAGTGAGAAATTGTGCATCATTCGTTTTATGTATTCTGTTATCATTATATTTTATTATCATTATCATTATTAATATATAATATAATTATTATTATTATCTTTTTCTTTGCTGTCCTGGTGAACTGTCTTTATCTCAACCCACGAGTTTTCCTTTCTCTACAATTCTCCTCCCCACCCCACAGGGGAGGGGAGGAGTGAGCGAGCAGCTGCCTGGTATTCGGTTACTGGCTGGGGTTAAACCCGACAATGGCTTTACCTTTTTCTCCTTTTCCATCAAAACCTCCATTAATCAATTGCAAGTTTCTCTTTTTGATGGAATTGTAGAATGTCAGTTTTGAATGGTGTACCAGAAACACATCTCTCACTCACATGCAATGCATATGCATAGTGATCTATGCTTTTGAGCACAGTAGCAATATACGCCTAACCTTGAAATAGATCCCAGAAGCATATTCCCTAACGTATCAGAGAAAATTTTACTGTGCTATACTAGCTGATAGAAGACAATAGAAGAAAACTTTCAAAGTTTCAAATGCCTTTTTGGTCTTCTACTGTCAGACATAAACCTGTTGACATTTTGTAACAAATAAATTACTCAAATTGCCCTTCTCTGAAGAAGGTAATAAAAGGCTTTCCTGTTTACAAAGTTCAACCAAGTTCAGATGCTTGTGTCACACCTAAGGCACGGAAAGCTACCAAAAAAGACGAGCAGGAAACACTTGCTTGTCCCTTTTCACATCACAAGACAATTAACACTGGCCAGTTACTATAAATGCCAGGCTAAAGACATCCACTTACTTCCTCATCTGGAGTAACTGGCCTCCATTCCCAGTATCTGAGAAAATGGGCCAACTCCAAACATGGCCCAGGTTCAAAGCCAGTGCACAGGGACAAAGGTGCCCTGAGGGCAGGGGCGGTCGCATGTGCAGGCTGCAAGCTCGGCACCCAAGCACACGGTAAAGTTGCTCACTCAGAGTTTCATCCCATGAACACTCTTAGTCTGTTCCAGAGGGAAAAAAAAGACAATAATCAGTCCTCAACATCTATCTTAAGCCTCTCTCACTTGCACCTGAAGGTATGTCCTTTTCCTGCTTCACCACAAAGTCACACAGATGAGTTTCAGGAATTGCTGGAATTGATTTTAACTAAAAACTGTCTGACTTTGTCCTGAAACAGTGAGGAGTGCTCACATGCTGCCTTACAGTGAATCAGCTTTTAGTAAGCTGTGGCTTGCTACTTCTTATCTTCTAGCTATCAGTTCTCACTCAGGCTGTCTTTATTTAAACGCTGAATGTTTTCCTTATTTAGATAAAGACATCAACTCTCTTGCCTTGTGAAGATGTAACTTTCCTAAAAGCGTAATGTTTTATATATTCATACCAGATATGCCATTTACAGGGATAAAGAAAAAGTGCACAGCTGAAAGAGTGACATCATTATGTCATTAGCAAAATATCAAAAGTAAGTATTTTTCTTATAAAATCTTATCAGACTAATTCCATTCCTTTTGAAATCAATGGCAAAACAGCACTTTGGAAAATTCCCACATGCAACTCTTAAGAGTTAGAAATATAAACTATTTTACTAAATAAAAATTTGTCTCCTTTCAAAGACATACGAATCCTATCTAACCAATCCTCTGTATTCTTTATAGGTTCCATAATGCCTCTCTATTCAATCTCCTGTCATTTTACTGAGGTGATATTGACTCTATTCTACAGATACAAATACGTGGGCAAAATAAGGTACCGTAACTGCACCAGAACTGGAAGAATTAGGGCTAAGACTGCTCCTGCTCTATACTTCAGTCCCTGAATTACACAACAATTACAGAAAAGTCATGCAATGCCTACAAAATGCTGATCTACTGATACTGTTGGAGGGTAAAACTTTTAATGTATGTGCCTTCAACAGCATCACAGGCATAACCGTACTAGTGGCACCATTGATTTCAGGTATAATTAACCTATTTGAGCTGATAATTTTGTTTTCATCTAAGAAATGGGAAACAGATCCACAAGAATTGAATTGTGTATTTTAGATGCAAAATCACATTTTTAAAGTCATAGACATCTATGTACACATGATGGCATGAAAAGTATTGTTACACAACAGGAACATCATACTACACTGACACACAACCACAGCTGCACTGAAAGTAAAAGGCGATGAACTCAATACTGAAGAAAAAATCCTTTTCACTCAGTGTGACATGAAAGTACAAGATCAAAATGAATTTAGGCATTTATGCAACTGTTTTTTATGGAGAAGAATATCCAGAATTATGTACTTGCTATAAAAGTTACAAAAGAAATTAAATAATTTGTAGCAATTCTTAATAAAATTTCTCTTTGCTAATATTTAAGATGAGGACTCATATAAAAAGTGTGAAAAGGCCACAGGACTAAGGATGAATATGAAGAAATAGCACAAGAATGCAATAACAGCGTCAGAAAGGCTAAGAAGCAAAATGAGTTTTAAAAGCAATGATTGTAAAAAAAAAAAACGCAACCAAGAAAACGTTCTAGTAATACTTCAAAATTAAGTGAAAAACAAAGGAAAGTACAGATTCATTACTTCACAAGGGAAAAAGCAAACAACAGATGACTCAGAGAAGGTTGAAGCCTAAGGTAATAAGGTAGACTATGCAATTATCATAGTTTCAGTTTTAACACACTCTTACTCACCTTGCTAAGCTGGAGTTCCCCCCAAGAATAAGATGCCCCATGTCTCCATGGAAAATCTACGTTAACTGTGAGGTAACTATATTGGCAGTCACAAAGTTGGTGTTAAAATAAAGTTTATGCTGTGGCCATAAAAAGGTCTGGGAAGGAAAAATGAACCATTACTGCCATTTTACAGGGAACAGTGTGGCATACAGATGTATCTGGGTTTTAGGGGAAAGGATAGGAGTATGACAACAACTTGTGTTTCTAAGAAAAGCACTCTCATCTTGAATGATATTGCATCAGTCTTAGAAATGGTCTCTTAGCCAACAGTTAGGGGAAGGAATGAGTGTTCATGAAAAGAGCTGCCAATTTGGAGGAGAGAATGGAGCATGAAAAGGGAGAAATTTGGGACACCAACAATCCCATTCTGTCCTGTTTTAGTCTGGCGCAGCAGCTTTCAGCTATTTACTGCATTCATTTTTTCTTATAAGTTCATCCTCCTCCAAAGAACACAGAAACAGCCTTTCCTTAAGCAGCTGATCTCTTCATACATGCTTGCAAACTGCCAACTTCAGCCCAGCCAAGGACGGATTTTAAGAGCTGGATTCTGTTCCTCCTGGATGAACAGAATCAGATGGATGCTGTCTGCAGCTAGATCTGCAGTAACTTGCTGTGCCCAACAGGTCTGCAGAGACAGGATTAATTGGAAGACTGTGAGACTGTATCACTGGAAAGAGACAGCGTAACTCAATATCCCTAGCATGAAAATGGAGTTATTTACTGTCACTTTTCAGAAAATGACTAGAACTTTTTTCAATTATAGAAGAGCACACTTGAGTTTTAGAAAATATGGATGTTTTTGTATACTTGAGGCAGATGGATAGCTGCTGTGTCTTAGAAAAACAGAGCTGCTTGTTAGAAAAACAATATCCCGTAAGTTAATATTTAAATATTTATATATCAAATAGGTGACACCAGACACTGAAACATCTTGCACATGTTGTTCACAGTAGATTAAGCTGTTTTGCTTGTTGATGGGAATGTGACATTAGGAAATGATAATGAGCCTTTCTGATGAGTCTGACTGCCACCCGGGTAGCATCTCTGAAGCAAGACTGGCTTCGTAAATTGCTCACATCCCTGCCACCCACTCAGCATTTCTGCTGTAAGGCTCAAATCTACATTGGTAAAATGGAGAGGTGAGAAATCTTACGCAAGAAACATCAACACATAAACGGGTTGAACCAAGAGGTAGCCTAATAGTTACATTTCACTTTCAGTGCTGCTGGGCAGTGTATTCCAGATGGTGTGGGTGCTCTGAACATCTCTGACTGCCTTCATCTGAAGGAAGGCAAAAGCTCCATAGTCCTTTGGAAAGGCCAAGACTAGTAGCTCTCTCAGTAACAGCGTTAAGAAAATCCAAGCCTGCAAGTTGCCTGTTATTAAATATACCGATTATATTAATGGACAGCCATTACAGATGTACCTCAGCCTTTCTAATGATTTCATAACCATGAGGAACAAAATTATTTCTATTTCCCGTGGAGTACATATGTCAGATTTAATGGTCTGAAAGATAAATAAGAACTGAGCTGCTAAATCCATACTAGCTTTCAGTATCCATGAAAATCAAAATGTTCTCCACTGCACTTAAACAGAGGGCATTAGATATTTTCAGATCATAATCCGAAACATAATATAATCTTTGCCTAGAAGGCAGACGGAGTAAACAGAAATATTTCATCATTTCTGTACAAAGTATAGAGAATCATTGCTAAAAGCTGAATCTTCTTAAATCTGTACCCAAACTACCCAAAAGGACAAGGTGCTTCAAAGTTGCTGTGAACTGTATTGTTCTTCCACAGACTTATAGACAACTGGGCTCTTACATATATTTGGTTTCTATAAATAGATTGTTGAAAGCATGGATTTCCTCCTACAATGAGACAGTGAGATGCTGCTGACTGGTGTGCTTGAGGAAGAAGAGAATTTATTCTTCTCCAATTCACCAGGTGAGGGAAGAGTTGTACCAAAAATAGATCCTGTTCCTGCCTCCTCCTGTCATGTTAGTTCCACAGTCAAGAAAAGGTCCTATAAGGATACAGAGGTGTCCTCCTACTCCTGTGCCACATAAACATACATTTCAAGGCCGGCAACAATCAGACTGGATGGGAAGGAAGAAATAAAGGCAAGGATGAATACAAGGAAGGACTCCATCTCTACCACGTGGACTGCAGCAACTTGGAAAAGCAAGCTGAAGGCAGGGCAGTAAAACTGCAGAAGCTTTCCTGCCTTTTGTGTAACCCAAAGCCTTTATAAGCTAAGATGGTTGCAGTTGTCCCAGGGAGGGTTGGGGAGTATGTTGAGAGGGCAATGTAAGTAACCAAACTCAACTCAAATTTTCTTGCCACCACCTACTATCGGGACAGGAGCAGTTAACCCAATTCCAGCCTTAGCCTCAAGCACTAGATTTTGCAACAAAAATAAATATTATTTCCCACGTTGCTGGAAAGCTTTGCAGCAGCTCTGTCACAACACAAACAGCAAGAAAAAAACTGGTCTCCAACTTCTTTTAGCCTATACCTTCCCCTTGATGTGGAAATTACATCTACCTGACCTTCCTTCTCACCAGCCAGTCATTTTACGTGTTATTTTTGCATTTCATCCAAATGTTGCCAGATTACCAAAACAAAAAACCAAATCATCACACATATTCTTAAATCCACTTGAAGGCACTAAATGTAACAATGTGATAAAATGGGACCTATTACGTTACATTAAAAATCCAAGCACCTAAAAGCATGAAAATGAATAATTAAGAACATCAATCTGCTGCCCACATAGCCACATTATGCCTATTTCATCATAACGCCATTTACTGTCACACTTTGATTGTTTTTAAAATGTATAATTTTGTTTTCTTGATGTCAGTAGCTAAATGTGTTCACTGAAAAGAGTGGGATCTGGATGGAAGGTACATAGAAACAGGAAAAAAAAAAAAGGAAACATTACTCAGCTTTTAGAAATAGGTGGTATTGAATATCGCTCCTTGGCTTTTACTGATGTCTAATGGGGAATGAAAGACATGAGGCACATTAACTTGAACCCGTAATGCAATGGAGGTCTAACAGAACCAGAAAAAGTAAGCCCAAAATACAAAGACCATCAAATACAGGATGGTCATTTAGTCCAGATATAGGACTGCTACAGAACAGCTGCTCCAGCAAAGACTTTCTAAATTTGCAAACAAATTACCATCCCCACCCTAAATCACAGCATTTTCCACCATGATTCTACTGCATCTAAGCAGTCAAGTCATGTTTTTAGGAAGGAGGAATGAATCATCTGTTATTATTTTGCTCCAGGTCATCCACAACAGAAAACTTAATCTGACTTCTTTAATGTAAGGAAGTTAGATTTTAACCAGACCATCCTGAAGTTTTTGCATAAAACCAATATAAGAGTTCGAATAAGCATTCATACAAGTATTTACAGTGCAACAACATCAGTCATCCTTGCATTCTCTTTCTTTAAACTGACAAGAGACACGTCATAGAGCTGAACATGGAAAACACATTTCAAACCTGCATTCTCAAGTCTGAATTTTACATTCTTACATGCAGGAATTGGGACCTAATCTGAAACCATGCTCTTTTCCAAGTCCATGGGAACTGTGCCATTCACTTCACTTTTGTTAGAATGTCACCCATGTATCCATTGAACCCAGAGACTAAAACATGAGGGCTGAATTTTGCGCGTTTGCCCTTGCACAGCCTTTTTCATTTGTTTCTGTTTAAGCAGAACCTTTTGCAGAACTGAGAGCCTGCTCATGTTGTTGGAACCATCAACCTGAAGGGAGACAAGCACAGCTTTGAAAGGATTCAGGTAGTATGTGGATAAATACATGAGGGAGCTGAAACCTGAAGATGGATTTCACAAGCTCAAAGAGAATAGATCAAATTGAATTATTCATCCAGCTCCAAACATTGATTAAATCCATAGCTGGTGGCTGAGGGCTCAAGCCAACACAGATTTACAACTGAATAAAATTTAGTACCAGAAATAGTTCCATCAGTAGTGTTTGCAGAGCAGGCTGCAGTTTCCCTTTCTCTCATTTTTGAGATACACTCGGTTAATAGCTCATTACCTTGCTTATGGAAGGGAGGGGGAGAAGAGGACTTACATTTTTCTAACCTGTCATTCAAAGACCGTAGGTGCCTCTTTGCTTTTATGAAAGGAGAAAGACTGTAGGTGCCTCTTTGCTTTTACGAAAGGAGAATTTTCTTTTCTTTTTTTTTTTTTTTTTTGTAATAACAGTAGTATATAAATTCAGGAAATATTTAGAGCTATATTTTTAAGACAATGTTTACTAACAAGCAATGAATACGGATAGTTTGTTTAAATTCCTGAAGCTGTGATAGGAACAGGCAGAAGTTACTCTCTGTCTTTAAGTTGGACACATCTGAATAGTTGCTATTTGCAACTGTGAAGTATTGGGTCATGGCCATTGTAGGAAGCAAGATATCTGACTTGACCAGTCAATAGTCTAATGTGATGCAGAAAGTCATATGTCCCTATCCCATCTAAAACCCACAGATATATAAATGTTACACAAGTAGACCTGATAAAATCAGGCTGCTTTCATGGTCTATTTCTAATGCACAAGGCAGACTGCTACTGGTGCACCAAGCATAAACTCAATCATATCAAATGGTTCTTGAAAGTTACAGCTTGTTGATTACGTTCTGCCTATCGAGAGTTTTGTTAAGAGAAGCCAGGTACTGATGAAATGTCATGGCTTTGCAGGCTCCCTTTTTTCTGATGGCTCTTTCTTCTGAAGTCTAGTTTGTCAAGCTGGAGGAGTAAGAGGCAGCAGAATGCCCCACAAAGTGCTATGATTTCTGTACAAGCAGAATGTATGCATATATGTAATCGATACTGATGAGATGACATTTGGGGTGCCATACGCTTTCATGTGTTGTTGAGGGCACACAATAAACCAACGGGAGGCATATTTGTTTTGCTTCTTTCAACACAGAAAATAGAAAATGTCAGACCTGACATGTGCATAGAGCTTTCCAAAGGATAAGATTCTCTAGGTCGGTTCTCCTCCTATTTACATTTGTTTTTCTATTGGCAGAATTACATTTGCTCGAATGGAATCACTCTTGATTTACTCAAGTGTGAGAACAAAACAATCTGATTCCTCTGTCTGTTCCAAATCAGCATTGTTGTGAGACTCCCAGTTCTTTCAACACTTTTATCTATTTTCAAAAAAATATCCTTGTCCTCCAAAAATTGGTCTTCTTCAAGTTGTTTTATCTTGGTCGAGTTCCAAGCTTCATGTAATTTGTGTTGCTAATATTACCTCATTTCAAAATAAGGCTTTGTACATTTTTTCAGTTCATAACCTTCCTTAATATAATCGCTATAATTGTACTTTAGCAAGAGCACTTGAATGCTTGAGAAAAATATCTTATTAAATCTATGATAAAGTAGGGACTGAGCAATTATATGCTGGAAGGGGAAAAAATCACCAGCAACTGCACATTACAAAGGTTGCAAAGTGCCTTGATGAGCTGACTGTGGCTCTCTGATTGATGAACAGCAGTAGATATGCATAAAAGAGTGTGGGTGCCTCCAGCGTGTCTCTGCCTTCAGTGAAGTCAGAGAAAAGGGAAAACAAAGTGCTTTTCAGAAACCCACTCTCGTGCCTGGACTGATAAGCATACAAAATAAATAATATACATTAAGCATAAGTAAATGGAATGCAGAGAGTATATGTCCTCATATATACTATGTTTCAGCATAGTCATCCAAATTAATCTCCTGTGCTATTTCTGTGGAGCTATTTAACACAAGACAAACGTGGCTCACTATTGACTTGTATTCTGATCTGAACCAAATCAGCGACACTAGCTGTGTGAAAAGCTAGGACTGAGATCCAGTGCCTTAATCACTCGTGGAGAAGTGGCACAGTTTCAGGTGAAAGGGTATCCAGCCACCCTGCCAGAAGTGAGCAGGGGGATCACTGACAATGGCACACACTCCCTCTGCAGCTATACAGCCTTTGCAGGGGCAAGTACTCCACCTGTTTCCTAGACTCCATGGGCCAACAGGCGCTAAGCCCACACAACTTCTTCAGCTGCCACAAATGTGGAAAAACCTTAATCATAAGAATTCAGCAGGAAAGGAGAGCTGTGAGAATCTGCAGACCACAAGAATCACAGTAAAATACTTCTCTCTCTTTGTAATATCTGTACACACCAGTGTCCACACCACAAAACACTCCCAAAGAGCATCCCCTAGAAACAGCATGAGTATCTGCAGTTTCTACCAGAGTACCCCAGTTTTTGCAACTGGTGTTTTCTAAGGGCTGCATGGCAAATATGAATACTAACTTTGCCCAGTATAAGAGGGACATGTGAAAAACAACAGCATGGAAGAACAAGTTTTTAAGCTTTAGGGAAATAAAATGTTATAGAATTTTGGAGGGCAATGGGCTTTTGTTTGTCTGTTTTGGGAATGGGTAAAATCAGATGATGGAGAAATGATATTTGCACTCTTTCATGCTAAACTTTCTTTAAGTGTACCCACTGATTTCTTACCTACATTCTGATGTGTTTCACAGAAATTCCATGCCAATATTATTCATCTATAGTGGGCTACATTTTATGCACTGCTATAGCAACAAGTCCCCCAGTTCTTTCTCCTCCAGTAATTCCTAGAAGGAATCGTACTTTTCAACAACACGTAGTTGTTTTCTATAGTTGCAACTTATGGATCGTGACTTACTACATGCTCCATCAATGGCAAAACTTCACTGACTGGAAAACAAAGCATCAATACTGAGTTCCCTGGAGAAAAATCCACATTTCTGTTGGTAAAGAAATAATCATGTCCAGTGTCTGTAGCTAAGGCAATACTACTTCTCGCTACTGTATCACACAGAAATTCCTACTAAACCACTCCTGTAGCTTAAAACTTAAACTCTATGGGGACTCAAGGAAATGGAGGATAGAATTTTCACACCTGTTACGTGTCAGCAATGGAAGCCCCTTTTCTGCCAGTTTTTTGATCAGTATCTTTCCACTACTGTCTCCTGAAATGATATATAAATTCCTGTGAAAAAAACCCACATTGTATACTGGTTCTTTTAGGTTTTTACTATTGGCAAAGCTGTATATCAGGTTCATTTCTTTTCGGCCCAAGTTGTTTCAGTGTTTAATTGTGATCTGACCCAGATCTCCCCAAACCTAAAAGTAGCTGCTTTTATCAATGCATGGCCATTAGGAAGCATTGCACCAAAATAAACAGTTGCCATGCTTTTGGTTACATATTGCCTTAAAACTCAAGAGCCAAAGTAACTTCCAGACCATCACAATTTAGTGAACAACTCTCTTTCTCTTGCACTCTCCACTCCTTGTTTCCCTCCATACAATTTAAGTCAAACTTACAAAGCCTACTTACCTTGCAGATGTTCTCAAAGAAAGTTATCCTAAAGCAAGTCAATTATCATCTGGGAACTTTTATCTGAAACATGGCCCTTTTGTGCATGGACACAGTTCAAGGAGATCAGCAAGCTGTAGCGCAGCCCTGTAATCTAAGAAGCTCTTTCGTTTGCAATAAGATCAAAGGTATCTTGGCTTTGGCATTTAGAAATCTAGATACCGATTAAAATTCTGGAATACTCTGACAACAGCTGCTTTAAACAGAAGTTACCAGATGGTAATATTTGTGTGGGTACCACATCGTCTGGCAAGGAACAAGCTAATGATGCACAAAATGCTTTGATGCACAGCCTTTAAGCAGTAAACTTAAAGTGATCATAGAATCACAGAATCATTTTGGTTGGAAGAGACCTTTAAGATGATCGAGTCCAACCGCTAGCTAACCTGTCACTACCACCTGGAGACGGTGACTCCACCACTTCCCTGGGCAGCCTGTTCCAATGCTTCATACAAGGACTTGTCTACCCTGCTTTGCAATTATGTGTGATACAAATAATTTTTACCAATACAAGTGTACAGGTAAGGAGACACAAAGTTATTTGGCACATAAGTGTTGTTGGGATTAAAATGAGTAGCATCCCTCAACATGACTAATATTTGTGAACTTCTGCGTAAATTTGCAGAAAGCTATAGATCATATTTTAGAGGCATTGCTGTTAAGACGGTGGGTGTTTGGAATATAAAAATCCAGCAGTCATATGGAGATTAGAGCACAGGCCTCTTTCAGTCATATTTTGGAAATGGAACACAATGGCAGCCTAAAACCCAAAGTCCAACTAAGACTGTCAAGTTTAAGGAAAACCACAGGAAAACTCAGGAAATACTATTCATATGGGTATATCATCAACACAGACAAGACTAGAGCTGTTCCTTACAAAGAACAGCTTTGTCTTTTAAGGCAACTAATTTCAGAGCTATCTGCTGTATGTATATGCATAAGAGGCTCTTATTAAACTCCTTTGGTATGAACGATATGATTGATAACAGAAAAATGACAGAAACAGTAGGAGGATTTCTTGCACTGGTCTTGCAAGGATGTGTGAAGACCTGAAGTCTCAAAGCATCATCAATATCCTATTTCTTTATTTATCGAAGAAATCCACAGAGCATTGTTCATGCAGAAATAAAAGTAGCAGTACCTATTAAACTGTATGCTATTTAAAGAAATACGTGGTTGTGATCTGCCTTTCCACTCTTACTCTAGAGTTCACGCACCATATTTGTAACCAACCTGGCCATGCAAAATGCAAACTAAAAAAAAACCCCTAAAAATAGAGCTTCACACGCACCTTGATTTTGCTTTTTCATTTGACCCTTGAGCACTTGCACTACAAAAATAGGAACCTATTTAAAGTATATACTTTTACAGATCAGGGCTCAGTTGGAATCTCCCTGAAAATTGTGTTGAACAGGTACCCTGCTGATTTAAATTGCAATGTTGAAACCTTTATCAAAGAACACAAAATAATGCTGAGTGATTATTTCAACATTTTTGTGTGCTGGAAAGCTCACTGAATATGTTTGGGGTTTTTTTTTACTGAAAAGTAAGTGTAGTAGGCTTGCTTTGAATTAAATACTCTATTTCTCATAAAATACATTTTTCATAAAATAAGAGAAGTCTGCTGACAAATAACAGATAACCAAAGCTTGACTAAGGTCAGATAAATAGTGTTCATACCTCTATAAAGCACAAATATATTACTCATTAGTATTATTACTGCTCTTAGGAAAGAATCTCTTAAGTATGCATATGCTAAACAATCGATTTCAAAATAAACTAAAGCAAAATTCACTATAGATGGTCTAAGTCAGTTACTGGTCTGTGACTCTGATGATCATCCTTTGTTCCTCTATCTTGCTATTTAGGACTTCTGAGAAAGAAATTAAGAGTGATAATTGTTGTCCCTAGAAATTTAAGACAGAATAATCACATCAAATCATATCAACTTATTTATGTATTTTTTTATTTGTTCTGTTGGACCATTTCTCCAGGACAACTATTATATTCAATATCCTCAGTATATTAGCATCCTGCAGTAATGTATTTAAGTTGGGCATGTTTATTATATTTATTAACCAAAGGACAAAAATAACAGAATGAGATGTAATAGAACACATATATCTTGTGTGTGGTTAGCAAGCAATATATTTAGTTGTTTCTCCTTCATGTTTGTTGATTTAAATGAAAGTCAACAACGGATTCTAAATTCAATACAATTTACTTAGTACAGACCAAATTCTGTGCCAGGGGTCTGAGCAACCCTGAACTTTAAGTACTACCGTAGTCCTAGAAGTTTCTGCAGCAACAGTGAGGAATTCCCACTGGAATGCATCTGTACATCTGCATTGGGGAAGTGTCCTACACAGCCCTATGTCCATCAGCAAGAATATTGTCACATAACGTCCTGCCTCCCTGTTGTATGTGGCACTGACACACAAAGAAACCTGGCCCATGTACTCCCTTCATTTTCGCAACACCTGAAGTGTGAGAGGAGCTCTTGTGCAAGAGTGAAAAGCCAGAGTGCAACTATGCTATCTGGAATGAGCTGGGGGACTAGACAAAAGTAAGTGAGAGCTGTAACTCCTCCTCCAGAGTGCCAGTGGCAGAAGGCCAGGGGCTCAGCATCAGCTGAGGGAACAAGTGCCTGAGGTCACCATCGCTGTCCACCACTCCCGATGTGAAGCTATGAGGTCAAGGACGTGAACAAGTGGCATATGGCATAGCCTATTCCCATACACAGAGGGGAAAGGGTGCAGCTCCCGAGAACTTCCACATCCACCCAGACTAAAGGTCCAGCCAGCTCGGTACCTATCTTTGAGAATGGACGCAAGTATGTACATGGAACAGAGTGCAAGAACAGGGTAAGCAAAAATCATCTCTCTTGGCAGATCCTCACAGATTATCACAATCCAGTTACCTTGTTTTAAATGGATGAGTTGTCACTGTTTTACCCTGACTTATTCCATCAACACTTCTACTTTCCCCAGAGATGGGTTTAGCCACAAATTTCACATGCAGCTCTAAATTCCCCTGAATTTTCAGATGAAGAGATATGCCAGGAATTTTAAATTTATTTTCCCGTAGCTGGGAAATTATTCTTACAAAACAATAGTTCTCTCCTGTCCAAATACAGTAAGTGAGCACACGTTTTATTCTCCTAAACTGCGTGCAATTGTACAGTCAAGCTGTTCCTATGCCGTTTATTTGTCATGATTTCACTTTGATCACATCCACATACTGAAGTATTCAGCTGACAGAACAACTGGCTTTCTCTTTAGTGGATGGAGAGCGATGAAAGTAGAGAAAATGTGCGTTCAACACAATGCTGGAATTTAGATACATGATAGCGCCTAAGGGGCTTTCTTGTCTCCTGAATTATCATAGGACTTTTTTGAATGTTACATGGAACTGGGGTTGGAGACAACACAAAAAGTCATTTAGACCAGGCATTGCAGTCTTCAAATAAAATGTAGATGAAAATTGTAGAAACTCTGGAGGTCATCCTACTGTCATTAAAACAAATTGCAAAACTGTTGCAAGACAGAGGGAGCAGGAGCCAGCTATCTGATAAGTTATTAAATACTGAACCCTATTTAAAAGTATTCAATTTTTTCAATACTCAGTCTTCAAAGCAATTTGTCATACACAATCTAGTTAACCTTCATAATATAAGCATTGTTTCTACATTTTGAAAATACGGTAACTAGGGGTGATTTAGCGATCCTCTAGCAAAAGTGGGGTAACTGTGCCTCAGGAGCTGCCTCATTCTTTCTGGCTCTGAGTAAATGTCAGTATCAGGATTTAAAAACAGAATTTCTTGGCTCCTCTTCTCAGGACAATATCCAAAACGCTATCTCACTTTCTATGCCGCATGAAACAGAATTAAAATAACACCCGTGTCTTCCACCTTGTACTATCTATATCCCTTCATTTTAAAAATATTTCATGTAACTCTATCCAAGCTCAAAGAAAAGCACGTACGATCTGAATCAGAAAGTACCAAGTATAGTACTCCCCAAGGTCACACCCTCACTAGCTTTATTACGCCTGCGCTACACCGCCTGCTAAAATAGTTACCCCATAGGCTAACTTCTGGAGAAATTCCTGCTTTTGCAGATCTATTGTTGTTAGCATGCAACAATATCAAAGTCATATAAGGCTTTTGATCATCTCTTTACACCTTGTGGGCAGACAACAAGTACAATTAACGCAACTCAATCCCTTAAGTCAAAACTGCTGAGATCTAAGAATTCCGTATTTTTCTAATAGCGAATCCATCTTTAACCCACAGCACTGGAATATGAATATAGAGTAGGCATAACGCCTTAGCAAATATCCTAGATTAACACTTCAATTACTTTTACTACCTTAATAACAAAGAAAAATTAATAAAATAACTGCAGGATTAAGCAGTTACTGTCTAAAGTTTCCAGTCTTATTATGATTTGTTCAAACCCATTACAGGTACTTACATATCCCAGTTCTCAGAGAAGGAAAATGCAACCCATTTTTGTTCAGAGATAACGATTATAACAGAAAGCATTCCCAGTGATGCACAGGTCCTTACAAAACCAGCAGCTGGATAGAACAGAGGCAGTGTGCTCCTTAAAGACATTTAGCAAATGGGATTTTCATGTCAATCTGGACCTGCCATTTTTAAGTGACCCCTCCTGACCCTCTGCAAGAATGGGCAAATGGTGTTAGATGTTTCCTGGGTTTTTTGACACAAATATCTACAGGTAAACATAACCATGCTAAGCATATTTCTTTTAACAGACTAATATAAAAATATGATCCTCATTTATTTTATAGAAATGCTCATAGGGTTTTTCATTTTGCTTATCTCTGTTATCAAGTACAAACTCAACTTCAGCATGAAGCTACCATGACCAATCAAGATGACAACGGCCTCATTTAAATTACTTGTTTCCCTCTCTGTTTACACCAGTAAATTGCATTAAAATGTGTCTTTCGAGTTGGGGTATTCCATGTCTTGTTAAAAGCCTCTGACTCTAATAACTTTATCCACTTCACGATCCCTTTATAGCTTCCTGTGTAGGTAAACGGGGTTTAGCACAAATGAGAGCCCAACTCCAAATATAGACAGTTGTGTTTAGCACTGTGTTTGTTACCACATTAATTTCCTGCATTCCTGTTCCAACATGAATGTCATTTCCCAGTGCAGAGAAGCCTCCGTTGTAGACAGTTTACAGCGATCAGCCTCAGGCCACTAATACTCTGGAACAGAAATGTTATTCTTTCCTTAGAGACCCATGCCATGTGTGGAATGAAGGCTGATTTGTCAGCTTACAAACGAGGATGCTACGCGTACTTCTTGGAGCAGGCATTCCTGAAATTTTCCCAGAGATGGGAAAGATTATTCTTTCTATGGTATCAGCAGTGGAATTACATATTTTTCAGAAGCAAGGGAATGACTTCGGGGAGTGATCAATTCTTCTCCTTTACTTCCCACTACCACCAAGCAGTTCCAGGCCCTTTCCCTTGCTCTTGGCAGGCTGATCACTCTCTTTATCTCCCTATTTAAAATTGTGAGCGAGGAAAGAATGTTTTATCACTGCCGAGAAGGAGTGGTTGCACAGGGGACGGGAACACGAAGGAAGGAAAAAGGTGTGCGGGTAGGTTTGGTTTTGGTTCCCTATCTATCCAATAGTCCATAAAGATTCATGCCACAGCAGCACCTCATAGCACATATTGCTTCATGTAGAGTTAAATCATTTTTTAATTTGGAAACTTAACAATCGGCAAGAATGCTAGCTGGCAGTATGCAGCAGCTCCATCATCCAAGGAAGGATTCACATCTCCAAGAAGGACATATTCCTTCTGCTGTCAGTGAGCCATTTTCTACTTTGTGCCAAAGAGTCTGCAGAAGGTCTGTCAGTCAAGACAAAACACATATAGATTCAAAAACATGGTGTACACTTGGCCATGCCATTCCCCACAGTCAGCTACAGAACTGAGGGGAAAAACATATAGCATCTGTGGAGGGTATGGGAGAAAAGGTGATCTCCGGTTCACCAGTGTGTGTGAACAGGTAGGAGAGATGTATCGCTTCTACTGTCCTGAACGCATCTCACCCCCACACCCGTGTTCACACACATCCATACAAATCAGTGCTGAAACCCACAACGCAACATGCCGCATTGCATCCTTTGCACGTTCATTCAGGACATGCCAAGAATGACGCCTACCCATCCTCCCTGTACAGCATCACATGTGGGACTGTCCCTCTCTCACACTGCCGTTATTACAGTTCTGGCCCTTCCTAAGCTCTCCTGCTTTTCTCAGTCCCTCTGCAGGTATCGTTGTATCATTGCAACTGCCTGAGGGCAGCCATTCTTACCTTCACATCTTGCACCAGGGTCTTCACCAGCAGCAGCTGACATAGCTCATGCGACTCATGATCATAAGCCATGTATATCATACATAGCACTGGTTTGGTTGGGAAGAAGCTTTACTTGGAAACAGAAGAGTGAAGAGACAAAGATGGATGTACCATTCATCTCTCAGATACATCTGGAGGTACATGTTGCTGCAACAGATTTACAAGTAAACTAACTTTTTTTTTCCCCAATTTGTTTTCAGTGCTCAGGGTTATTTTTGGCCAAGAATGTTATTCTTTGAGTGTCTAAGCTCCTCTGGAGGCTTCTTCTTCCTGTGAACCATGGACTGGTTCACTGAGCAGCCTCCAAGTCCTGTGTGGTAACCTATCAGTTCCAAGAAGAATGAGTCAAGTGTTTGCCCACATGAAATTAATTCCCTGTTATTTTAGGAAGAGGCAGAGAGGCTCATAACTCATTCTCATTACTGCTGGGAAGCAATCACCAGGTCTCTTGCACAATGCAATGAACAGGGCTTTCATAGTGATTTAAGCAACATAATGTTACAGCCAACGTAACACATGACATGGCAATGCCATGGAATGTGCCCTTGTAACACGAATTAAATACTTCAACGGATATCCCTGAACTTCGCTTCAACAGGGATCATCCATCTGTGTCCAGGTTGAGATTTGTTGAAAATATTATGAAACAGACTCTGCTAATTATTTTTAAACTAGTTAATGAAATAATTGCATTACTAACAATGATAGCAATAATTTGAATTGCTGTCAATACCATGAATTAAATCCCACAGATGTCCACCAGCATCTATGCTGGTCACTTTTACTTTGAATGCGAAGGGCTTGGAATCCCTGGGTCATGGGTTTCATTTTGGAAAGGCAAAGCTCAACCTGCAAACCCATATTTGATCTTGCCTTTCTCTAAAAAAGATTGAATCTATGTTAATCCTTCCTTTAGCTGTGCAGATGTATCTTCTGCAATGAACACAGAAAAGCAATACTCGGCAGTGGCTCAGGTGAAGATGTTAAATCCTCGACTCCAAGCCCAGCTTGACACAGAGCCTAAAGATAATCTCCTTTATCAGACTGCAAATTTGTATCTTGAGTGGTACTGCAGAGACCAAATTACTGCAGTGCTCCACACGGCTGGTGGATGGGTTCATCTAGGCTGAGGCACTTCATAACTGTAATGCCTAATTAGCTTCATGACTTCAGGACCTGTAGAATCCACCGGCCCTGCTTACAAAATCCAAATAATGAATAAAGGTACTGATGGTGTACCCCCAAACAGGGCTTAGAGAACAGACTTCTTGCAACAACTCCCAAATCCTACCTTCTCTTACGGGGTTGCATTCAGTCGTGTAGCTTCCTATGAAGGATCGAGGGACAGGGTCTGCTCTACAGATGCATGATGAAACAGTAAATAGCACAGAATACAATGCCATACAAAAAGAGAGTGGCAAGTGGTCACTATAGCTGAGATGGCGGTTAAATTTATTTCTAAAGCTTCTCTGTCAACAAGCTATTTAAGGCTTGCCTCTATATTTTTATCCTTCCTGCTGGTTTGAGTTTCTGGATCATTACTGAAAATTAATGATAAAGATATTAGTAAGAAAGACTTCCTTCCAGTGGTTGGAAACGTGTATTTTAGAAACACGTTCCTCTACCGGTTTATTGCAGCCAGAAATTAAGGGTTTCCAAGAATCAGATCAGGCTATTTATATATTAGATGAGAAACATAAAAGATAGATCTTGCTTTTAAAATTTCAGCAACAACAAGAGTAACTTATAACTGTGTGATTAAGATGTACTCTGGAGATAAATGAGCAGAGGTAAGTACATTTATAAGAACCCATCAGTTTAGCCTGGTTATGAGTGACAACGCAGATGTTGTACGGTATGTATAAAAAAGAAGATGATGGAAATAATCTCAACAGAAGCTTAATTCTGCAGTCTTTATGGTATGCTTGAACTGGCAAGATGCACCGTCTCCACTAACGTTTACAGCAGCATTGGCAGTTGGCATGCTCTCTCAAGAAGTAAACTTGTGCTTTAGAGAGCCCCTTAAGGGAACAGTCTCCTTCCTAAGTGATAGTCATGTGTGGCCACCACAGACAATAATATTTTTAAACTCCTGTACTATAAGTAGCCTTCACCTAATAGTTTGAATCTCACACTGATTCAAATGAGATCCTTTGCTAATGCGACCACTTCACAATGTAAGAGGTATGTTGGTTAAACTCATGTGACTGCAGCTTCCTGGAAAAAAAAAAAAAAATTAGAATAGCAAAGCCACAAAAAACTGCAGAGAAAACTCCTAACATGTTACAGTACACCCAGCTTATAACAATATCCACTGAAAGGGACACAGAGAGAAAGCAAGCAGACGACCAAAGGATAACATGAATTAGTACAAAAATCGCACAGATACATTAAGATTGCCAAAGGCTGGCAGTATTCCGTTATTTCTGATATTTATACTTCCAAAAATTAGTTTCTAAAGCCTCTAAGGAGTTTTTGCAGCACAACTACATTTGAAGTCTTAGTCTTGATGTTTGTTTTTACTCCAGCACTGTCTGCCATGGTTGGACTAGCCCTATACACCAAGGTGGTGACTAAAGAGTGTTACATAGTAAGAAGACAGCTAGCGAAGCTCTTTAGTCCTCTTTCCTTTCAGTGATTCAGCAAGAGAGAGACTGTCATAGATTGGTTTAGGTTTCAGAATGGATGGCATCTTACTTTTCCCTCCCTTACCAATTCTTGTGGATGGACCATATGCAAGCAGGGAAAAATTCCCTGGTATTGATCTGCTTGTGCTTTTAAGACAGAGGAGGCGGGGGGAGAGGGAAGTGGAGGGGAGGAGGGAGAGAAAGAGGAAGGAAAGGAGGGAGAGAAGGAGGGAGGGAAGGAGCAAGAGGGGGAGGGAGAGAAAGGAAGAAAGGGCAAGCTGGTTAATGTTTTTCTTTCAACTTGTTTTTATGAGTCACTCCACTAAGTATTTGCATTAGCAGGACGCCTGCTGCTGCTAGATCATTCAGCTGTTTGTTTAGTTGCTGTGCCTCTTGAAAAGTCCAACAATACTGAATTTTTATACATCTTCTTCGTATTTTACTAAGTAATTAAATGTTTAAGAACCAAGTAACTTCCCATCACTGTGGTCCCTATAGCAGTAGCAGTGCCCCCAAACTCAGTGCTATTACTCACTCGAGTAAAGGCTACAGAACCAGACTGGTATTTATTGTTGCTTCTTCATATGTTGTCTCCTGACCAAGTTGTATTTAAAAAAGTGAAAATAACAACATAACTGAAATGTCACAATAACCAAGTTTAAAGTTCAAAGCTTTTTATTCCCACTTGTGAATTGAAATTAAAAGTTTCTTAATCTTGAGCTACATTTGCAACCCCAAACTTGGTTTTTATATATATATATACACACACCAAAAGTATGCGTATACCCAAAGTATAACTTTGATCAAATCACTTTGAAAGAGTTGTATTTTTCTCTTCAGGTAAGAGACTAATATTGCTCAGAAACATATCAAATCAGAAACTACGTATGCACTGAGACTGACATTGCCTTATTCCTGCAGAAATAGGTCATCAAAAAAATCTTGCTACTGAGTTAAACAAGAGCTGTAAGCAGAACTCTATCACGGCCAGCATGAAAAGAAGCTGCTAAGTCTAAGGAAAGCAAAGGAAGAAAGAATGAACAGTAGACAGCTTTTTCTGTCTTTATGAGGATAACCAGCAATTTTCTGTTTGACCTCCTTTATCTCTTGCTTATTCTTCAACATTCCGAATTTCTTTAACAGTTTGCTTTCAACAAACCTTTTTTTTCCCTTTTCAAGAGTGCCAGCATAAAATATGTTAATTAAATACAAGCTAGAAACCTGCCTATTAGATTAAAAGGCAATAAAAGCATCAGAACTTACCTGTTCACAGAGAAGGGTGGTTCAGACAAGAGATCCACTCTATGTGAGAGACTGGGTCCCAAGAGGAGCATTTGTAAAGGAAGCTCTTCAAAATAGCTCTATATCTTCTGCATAAGGTGTTTGTTTTGGTTTTCCTTCTCTTCAATCAAAACAATGACTGATAGGAGAAAAGTGGGTGTATAAAGGTATAAAAGCCTTATCTTCGTTCTAAAAGAATCAGCACATTAAGAGCAACTTTTCTTGATTGCAGACTTATGATCTACGCAACTTTCTCTTAAGCACAGTTCAACCCCAAATAGCGACTGCGTATAAATGGTATCCTCTTACTTATTACATCTGTTCCCTGTGTGAATTCGGAGATGCATGTGCTGACTCCAGTTACAAAAATACTTTTTTTTTTAAGTTACTTGTTATTCTTGCTGCACCAACATAACTGAGGGAGTATGAGCTATAGCTCTTGTCTATCATCAACAGAACTATGAGATAATTAAAGGACTAGTCAGTTATTTGTATGCAAATTAACTGCCTAGGTGAAATTTAAAGCATAGCTCGCCCTTCAGAACATTTGTCACCTGTAGTGATCTGCTAGAAGACACGAAGCTAGAAGATAAAAATGTTTAGTTGCCTGATTTAATCTGAAGACTTTTAGGGAAAGAAAGTCTTCCACTTGCCACCTGGCCATGTTTTATTTTGAAGTGGCTAGAACCATTAAACACAATTTTCTAAAGCTGGAAGTTTAAGGTCACTCCTGTATAACTGTTGCTTTATTCTAGAGACACTCTTGCCCTATATGCCACTTAGGCTCGAGACAGACTTTAGAGAGGGGATGTCACTAGGATGACTCTGGAACAGCAGTGTCACTCTCTACTTGAAACTTACAGCAAGACACTGTTACAATGTGTGTTCTGCAACATATACTATTTTCCAGAGCACAGTATTGATGTTTTAATCTCTTTAACTATACACAAGGAGCACCGATGATCAGTATGTTCTACTCAGAGTGTCCTTCCTCATCTCTTGCTCTACAGCAGGTGAAACTGGCTAAAACAAAGATGTTCCTCTGCAGTGGCTAGAGTACAATGAATAAGAGTATACAATAACTAGCAGTTAATTAAAATATTCCTTCAGGTGAAGTGCTACGACACTATCTGGGCTCTGAAAAGACTAGATTTAATCCCTGCTAATAATCCTGTGAAGCACTTATTTCAAAATTACATGAGCCTATGCAGTTGCTTTGTTTATGCTGTTTGAACCTTTTTGCTTGATGCTGTGGCCTGTAATTCTTCCACTGTGGGTTCTTCAGTTCCCGTTTCACTCTGTGACAGAACTTCTTAGCAGCTTCTTTTGGAGCTGCATAATCTGAAAGGCAGGAGACAGAGAGAGGTCTGGATAAACACATTTTTAAAGAACTGCAGCAAATATCAGGGTAGTGCTCACATGAAACCTAATTTATCCTCTGGTCACTTAATGCGCATAATGGACGACGGTGATGGAATGTGCCTGCCCTGGGCTATATGCTGGTTCATTACACACATGCGGCTCCCTATAAGTTTAATGTGAATTTAACGTACCAAGGAAAGGGAAGACATACCTGTCAGGGTGAATGCATGTTCTCAAAAAAAGCTGATGAACTCCCACAATAATGCCTGTTTCTAAGATAATGCTAAAGATTGGATATTGATAACTAAGCACTTTTATGACTGACACATATGCTTCAATTGTTCATCTCAATCAATAGCATGCTATTGACGGCACAGAAATATGCTTTTCTGCCAGCTCTTTACCCATCCAATATCACTCTCAACATTAACTGTGCGGGGAGCACTACTGCTTCCGAGATCTTGTTTTTTGTAACACCTTCAAAGAGCAGGCGGTTAGGAAGCGCTCAAAGGCGCGCCCCTAGTAGGCCGCGCTGACAGGCCATATTGCCCTTCTGGTTGCTCCAGCCTTTCTTCCCCCCCGCCGAGCGCTGGCGGAGGTGCCTGCCTGCGGCCTGCCCCGGCGGGCACGCGGCCGTCGTCAGCAGCCCCAACCCCACACTGAAGCTCTGAACGTTTCATCCCATGAGCTGACAGGTTTTATCGCTCGCCCTTTGCCACCCGTGTTTCCGAAAGTGCTCGGGGTGATGCGCTGGCTCCGCACCCGCACCCCGCACACGCTTCGACAGCTTTTGCCGCCGAGACCCAGGCTCGGCTCTAAAAATACGACGGGAGAGCTATAAATAGGAGCCGCTTAAAGCAGTTTCAAAACGGCCCGTCAACGCCGCTGCTTCGGAGGGGACAGCGCCTTCAGGAGGCGCCCCGAGGGGAGGGGAAGGCAGGGTGGGTGGGCGGCGATGGCCGCGGGGCAGCGAGCCCACGGAGGGCGGCCGGCGGTGGCGGGGCAGGGCAGGGCAGGGCAGCGGGAGCGGCGGCCTGGGCCGGCCCGGCACGACCGCGGGGCTCCTCCCCGGGCAGCCGCGGTTCCCAGGCGGATCCCCGCGGGCCGGCGGCTGCTGCTGTGCGGGTCTCGGGCGGCGGGACCTCGGCGGGCTCCCTTCCTCCCCCCTCCCTCCGCCTGCGAGGTAACCCGGCACCCGCGGGCAGGGGCCCGGGCCGCGGCTGCCCCCGGGGTGCGCGGGAGGGAGCGCCGCCCGGGCCGGGGGCCGTGAGGGGACGGGAGGCCTCCCCGAGGCTGTGGGTGCAGCTCAGGGTGCCAGGAGCCAAGCTGTTCTCGGTGGTGCCCAGTGACAGGACCAGAGGCCACGGGCACAGACTGAAACGCAGGAGGGTCACCCTGAACATGGGGAATCACTTTTTCCTGTGAGGGTGACAGAGCACTGGCACAGGGTGCCCAGTGGAGTCTCCTGCCTTGGAGATATTCGAAAGCCGTCTGGACGTGGCCCTGGGCAACCAGCTCTGGGTGGCCCTGCTTGAGCAGGGGGGCTGGACCAGCTGACCTCCAGGGGTCCCTTCCCACCTCACCCACTCTGTGATTCTCTGAAATCCTGTGGAGCCTCGGTCAGAAGTACCAGAGCTGAGGATCCTCCTTTGCTTAAGACTTCCAGGATTGCGCTTAAATTTAGTAAGAGCTTTATAGTCTGCTGTTGCTGCTGCTTACGGCTTTATGGTGGAGAAGGTCTCTTAGGGCAAACTTTGATTGCAGCTAGCAGGCCTCCAGTAGAGAGCTGCCTGCGCCTTAAGAGAGTGAGCAGCAGGGAATTACATTTAATACCTCCTCCTTTCAGTTCTGACGTTCTTTCACCAAGTAACAGCAGGGCTCCCCTACTATGCTGCATGATCTCGCTCTGTTAACTAATTTCCCCTTGTAACAGGAATGCTCTTGCTTGCACAATGAAAAAAAAAAAAAAAAATATCATGTGGCTGTAAAGCCTGGTAGTTTAATGGTGCTGTAGTTTTAAGCAATGTTGTTTTGTCCTACTGAATGCTCTGCTTGCGTTCTGATCTAACCCGTGCCTTGCATCGTTTGAGAAGATAAGAAAAAGCTAATAAACAAAAATCAGAAAACTGTCCCACTTCACTATAGATCATTTTTTTTACTGAGAAGAAGAGCTGGGTCTCCATGATGAAGGCAGCCAGCGTTTTGCTGCAGTAGCATAGCCAGTAGTCTATTGCAAATGTTCATGCGTCTGAAGATACTCAGTCCCGCTTCAGAGAGATTCATTGTAATTAGGTACATTTTTTTGGTTGAACTGCTGGCAGAAAATGGCTTTTTTTTCAGAAAATGGAAAGTTTAATTGCAATAGTCCAGTTTTGCTACGCATTTTGGAGGGTTCATTTTATGAAGTCTTTAGCTGCCAACAAAGTCTTTTTCAGCCAAGCCCTGATGGTATTTGAAGAAACTAGTTGAGTACATAGTTTTTGAGCACAAGACAGAGGCGTGGCCTCTCTGTTGCTCTCACAAACACACACATACCTGCCCATATTTCTTCATACCTTCTGCTTGAAAACACCAATGAGCTTCTAGAGGATCAAATTGTGACCTTGCTGAAGTCAATGTCAACACCATTATGGACTTCAGTGGGATCCGGAGCTGGAAGCAAATTTACAAAGGTGATTGAAAATCAAAAGTAAAATATACTTGCCTATTACAGTCACTATATGTTTGTGAAGTATTTTACTGGGCCAATTTTGTAAAGGAGAAAAATGGAAAACAGATTTTATGAGGAGTTTTTCCTAACTTTCGTTTTTTAATGAATTACAAAGAAATGAAAAAATGCAGAAAGGGGTCCTGATGATTTCTTGATTAACATAATATGAAAAATATCAAGAAATTGCAACAAAATAAAAAAGTTCCCATCTAAATAAATGAAATGGTTACATAGCTGAGGTTATAGAAACACGCTCATTCATGTACAAAGAGCTGTTGGTTGCCCAAAACTGTGGAGACCTAAAATCTTTTCTAAGAAACATCAAGGAATATACAGGTACAGGTAGGTAAATAAAGACTTAAAGATGTGGCTGGTGCTGGTAGCCTGATCCATTAAGATAATGAGAAAGTCTTAGCTCTTTTAGTTATTTACAGCTGGTTAGCCCCATTCTGCATGTGAAGTGAATTGTTACTGAAAGCTTTTATGCCTGTCACTCAGGAAAGAAGCATTATAATATCTTTATTTTCATCCTGCAATATCTGATTAGTCAAGCCAAAAACACACAAACATATGATGTATAACTTTACAACTTGTAATTCTCCCCAAAACTTGTTGTTCTCAACCTTGGCTGAGTTTATCGTTAAAATCTCATAACATATTTTTCCCTATCCTTCAATACCACATTAACTTTGTGACAGTATGACTTTAGAGGATTTGGCTGTAAATCATGGGTTTAATTTTGTCTCAGCAGATTTAGATATCAGTGGCTGTCTTTAATTATTTAATTTAAAACTTGGAAGTTGTTAATTTGGCCTCATTAGTCAAAGTGTCACAGTACACAGTTAACAGGAGGAGTATTTGGAAAATTTGCAAATGTTAATATTACTTAGCGATTTAGAGGAATTGAAATGCTTTCAAGGCAGCTGCTGAAGTTATTGCTAATACTACAAAGTATTAATAAATACCAAGATCTTGGTTCTCATCCTTTTAATTGTGTTTAGAGATGACACAAACTGATTTATCAACTACTCTGTAATGAATTCTAATAGATTTATTGGGAAGAATAATAAATCTCTTCCTTTATTCAGAAGGTAACTTCTGGGTGTTAGAAGATGTAGTATGAGGACAAGAACAGATTGGTTTTTATAGACATACTTGCTGAAAGGTTTTTTCAGGTGCTTGAAAGGCAGGATCCCGGTGGCAGGATGCTGAACGAGATGGACTGCAGTTCTGATACAAAAGAGCAATCGTTTTATTGATATATGTCACTAAAAAGTTACAGAAAGCTCAGCTTCTTGAACGGACCGTGATTTATCCTCAGTGATTTATACTGGCTCTGTAGTTATCTCCTGAATTGGGCTTTATACATCCTTCTGTGGGGTATTTTGGCATTTAGGAACAGACACGTCGCTGTTCCTTCTATCCTTGTGCTAGAGGCTTTATGACTAGATGGAGTAGAGCTGTTTTATTGGCTTTTGGCCACCGGGAATTTTTGCCTGCTCTGGAGAAGTTTCCAGTTTGCTAGCGTCCCGCGCTTCCCACTCCTTTGTCACTGTTGTGGCCCCTGTTGTGGCCGATCTGGACTTTGCTTTGTGACACCTGAGACTGATTATTCCTCACCAGTGCCAAAGGTGCTGTAGGAAGCTTCCTGGCATCCCCACCAAGTGCACAGCATGCCCCTGAAGAGACATAAAGAAAATAAAAAGTTCCCAAATTTTTGTTCCTCCTCTTCAGCCATCAGTCTGTTATTTCTATCTGCTGCAGCTGCCGCAGGAAGAGGCTGTATTACCTTTGTGAACTGTTGAAACTTCCAGCTAACTGCTGTGAGCCAGCAGGTTTCAAATGTGAACTGCAGTTCCTTGTGAAGATCTTATGTTCAAGATGGTCACCTTTGACCTACCACATGGCACATCAGTGATGATTTACAGCCCTGTGGGTTGAAAAATGGAAAGTAGAAATAATAGAATAATAATAAATAGCATGACAATTTAATGGAATGAAATTATTTTCTTGTCAAAGTCCTAACAAAATAAATGATAGACGTATTCATGTAGTTCATTCATGTAATATTGTAGTTCCAACAGTTGTACTGAACACTTGTTATATCTGACAATGCATTATACCTGACAAAAGGGGGAAAATTCAGTAATTCCTCACTGTATACAACAGAAGTGGGCTTCAGAATTTCTTGCTTTGGCAGGCAATAACATATCAATGTCATGCCATGTAGAAAAAGTCAAAGCATGTGCATGAGCAGAGGAAACCCAGTCGAGTAGAGGAAAAAATATCTAAAACTCAAGGGAAAAGAGACAGCAATTACCAGCTGCTCTGGTTAAATATTCTTTTCTGTGCTCTTTTTCATCCTTTTGATTTAATTTCTTTTTTAAGGTACATTGTTATTTTTAAATTAATATAGTTCACACATGTCCTGCCATTCCTTGGCATCTAAACACTAGGATAAAATTAACAGAATATGTTGTATGAAGGCCTGTTAATTGAGAGTGCATTTGCTCTGTCCTTTTTTCTTTTTTTTTTTTTTTTTTCTTTCTTTCATGAGGCATTAGTTCCAGTTTCAGCCCTTCTAGGCAAGAGGAGACCAAATAGTAAATAAAACATGCAAGACTGGTAGAGTTTGGGTTTCTTCTGGGTGCAGGTCAGTGGCCCTGATGCAGCCTGTGGCTTTATCTTGCTCAAAACAATGGAGAGGAGTTATCAGCCAAGCTATACTGCCAGAGGAAACTGAGTCTGAATAGTTTTTTCTAATTTATAACTTACATTATATATAATATCATTTATAATTTATAAGTAAAGAAGGCTGTGAAGTGGCAAAACACTTCACCAGTGCTGCCCTGCATCTGACTAGAAGTTCATCTAGTCAAATATGTCTCCAATACTGGCCATAAGAGATGCCTGGGAAAGTATAAGAACAGGACAAGAATACAGTACTTTCCCCTAACACTCTCTCTCCTCCTTTTTTCCTTTCTCAGCCCTTTGGGGAAAAATGGCCTTCAATCTTTGGCTAACCAGTGTGGTGGACACATAAACCTCAGAGTTTTCTAACAGCACCCATCTCATGTTTCAATGCTGATTTGTACTGAGATTATTTCTCATAACTTGCTGGTTGTGCTGTGTTAGTGTTCAAATGTGACAGATCAAGACTCATTTTGGGAGGCACATATCTGCATAGAGTGAAGGACAACTATTGCCCTGAGAAACTCTAAACCTCTGGTTTAACTAGACAAGACAGATTGGAAGGGAAAAAGGTACACATCGTGGTCTTTGATGCTCTAAGTTATGCACTAATTATAAATATATTCCTAAAGTAATTTCCAGTCTGGTAAATAGAACATTGCTGCAGAGTCACGACAGCAGAACCCTTTATAGCAATTTGAAGCTCAAGGAAATTTCCACTGCCACAGCACTCGACCCTCTTCACAGGGAGCAGAGAGAAAGCATTTGCTTGCTCTGGAGGAGAGCGGGGCATGCTGGTGGAGTAGGCTGCACATCCTTGGCTGGATGCTGCCACAAACCTCTCAGTCATTAGAGAAAGGGATACTTCCAAGGTATAGACCGTGTCCAAGGCGATTCTTGGGCACTGGAAGAAGGGAGAGACTGTATTGCACCCATCCTGCTAAAGTCAGCCTGCTGAGAAGAAGAGAAACAGCGTTTTGGAAGGGGTAGGGGGTAGAAGTGATTTTAGGGCTTGAATTTTCAAGTGAGTCTAAAATAACTGAAATAATGAGCCAGCAGCAGGTTCGTATCCATCAGCAGAGACAGCATAAATTTATTTATATCTTGCTTTTACCTGCCCAGGATGGGGCCGTATTTCTTGTTGATAAATGCAATCTAAAGTGCTTCACTTACAACATGCTTATTTTAGAAAGTTAGAAAAGTGTTCCTGCCTTTATTGAAGTAACTCCTTGACTGTGTTGCCCACTGAAATCCATAAGCTACCACAGCATGGCTGCGTACTTGAGAGGTAGCTCAGTTACTTTCTCAGGCAATCAAGTAATTTGTTCTTCATCAACTAGAGTTTATATATTAATGAGTAGACTCCCTGCTGTTAAGAAGTTCTCTCATTTGGATACTGTGTAAAGGATAACAATTTGCAGATGAGCTCTGGCCCATGAAAAGCCCAATAAGAGCGATTCTTGATCCTGCAGGGCAAGAGTACAGGCTAATCAGTACTTGAGCAACCCTCAGCTATTTAATTGGGATAAAAGGGCTGATACAATTATGGTGCTCTTTCTATTTATTTAAGAATCTTGAAAGTGTAGCTAGGAATCTGTCCTGGATGAGAAGAAATAATTGATCTGTGTGGAGCTACCCAGAAATGACATGCAGAAGTGAGTGCAAATGTCTGAGCTCGTATAAAAAGAAAGACAAGTTTCTAAGATATATTGCTAGTTAAACCATGTTCTGTTCTGTTAATGAAAAGAGAGAGAGAATAAAGAGCAGAGTCATAATTTTTCCACATGCTTTCATGGTTTTCTTATTACTTGGCTTCTGTTCTTATTTTTCTACGTGTACAGATACCCAAACTATAACATCTCCCTTTTACATCAAAGGGATTTGATGAAGGACTGCCCTGATCTTTCTTCCTTTCATCTGTCTCTCCTTGCTTCTCCATGTTTTCTCTGTAGCTACAAGTGGATACCACCCAGTGACAGCAAAGGCATTTGAAAAGGAGTATATCTGCTCCGTTGAGGGGCCTTGCAGCTGACAAGCACGCTGCTAAAATTGGATCCTGCTGATCAGTGGGAGGACGGCCTGGGTACGGGTTCATACGTATCTTCATAGGGGCTCTCTAGGGTATCACTTATATAACTGTAACAGTTGCTTAATTTGCCTCCAGCTCTTCATAGTTAATCATGCAGTTTAAGAGATCAGATAATTAAATACCACCAAGTACAAACATCAGAGTGTTCATGCAATACAAGTATGGTGGCCTTTAGTAGAGGCAGTCAAGTGGCAGAACTTCTGTTCCACAAGAAGGTCCAAAGTTAAGGAAAATAACTGATGCCATATTAGAATGCATATTAGAACCCCTCTGCTTTAGAAAATGAAATGGTAAAAGGTTTTCAAATCATTAAAATCGTGCCTTCCTTTTTTTAAAAAAATTCCTTGAATCTGGAGGCTCTGTCTCCTAGGTTCCCAATTCCCAGGGCTTTCACATTTTTTAGCTATTCGTACCAGAGTGAGTCCCAAGAAGCCCAGAAGAGGGTCTCCCAGGGCTTCAAGACTCAGAGTCTGGGCATAAGCTAAGTTCTCAAAGGTCTCAGGTTTCCCGATGGACGGGATGCCATACGGTGGGACTGCTTTGGAGCCGTGGGTCCTGGGAGCCTGCGCTCCCCCGCAGCCCTCCAGGTGAGCCGGTGGGATTCCTTGCTGGCCTCTTTTCTGAAGTTCAGTGAAGCCCTGTTCTTTCTTTGACAAATATTGCTATTTTGACAAACTGACAAAAAATGTCCCCAAAAGTCTTGTTTTCCTGGAAATTTTTGAACCAGCTTTACAGTGCTGCACAAACAATAATCAAGTTTGGTTTGTTTTAATGTTCCGTGTATGTTCCTTCCATATCTGATGCCTGACGAGGGATACAGTCTTCTGCAGGTATTCAAATATTGATCCAGAGTGATTTCAGTCCACTAGGAAATTAATGTGGATTTTAGGATGCTGACAAATAATGCCTATCTGATAATCAGTTCTGAACGCTAAATGCCATACGCATATCTCAGCTACTGTAGTTCTGTATTCCTGTGGATGAAGGTCCACTCCTTTTTACCCAAACTGACTCTATCAATACAAAACCCCTGAGAATGTTTTCAAGCATAAATTCCATTACTTAATATGTATGATCAGATCCGTTTCTGTTTCAGAGCTATGTTAAGCTTTCCACATTCCCATCAATGGGAATGGCCTAAAATGTGGCTAATTTTTAACCCGCTATAATACGCAGTGATAAATCCTTAAGTATGTATACGTGAAACAGGATATTCTATCACTAGTTAATAATAGTACAGCAGACTAGACTGATGTTGAAACCTTCTTAAAAATTGCACTTGCCACTAACTTTTGTACTGAGAGCCAAATCTTGCAACACACAAAGCCCTGCAAATCTGGGAGCTGATGCTGCTCAGCAGCTTACTGGAGGCAAGTACAAAGCTACAGAATCAAACCCCTTGTTTTTGGAGAATGATTCTCTCACAGCAGCAACTGCTTAGCGGTATGCTTTAATCTGCTTCATTGTACATCATTCAAAATATTCAGAAAGAGTCTGTCTTATGTCTTCTGTGAATGCCATTACCAATGTTGTGTTGTATCTGTTCGTTATCATTAGCTAAAATGTAAAAAAGTACCTCTCTTTTCTCTAACTTCCATTCAGCACTTTTACTGTCACCTTTTTAGGTGTGCTGTGTTTTATATTCAATAGAAGCAATTCCCTGTGAAGCATTTTAGTATCTATCCGTCTGCTATAAGGAAGACCTGATTTTTCTTCCGTATAATTTACAGCCTGGGTCTCCTGTTAAAAGAACTGTGCATTGATGTGAAATAGCAAAGTATCACACTTACTGATTGAATTGTTTTATTATAATCCAGTGAAATTAAAGCAGTTGTGCACAAATGAAAGTAACTGCTGCAGCATTTGTGTAGGGAGATGGATTCAGGTATTATAGAAATGCAGAAAATACAAAGAAACTGAAGAGACTGTTGACAACAAAACACATCATTAAATAGAAATGAGCCTCTGCTAGATCTGGGACTTGTTCCCTTACCTAATGACTGCAAAGATCAGGGCTTAATTTATAGTTGGATAGGTAACTATTGAGTATGCGGTATAGATTCCCTACTGTGTCTTATACAGAGGTTTAACAGAGGTGATCATAAATTATGACAGATTTAGGAAAGTCCTCCTTTCTGCAATTATCCTAAAACACAGCAGCTTCTGCTGCTATACCTGAGTTTAAGCAGAGATGAGGCAGAAGCTCTGCTCCCTCGCGGTTTGCTATGGCTCAAAAGAAAAGCTTCACAAAAATTCACACCACTCCTTCAAAGGCTATATACTGCTTGTCTTCATTCTAAGAAAAGGCAAAAATAATAGCATCTGTACAGCTACTGAATTGTTTTAGCAATAGCACTAAGGTATGGTTTTACAAAGTCAGTGTATAAAGCCCACAGGACTTAAGCTTGTGGTAAGGAGCATTACCAAATTACTGCTTTTAAGAGCTTGTACCCTTCGGATTCAGAAACTCCATCAGAGAGCTCCATTGTTTCACTATCAGATACTTTGCTCTGGAAAAGAGTGTTTATCATTCAAAGGCTGATTTTGAAGATAACTGGAGTACATTGCTAGTGGCATCACCTTGGATATGTTCTGGCTCCATGTGTGGTATTGGACCACCACAATGAATCATGTAACTTGAACACAATAGGTTTTGTACTATCATCTCATTGGTTTTCAAAGTAGCTCTTGCCAAAATAATTTCCTTTTTGTATGGCTTTCTATGGGGAAACACACCGTTCCTAGAAGCTTTTAGGGCTTCATGAGTCAAAAATGGTTGCAGCTACAGAAACTATGCAGTGTTTCTTCTCATGAGAAAGAAAATTCCACATATTAGATATTTTGATAAAGATGAAAATAGATGTCCTGAGGTTTAGGCACTGGTCTGGTACTCAGGAAATCAAGTTCCATTTCTCTGCCACTAACTCTCTTGATCTTGTTAACAATGAACAAATTGCTTACTCTTTTTCAACCTCTGAAATTAAGACAATGCTTCCCTCCCCTCCGCCTGCTATTTATCTGGTTTGCAAACTTCAATTGTAAACTCTTTGGGTATGTTAATGAGGGCCTGACTATTTGTACAGAGCCTGGGACAGTGATCTGATTGAGACTTCAGTAAGCCACCAGAGCTCAAACAGCAGCAACATTATTGTGTGAGTTAACTGCTGTAAATGCACATGCAAAGGACTAGTTACTTAAAGATCTGCCATTACAATGACTGTGTTCAGTCATAACAACTGTTTAGTGCCTGCGTCATGTGTTACACATAGCATGCACGCGTTAAATTAAATGTATTTGGGTCAAACAAGTACAATTTTTGATACGTGCTTGTTCCATTTTTATCTGTCCTCACTCAGAGCAGTTTCCCACTGATGTTTTTCCACTTGAAATCATGGAGTAATTGTTGAGCTAAAATGGTAGGATTGGACACAAGAAGATAAAGAATGACTCTTTGTTCTAAAGTTGTACATGATTAAGAGCTCTTTTCAGTATAGTATCCTGCTATCTGTCATGCGTTTCACAGATGTTTGACATAAAAAAGAAAAAGCCAGAAGAAGTGGGGATTTAGCTAGAGATAATTTATATTTCAAAAGAAATTAAAGAATCAAAATGATTATTAGTAATATACAGAGGGATGTAGCTTAACTAATTTGCTTTTAAGTCTTTAGCCAGTATATATGAAGCTATGATTAAGTTCCACTAGTTTTCAAACCATGAATAAAAATGCTTAAGGAATATATCTAAATAAATAAAATTTTAAAAACCTAATCAAATATTTTGATGTGTTACCTTGGATTTGAGAGCGGTAACATCCTTCGTCCATATCCTGTTGTGACTATAGAAGGATGTTTTCAAAAGACAAAAAAAAAAAGCTGACCTTTTGATGATTTTATTAACTTAGGGACCCATGACAATTAGAAATATGATCACAGAGGAAAAGCAATAACATTTACTCAGCTCCCATTTATTTCATAGTGTTTTTATTTTAAGGCTATGGTCTAAGGTGGCAGAATTTGATTCAAAAAAGGACTGCTCATAATCTTTCCAGCTTTTGTTTTCTGAGAACGCTGTTATGATACTCTCTAACACCTGCATCCTTTTATCTTTAAGAAGGCTGTCCAGATATAGGTGATTTTGCCAAAAACTAAGTTACCAGTGGTGAGGCCTGAATTTCAGAACAGGTTGAGAATGCAGTCTCTGAAAAAACAGGCTCTTTGTCAAGTGTCACCAAATCAAGATCCAAAACCTGTAATCACTTTCCAAAGTCCCTGCCCTTAGGTTTTGGTTATAGCCATATAAACACAAGGTTTGCAAAGTTGTGGCAATGCCTTTGAAGGCAAAAATTATCCTGAAATGTGTGTGTGAGAACAAAAGCAAAGGTTTCATTCTTTAAGAGTCAGACACTCCGGGTTCCTCCTCCAAATTACAATGTTGCCTTGAAACCAAAGAAAGAATTGTATTGATTTTTCTAGTTCTGATGGCACTTGGCATGTCCTTTGACATTCAGGATCATCTCTAAGGAGATGTTTCATTTGCAACTCAGAAATCTAATCGGGCAAATATAAGTTCACAGTTAAGCCACTTCTGCTGGTAGACAACCCTTTGGAGTATAAAGCTACTGAGCTTTAGGCTCCTATATGCCAGTTGGTTTATCTGCTTAAGAAGCGTGGACTTTTAACGTGGGTTTAAAGTGGTAAGGTTTATCTGGTGGAGAAGATTATGTATGCACATTGCATTGGTGACTGGCTTGCTTCAAGTTAACCAGGAATAGGTTTAAGCTGAACCAAAATAAGTTTTTAAACTGGAAAAAAGTCTATTTAAATTATAATTCAAATTACTGCTGGAACTTTTGCATATAGACCAATCATTTCACTAAGTTAAAAGTAAGTTTAGTCTCCATGATCAGACTTGCAAATTAAGGTACCAGCTTCTCTTTGATTTTAGTGGGAGTTAGGAACATGATTGTGTTGAAAACCATACCACTGGACAGGTAGGGACTGAAATCTCCTGGATTTCCTGTGAATCTGTGTCTGTCTGACTCCTGTGAACCTAAGTGGCTTTTGAAATTGAGACTTGGCCCCTTCAGCTGTTAAGGCATACAGTAAAATTTACCCTGTAACTCATCATCTGAGATGAATTTAGCCGTCAGCAGTGGGACTTATCTTCATAAAATGGGTGGAATTCCGTGTGTTTGGAGTTTGTGTTCTTGCAACTTGCCCTTAATTTGAAATGAGAGGCAGCTTGTTTGCTTACTTTGCTGTGTTGAGCCTGGCTTTTCTAGGTCTGGCTTCTGTGCTGTGAGCCTATACTATTTTGTAGAGTATCTTTAGAAGATCTTTAATGTTGTGCTTTTTTCCCCACTGCTTCCCTTGGGCACAAGCAGCACAGCAGCATACTGAGCTGCTCCTTCTTTTGCCTCGAAGATTTATGTTTAGCAGAGACGATCGTTCAGATTGCAAAATATGTGACATTTGCGCAATGACATGGCTCATTTTTGTGGCCTGCAGAAACTGCCCTGTAGATGCTGTTATAACAGGGCATTTTCTCTCAGAGTATCTGGTCCAAAGGGTCATACTAATTGGTAGGGATTAAAACAAACAGAAGTAATCTGGCAGGGGAAGTAAACCCGAAAGCGTCACTCTTTTCATACCTGTATCAGTTTTAGTGGAGCATTCTGGCCAGGAGATGACTCTTCTGTAATCCCCATAGGACCTGCAGAAAGATAATCGTATTTCTTAATGCTTCCATAATATGTAACCAATACATTTTCCTTCCCTACCAAGGGTCCCAGGTAGCCATGGTGCCTACGTACTCCATGATGGGACCTTTCAGAGGACACATGAGTCTCAAAAGTAGCCGTAAGTATTCAAATTATTACCTGAGAGGTGCCTATGTGCTCCAATTTTGGAATAACATCTTGAATATTATGAGATTATTAAAAATACATATTTTATTATTGAAACAATATAAAGCAGATAAGTACTTCTAATATCTGCTGTTACAAAAATCTCACCTTCTTAATTCAGGCAAGCAGCTTTCCTGGTCAGGATCTTTGCCAAGCACCTGCAGAAGACTTGCTAGAAAGCTGTTCTGCCTGAAGCTTCCCTTCTCGGAAATGCTGTTCCACTATACCTTCTCCAGATCCATAAAGTTTCAGTCCTTAATTAGGTGCTGGCAAATACACCACCACCACTAGCACCACCACCCACCATTTTTGTCCTTTTTGTCCTTTGTCCCTCCCTTGACGAAGCCCAGCTGCAGTTGGAGGCATTCCATTCTCTGTACATGGGGAGTGCTGCATTTCAGGGCCTACAAGGTATTATCCTACCATCCTCCTCTTCCCATCTTTTCAAAGGAACCCCATAGGACTGAGAGGAGGACACCTATTGTGTGCGCACCTCAGCGGTCTGTCATACTGGTTTCCTGTATAAAGTGATATATAAGTATTTTCTGAAGGGAACATCTACCCTCTGTTAGATGCTCAAAGAAGCAGCCGAAACTGAATGCCTGCCAGTGCTTCCTGTAGCTGAAAATAGGCAGAAATACTTGCCCAGAAGGGGAGCAGCTTGACATAACTATGCAGCTCAACCAAAGTAAGAGGATCTGCAAAACGTTTGTCAGCCATTGACTGGGCCACTCTGCTGAGAGATTGGTTACTGTATTATCTGCGCTGAGTCAAGCACTGTGGCCACAGCCATGGGCAAATGTTCTACCTTGCTAAGCATGAGACAAACGCAGAGCAAAGAGGTGGTCCCTCTCCCCTCCAAATTTAGGCTCTAAATATAAGATGAGGCAGTAGACAGATATGAACAGATGCAGGACCATAACTGAACTACTGCTTATGGTATGAGATAGCTCTTTCCTTGCAATGCTAGAGGATACTTCTGTCAGTTTACAAAAGGCAAAGCCAAGGATGTGGCAGAGATGGTTCCCACTTACCAGTAATGTGAAGGGTAGATAAGAATTTGATATTTCCAAGCTTTTGAGGCTTAAGTATCACCAAACAGGTTTTATTTGTTGATTGTGAATACGTGTAGCTTTGTCCCCATGTTGTGAAATTTCCACTGGTAGGAATTAGGCATTAGCAATGATATAATCTACTTGCAGTAGAGCAGTGCTGCAGTTATACTAGTCTTCTAAAGAGTAAAATAGTTGATGTGTTCTTGAGAACACACTTTTGCTTCTATAAGAGGCAAAAAGTAGTGGCTTTGAATTAGCAGTCTGGTGAGGAGCAAAGTTACCTCTTGTGCATTTCAAAAGCATATTTTTGTTTTTCAGCTACATGAAAAAGACATGTTTTATCACTGTCATTGTGTATCAGTCAAACTTTAATACTGCTACGACTGGATTTATGATATGACATTATACCTCTGGACATGATATATTCTCCAGACATGATTTGCAGAAGTAATCTCTTGCAATTCAATCAGTGGAAACTAGGTAAATTAGTCATCATACAACTACACATTCAGGACTATAATAAATTACTAGGAAAGTCATTACAAAATAGGAAATAAAGAGTCAACGATGAGAGAGTTGTCATTGTTCTTTATAGCTTGTTCTTGAGTCTGTATTTCCTGGAGATCTTTCCTCCTATGTAGAAGCAAGATGTAAATGTCTTGAAGGTACAGTAGCACTCAGAGTTACAGAAAGATTTTCAAAAGCAAGCAACTTTCTGTAGGTAGATCCATGTTCATACATAGAAAACGTTGAAACTCTTAAATGTTGAAAACTTGGATAAAGCAATTGCCAAATGCTGCAGGTAAATGAGATCTACATATGACAACAGAAAATACAGAAGTTTGATTCTGTTCAAACGTGGGCTTGAGAAATCTGCCTCTCTTTACAGCACACAAAAGGGCTCTTTCAATTTGACCTGGCGTGTGTTCACCCCATCAGCAGAGGCTCATAACAGTGCTACTAAAAAATCTTGGAGGATTTCTATTTAACATTTCCCTCAATTTGAAGTTATTCAAAGATGTAAAAGAAAACAAAAGAAAAATCTGTTAAAAAGTGTGGACTTTCCAGTGAGCTCAAATAAGACCACCCTCTCTAGGGGTAGGAGATACTTAGATGGGCACCCACTGAATCTCCCCATTTTATTGTTTTTATCCTTAAAACATCTCCTTTGGATGTGGTTTTTATGTCTTCTTTTCAGAGAGACTGAGACGCAGAAAGACAAAATGACTTGCCAAAGATCAACAGAAAGTCTCTGGCAAAGAAAAGAATTTGCTTTTTCTTTTCCTTACATAGGAATAACCACAATGCTGCTTATTGCACAATGTTAGTAATTTTCTGGATGCAAGATAGAGTTAGATTTTATGAAAGACAAAAAATTAGATTAAACTACTAGTGCCTTGTATATCTTCAGTGTTTCAAATTTGGGATGGTAATTCATTTTGAGAAGAATGTTCTTTTTATAAATGGATTTTCCATCCCTTTTTAATCCTCGGATATTGTTTGGATTATCACATTGTTCTTCTGTCATGATGTCTTTTTCACTGCATATATTGAAATCAGGCTGTCACTGCCAATCGGGGAAAGATTTGGGGCATTTCCCAAAATACTCTTTTCTTTTCCTTAGTGACAAGAGCCTCTAGCTGCTGTGATTTAGGGTATTGCCGTTCCTTGAACTCAGTAGAGCTGCCTCACTTTACACCAGCTAGGGATGGTGCTGGATATTACCGAAGAGCTTGTTCCAGTTGCTTTTGCCAGCAGGAGGTTACAGCACAATTGGCAGAATTCATGAAAAAAATCAAGTTTTCGAAGTTTTGGAAGTGAATAGCTACTCGTCTCAAGCACATAAAAGCTTTGAAACAGAATAGTACTCATTTTAACTATTTGATTTCTTTAGTATGATACTGACAGCTATAAGTGGTTTCCCTGATTGAAACTGGACACACGGTATATGCTCATGATGAGAAATTTTGTGAGCTTTATATTTGTCTGCTTCAAGTATCAGATTCCATGGTGGTACCTGTACTACTCATGCTAAATTTCATCGTGATAAGAGATAAATGCAGTTTGGTCATAGTTTTGCACCAAGTTCTCCATTGCTTTATAGCATAGAGTCGTTATTTCTGTTGATGTCTCTGCACCTGTTTGTGTCATGGTGGAAGCACTCTGGCTGTGTGTACGTGTTCGATGAGCAATAAGAATGGATGGTCCTGGAGCTGAAGTAACACCACCTTTCTGCGGCTGGTCGTGTTGGGATGTGATGCTGCACCTGGACAGGCTGTTGAAAGCAGGTCTTCATACCACTGCCCTTCTGGCAGGCTTTTAGTCACTTGCAGGAGGACATTAGTAAACACTACTAAATGAAGCAACAAATATGGCATTAGGTGTTCTGTCCTGCTCTTTCTTATGGTGCTTGTCCAAAAGATGACACAATGAATTGAATGCAGTGAAACTCCTTGGTAGTGTAAAACAGTTTGTAGCACTGTCTCACTTGGTAGGCAAGAGATTTAGGCAAGGAAAAGCAACACAGCACGAAAGCAGCCAAACTGAGGTTAGAAGGATTGATTCCCAGACTCTCAGCCCAATGTCTCCTCTTCTTCCAAAATACAATACAAACTTTGAAACTAAGTCATTAACTGAAATTGTACATTGGGGACATGAACGATGAAACAGTCATTTACTTCATTGTAAGAAAGCCAAATCTAAATAGGTTGGATGGGCTGATTATCTCATGTAAGGGCTATTCTGCATCTGTGGATGAAAGGCAAAAGGCACGTCAGATTTCTAGTCTCCAGTATTCTGCTTAATTTTTAATATTATTTGCTAGCAAACTTCCATCTACAAATCCTGTCTGATGATTTGAGAAGGAATCTGGAAATTATATGTTTGTTCAGAAATGGGTTGAAATACGATAATCTATCTCAGCCACACTGCCAGGTTAAAATTTAAAATGAGTAAATGCTTATCTGCTTCTTGACTTTTTTCCTGGGCTAATGAACTTCTGTCAGATATAGAGACAAATTCTTCCTAATCTGAGAAGTCTTGTGGGTCAGAGATTCAGAGGAGCGTCATGGTCAGTCTGTGCATAACACAGTGTCTGTTCCATGCTCTGGCTCCTGTTCTGGCCTCACTTCTGTCATTGCGTGTATCCAGTCCATTTTCCTCCCTACAGATCGCTGGAGTTAGGCCTCGTACGACCAAGAGGTAAGATATTCATACGCAGTTTTTTTCCAGTACTTTGTCCTACTCTCTAGTATTAAATCATTCAAAACGTAAATGCTTCTTATTATATCAGTTATTAAACAGTGAGATCCTCTATTATTCTCCAGAGTTCTATAATATCCAAGGCTCATACATTACTTATTGCAAGCTGTAATTCTCAGGTATTCAAAAACATGCAAAATGAGAATAATTTACCACTTTTTCATGTTATATTTTGTGTTACCTTTACTTTTTAAAAGAAATGAATGAATATTGACTTGATTTTATTGCAAGCAAGAGAGGATAAATATTAAAATGTTTTCAGAGCCATTATTGCCTGAGACGTTGCTTGCCCTGGTGAATGAATTAAGATTTTTTTCCTCTTGCAGCTTTTTCTCCTGGACCTTCCTGCAAGCTCTCCAACCAGTACATCATTCAAGATCACATGGCTGCTCATTACAAGAAACTGATGTCTGCCAAAGGTATGTACAGTCTTTAATGACAACAATATCTATGTGTCTATGTAGCTGAAAGATGAAGTCATAGTCAAGGGTATGTTGGTTGCCCTTAGTTTTGGCTGGCTGCTGAATTTCTTCCCTTCTTTCCTCCCTCTCCCTGTCACTAACTGAGCAAGTGTAGGAGGATTTAAAAGCCAGGCATAACATGGTGTGCCCTAAAAGAGGAGGTATGTAGAACACTCGTTGGAACTGTAACCTTGTCTTGGGAGAAGCAATCCTGACTCTTGAGAGGCATAAAGTCTACAGAGTCAAATCGTTCCACAAAATGACAAGTTCATGTTAAGAAGGGAAATATTATTTAATTCCCCTGTGTTGTTTTAATAATGGTTTCTGTTTAGATGTATATGGCAGTTGACTAAAAGGAAAGGTAAAATGAGACCTAGGGCAGGTATTTGTTTAATTGGGAGAAACCACTGAAAAGTAACACTGAGGTTACAGCTTTTGATGTTTAGAAAGTTACAGTATCAGTCCTAAATAACCTAGAAGGAAGTTCTGTTAGCATGCAGTCATGTTTGAGAGGGCTCTTCAAATACTCTCCCTCCTAAAAATAGCTGCAAACCGCTAGAAAGAGAATTTGGAATAAAAAAACAGTGTCCTCTGTCAGTTGTCTGGAGCTGTGTAAACTTCCTGGTGCTTCAGGTGCAGATGAAAACAACTGGAGCCGAATGGTCATAGCCATAGTTAGGTTACTGCAAGACTTCAGTCCTTGGGCTCCCAAGGCTTTCTAACCAAACAATTCACTGATAACATGCAGTGAGCTTTATAAAAACATATAGCTGTTGAACAACAGATGAGACCGCTGCTGCATTTTTTGCCAGAGGACCAATCCTTTCATCCATTTGCAGTGCCAAGTGCTTTATCTTAAACTACCTAGCTCAAATGTAGCGTGTCTTTTTATCATGGTATCAGAACCACTACTTAAAAGTTTCATGATCTCCACCGTGCTATGGTTCGTGACCATCCCACTCATATTGGGAGCTAGAGGCTGGATTGCTGCTGTATCCTGTTATACTTAAGTGACTTTTGCTCTTGCATGGCTAATGTCACAGAAACGGCAAACTCTAAGGACTGTAGAAATCACATCCTAGTGCATTACTCATAAATACACAGAAGCATCAGGGCTAATTAAGAGCAGCAAAGAGTGCCGTCGATAATTGAAACTTGTTTTATTCTCAACTGGTGAAGCCTAAAATGAGGGAGCGAAGATCAAAAAATAAAAGGAAGAAAACAACTCAGAGATGTCTTTTTGTCTATTACACGCTTAAAGCTCAGAGAAAATACACAGAATGGCATAAAAGGAGCCAAGCGCTTTGTTCCCAAGCAGGTTTCAATTTTCTTTTCTCAAATGTCAGTCCTGCTTGTCTGTAGCAGAATTCAGTCAAGCTGGAAAGAGCTTCTCACAGTAGGTGCTAATCAAAATTTCTAGTGGCTAAAATTTCTAATTCTTAGGTGTTTCACCATCTGAAGTTATACTTCTCAAGAGTCAGATTTGGAGCGTACTAGACCAGGAACCTCTAATATTAAAACACTTATTTAACTTATTACAGTGCTTCATCATTCCTACAGGTTTTCCTTGTAGAGCTGAACTTTTGCATACATATTAAAAACTGCAGTATTGCAAGGATATCATCAAGGTTCTCTTCTGTACATACCTTGATGCTCTGAAGTGCTGACTTGCCACATGCTCTATACATCCTTAGAGGAGATGATAGGATTTTGTGCCTCTGAAAAATCTGATCAATGTTGTCTAAAGGCCTTCTCCAGTATCCTTCTAAATATTCTCCAATCTTTTTGAAATATAACTGCTTTTTTAACATACAACCTGTTTGGCCTCGCTCCAGTCAGTAGCTAGCCCTGCATGTCTGAAACATCGTTTGGAGCACTTGTACAAACTCCAATTTGCTGTGACATTTGGCAGTAATCACAAAAGTGTCTTAGATGAAAATTGAGTCAGTGTCCTTCAAATGAAACTGGAATATTGGACTTCTCCTAGGTGATTGCTTTTTTCTCCACAGTCAAAAATAATATTTCCCCATATACCTCAGGTATATCCAGGTATATGCAATCAGACATACAGTTCCATTAACATCCATACCATCTCCTGTATGGACACATCACTTATGGAAGAGAGTGCAGCAGTAGAGTGACAAGGCTTGGTTCCTTGAAGCTCACTTGATTTAACCTTTTACAATGAAAAGCAAATAACCAAATAACAGAAAACGCTGTGTACAAAACAGCCTATGTAATTGCATAATCAAATAACTCCTATTGCTAGAAAGATGATGAAGAACTGATGACCTTGAGCCTAGGGACAACTTGAATCTCACTCTTAGAGCATCACTTGGCAGTTTCTCCTGGCTGATAGCAGCTATACTACACATCCCTGAAATATAAACTTCCTGGGCATCAGTAGATGCCAATAGAAAATGAGTACAGCTTTTCTTAACTTGTAAACTAAAAAGAAGGTTAATAAATGTAGCTGTTCTGGCTCTTATTTCTATACCTAAGTAAAGATGGGTGAAAGCCACAAAATTCAGACCCAGGTTTGATACTGAACCAGCAGCAGCACTGCTGAGGCACTTATCCTATGCTTTTACACAGATGAAAACAAGAGTTTATATCTGCATTAATAACGTTAATATTATGCAGACTGGTACCACATTCCCACAGGGAATTCAACACCTTGAGATGATCAGTTTCATCTCTATTCATTTTCGCAAGATTAGTTGTGATGTTAGGGTTTCGTTGGACTGAAGCTTCTTTTTGTTAATACAGCTGCTGTTGATTCATCTGCACCAAAGAGTTTGCATACCAGTGTTAAATGTGAGTAGTTTTGTTTTCAAAATAGGTCTGGCTCTATTTGTTTGATTTGGAAATACTGTCTTCTTTTATGATGAAGCTGTTCTGAAGAAGCATATATGTGCCAAAAATATGCATCATTGTGGTTAAGATAATAGTATCTAGTATCTAAGTATCTAATCCAGTATCTAAGTTAATAGCTGTGCCTAGCACTTGGTTCATGTTTGCACAGATACATTCTAACTTGCAGACCATGGGACTCTGATATACATACCTTAAGCAACATGGTCGTTGGAGACATACGTTGTTTTAGTTTTCCAGCCTAAACTCAGACCACCGGCCCTTTGAATTCCTTGCTAATCCACACTGTATTTTTCATTTCCCTAACTGCACCGCGTTTCTCTGGGCATCGGGCATACTACAGTTAAAACAGGTTTTGAGAAATTAAAGGAGGTTTGGTAAAAGAACATTGCACTGCACCTTAACGCCACCTCTTGGCTGAAGCCTGCAGTATCCAAGTCTCTCCTGCCCTTCCTTTTTTGAAAGGAAGAAAGATTGATGAAAGGCAATACATTCATCGCTTCCCCTGGAAACAGAGCATTCACTCTGGAATGTGTTTACTTTTCTTCATTCACCAGGTTGTGAAGCATATGCTACTTCTCTGTTTGATAGTTACGTACACACCCTTTCCACACAGAAACCCCCCATTTTAAAATGAAATTTTAAAAGCTGGAAAAATGAAAGCTTCTGTTTTTCCACAGTGCACACATAGTGGGAACCATGAATCAGAGATCTGCAGTAGGCTATTGCTCTGAGTGGGGTATAATGTACTTGGAAGCAAAGATAGTTCAAAGGCAATGGTGAGATGCAGTTGTTCAAGCAAGATGCACACAAGCCAAGAAGGCAAACATAACTCTTGCCCATAAAGATTCAGAAAAATGTGTTGTGAGATCTTCAGTACAGAAGACCAAGAGAACAAGTTCAGGATCATAACATATCACAATAAAAATTACCTTCTTTTTGTTTTTTTAACTCCTCATGCTCAACAGTATGTTTTTCTTTTTTTCAGTGCTGTCTTTTATATAATAATTTTAAACTTAGTATTTTTGATTAATCACTTTATGAAAACAGTGCTGCAGTAACAGAATGAAGTGCTGCAGAAAGCTTTCTGAGAATGTTAATGTTTGACAGAGAGATGATCCTGACACAGAGGTGGGTGAGGAATAGAATCTCACCTACTGGAGAAGATCAAGAGGACGTAGAATTTATTCAGCTACCTGCGTTACCTACAGTAGTAACTTTTCCTAGGCGATGTATCAGAGGGAAACATTATCTGTGTTTCTTATGATGCTTTCTTAGGAAAGTATTCCTCTTACACAGCTAAGCAGGACTGTACTGTTGTGTGGAGTTTCTGTTAATGGGGATGTTTAGCCTGGAGAAAAGGAGGCTGAGGGGAGACCTTATTGCTCTCTACAACTACCTGAAAGGAGGTTGTAGAGAGATGGGGGTCGGACTCTCCTCCCTAGTAACAGACAACAGAACAAGAGGAAATGGCCTCACGTTGCGCCAGGGGAGGTTTAGATTGGACATTCGTAAAAATTTCTTCACCGAAAGGGTTGTCGGGCATTGGAACAGGCTGCCCAGGGAGGTGGTGGAGTCCCCATCCCTGGAAGGATTCAAAAGACGTTTAGATGAGGCCCTAAGGGACATGATTTAGTGGGGGACTTGGTAGTGATAGGTTAATGGTTGGACTCGATGATCTTGGAGGTCTCTTCCAACCAGAACGATTCTATGATTCTATGAGTATAAGGCTCCTGGTGCACACAGAAGCCATAACATGAGTTTCTCAGTCAGCGAAAGGGAGGACCCAGCATCATTTTTGTCAGTATCCCGCTGGGGAAATGCAAAGTACCTTTGTCGTCTAATACTTATCTTCACTAAAAGATACTATGTATCAGCTCAGTCCTTTTTCTGACAGGTTAGCTCCAGAAATGTCTGCCTTGGCAAAGAACTTCTGTCCCTCGAAGGGTAAAACTCAAAATTTAGAAGTCACAATGGAAAGATGCATCAGAAGTTGTCTTCTGAAGTGTTAAGTAGGGCAGTGGCACAACGGAGGTATGGTCGCTGCTAATGGGGTTGAAGTGCAAATCATTTGAGCAGTATAAAATGACTTTATGACTACAAAAAAAGGCTTCTGTTTACCATTTGCATATTCAAAGACACAAAATAAATGAAGGCTGTTTTGGCAGCCTACTAGAATAATAGGAGGACAAAACTAATTTTCTGCTTAGTACAAGATTACAGCATTTTCTTCTTTTCATGTGACATTTTCTCCCACAACAATCTCCCACTATTGCTATGCTAGTTACTAAGTGTGGTGTGCTTTTAAAACCTTGAAGTTTGTGAGAACTTTGACAGAGACACATTCTGATGCAGTATAATTTCTTACCTGTTTGCAATCCGTACACTCAGGCAGGTATAACCTTGTTTTCCAAATGTGTGATCTGTGCTGGATACCACCTGTTTCAATGGTAGGCTGCAAGAAGAAAATTCAAGTGACTCAGTAGTGATGCAGACATATGCCAACCTGTTAAAATAAAGAGAAAAACCTCAAACAGCTGCAGAGATTAGTCCTGAAAAGACAGAAGAAAATACAAGTGTGCAATGCTTTGTTTCATTTTAAGAATAAATGCACTGCAGATAAAACGCTGTAAATAATTAGCTCTTTCGACAGTCTGAAAATGCACCTTTTCACAAGCTGTCTGTATTGTTGCACTTTAGATTAAGTACTGTATAGACAAAAGTGGGAGACGTGCAATGTGTAGGACTTTCTCCTGAATGTCTTCAGGTATATCTTGGATTTTCAATTCTAGGGTTTAGAAGGGCACTGTTTTAAATTTGGTGCTTCACTGGGCTTTGTGCTGGTTTAGATTTCATGAAGTGACTAATGTCACAGTTGGTAAGAGAGTCATTGAATTCTCTGAGTTTATTTCATATGAAAAATTCTTCTAATGAGCTTTAAATATGGTTTATAAAGCATTGCAAGTGCCAGCTTTCATCAATTTGTGTGGAATAATAGCTGTGTCTCTTCACTATCAGAGTAACATTCAAAATGCTGTTGAAATTGCATGAACTTATGACAAAAGTTAGGGAAGAAGAACTAACATGAAGCTTCCTGAGCAGTCCTTTCTCTTCCACATGGAGCTGGCTTGGTTGTAGCAGTAAGACTGCATCTCTGGTGTTCTCAAGCTAAGAATCGTGGTCCATTTTTCAGCTCTCAAAGGATGGAAACATGTATCTGTCCCCTGCCTTAAGACTAGATATATTAGCTCGAGATGCATCAGAGATCAGGAATGTGTGAGATATAGTTCATCATTATAAGTGTTCTTGTGGAGATAAAATTAAGCAGAGGTGTTTTAAGAATCACGAGAGCAGCATGACTTATGAAACTACTGTGAAAACAGCAATTCTTTGGCCGTCCCAGTGTGGAAAATGTCTGACTAGGAGGACGTTCACATTTCTTACTCTCAGCAGAAGCCACATTTGCTAGAGAGAGCACTTGATGAGTATGGAAAGAGCATAAGGTATGATGCTGAACACACCAGTGACGAGGTTTCAGAAGAGCATCTTGGCCATCAAAAAGAAGAATTTCTGTTCCAATGGAAATGTGAAAGTTCTGGTAAAAAAAAAATTCCATTATGAGGCGTTGTTTCTATTCCAACAAAGGAGAAAATTCAAAAGAATTTTGTTTGAAATCAGATACCTTATTTATTTATACAGCGTTGAGCTTGAGACTTAAATTTACCTGTGGCACCCATGAAGTCCTCCAAATTTTTCAGTTATTAGGGATTAATAATTAACAATTAATTAATGATTAGCAGCTGAATTACATTCTTGGACCTTGGAAGCATGAGACAGCGTTCACATGTCCAGTTCTAGAAGTCTCTTCCAACCAGTATTCCCATGATACTACGACGCTCTGCCCGAGATTCACAGAGCCCAAGTTTGAGTCAGATCTCCTGAGGCCGATCAGCTCAGTAAGAGGAGCAGAAACCTTGGCTGATGTGCGTATCAAGCTGTCCCAGATGAGCTGGCAGGAAACTAGGAAAAACTTAACACTCGAGAAAGATTAATCAAAACCAGCCCTAAATGGGGGAATCCATAAAGGTAAGCCACACTTCATACAGGAAAATGAGCCACTCAAATTGTTAGTTGGTTCTGCAGTTCTGAAAATCCTTTACTAAAGCTCAGCTCTTTGGCTCCATCCTAGACTCAGTCCACCACTCCAGGGAAGCGTGGTGGTCCACCACACCCTGCGCTAATTCTCTTCCTACTCTCCCATTCCAGGAATGAGAGCGACTCCACCAAGGCCTGCTCTGATGTATTGTTTTTCTCCTAGTTTTGCAGTATCAGCTCTGCTTCCGTTAGCAGAGTATTGGGTAGCAGTCCGGCAAAATAAGCACACCAGCACCGTGAAGCCGTGGTGGGAAGTGGTCGAGTGCTTCAGGCTGGCCCTACACAAGTTAAAGAATCTCCTGATGGAAGACCTAACGTAAATCTGGCTCTCTGGGCACACCTTTACATCTCCCCAATCTTGGTCTTAAGACAAAGCCATTCCTTCCCCTCTCTGTTGAGCTAGGATTTGATTGCCGAGCCAAGTTCAACTACTTACAACGGCAAGATGAGCTGTTCAGACCACTGTATGTCTTGCACAATTCCCTTGCGCTTCTAGGAGTACAGTGTATACATTTATCCAAAAGGAATTACAAGTAATATTATATGTAAATGCATGAGGCTAGGTGACTGTTTCTCATTCACCCTTTATGGAGTATTGATGATATAATTGCTCCATGTGCTGTGACTCATTTTTATAAATATGAAACCCAAATGTACATACAAGTGTGTGCAGAAACACATGCTTTAGTAACTGGAAAAAGGAATAGTAGCTTTCTTTAAGAGGAATTTTATTTTTCTGTGTACCAGCAGAGTACTTAAGTGCTTAGATATGGCACACAGTGGTCTTTTTATAACATGTGGTTTTGCCTTTCTAGTTCTCTGTATGAGACAGACATTAGTCAAAATAATAATTTCCATTTGGGTTTTTAACCAGTTTAAAACAAAGTGTCTTTGTGACTTTCAAAGACCGTAACACCTGTAAAAAAGAACAAGTTGTTTCTCCAGACAGTTCAAAGACATACAAAATCGCAGCATTTTACCTGCAGTTTGTGTGAATAATCTATATAGTCAATTATATAAACATAATTTTATCCTTACAGATGTAGAAATCTTAGTTGTCACTAATCTTAGGCAACTGAATGGATCATTAAGTAATCAGTGGAAATTAATGTGTTTATACATGCAAACATCAATTTTCTATCATTGCAAGCTTATGGAGCATTAGTGAGATGTTTTTTAATAACGAATTTTGCAGCCTGTATAAAAGAAATGTATATATCACCATTACAAGGGAGTTGCAATGAAGGGAATATCAAATGTATGACTACACTGCGTCATTCAGCTATCAATGATTAAACAAGAAGTCTGGTTCATAAATTCTTCTTCTCACACTTCGAATCCTATGCGATGCTAGCAGCTCCGTTTGGGATCTGAGTTCAGATGTGTGCTATCATCCTCTTTTACAGGGAGGAAATTAAGACACCAGAGATTAATTGACATACCTGTGATCACACTGGAGCCTGTGGTAGAGCTGGGAATTAACCGATAGTTTTCTAAGTCCTGCTGCAGTGCTTTAATCACAAAACCATCCTTCCCATCAATTTCAGAGTCAGCACTGTTGAAAGGAGTATTTGTAAATGGGGATGAAGAAGGTAGCAAGGGCTACTGGAGGTTGCAGAGAGCAGGAGTCTTGACATAGCCATTGTGCACTGACTCTGTTTTAATTTTGCTTTCCTACTCTGCTGCCAAAGGGGAAAGCGGCACACTTAAGCAGTCAGTACTTTAAACAGGGATGAAGAATTTTGACATTTCTCTTGTACTCCAGCTTCTAGAATTCCTTTCCTCTTGAATAGCTCTGTACAGTATCAGTATAAAAAACTGCCCTTATCCTCCTCGGCGCCTCCGCATTCCTGTCAGTGATCTGCAGATAGATGCAAGACTTCTACTTCTGGCCTTACCAATAATGTCTTTTCACCACAAAATATAGAATCAGATCAAATAACAAGTGACTTAGCCATAGGAAATTTTGTTTGCCAAAGTAATAGAAATTCTAGAAAAAGTTGTTGATCGCTCCTTGGCATAAAGCAGAGTTGACAACTGAGCATCCCTCCACCTGCTGCCTGTTGGCTTTAGGTAAGAGATGAGAATCCGTAGCTTGGCTAAAGGGGTTTTACCAATTTTTAGTAACTTAAGAAATCAGAATCTTAAAAAATCAAGAGCAATGATGCTGGATGTCTCCTTCTGTTGGACCACCTTTTCACAGTGTAAATTACCATTGTAAATCTGTACTGACATGAGGGAGGGAGGGAGATCTGGCCTTTTGTATCAGAAATGTGCTGAGACATGCTTTAGATGAGAAACAGGCTGCAAGAATGGGAGATGCTCTAAGTGTCAGAGTTTGCTCTTATTTGCTTATACAGGAAGTTGTGAATACTTAGAGGTTAAGAGTGGATGGTAGTTACAGAGCTCTGAACCTCACCTTTTGAATATATCTTTTTTATACTCACTAAAGGATTAAGAAAAATAGACTACCTCCCCTACATAAGTAAAACAAGGGCCAAATCTTGTCTTTGCTCCAATAAAAGAGAGCGTGTTCTTTCTTTATTTTGATGCAGTCTATGAAGGAATTGTGTGAAGTGCTGTCAGCCCCATTGATGTCTGTGAATTTGTTAGTAAGGCAGAACCAGTCACGGCAGACGTGGGTTACGGCCAAAGGTTTCAAGCAGTTCAGTATTGCTGGATTGCATGGTTTGTTCTGGAGAGCTGATTCCTTCTTGCCTTCCTCCTGGGGAAATTTCTGTTAATGTCAGTGTGATCACTCAGATTAGCAAAATGTGCAGAATTTGGCACGGGATTAGAAAAAAACATGGCAAACAACAACAGGCAGTGTTGCTTAGCAGTGTTTCCTGAGTATATCTGGCATTTGAGAGACTTTTCTTCCCCTATAAAATTGTTATTATCCACTCACTTGATAGTATTGCAGCATTTAAATATTGATGAAAACAAAAATGCTGATCCAGAGCTTGGGGCTTAAAAAACACCCATGTGCTGTAGATTAATGTGCCAACATAGGCTTTTCATAATGATAGCTAGCATGGCAGAGAGCATCTGAAATCAAATCTAAGCATTTGAGCCTCACTTACCACTGGTTTCTGCTGAAGGACCAGTCTCGTTTGCTCTGAAAAGCCAAAATATGCAGTCCCCACTCCACACAAACTATTACCAGTGCAGACCGCAGCTTTTGGCCCATAGATGTGAACATCGTGAGTAACTGTCCTTGTATCCCTCTGTATTGCACTGCCCCGAAGTCTGAGATTACATAAGTTAACAATAGCAGCAAAAACGGAGAAAAATGAAATTTCAGGGAAGTTGATAGCTGATCCATGATGACTAACGTGTATCTCAGAGTTTCATGAGACAGCGAGAATAAACTATTGCGGTTATCTAGCCTGGTTTTTACCTAAGTCTTCTCTCCATTCATTGCTGTTTTACAGAGTTGGGGGGAAGAGTTCAGAAGTATGTCCAAACCTTATTTATTTACACCCCACCTCTCATTAAACTGTTCCAAGGCTAACTTACCTTGCTATGAAGGGCATACGCCTTTCTTTTAGGATGAATTTGTCCAGTCTTGGTAAATCTTTGCTTGATGAACTATATTGTTTAATTTCTGTTCTGTCTGTAGGTGCTTATAAGCTGGAATGAAGTTACTTCTTAACCATCCATTTGAGGAACTAAATATATTAAGCTCCTTAAATTTGTCACCATGAAGAGTGTTTTCCAGACTTCATCATTCTTATGGATCTTCTCTGCATCCTTCCCAATTTATAAAAGCTTCTTGAGTAGTAAAGTTTTAGACCAGGATATATAATTCCAGCGGCAGCCATCCACCTGTCAAAGGAAACTGTAATAAAGGCTCACTGCACTTAGCACTCAAGATTTCCACTCTTTATAGAAAATGATACTACACTAGGTTTGGCTACACTACCACTGTGGGAAATTACAGGCAGCTGTTTGCCTAGGAGAAGGTACAAATGTTTTAAAGTGACACCGATTCCCAGATAAGACTCGCCTCGTTTAACTAAGAGCCTGCATTTTCTGAACAGAGATGTTCCGTTATCCATGTTGAAAAGTATACTGCTAGCTGACATCTGCTTGCCTACATCTACCTCATTGAGTGATGCAGATCACTTTATGTTACAATAAACCACTCCTTTATTACTCACGAGTTCCCCAACTGTAGTTGTTCAAGCTTTATGAGCAATGATTTTATGTTTTCTTTCAGATAAATGAAAGAAATATTTTAATAACATAATATCAAAAATGATCCTTGCGTTAGAAACACCTGCCTTGCAAGGAGTCCTCACTTCCAAGTACATTTTCAGATCTGCCAGTTGGCCATTTTGGAAACACGTGTAATTTTGCAGTGTTCTAATTTCTTAGTCCAAATGTCATGCAGAACAAAGCCAGGGAGCTTACAGAAGTCTTTTAAACCAACATCTTTATCTCACTCAACCATAATCAGAATCTCTCTTTTTGTCTTTAGCAAGTTAGCATGGTGAACTTTTGTAAACTTTTTTCATTGACATTGCTCATATTATTTACTTTAACTGAGTCTTGTAACAGCCATTCAATTGTTATGCTCAGGACTGATACCAACCTAGAGTTCATTTATCATTTCTGCTCTTCCCCCCCCCCCCCCCCCCCCCCCCCCCCCAGTCCTTTGAAACGTCCTTGTTGTTTCAAAACTCATCAGGAGTTAAACATCAGCCAACTCTTTTAAAACACTCGGCAGGCATTAAGCCAGAACTCCCACCACAAGCCAAAAATGAAGGCATGAGCCAAGGTGTGGATTCTATTTCTAACTATAATCACTGAGCTTTGTAACATCTGGTAAACAACTTAGGGGAAGCCTGTTCTGGCTTTACATCCCATGTTCATACTTGGGCCATAATGTTCTGTCTTAGACCTGAAAATAACCTTCTCTTTTAGGAGGCAGCTGTGGAATCAGTCTAAGGTGTTTGCCGGCTCTTCTTACTATTTAAAACGAAGATAAGTAGAAATGAAAGGCATTGGATTTAAAAAAAAAAAAAAAAAAAAAAGTGGTTTAGTTTTTTTCATGCTGATTGAGCAATATTTTCAGCAAAACTGTTTCTACTATGTTGAGTTGGCTTGTGTACGCTCATTTTGTACATGGGCCTTTCACACAGCAGCAAAGGAGAGACGAGATTTTTTATTAACTGGCAAGCAAGAAGAAGTGCAAGGAAAACAGTGGGGGTTATAGTATCTGAATCTTCCTGTGTTTTTCAAAGGACTAGACTTCAACTAAATGCCTTTTATTTTCTGCACTTTTGTCACATTGACAAGTACCAGATACCAGTACAAGTACCAGTGAAATTGCACAATAGCACTGATAAATTAACGCCTGCCACAGTAGGAAGGATGATAAATTAGCAAATAAATGAGCTTAACAGAAAGGCTGTTGAATACATTTGCCTAAATAACTGCTGCACTGGCCATACCACATGATTCTATTCCCTGGGAAGCAGCAAAGAGGTAGTCAGGAGATACTGGCTGTTGTGGGAATAAAAATAATTGTGTCTTGTAAGAGGATTCAGGAGAAATGCTGAATCATGATATGCTTCTACAGGTGCAACCCCACCGCTGCCCCCCTCTCACCCCACCCCCCACCCCCCCTTACTTATTCCCAGTTTTGGTTTTAACTGTAAACTACAGCCAGGTTCTTAAACATTTCAGCTAGAACATGAGATCAGAAGGCAAAGGATGTCTAATTTTTGCTCTTCCAAAAGAAAAAGAAAAAAACCCAAACACCTATCATTTGGGATGCAAAGTTTGTGTATTATTTTCTTTTTCGTTCTTGGTTATTGCTAGTTATTATTAAAAAGTATTTGGAGAAAGGTGGAACGGGCAGGTGATCCTTTCTGCCTTATGTGGCTCTTGCCGATGAGCAATCCGCGTGGCTGGGCCAGGCTGCTCCGCGCGGCGTGGTCGCAGCTGGCTTTCAAAGGGAACCGTAAGGAGCACATGTGAAAGCCAGCAGTATGACCTCAAAACCTAAGAATGACTTCCACCCTTAGCCCCTTCATTCCTGCATCTGGGGAGCATGCCAGGTCACCACGGGGAGAGGTCTTTTTAGGAAGAGAAGCATAGGAGGGGAGAGGCTTAGAAAGGAAGGAGCCTGGAGCACTACTGGCAGACGATAGGCGCTGGGAGCAGGTGAGACTCAGCAGCCCTGGGATCATGAGAAGGGGGGCAGGGAAAAAAAAAGAATGAGAAAAAATAGTAGTGGGAAAAAAGAAACTGGAGAGCCCAGTGCTAGAAGGTGGTAAGGCAAGTAAATCCCTGAGCAGGCGTGTCACCACACCAGGATGTGCTGCAGGACCCCTCAGTCTGCCTCGTGTGACCGAGGCACATACAAAACGCGACAGCCTAGGCAGTGAAACCTGGCGTCTGTTAGGGAAGGGGAAGGACAGCTGCTATGAGACATTCTGGCCCAGGAGTTTTTGTTAACTACACAAAACATAAAACTATAATGCAGTGGAATAGTACTTGTTTGAATAGGCTTAATGCCATGTGGCATATTTATAACCTGTATTTATATTAAAAATATCAGTGAAGTACTAGACAAAGTCTGTTTAAAACCTGTGGCTCTTTGACCTGGAACATTTTATTTTCTTGTCCTTGGCAAGGCTTGGCAAAGACTCAGCCATGCCTCAGGTAGACAGTTGTTGTCCTGCCTCACCTGCGCGCAGACAGGCGGCACGTGCAGAGGAGCGGAGAGGCACAAATATCACATTTTCCCAAGGCCTCACAACAAGTCGTCAGCACTGCCATGAGAGCAGCCAGGTATCCTGACTGGCGGTAATGCTGCACAGACACTACAGCAAGCCGCCTTGTCTGTTATTTTTCATATGACTGCGGAACGCAAAGGCTTTAATCAGAATTGGGGGGTATTTTGCTTGGGCACTGTAAAAACCTAGATAAACGGGGAAAGTATTAATCTCTGCATGAATGCGATTGAGCAAGTACATTTTGTTATTTGTTCCAGTGAGTTGTATAATCCTGCTTCCCAGTCATCCAAATAGGATTTAGCATTGTCAACATGTTTTTCTTAATAGGATGAGGCTATGAACTCATGTCCATGCAAGACTGGAAAGCCAGATTAGATGCCTCGGGAGACTATATATCGGTTTTAGCTGTTAGTGAAACCTGTTTTTTTCAATGACTAGGCCACAGCCTTGAGGCCACCTTACAGGGGAACTGTCAAGAGGTAGTGTGACCCATACAAGAGCCATCACAAACTTCCGAGGAGCCAACCATTTAGGGCAGTATCTAAGTGGGTTTTTTATTAAAAAAAAAAAAAAGTCTCAGCTATTCCTTTTCCAAAAGAAATGTTACTTTCTTTAAGACTAACTAAAATCCTGTAACCCTTCTGCTGATTCAGAAATGTGCAATACTAAATTCAGGTCAATGCATCTCCCCCTCAAAAGAAAATCTGCAGTAAGTGCTGCTTTGCTAGGTTTCAAGCATTATTCTGTCACATTACCAGTGAGATGCGCTGCAATTACACCACTCCAGAGGAGGAGTTGTTCTTACGAGCAAAAAATTTGCAGCTGATTCTAAGGTCTAGTACATTGCCATAATTGCAGTGTAAAGGGGCCTTAGGCTAATCAAGAACCAGCCATGCATTTTGTCAGGAATAAGTCAGTATTATTCACAGTAACATCACCCAGCCAGAAGTCACATTTCACCAGCCCACCTGAAGCCTTGCTAGCCCTCTAGAATTACCTGTTTGAGGAGTCTCTGCAGCTGCACCCAGAGGGGAAGGAGCAGAGCACGACTCTCTGCTGGCCTGCCTGGCAGTACTGGCACATGCCCCATGTGCCAGAGCTCCACGGGGCAAGGAAATTCTGACAGAGCTGCCTTTTCAACCCAAAAGAGCCATATACAGCTTGCAGGACCCCAGTGGACCCGACTTTACTGTTACTTTGTGTGTGAATCCTTAGTTTCAGCTAGAGCTGCTAGGGTTATTATTTTTTAAATACTATCTACAAAGAGAAAGGGGTTTTTGCACATTAAAATTCATATCTCTTTTTTCTGAGCTATGCTTGGAAGGAACACGGCAGGTAAAAAGGGTTGAAAATTTTGGTCGTGCATCATTCTTGTTTGCATTGCTAAAAGTAAGGTTCTGACAAAAGATGGTGAATTGTGAGGCTTTGCATTATCTATGAGTACGCCCCTGTGGGCCTCTGCGGTCTTGGGCAACTCATATTCCGTTCTTATTCCTATGTATTTTTCTTATTATTTTATAATACTTAATGTTATATATATAAATATATAATAATAATACTTATTATAAGTATTCTTATTCCTACTCTCACTTGGATATTTTCAGTGAGATTGGAAGATCCAAAGGACTAGGTCCGTTTCAGTCCTTTTGTGTATCGGGTGCTAGCAGCGTCTTTTCAGCCTGAGTTTGACCAACACAGAAAGCACACTTTCTTGGCTTTACAGTCTGCACAGACCACAGTGGCAGCCTGACTCGGGTCACTCAACTCTTAGTGCAGAGACTTGAATCCTTACTTGATTGCCTCAGCTTTTCTTCTGTTTTGACCTGCCTCAGCTCCTGTTTAGGGTAGGGGAAAGAACGGGCAGGAGGTGGAAACAAAATGTTGTCATACTCTCTTATCGCTCCGGTAGCTCATTACTTACTGTGTGAGTGATGTAACAGAGTCCTGGCTTGCATTTGTTTCAAATTCAGATGTGTGCTTCTGAGCATGGAAGCAGCAAGCGCCAACTGTAGAAAGTAGAGCAATTGTCGTCTTTGTCTGCTACTTGGTATTAAGAGGACTGAACAGTCTTTAGTGGTAAAAACAAGAATGAAGAGTAATACTTTATGACTTGACCATTGATTAAACTGGAAAGGGTTGTGTTTACATATTTACATGTACAGACAAGGATCAGCAGAAAAGAGACAGACTAATTCAAGCCCTTGAGAAATATAAGAAGGATCTTGTACCTGGTCTTCCTGCCTCAGCATTCAACTCCAGAAGTGTTTCTCCAAGCCAGCAGAAGGTATGTGACATTCTGACAGTGTAGGACCTGTCACACAGGTGGTACTGACTGTCATGAACGAGACCAGTTTCCCCTTAGTTAGCTGTACTCTGAAGTGCTGGGGAGTGCCTGTAAGACAGCATAAATGCAGGTTTATTCAGTGTGGCTTTTCATAGTCTAGTCAAGCAGAGATAATATTTAACTCTCAGTTTTGCCAGCTGTCATCTGTCCTCTCATCTAACTGTTGCTATCCCTGCATGGCCTACAGTGACAGGTACCCATGTCATGACTACATGTACATGACTAGAAAGTGTCCTGTCCCTGCGCTGACAGCATGCCACTCTCAAACCCATGTGTTCTCTTTGTTCCTTTGGCAAATGGAATTAGAATTGTTAAGAAAGTATTACATGGGTGCCCAGAAAAAAAAGAGTGAATTTATTGAAATAATTTGCTGATGTGTGTGACAGCATTCTTATTAAGATGATTTCTCTACACAATATTTTCAAGAGAACCAAATCTCAATGATTTTCTTAGTATTCCCACTGAATGCAATGCAATACCTTTACATTGTTTTACAGTATCCTCTGAATTTCAGAATGGTATTTACTGGTAAGAGCAAGACCCTACAGTAACGAATCCTAATTCTATATATTCTGCCAGATACCAGAAATTGTACCACCTCATGCTAGTCTGAGTAGGCCTGTTCTTCACCAAATTCTGCCAGTAGACCTCACCTCAATAGGCAAAGTCTTGCAAAACATTTCATTCTGCCATAGTCCAGAGTCTCTCTGGGGCAAAAATTCCTCCGCAGACTATATTTAGATTGTAAAACTTTCTATTTGTTGAGAATTATAGTGGGTTTACCACTAGATTACCAATGATGCTGTTTATAAAGAATGTCATCCAATTCAAACATCTGCATTATTTTGACTGGCAAAATCTCGCTCCCACTGAGATAAATAGCAAAATGATCGGCCACGATTTCACCTATCGTATTTATGAGAATAACAGTGGTTCTGTTTGACTTCAAACTCATGAGATGGAGTCATGCTCACACCCGCATGGGCATACAAGAAAGAACAGAAGATGCCATTGAAGAAGGGCTGTGAGATTGCCACTGACATCAGTTCCATAGATGAGAATGCACAGTGTCCAAGGAAGAAAAAAAATCTCCTGTTCTCCTTCTGTGAGCCCTGGCAAGCAAAATGGAATTTCTGTAATTTCCCAAGACTACTTGTTATTAGTAACCTCAACTCATTAACTAGCTCTAGCACAGCGGCAAGGTGGCTTTACGCCTAACTGCAGTTCCCGAAACTTGGCAAGTCATTTAGACCACTTGAGACAGTTTGAAGACAGGTTCTTAAAATTCCTCCTGTGTAAATGAATTTGTAGGAGACACTGTCTTCAGGAAACTGCTTTTGTGATTTTTCTATCAGTTATTTTGTTCTTTAATTTACAGGCAAGGCGGTCATTATTGGAAAATGGTCACCTATATTTGGCATCTGGTTGGAACAACTGCTCCAGGACAAAGAGAGAGCAGCCCCCCTCTGTATCTTTTCAGAAGCTCACTTCAAGGACTATGATGCCAGCTCCTACTGCAAGAAAGACTATCCAAAATACTGCTCAGCATGCTCTGTCTCAGACTCCTGTTCACAACTCTAGTACAGACAGGTCATCTGCTTCACCACTTCTGCAGTCTCGCATGCATTTAGGCAGTCACAACAGGAAGAAAGCATTTCAAAACTCTTTTAATAAAACATACTCTGAGGACCTCCTCGACAAATATTCCATTTACTTCACAGAAAAGAAGCAGCGTTTTACTCCTCAAATCTTAAAGTCATCACACCAATCTTTTCTTGTAAAATATAGGTATTACAATCCTCCTCCCCAAAAAAAGAGGTCCTCTTCTGGCAGACCATCACTTAAATCAGCCGATGTCAATAAGGAAAAGAAAAGAGAGTTGCACAGGTACTTACTCAGTTTGTTTATACAACAGTGCTAAAAGTTAAGTAATTTCACTTTCAAACACGTCATTTTAAGCATAACTGGTTTTCACTGTGCTTTTAATCTTTCAGATTTTTAGAAGATGCATATGTGAGACCACATTCAGATCACTTTTCTGAGCAGCCAGTTGAGGTTGGTGTACCCAGTTTGTTACAAAGAAAAAGAATGGAGCCCACTGTTCACACACAAAAGTTGTCCTGGTTGTGTGGAAGTGAGATGGATAACGGAATCATTGGCTTTGGGGAATATATGTTAAGAGCAAAACCAAAAAATCAAGTCAACTTGTGAGAAGTCACTAAGATTGCAATTGAGAAACCTGGCATGTGTGGCTAGATAGGGTCAACAGACTTCTGTGAATAAAATAGGAACAGCTAAAGTAACTGGGTTTTCTGAGAAACGCAAACGAGGCATTACGCAGTGTGAAAAACCACAAATCTGTTCCTCTGAAAGCAGAGCTTTTTCCTACTTGACTGACATCTTGCTGCACGCTAACATTTCAAGTGGTCATTTCAGCTTTTGGTTGATTTACAGCCTTTCACTCTATCCAAATAATAACTTGGAGCCCAGAAACACCCAGGTAAAGTGCTAATCACTCGGCCTACGGTCAATACTGCAGTATGCCATACAAGACTTTGTCTAGAAGTTGCACTCCATGGATTTTTAAGATGAATGGGGGATTAATTTAGTGAATTTTAGTGCTCTTAAAAATATGGGATGCTTAACAGTAGTCAAAGCCACGCATGACAGAGAGATTTTGTACGATTCCTTGGCCTGCTCGCCCCTTAACAGAATCAGTGCTGAATTTCTATACAGCTTAGCCAAGGAACCACAGGCATGATTTGTGCTAGCCCTATGCTAGCTGAGACTACTCCATTCTTTGTTCTAGCCACCAAAACCTTCATTTTACAACATTAGCAACAGAAGCTCCGATTCCCATTTGATAATCCACAGCAAAAGATAATTTCAATATCAGTCTGTTTTTTTAAGTCTTCTTTCAAAGATACAAATTTATTTTGCACACCCTTTTAAAGAAAAAGCTTCAATGAGGTCTGCAAATAAAAATTTCTGACAAAATAGAAAGTATTTCCTTTACAGTGTTTGCATCTTTTTTCTCAGGTTATTTGTGCTTGTTTCCATTTCTGCTAACAAGAACCTGCCTAATAATAATACTTTTTCTTTATTTATATGAATGATTGACACTCAAGACATTTATTTCACACGACTTGGCCTGTCACTTCAGCATGATGTTGTTGTGATTTTCATATGTTACAAAATCAGATCATTCCTCCCTGGCACTCTGAATGGAAATATAAAATATTAATACAAAGATAATATAAAAAAAATCTACTTTTCCTCTTTACTTGTTTGTGGCAGAGACATGAATTATGGATTCCCAATTCTGAAATGCCACTTTCTCCAGGATCACAACTTGAAGAAAAGTAAGTTAAATATTTGTTTGTCCCTTTTAACTATTTCTAAGTTTTATATCAAAATATTAAAGTAGGAGCCTAGTGGAAAATTGAAAACATGGCACAAGAGCCAATTACCAATTGTGAGTAGAAGGGTGAGTAGAAGGGACTCTACTAGGGATACAGGATTCAACTACTTACTTGGGAAGTGTGGGATCAGAAAGTTGGAAGAGATTTTCTGAGTCATGCCACCCGGTCCCCTCTTACTGTAGGCAAACAAAATATGTTAAAAATAAGTAAATAATAAATAAATAAACAATGTTAATAATAATATTTCTTCTGATACCTACACTTTGTTGATTGGATCTATTTTTTTTTAACTGATTATTCACAAAAGACAGATATTCTTGATTGATGAAATTAATGTATTCAGTTAATGGATTAAAGTAATTAGGGAGTTGACCAACAGAGCTGTGAAAATCAGTCATTTAAAAAAGTATAAACCTGGACAGTAAAAAAAAATGCAACTAGTAAATAGATCCATCATTTCTGAATATGTTGCAAAATTCTTTATTTGAGTTACTTTAGTTACTCTAAAACTGCTACCTCTTTGGATGGCATTGTAAACCTTATTGGTATTCAGTGTACGTTAAAGATGCTGACAGCTTGTGTGTTTGTATAGAGAAGAAGAGTGTCTTCGTTTTCTTCAAGATCTTACAAATGATATTTTGATTAGAAGTTGTTATCACAAAGAGTAAGTGCTTTGCATTTCTTACTTATTCCTTTAAGTAACAAAATTTTGACCAATTATTCAATCAGTGTAAAGAGTCAGTGGTTTTAATCAGATTAAAGTGAAACTCGAAATCAGTTTAATTTGATAAATACTTCTGTGACCGCACTTTGCGGGAGTCATGATTTAAACTGAGTAGCTGAACAGAAAATATTTTCAGCCAGCCTTGTATTTTCCAATGACTTCTAGCAGAAACATGGAAATAATATCCTGTTCTCTGACCCTGTTCTTAAGCTCGTTCCCTTATATAGTATGGTGATAGACGTTATTGTTGCAACAGTCTCATTCCAGTTCCTAGTCAATCCTGAGCTAGCAAGCCACGGAGCTACAATGAGTCTTCCCTAGCAAAGTGCATCACGGCAAAATTTTGTATTTAGAGTTCTTCCTCCCTCCTATAAGAACAAAATAAATAAATGCAATAATTGCTTTCTTTAGGATGTATACGCTATCAAGTTAACGATCCACACATAAAGGCTAGAGCCAAATGCACCCAGTGCTGCTGGTGTCTAACTGCAGCATCCTTTTCTGGTTTCATGTTCTGTATGTGACACACTGTCACACACACACACACACCCCCCGCACCTCGCACTCCCATTTCTAATAGAAATTTATCACATTTCTAATATTTAGAGGGCTGTGATAAACCACAGGTCTGTTTCTAGGCCTGCTAAAAGCGACAACATTGTGTGCTCCTTTTCTATGCCATTTCCTGGCCTGCATTTTGAATGGAAGAAACTCTTCCTTTGATAGAGGATTTAACCCCAAGGTTTAAGCCTTCAGTCTTTGTCAATTGCTGTGCTTTGATGCTGGAGAGGTGCTAACCCCCTGCAATCAAACTCAGTCTGACACACAAACCAAGATACTTCCCTTTCAGTCTAGAGGATTTCAGTTAACATCCCTAAGGATCTCTTAAATATATATATATTTTTTTTAAGTGGCTGTTAACACAAGTGGTTAGCTTGTTTTCTGAGCAATCAGTTAAAGGTAAGAGTTCTCCTCCTTCCTTCTAGGTATAGCAGTTTTCAGACAAACTTCAAGGCCCGAATTAGAAATGAATTTTCTGGTTACACTGGGAGGAACAGTAGTAGATTTGAAAAACACTGACTCACCACACATTGAAAAGGTTGCTAAGTATCATGCCTGCCCTTACATACAGTTAAAAAGAAGATAACATTAAAATAAAATAAAACAAAACCTCAAAAAGCTACTTTGTGTCAGCCTCCATATTAACAGGAGGATTAGTATCCTTCAGAAAGTAAGTTTTTTCTCTCTAGATAGTGAAAACCAAACAAGAGAACACAAACTTGTACCTGCATGATGTGACAGCAGCAGGGGTTCGTGTGCGTGTTCCACATTGAGCCCAGCTCAGACCTGTGCGGCACCAGGGTGTCCCTGCTCCGGCTTGGAGGGTGAAGGACCGCTCTGTTGACTTTAGATGGAGGTTGTTTAGATGCTGTGCACTCTGCCCTCGAAAACAAAGGTTCTAAAAATACATGAATACATTGTTTTCTTGGATAGTCCCTAATAACAGAACTTAATTTCTCTGCAGAATAAAAGTGAACAATCAATAGTGGCCTATCCTTTTAAAACAGAAGTTGAATTTCTAAACAGATTTTGTGACAACCTAGAAAAGACACAACTAATGGACATAGCTAACCTGCCACAGGATTAATATGATGGACACATATTTTGAAATCTCCATTTATTTAGACCAGTTTCTTTACAGATAAAATTGTAAATGCCCTCCCAATTCAAATATACAGTATATAACCAAAACAGCTCTGCTGAGCCCTCTAGCTCATTGCAGATATTTTCATTTTTTTTTTTTATGATTGTCTGAAAATGCAACTATTGGGTTAGATTTAACTGAGTTATGATTGTAGAACCTGGAGACCTAATTTCCCTAGTCAGTTAGGTCTTTATTTTTACCGATGCTCATCACCACGAGCACATCTTTTGCTTGCAGCTGGTCATAGCAGCCATCAAAAAAAAATAGTGAGAGCACTTTCTGAAGGCATCTCTCTTTCCCTAGTACACCTAGTCAACAAAACTATGACCATGAAAATTCAACCTTCAGTATTTCCCTTAAAAGTTACTGAAAAGAAGGTCCAAGAACAAAGAGACCATGCAAATGACCTGCAGAGGTCTAGGAAGTGTTGGCTAGAGGCCGTTCAAAAGTCCTCTTTGAGTAATGCAGTATCGTGGACAAAGGAATGACAGCCATAAATGAGTCTTGGGAGCTGCTTGCAGTACTGCCCAGCACTCCAGTACCCTCAGCAGTTTCACCCAGTTAACGTGGCGGGACAGTACTTGACAGTAGCAAGAGAGACTTAGGCCCCGCCAAAATACAGAGGGGAACTACTACATTGCAATAGAGAGCACCAATACTCTTATATTTGTATTGAATGTGGAAGAAGAAATTGGAATTATATACATGACTGTCCCCAGCACAGTTCCTGCCAAACTGCATGCACTTGGAATGAGGATATTCAACAACTTTAAAATGTTTAATATTTTATTTTTTAAAGCCATTTACAGGTACGGTAGGGATGGGGAGGGGATGGAGCAAAAGTGAAAAGTTGGGATGCATTTTAAGTGATCTGAAAGACAGGCTGAGTGGTATTTTTCATTTGGAAGTATATGGCCTTTGAACAGTCTTTTTTTTTTTTGCACTGATGTTCCTTTTTATTCTTTTTTTAAGGGCATTAGAAGATGTATTTCAAATGCACATTAAAAGTAAGAGGCATAACCTTGATGAGGTGAGCAAAAAACGTCTATTATTAAATACTCTGTCACCTCGAGTAGAAATGTTGTATATCAATGCTGAGCAACAATTTATGGCAGATCGACTGCTATGCAATTTAAATACAAGGTGAGGAGAAACTAATTCCACAAAAGCAGCAGGAAAGGTGTTTTCCATGGAGGACCGGTAAAGAGAGATTTTTCTGTAAGTTTTTGTGTGTTAATCTAATAAGGTTTCTAAAAGACAGATAACGTACTTAGCGTGCGGAATAGCTTTAATTACATAAAACCCATTTACGAAGAATGTTTGTTGCTGCACTTTTTTTGCTGTGACTGCTATTTGCTGGAGTAGAACAGCAAGAGAGACTTGTAGGCTACGATTATATCCAGTAAGAAGACCTTAGTTTTTAATAGCTTGCTTTTAGGAGTTTGGTCACCAGAGCAGAATATAAAACTTTAAGTTGAACACTAAGGCTCCCCACATGGTGCCTGCTGAGAATTATACACCTCAAAATGCTTATCTGAAAATCTCACATGCTAAGAGGGAAGCTGCCTACAGAGAGACAGTAGGAAATGTCAGGCACAAATATGTGGCCACAGTTCTCTCTCTCACCTCTGCTAGTCTGGCAACTTAACTAGGATGAGTGAAAGTACCTCTGCCTGTTTTAATTCAGATCTTAGAGCCGTCTCCTGAGAGCAGGGCTTAATAACTGCTCTTTGAAAAATCTGAGAGAACACTGTTTTCCTTTTTAAAGTCATTCACAGAGAAGTTAGTATTACTAGTGTCATTATCTTTGCTGTTATCCCAGATTGGTTGAAGCATTTGCTCATAAAATGGAGGAGGCAGATTCCAATGCCTTCCTCAAACTGGAGAGACCCAAATCCTACACCACACCTCATGAGCAGATGACTCAACTAGACTTTTGAAGTAGTTCCTCGAGGTTAGTTAATAGGAACAAAATGAGAGACACTAGCACTATAAGCTGAGGTTGCAGCACTGACTTAAAAGACACTAGGTTTTCCTCCTTCCCAATAATTGTGAAATATAAATTCTTTCTTCTTTACAGCCTCTGTATTAAAGGAAAAAAAAGGAAAGAAAAAACACATTCCTAAGGGCTTGGAGCAGAACTCTGAGCTCTGCAGAGCGTGCAAGAGTTTAGTCACAGTCTTCCACTTGTATTGCCTGCCAAACTGCTTGTTGGAGGGTCCCTGTCCAGTGCACAGGGCTTGGGTCATAGGGCCCTTTTGTCCCACGCTTCTGCCATGTCCTGCAGGGAGTAAGGCTGCTAATTCTAGCTTTGAGAGGAATTTGATGCTCCAGTCCTCCTCTAGATCTGACTTTAAGGGCCTCTATACAAGAAGGTATTTCATTCGGTCTGATGATCCAAAGGATTTATGGTCAGGGGTTCAGACTTTGCACTCTAAAGCTCATATTGCTGCAGCAGATTCAGGTGGGAGCATTTCTGAGGAACTGGCATAGTGTGGCTTTTAAACGGGCTACCTTCGCTTATTTGTTTCTGCAAATTTGTAATGCTGCCATTTAGTTTTGTACTTTCTTCAACACTTGGCATGTGGGAGTTACACATATGCTTTGCACGATGAATAAATAACAATCAAAGGAATTATAAAATAATTAGAATGCAGAAGGTTATTTTGTCTTTCAAAGTGCCACAATTAGGAGAGAGATGGTGTTTTGGTATCTGTTTAGATGCTGGTCTAAGTGACAGTCAGTAGGTAGCAAGAGTGTTTGAGGAATGATCCAAGCTGAAATTAGTGAATTTTAAGTCAGTTTTGTGGGAAAAAAAAAAATCAGCAACAGAACCTCAATTTGAGAGGATATGTAACTAGAGGATGCCAAACATATTTCTAAGGTCAACTCCTGCAAGGCTCTGAGTGCCTTAGAGATAGAGCTGAGAATCTTTTAATAGGAGACTGAAGGTACTTGATTCCTTCTTCCAGAAGGCTCCCAGCGCTTCCAGAAGGATGTTTGTAAACAGTAGCGGATTTTGACTATATCCTATTGTGACATGTTTGATATCTAGCAATGTATTGTTCTGCACCTGAGTAGAGCTTAAGCCTGGTGTTTTCCTTGGCAAAAATACTGACTGGAGACTTTGAAGAAACTCAGAAAAGACGAATAAAATTAATTGGCGGAGAACAGTTTTAAAGGATTTTTTTAAACTACGTATTTGCATGTTTAGTCATGCAACAATGAAAGGAAAAAGACTAGAAGTGCCTCTAGATCTTAGAAGGATATAGCATGCACAGGAGAAAGAATTGTAATTTGGAAAGATTAAATAAGAAGTGTAAGCATAACCTACACCAGGAGAAGCTTGTGGGCAATGACATTTATTAGAACAGGCACAGTTCCCACAAGAGAAGTAATGGAAGCTGAATCGCTTTGAGACTTGTAAATGTGAATTGGCCAGTGGATAGAAAGGAATTCTATAGTGAGTGGACTTTTTGTCCTACAAAAATATATTTTTCTCTTTTAGTTTCTTGTCTTCAAACTGAAGTCTTTTTATACGGTATCACTGTTTTCTGGAGCCAATAGACAAAATAAGAAGATGGAAACATTTCTCAAGGTCTTTGCAGTGGTTTTTTTACCACCCTGGATATCTGCCAGCCTGTTATTAGGGTACTTGCTTCCCTGGGCTCTGCTCTTCTGTGTACTTGCTATACAAAACCAATGCTCCTCTCCAAGTTCCTGCTGGCACTTACTCCAGCACAGTGTCTGAGATCTGTTTCCTAAAATGCCTGTTCATGCATTGTGAGGATGCTTAAACCCACCCAACTGCATTGCCTGAGCCACCATCCATGTTTGGCCACGCATCAGCCAAGCAATCCCCACCGCTTACCAGGGAACTTGCGTCTGTAGTACCTGTAGCCTCTTCTTCAGCTTTGAGAGAGAGAGTGGCACCATCACTCTTCCAGGGAGAAGGATATGCACTCAATGGGATGTTACATGGGGACTGAGGAGTAGAAGAAAGCAATTAATTGCCTAATTCCATTAGGAAAAAAAAAAAAAGATGGTAACTACATAGCAGGGAAGGAGAGAGTGAAGAAAGAATATAGGAAAAAACACACATGGAGGAAAGGACAGTGCCTCAAAGACAAGAGCCTTTTAAAACGACTAGCACCTTCCCCCCCTTGATGTTATTCTCTATGTACCTACATGGCATAGCTATTGATGTAAAGTGGGGGCACAGAAGGTAGTTCTTTCACTGGACACCAGCCCAGAGCAATTTTCAATCTGATTCATCAAGGTATGTCTGAGGAGCAATTTTATTTGCTGTAGAACATGCAATTTCAAACAGCGTGCCCAGGAGAAAGCACGCAACACTCCTCCCACCAAGATTTATTTCTGCTGTTCTCACTGTTTTACTACCTCTGCAGACTGCATTCTGTGGTCTGCTTAGAAATCTTCAGCTGAGGGTGCTTTTCACCTACCCAGCCCTGGAGGTTCAAACATTCCTTTATGTTTTAGAACTATAATTTTTTTCTAGCACACTTATTAAGCAACTGGAGAGTTTTTCTAACAAATTTTCACAGATTGAACAGGTTCCCCTATTTTCTGTAGTAATGAAACAGTCTCCACTCAGAAAAGCCTGTAAAAGTTTTTTTATCTAGCCACTTGCTCAAAACCAACATCAGGCAGTTTTATACCTGTAGAAGTGCAAGGATGACATTTCAGCTGCAGAATAGTGGTCTCAAAACCTGATCCATACTCAGATACAATTCAAGAAGCCATCAATTCCATGAAAAACATTTCCTTAAAAAGAAAAAAGCGCTGGTTCTTGCTAAGAGGTACAGGTAAAAGAGTAGCTCTTAGAATCCAGTAGAGTGGAAAAAATGTCACTCCTGGGCTTGAAATAGCCACTGAAATGGGTCTGTAAGTGCATCATTTCAGGAAATAGATGGGAAACTAACACAGCATCTGCAGGGGTGCGGGATCCGGTGCCCATCCGTCCTCCAGTGAGCAAACTGTTCCAAGTAACTTATTTCCTGGAATTTTATCATATAAAGCCAAAAGCTCCAGAAGACACAAAGTAATATCTTACACTTGTTTTATGCCTTTGCTTTTAGGAGGATCATAAAGCATTCGTTCTCAAAAAAAATGCAGTGTAAAGACACCAAAAGATTTACCTCAGGTGAGGGCGAGGTGGAAGACAGCTGATAAATGGCATCCAGCAGTGTTACCAAACATTTCAGGACAGGAACACAGAACAGCATAGGCAGCTGAACGCCACAGTGGTCTGGAAGCTGAAAGGCCATCTTACTCAACCAAATAAAATTATTTGCTTTGATTACTGTGTGAGTATAGCCTCAGTGATAAGACCTGGCAGGAAGTGTCATAGGGTCTTTCATAGCCAGGAGTGGAAAGGTCTATTTTTACATTTCTAAGGCAAAAAAATCCTTTTTTGTGTACCACGTCCCAGCACTATCCTGAGTCACACTGAAGCAGACACCGGAGAAAGCAACATCCGCTTAATCCCTGGCACTATCCTACATGTTCTTTGCCCTTCCCTTCTTCAAGTGCCATACCCTTTCTATTTAGCCCATCACGTCTCATGGGATTGCCTTAGGAGGAGATATATCAGCAGACGAGTGCGGCTTAGGATGCTAATGCAATAATTACTGGCTTAATCATCAAAGTGAATAAGCAATTTACCAACAGTCCCTTTCAGCACTGCACACTGCTACCATTTAAATACAGATTTTTGTAATGTACCATAATTAGATACTGCACATGGGAAAGTTTTAAAAGTAAACCAGTAAAAATGAAAATGACTGCTCTGAGATGAGCACAGGACCCAAGTTTATTCTTCTCACAACAGAAAATGTCAGTGATCTGGTATGTGGAAACTTTCTTCCAAACCAGTACTGACCCAGTGGCCCCATCGCAGGCAGAAGGGGAAATGTCCTGTGAAACAAGTTCTCTTCTGCATGGGACTTAAAGTAGGAATCTTCTATTTTGGCAAAAAGTGGCACGGCTAATATTTTTAGAGATTCCAGCATGAATAGCTTAATTTCAATGTCTTAATTTTCTTCTGAAATTTCAACTGGACATACTCATTTCACTGCCTGCTCTGGCAGTATATACTGCATAGCTGAGTATACTGAAATGTTGCTCCAGTTCTTCCCATTTCATATGGGCATTCAGCTGTGTGTGTGCAGGGGCAAATACTGTTTTCTTCAAGTACACAGGTGTCTGTATGTAAACCAGGGTTTCTGTACACAGAAGGCAATTGGAAAATATAAACAGATTATCACAGAGTATCACTGAACACAGTCTGTCTCACAACCACAGGACATGTAGAATATATATGATAGAATCATAGAATAGTTGGGGTTGGAAGGGACCTTTAAAGCTCATCGAGTCCAACCCCCTGCAATGAGCAGGGACATCTTCAACTAGATCAGGTTGCCCAGAGCCCCATCCAGCCTGACCTTGAATGTTTCCAGGGATGGGGCATCTACCCCCTCTCTGGGCAACCTGTTCCAGTGTTTCACCACCCTCGTAAAAAATTTCTTCCTTATATCTAGCCTGAATCTACTATCTTTTAGTTTAAAACCATTACCCCTTGTCCTATCGCAACAGGCCCTGCTAAAAAGTTTGTCCCCATCTTTCTTATAGGCCCCCTTTAAGTACTGAAAGGCCACAATAAGGTCTCCCTGGAGCCTTCTCTTCTGCAGGCTGAACCACCCCAGCTTTCATTACTTTAGCCACTGAAACCAAGCCTAACCCAGACCATGCTTTAGTTATATGTCAGCAAGATCTAGAGGGGAAAAGAGAGGAAAAGGTGGCACTCACATAGTTAAAACACAGGATCAAATCTGCTGGCTCAGCACTGTGCAGGTCTGGCCACAAGCTCTCTCAGTCCTCAGCCTTCCATAGCCTTGATCAGTGTACTGGATTTTTCCCTTTTGTTGAAGGTTCACTTTAGCAGTCAACTCAGCAAAACAGAACACGTAAGATACAAAATTACCTTATAATGTTTTCAAAGAGCAGCCTTGTGGATAGGTTTTAATAACTTTTAGATTAGTTCAGAAATTATTATAAGAATCACTTTAGAGCCACAGAGGAGGTTTTAAAGTTGCTCTTTTCACTGTTCTTGGGCATTTATTAATGTCTACCAAGACTATAAACTTCTCAAAAGAAATCACTTGACATTGAAAACTGCAAATCTCATCTGTCAGTTTAACAAAGCATGTGCACAGAGAAATCCATTGGAGCTCTATCACAAGGAGTTTGGATTTTTTCTGAACACCAGTATGCTGAGCTAGAAAAGTGATTCTTTTTAAAGCATTGGACATTACGTGTTTCGAGCTCATGGAGAGTGGCTCATCCATTGTCCTTAATATGTTTCAACAAGAAGAACTAATTTTCTGTTAAAGTGCTTAAGAATGAATGCCCATCGTAATGACCTTCAAGTTGAACTCAAGTCTTAAGATTTTCCCCATAAGTTCCTCAGAATCTGCAGAACAGCTTCTAACTCCACACATCCGTTTTCCCCTTCTACATGACAGCCTCTAGACTCCATTTTGTGTCATGAATACCCACAGGTCGTCTTCCACAGGACAAGAAGAGGCCATCATGATTATCATCTCTTAATAAAGCAAAATTCCATAGGGATGCTTTAGTAATCCTAATTGATTAACCCATAATCCATTTTCCACTTGATTCATTCTTACTGTAATATTAATAAATTTTCTCAGTCTTGATCAAGTCAGACTGCACTGGTCAGGCGCTCTCAGTCTACTCAGCAATTATCTGCCATTCAGAATCTACTCTTGTTATTTTTCAAGATAGTAAGCGGTCAAAAAGTTCACCTAAACTGGCTGGATTTCAAATTGCGAACCACATATTTCATCACTGTTTTCCTTTCTTCCGTTATGATTATACTGGATCACTGATGTATTTAGCTCAAATGGTCTTGGCTCTTTGGAAGGCTGAAATAGCTAAACATGTGGGTCACAGGAAAACATGCAAAAAAAAGACTGTTTTGCTCCAATGAGTTCTGGAACTTCAAGCCAGTGTCTTACCTCTGAGGAATCCGTGCACAAGGTAGGCATAACCTTAGGCTATACGGAGTCCTAAGCTATGATTTAGTAGCAGTGTTCCACATTATTCTTACAAAGAAAAGCTAGATTTGCGGCTAACTTATGCAACATGTTTCATGGAACTGCTGCTCCATGATAGCTTACTGCATGCCGGCTCTTGTCTTCCCATGGGCACTTATGACAGAACAGGTCACACCAAGGGAAAGGGGATAAAGGTGAGAGCCAAGCACTTTCAAGCAGTTACCTACACTGTAGATACCCAAAAGCATCCCTGTACAGGCACAGAACTACCCCAAATGTTGCTCAAACGTTACTAGTGCTGTAATAGCTGAAATCTGGTAACGCGGTACTTGCTTCTAGCTTTGTGTAGTATTTAGCATAGATGGAAACTGCATTTGCAATGTTAAAACTAAACTCTTCGCTGCAAAGTTACAAGAATGTTCCTGTGATGCATTGTGACTCCTGGCTAACTCAACTCTCGTGCTGTTACTGCAGCACTGTCTCAGCACAAGGCTTTTTGCCATGGCTGGTTGTACAGTCTTCTCAAATGACCAGCTGTGTTTTGCTTACCTACACTCGCTGCAGTTTTGGTTTGATATTGGATTGTTTTTCACCACCTCTTCTGCAGTCTTGCCTCTGTGCTTCTTCCCAGCACGGGATGCATTTTCCAGGCGATTTTGCTATAAGAGAGAGAATCTGGAATGCAAAATTTCTTGCAAATGAAAGATGAAATCTCTGATACTACTTGAGTGAGCAAGAGGAAATAAATGAATGAGTTAGTGGGGACAAAAGTGAAACACCCACTTAACTGAAACCTCATTTCAGTCTTTTTCTCCGGTTAATTAAGTATTGAGGAAAATGGATGTAGAAAGCACATTTTAGAGCAATCAAGTACTGCCAGAAATCAAACCAGCAATTTGAAAAGAGAACAACACTGCTCTCTGGCATCTGACAAAATAAGATATTTGACTGGGAACAATATGTGCAGTACTGGTTAATTGAGAGGCGAGGAGAAGAATAATCATCACTGCATTACTGAATTTATAGAAGTATATCCAGTGTACCACAGGGACGATGTGAATTTGTGGAATCCTCCTGCCTGCTTCGGCAAGCCAGTAATCGCTTACATTCCCATCAACATTTTTAAAATGTACCCTAGGCAGCAATGCAGAAACAGTAACTGTGGTGGTTGAAGCCAGGAGACTTACCTTTAAAATGACTGTAATCCCATACTTTCCTCTGCTGGTGAAGAGATATGGGATAAGAAACAAGTGGGGAAGAAATCTTCATTAACGCTTGCTGTCCTTTGTTAGAGCTCATCAGAGCACGGTACAACCCTGTACCAGTTCCCAGGGTATGGAATATGGCTATTCCAGCACCAGTCCTATGACAGGTTAGGTAGACTGTGTGTTTTTTCAAAGCGTCAGCTTTAGAGCAAAGACAAGACTTTAGTTTTCCCACTTTTTAGTTCTAAGCTGTAGCCAAACACAGTGTGAACTCTACCCATGAACTTATCTACGTTTTGGAAGCTCTGGCAGAACTTTCAAGGCTATCTTCTCTTTCCTGCAGTTGATTCACTAACCTTCCATTTTTTCCAGGTCATTTTAGCACATTAAAATGATGCTTACAACACAGGCAGCATGCTGCTGTGTCGAAGAAGCCAGCAATGGGGATCGAGACATGTGAACAAACCAAGCATTTGGTACCCTTCCCATTCATACTAAAAACACTGTGTAAGGGGACGTGCAGTTAATGGGAGATCGTTATTTAGATTCTTTGATGTAAACCAGTACTTCCATGTGTAACAGCCTGTTCTCAGCAGAGATCTGTTGATCTAAAGATTATATCAGGAGCCAGACACCAAACACTTAAATAAAAAGAGTGGTAAAAGAGCAGCTAACCAAGATAAACAAGCAGTTAAGCAAGTAGGAGATCTGGGAATCACAAAACAGATTCTTTTCCTCTGTAGTTGGTCACAAGAAACTGACAAGAAAAAAAAAATCCAAAAGGATGAAGTATCAGTCATCTCCATTACTACTTTTAGCCTCCATGATCTGAATCTAAGTTAATTAAAAAGGATCCAAACTATGCTCCTCAGGAGAATTAAAATCTTCAATCACTCACTGCCAGACAATGATTAAAGCCACATATATCTTTAAATATCAACAATAGTACTGAGAACAGATTATTTTTCAGCACAGGGTCAAAAGAATACAAAACATTTCCCTTTCTCTATAGTAAAAAAATTGAAGCAGTCCCCAACCGCAATTAATAACTTCCCACTCCCTTGTTTTGCCTCTAAAAAAAAAAAAAACACCAAACAGTAATCTGATGTGGATACACAGACTTCATGAAAAAGGCAATCTTCCTTCACAATATCAGACGCATTTACACTGTATTTCATGTGGTACTCAGCAGGCCTTCTAAATAAAGGAACCCTGAAACACCATCCGGTACTGAGAGCAGATTCTCACTAAGCTTTCATCTGTTTAATTTATGAAGCACAGTAGCAGAAAAGCAAAATGCAGAAAGCTGCTGATTTTTCTGTGCACCCATCAATCATCAGTCCATTCACCTAAGTATTTCAGCAGCTGAATTGTGAATAGAGATTGTGATTTGTCTGCTGTTAAAAAGCTTCCAGGAAGACAAATAAAACAATGCAAAAAGCTAAGCAGATTTAGCTATTTTATAGCTACATCCTGTTTTTCTAAGTTCCATGTAGTTTCTGAACTGTACACCGAAATAAGCGCTTGGGTGTGCCCATAAGTGTGTCAGAGAATACACACTCACACATACATATATATAACAGAGGAGATATGCCTATCTCCTGTCACTGGAATTATAGATATACTAGCCCATATTTTAAGCAAATCCACAGCATTGCTTTTGAATACTGCTGTTGCAATCTGCTTTCACAGTAGTCCAGCATGTATTCAGTTGTCAACATCTTAAAAAAGTTCAAACGGCTGTTTTCAATTACTCTTTTCTGCAAAAAATTACTGGCAGCCTTATTGTAATTTGTGGCTATTTAGGATAAGGTGGCAAAAGCAGAGGGAGATGGAGTAATTTTAAGGGTTAGACAGCTGAAATCTCAAACAGCAGGAACAAGGATCAGGCAGCTGAAATCAGTTCTGGGACAAATTCAGGGTGTTCTCACCAGAGGTGGCACCTGGGCCATGGAGTGACACTACTTTCCCTACTGTACAGAGTGTTTATGTTGTTCAGAGTGTTTCGCTGTCTAAAAGGAACTCATTTGCAATGTATAGTACAAAGAAAATCCCCATTAGATATGTGTTGCACTTTTCTCTGTCATTGCCTTCAAGGTTTTAGGGCACTAGAAGATTATTGGGCACTAGAAGATTATTGTCCAATACGCATTCCTTGAGACTAGACAGATTTGGATTCACCGCGGCTCCAGCTGGCATTTTTCTTCCTCTATTTAAAGTATATTAATTTGCATCAATTGTAGGGCACATCAACAAAATTAGTAAGCTGGATAGCGAGAACGTGTTTCGTCTTTGAGCTCCACCCTTCCCTCCCACCAGTCGTTACTGGACTGGCAGACTCTTCTGAGCGAGCCTGCTGTGAGCCAACAGGCATTAACAATGGCAGCGCTGTACCCAACAGTGCGACCGCAATGCAACACAGAGCGTCCTCAGGACGCTGCTGCTTGAGAAAGTAGCACGGGCCCATTTAAGTAAATGTAATTTCTCCTACCAAGAGTTAATTTTAAAAAAAAAAAAATGTACAAACTCTACCCAAATGGCAGTTGACTAGACCGTGGCTATGTCATGGGAAGCGCAGGGCTGTCTCAGGCCTGCCACTGCTGTGCTGTTCCTGCGCTCAAGGCTTGGGGAACTCCTGATCATCTCTGTAGCTGAGTGGGCTCCAGAAGTGAAGGCAGGATCTGACCTGAGAGCATTTTAAATTCTGACATACGAGAGATCAGTTCAAACATTGGCCCTTAATAATAATCCTGGAAGAGCAGCAGCCAAACAAACTCCTTTTATGTTTTCCTTTCATTACTAGGTAAAAAGGAGAAGCATAGTTCAAAGCCTGAAGAGCGAGTTGAACATCACAAACCAACCAGACCCTTCCATCGGCTGTAAGGGCGCACGGCAAAAGGATGCCAGCATTCCTGCAACATGCTTTTAACTTACAACTTCGGACATTTCAGAGAACTTTCAAAATTAGTTAGGACAGCAAACTAGATTTTACACCAATTACGATGTAAACCTTAGGCAAACAGGAAAACGAAGCAGAGATCCAGCTAATGTATCTTCCTGTGATGTAACACAGTATCACTATGGCAACGATCAGCTTAGCATGCTAAGAATAATACCAGAGCACCAAAAATGGGCATTTTTACAGGGACTTTCACAACCGGAATAGAAAGCCAGATGCAAGTGTCCTTTCATTCGTTATGGATAGCTGACACTGACAAAACACGTCCTATGCAATCCTCTTACTAGGAATTCTGATGAGGCATTTTGACTTTTTCCTACTGCACACTTGATTTACAGATAGGTTGGAAATTAAGTTTTCGATACAGCTTTCAAAACCCTACATGAATTGTGACCTGAAGTCTCATCAGTTTGCAACAGGATGTAGAATATTAAGTCCCATTTTCAGGTGATTTAGGTATTAATCTAAGTAATTTAAGATCTCTTGAAAATCTTAACCTGTATTAGCTCATATGCCAAAAAGCTAAGATTAGCTAGTACTACTACACATACTAGTTACTGAAAAATAACAGGCATTGTAATCTTTCAAAACGCAAACATTTCACAGTTACCAAAATCTAAAGGCTTATAAAATACAAACATGGCCAAGTTGGAAAATATGTAATTACTAAAGCCTCAATCCTTTCTTTTAGTGATGATATTTACTTACTTTATTATAACATAGTAGTTTAAATTTGTCTGGTTAAGATTAGACAGCTTTCTAAAGATAGATGTTTTTTCCACACTCTTCTCCAATTGGGCACTTTTCAAGGCATCAGATTAAAATAGAAAAACAATGATAGGGATAAATAAAACACAGCAGTTTGGGTTTTGTTTTTTTCCTGTTGTCCGCTACCAACGCATTTTCACACCCATGCTTCTACCTCGAGAGTTAATTTTTTTAAAAATTGCTACAATTCCACACATGATCCTGAAATAATTTGAAGATACAAAACCTTATCTGAAATAATTTAACTTTTATGAGCAGCTTTGTTGGCATACTGACAGAAGATGAGGCAACCAAAATGTATCCTTTAAGATGGGCCTCTTTCAGTCTTCCTGGAAGATGCCTCTAGGCATAGTGCCACAAAGATTGTTTTAATTACCTAATACTTGAGTTAACAAACAACTAGATATGTTTAAGAAAAAGCCACAAGATCTACTGATCTGACCCCAACCATAGGTATATCTAGTTACTGAAGGATAGCTTGTATATACAAGTTTTTGTTCATTTGAACTATATGGAATATTTTGGGTCGCGTTACTCTGTTAGACTTACTTGAGACAAATGCTGAATTTCTTTAAAGGTCTTTCAAGTTAGACTGATGAGTAGATTATTTGTTCTCGTAAACTGCATTCTAACGGATAATGCTGTAAGCAAGGCAGAATAATGGTGTGTATGTATGTGTAAATAGAGAAAAACACTCTGCTTTGAGTGTAAAACTAAACTTCAAGTAGAAGCTTACCTTTGTATTATTAGAGAAGCACTTGTTGTACTTTGAAAGTTCACTTTGGAACAAAAGATAATAATCTTTTATTTTAAGTTAAGAAATCTTTTTCAAGGAGTAGAAAACATTATTACCCACTGTTGTTGAAAGAAGAAACATCATCTTTCTGATGGAAGAATAACGTGGAAAATGCCTCTCTGCTGTGCAACTTGGAGTCTTAGGGCACTACTGCTCATGTACAGCAGCTTGATTTTCCTAATACCTGGCCTGGGTAGGCAAGCATAAGCAATATGAATTATTGGAAATTGGAAATAATTGGAAATTATTTCTGTTCAGCTGGATAATGACCGATATAGTTGATGTCACCCTTTTCTCTTGAACAGAATTGCTCTGTGCTACTGAGCAAGACCAATTACACCTTTGAAATCCACAAGTACAAGCTTGTCGTGGTGAGCTTATTTGTAATGAATCATCCTAAATTCAAGTGCATTATCATGAACTAGATGGAGTTATTTTCTTATATTGATGATACCAGAATCTTAAATGCTATTTCTGGGTGAGTTACCTTCTTTGGGGATCTCAAATAGGGTTTTTCTTGAATGAAAAGGGGCTAACTCAGGGCATTCTATGCAGATATTTCTTGACACCTGACCATTTCTCCAACGCATCTACTCTCATTACATCAGGTACAAGTCTGCAACGATTTTCCTATAAAGTGACACATTTGAGGCCAGGCATTGTCAGGGTGAACGGTGACCTGCAGAGAATCAGGAGGCAGCTATTATTGGTAGAGCGAGCAGAGTCTGTTGTTATGGTGTCCTTTCTGGCCAGGTACGCAGTGCCCACCCCCAGCTTGCTGAGGATCACTGGCTGGCCAAAGGCCATTTTGCAGAGGTGAAGATTAACGTTGTAAGACCTTTGGCTATGGTCAAAGCCAGTGAGTACAAAGAGATGGATCGGCAGATGCTGAGTTTGAGGGAAAACAGACAGTCCTCTCTGGGTTTATTCGGATCAGGTTTTATCTCCTTATGCACAATGTTATTCCATCTGGAAGAAGGGATACCAAGACACAGCACAAGGGACCTGTGCACTGGATGCATCTTATTTCTGGTTTTATATTTTGTTTTGCACTTACAAATGAAGTCACTGCTTCATTTTGAATCATCCAATAATGTTTGCCTCATTTTTCCTGGAACCTAGTATTTTTAGAGATACTTAAGTGAGTTTAGTTTCCATGTGTAAATCAACCTTCGGTACACAGAAAAAATGGCAACAATGAACTACATGGCAACATGTCATCCACTTTTTCCATGGTTTAATTTTTTAACAGATTTATGAAGAATTATTTACAGAAAATTCCACAGAAGATCAATTATATTTGTTCCTTCATTATCATTCCACAAGTTTGAGTGACTATTGGTATTAGTAAATATTCAAGAACAAGCTCTGTAGAACCCATATATCGTTAATCATTGGATAAGAGAAAATGGTGCCTTCCATATAGTTCTGATATTTATTTCACAAACTGGTTTTTGATCGTCAGTTATTTTGAGTTGTGATTAAGTCCACACAGATTTACTGCACCTTACAATTTTCTTTTTGCTCATCTTGCTCAGGTAGTTCTTGTTCATTTAGGGAATTTTTGGCTTTGTGCATCATACGACTCTGCCTACTATTATCAGAGACAGTTTGTGTGGATTGCTTATGTGGGCAAAGTGGTGACCTTGAAGTAGATTTCATTGGTGGAAGAGCTGTTACTTCTTGGGACTGCTGTTCATCATTTACCTGTAACACAAACAAAAATGTCCTGTTTTACTGGTAACGGAAAACTATATTAGCTTTCTGTAGCAGGTCAGAAGACTCACTGCAAAAGACTAAATATTGGGAATTTTCAAAAAACATATACATACATATTGAAAACAGAAAAAAATATTTTGAAGACATTTAGCACTTTGAATACACAATACAGTGAGACTTGATATCAATCATTTTAGTGTGGCATAAGATGGAATATCTGCTATACACCTGGCAAGCTATTTGCTAGGAGCAGAAAAAAGCTAAACCAGGAACAGACAGTACTCTTAATCTGTTTACTGAGGTACCAGGTATTGTGTACTGAGATCTCTATTTCATTTTTCCTGTACATATTCTGCAAACATAAAACATAGTTGTCACTTTTTTTGCTGGTATCTGGACAGAAACCACTGCTTTCACACTTTTAACTGATGTGCAGTCAAAGCACTCAATTTAAATTCTACATTAAATTCACATAGGAAAGTGCATAAATTTGCATATGAAAACGACAGGGCATATTTTAAACACCTTGAGAAATTTGCAACAGTTTGAAACTGGGTGTCTGAAATGAAGTACATGTAAGTACCTGTCAAAGGGAAGAAAACAAGGCTAATTTCACTTTTAAAAGAAGACACACTGTTTACTGTATTAATATAAAGCATAAAACAACACATTTTGATGGTTTCAGACAACAATGAAATGATATTATGAGCAATTCCTCCAGAAATTCCCAGATGTACGTCATCTTGAAATAAAAACACACACATATATCCAGCAATGTCCAAGAGAGAAGGGCACAAATTCCTGGAACTGATAACTTCTGCATATTTACACTTAGGGGAAAAAAACCAACCCTGAAATCTTAATTTCTCCTGTATAGCCTGTCCTTAGACCTAGACAATACAAGCTTAGGCAAAGAGGAGAACTGTTTGGGAAATCCCTCCCTCAGTTAAATTAAAAACAATTTATTACTGATTACTTGTTATTTGCTGTAACCTTGACTATGGTCAGCGAGAGCCAACAACGAGCTTATACCGTGCTGGCAGGTGATTACTATGCAACTTTCTGCAGCCAAAGTTTCCTTTCTTTTTTGCACTACTGAGTTTCTTTACAAGCAACACCCTCCATTTGTTTCTAAAGTTACAAGACGACATACATAAATGAGTGTAAATAAAATTTATTGGCATCGCTTAATGAAACAGTAATAAAACACAGACCTCCAGGCAATGTCTGTAAGCAGCAGCAAATTCTGGCAAGTAGGGTAATTAACCCTTGAAACAACATACACGAATTCAGTGTATTCAGTGTATCTCACTTCAAAATACAGATTTCCTGTTGCTATAGCTCAAAACAAATTGTGGCTCTGATCTGACTAGTCTTCCCGATAGTGCTTTCTGGCCTCAAAACCTATATATCCACTGAACTATGTGGCTCTTGCCTTTACTTACTTTTGGTATCTTGCCAATATACTTTATGTGCTAACACAAAATAACTGCATTTAAAAAAACCAAACCAAAATGAAACAACAAAACTTGTACTCTTGCTTTATGGCTTCACATTTGGCTGTGTGGCAGACTACACCGATTGCCAAGAGAATGCTTTTGTGTAACCTGGCAAACTAGAAGATTTTTTATCTACTGGTATATTTCTATGTAGCCCTTATGTAAAGAAGCATCAATATTTAATAACTATTCTCAAATTCTTGTTGCTCAGCTTGAGATAGCATGGTTAAACACTTTGGAGATTTCAGACAACAAAAGGTTTATTTCTGTCCTAAAGCTGGAACATTTTTCTCTATCTGCAATGTATTTGCATCAGCTTCGAAAGAACGCCTTATTATGATGTACTGTGAAACATTCAGCAGTGTGTCATATTACTGAAAACACTTGCAAAGTTAATGTCAACTTCAGTTACTAAACTTTTTAAATAAAAATCATCTTTCAAAACCTAACTCTATAGTATTTATTTGTTTTAATAACCTTAAAATCTGGTAAGCACGAACATTAAAGTCTAGTTTTCTTTACCATCTAAATGTTCCCTATTTTCATGTTTAACAGCCTCTCAAATATCTGTAGTTATTTTATAACATCTCGAATCTGGAATTCCGAGAAAAGTTGTTAGCAGAAAACTTTAAGCCTCAACTCAAGACTACCAGAGGTTAATTCTTTTGCAGTTTACTTTTTCTGAAACCCAAGAAACCACAGTATAAGGAATATATGCTCTTTAATATCCATTATAAGAAATTGAAAACATACCAGTATTTAATTTACATTTCTCAATGGGTTTCCCTATGAAGTCACAAACTACATCACAGGAACAATTTGCAGATTGCTAGCATGGGCAAGACCTCTATCATGTTTTAGTGATTCAGTATTTATGATCTTCTCTTCACTGTATTGCTGAGAAATGTAAAGAACAATGATATGTCCTCAAGTTTACTTGGCAAGATGAATACATTTAGTGAATGTATTACTTCTCCCCATGGCTTTCATACCCAGATAAGTTTTTTTAAACTTACCTTTTGTGGTTTGCTGCCACCAGCTGTCGAACAGGAGCGCTCACCAAGGTTATCTGGTCTGCCTTTTCGTACATCTTGTGTAGGCAAAGGCAATTTCTCACTTGGGGAAGCCAGATGGGGACTGGTTCTTAGATTTAGGGTTGTTCTACGTAAAATGTAAGGGCTAACCTTTCCAGTGGGGATATCAGCAAACCCTGAAAAATAAACAACTTTCATTAAAAACAGCTTTAATTATTAAGTTACACTTTCTCAAATGGATCATCTCTTTTTTCACAATGGGGATAAAAATAGCTGATTAAAATAATTTGTTTTATTGAAGCTAATGGATCAAAAAGATTGCTGAACAGATCTTGTGTATTCCAAAATTCACATGCAAGCCCTGGAAACTGTAGACAAGGCACAACAGTAATTCTATAGCAAAGTTTTTCAAACAAGTGTTTGATCTTTTTCTTAACAGGTACATTATTATCTGAAGAATAATTTCAGTCTGAAAACATGTACTGTTTTTACTAGCATTCAATCAGAACACAATACCATGACATGATATTCTTGTTTTTTCATATTTTTATCTACCTGGAACTACAGTGTTATAGATTGTCTAATACCTCTCTATTTAGCCTAGAAGTCAAACACTAACTGATACATGTGTCCTCAGAACAGCTGTATTTCCAGAAAAATAATAATGCTTGTAAGAAAATGAAATGCAAATAACGTGTAAACTTAGAAATCCTGACTCCTGGGAGTGATCACTGACGTTGAGGTGATTCAGTATCTCTACAGCTTGTCCTTTAATGATTGCAGTTGCATTCATTATAAAGGGGTACTTAATAGGTAGTTGAACATACAATATATTTTTCAAGCCTTGATTTTAGCAATCTTCTCAGTTACTTTCTGCTACAGTGAACCCTTATATGGAATATCAGACTACCTACTTTCATTGCATTCATAGCAGAATGAAACTGAACTCTCATGAAGATATTAATATATTACTGCTGCAGGCAAGACAGTTTTGACTCAGGGAATTTTAGTTGATTTAATGTATTGAAAATTAACACACTTTTAATTACTGATTCTGGTATTGAAAGAAATAAAATCACACAAATAAGCAAACACTTGGGGAAAACACCTTGGCTTCCCTCCAGACACCTCTCCTCCCCAGTTTCTGGTCGTCAATTGCCTCACTGGGCGCTACACTCAGTCCCTTTGGTGAGGTGACGGAAGCGCAGGAGACAGGGGTCAGATTCTGCTCTTTGTTTTTAACTCAGTTGCTCAAGCATGGAGGAATCCACTGGCTGTAGTCCCTTTGGGATCATACCTCCTCCCTAGCTTCCTCTCAGCCCCCCTTGGGCCGCCTCCCAGCTCCTGCCCCTGCTCAGGCCACCGCCACCCTCCTCGGCCCCATGCCCTGCTCAGTATGATACTTTCTCAGCATTACTCCTGTCCCTCCAGCCTTGGCATTGTTTTTCCTTCATCTCAGTATTTACCGCCCTTTCTTATTCACGTCTTCACAGAGACGCGACAAACACCTCCAGTCGGTTCCATTTTGGTGCACGGTTTTGACCTTTGGAGCCAGCTGGACCTGACCATGTCCAGCACGGGGCAGCCCCAACCTCCTCCCTCAGAGTCCCCCTGCAGCCCTCACCACCAACCACATGCCAGTCAGACCCCGCACAGCCACTGACTGCCTCTTCGACCTCGTAAGGAGTAACACTGTAGGAACTGTGGGGCTATGGAGCGAGCAAACATGACTCCATCACAGCACAGTACTCTAGCACTCCCATCTTGTGGCCTTTAAGATTAGATTCACTCCACATCTATTCTCCTGTAAGTTTCAGTGAAGGGTTCAAATAACGCTTTTAAATGACTAGAGCAAGTCTTCTGTCAGCAAAACTTTGTTGCTGTTACGTATCATATGCTTGGCCTCTAGTACATGCATCACGAGTAACTACAAAATTGTGACTGCCAGGACCCTTTAACTGTTAGCAGAATGGTAGTTATTAAACCAACGTAACCAATTATGCTGGTCTAACACCACAGCTCCACAAACAGTAACTTGGCAGCACATCTCCCATTGACCTACTTCCACCTTCCATCATTGTCACCAAGAATGTTTGCATAGTCATCTACTCACCCAAAGTAAAACTAATGCAGCAAAACAAAAGAGAAAAAAAATGACCTGCTATGCTCAAAGAACATTGACCTTTATAAAACAGTATAAATACCTTTTTTCACTACTTCTGGAAGCCCATCTGGCTCACTGTCTGTGTTCTCCTGACCCTGTAGATTTTGACAGATATCATCCTTCCTTTTTTTTTTGGAGGAAGTCTCTGGCACAGGGGATCTTGGTTCTCCACTATCTTGCCTGTTGTCTTCGTATCTCTGCCTTTTACTTGAAAGCTTAGTGGTATCTTCATCCGACCTCATCTCTTTGACAGACTGATTGCTCACTGTTAATGAGTTATCTGAATTCAGCAAAGGAGTGCTGTCAGCATCGCTTGTTGGCTGTTTCAGCTGAGCACTCAACAAACTGACTTGTGTTTTTAGCATCTCATTTGCTTCTTCTAGTTTATAATATTTAACAATTAGAGAGCAGTATTTCTCCAAGTTCTCATTTGCTTCTCTGGTTTTCACTTCTGTAGATTCCTGTAATTCTTCCAGTTTTAACTTAATTTCTTCTGTAATGGCATTCTCATCAGCACCTTTTAAAGTAAAATACCATTATTCATATAACTGACATAAAAAAAGAGGGATATATAAGAATTTATAAGGCAATGGTCACACATCTTTTAATTAATTATACATGTTCTATAAATGTGCAACTATAAAAAAGTGACAGTGTATAACAAAATCAGTAATATGTTAGACATAATAATGTATTTGCTAAATAGAGAACAAACATGCAAAATTTGAAAAGAATCCTTGACCAGTGCGTAGGCAAACATTTTCCCTGTCCTTTTGTAACTTCTGAACACTTGAGTTTGTACTCCTAACTTTCTTTAAGTATCATTTACCCATGAGATGAACTGAAATATAAAGAACAAAGCATGAGAATCAGAGGGGAAAGCTTGCTGGAAAATGATAAAAAAGCTGTACATAAACTTTTGTTATTAAGAAAAACATTCCCCTTCTTCCTTAAGTTACTTTTACCACAAAAATATAATATTTAAAAATATATATTCATAATCCAGAGTTACATCTGATACTTTAAGAGAAAGAAGATGAACTAGATTTTCGAAATGTTTGACACATTTGCAGTTGTACTTTTTTGTACTAGTTAAGAATCATGCTCTGTATTACAGGTACATATGAAAATAGACATTTTAGGGAAAAAAAAGTTTTACAAACTAATGCACTGCTAAGAAAGGATTAAGATTGAATCTAGATTCAGTTACCTTCTTTCTTATACTTTGACATAGTTAGATTTTTCTCCTTTAATAGTTCGTCACGTTCAACTAGTTGTTTCTGTAACATTTCCTTTTCCTGTTCCAATTGCTTACAGGATTTCATCCACAGCTGCACTTCACTGTGGGCAAATTCATTTTCCTTCTTCAGGTGAACTATAACGTTAATATTATCAGCCTACAAAATAAGAAATGTAGTTATTACACCAGAAACATAATTCTTCCATTTAAACATTACAACGTTACATGGAAGCTCAATGGTTATGCAATATTAGCTGTAGACTATAGCTGTAATGCATACTCGTTTGCTTGTTTCCATACAACCTGATTATAGCAGCTCTTTTACTACAGGAAACATGAAAGTCCTCTTGGTGGACAGGTACACACAGATGATGAACTCAACAGAAAACAAGAATTCAAAAACCAATAAGGGAGACTAACTCTCTTCAGATATACCAACAAATTATGAACGTTCAGGTTACTTGTGTCAAGACTAGCATCCTACCTATGAGAAAGCTGTATGAACTCTGAGATAGCAGTCCTTTTTCCACCTGTTAGCACTTCATTGACGTGGCACAAGAAAGTGCTGCTTTCCAGGTAACAAATTGCAAATCAATACTCTAAATTTGAAAGTGCTCTCTCCTAGTTGGAATCTCCTTTATTCTTCTTTTTGTCCCTAATGCATCTTATTACCAGAGAGGCAAGATAACCTAGGCCTGCTTTGCACTCTAAATTCCCGCTCAAAAATACTATTCTGATCAGCAGCAGATCATTCCTCTCCACCCACTTCCACTCTCCTGGGCTACTCCCTGCTCATCTGGTCTGGTACCAACCTGTGCGCAAATACCACACAGAGAGCACATCCGGAAGCCTTGTATGCTACATTTACAGTACCATGGGTACTGTTTTCTGTCACTGGCACATATCCTATAGTACTATATCATTGGACTGCTGGTATTAAACAAATTAACACCGCAATGGAGGGCCCTATGGAATAAACAACTGTTGAGCAAGATGAACGTATTGCAATTCAGTGTTTACTTGCAAGTAAATTGAATTGACTATGTTTCTTCAAGAGTGCATTTAGAGAGGTACTCATTCCCGAAGTGGGAGTACAGAATTGGAGCCAGCAATCAATCACAGACAGAAGCAGGATTAAAAAAAAAGAAGTAGATGAGAAAAATGCAGGGGAAATTAATACAGAAATTCAGTTATATGGACAGTTAAACTTCACCTGTGCTACTAGAAAGCAAACCAAGCATGTCTAGAACTGTTCCCAGCTATCAGTTGTTCGCAGTATGTGGAGCTCATATATTCTGTCATCACTGAGAACAGTTCTGTCATTTAGAGAATTACACTAGTTAATAATTGCAATGAGAATTCTATATAAAATGGAATTGATAAACTCTCAAGAATCAAGAGCAATGTATCAAGACTAATGCTTAAGACAGAACATGGTATCTTTTATCATCAAAGTAATTCACAAACACAAAATAGAGGCACTGCAAGTCTCTGAGTGTATTCTAACGACATAATAACCCCATTGCAATGTTCAGCATAGACTGCTGTGTTTAGTATCACATAAACCAATTCTAGGTGATCTCAGTCATGGCATACATAACAGAATTTTTCTAATGCAGATCAATAGTAACAATGTTTCCTCCATCCTCTTTATTCTCATTAGTGAAACAAAGCCTGTATCAAAGTCAAGCCAAAGCTCTGAAGCACTAGTTCCCAATCCTATGTTTATTTTACTACACGGTGCTTTGGGTCTCATGTAATTGGCAATGCTTACGTATTTTTTTCTTACCTTAGTTTTTAGGAGCTCTCCTAAGGTTTGATTAGCTTCTTTAAGGGAATTATTTAGTTCTTCTTTACTTGACTTCAAATGCTCAATTTCCAATTTTTGTGAGCTGATAAAGTGCTCCAGCGAATTCATCTTATCTTGACAGGCCTCAATTTCTACTTCATTCTATAGAAAGAAAATGTGCCTAATTACTATGATACTAAAAAGGTCATTGAGTTGTATTTTAAAGATGTACTTAAGAGCATATCACAGCCCACAGAAATTCCACAGCAAATTTGCTTGGTGTGTTTTGAGGAGTTTAAAACTGAAAGAGCAATTAGTCTCAAGTATACATTTTGAATACCAGAATCTTGCCTCCAAGAAGTCTGCCATTATAAAGCCCTTACATTTCACTATAGCGTGCCCTTAAATTTACTTTATATTCATAAGAATGAAAATTATTAAGAAATAATTACAGTAAATTTTTTGTGGGTGTCCTACTGGCCTCAAGTACATATTCACAGACATATTTCTGCAGAAAAGATGATGGCTCTTTGCATACAGCATGGCTGACAAACGCCTTTCCAAAAAAATTGCCCCTATATCCTAAAGTGGTTAATCTTTCTTCCCCATTCGTACCAAAACAACCATTTCCTGGACTAAAACATACTGTTGCTTTCCCTTTTTCAAATGTATAGTCCCAGATAAATTATATATACACTTAACACTTACTGAGTCCTGAGGTAAATTCACCTTTCACTGCTTGCTGTATGGGAAAAAGTTAATGTAACACTTACTGAGTTCCAAGGTAAGTATATATAGAGTTCAGATATATTGTTAGTGAAGATAATTTCTTTTGCCATATGATCAGCAAAATTTTGTAAAATACATAGAATTTAATTAAAAACTCACAGCACCATTCTTCCTGTTTTCTGATTTACCTTTCGGCTTGCTTCTGTCACAGCATCCTGATGCTCTTTCTCTGCTTGAAGTAGTCTGTCTTTGTATTCTGATATTTCTCTTTTCATTTCACTTTCTTTTTCTTGTAGTTCTTTCTGGACTATCTCCAAACTCTTAGTCAGTTCATTTTTTTCTGACATGGTTAGATGCAGCTGAATCTGTAAACAGTAATAGCACATTCTTTGGTATTTAGAATTTTCTCAATGGAGAAACAGTTGACCCGTTAAACTATTTGACTTTACATCTGAAACGTCTTTGAATTTGCAAAAACAAATTGGTAAGAAAGAAGTATTTAACAGTGGCTAAATACACTGTAATCAAACAATGGAACATCTGAACACAAAAGGCAGGACAGGAAGCAAAGGAGCGTCTTCTAAGAAGAAACATTGTGATCTGAGGGGTACGCCGAGTGCAAGTTTGCCAACAGTGTTAAATCAAGCAGCACTGCCAAAATCAAAGCTTAACCTCTCAAAACTTTATAAGCATTTTCATTTTGATCCACTTTTATAAGTGTACTTTTTGGACAGCTGACCTGTATTTCCATACAGGATTTCTGAAAGTTGCAGAAATCTCTTTTCTTTTCCCACTCAAAATCCTCAACGCCACAACAGAAACAAGCCCCTCATTATAACAATTTTGTAAATAATGTTAGGTCAGAAGACCACTTAAACTGGTTTAAACACATAATATTGTTCACAAATAAGACCTACAGTCATCTATATGGTAAAACAGCCTCTAAGAATTAAATATGACCAAATTAAAAACAAAGTCTCTAAAACTGTTTTTTCCTTGACTTTATCCTGAAAGTACTTTAATACTACTGTGTCCTGGTTTAGGCCAGGACAGAGCTAGTTTTGTCTTCAGCAGCTCCTGTGTTTTGGATTTAGTGTGAGAAGAACAGTGATAGCACACTGATGTTGCTGGTTGCTGCTAAACAACCAAGGACATTTTGCAATTTCCCAGGTTTTGCTAACCTGCAGGTGCAAAAACTTGGGAGGGGTAGAGCCAGAATAGTTGATCCAAACTGGCCAAAGAGTATTCCATACCATAGACATCATGCCCGGTATAAGTGAGGGTCAGTCGGTGGGCCACTAGGCTTTTTTAGACCCTTAACTTGCCTTAATTCTTAAGCTTCCCTTGAGGTTGCTTTTTTGTTTCCCTATTTTTCCTTTTTGTTTTTCGTTCATTTGGCTGTTTGTTCCCTCGCCTGCTCTCTCTGGAACTTGCTGTTCTGGGATAGCTGGCAGGGGAATACCCCTGCTCCCTGCCTGCTGCTCAGGACAGGCTGTATCGGTCGTCAGGTGGTGAGAAACTGTGTATCGTTTGTTTTATATATTCTATTATCCTTGTATATATTATCAATATATTTTTATATTTTTCCTCTGCTGTCCTGCTGAACTGTTTTTATCTCAACCTGTGAGTTTTCCTTTCTCTCCAATTCTCCTCCCCACCCCAGCGGGGAGCGGGGGAGCAAGCAAGCGGCTGCGTGGTATTGGGTTACAATTTGGGGTTAAACCACGACATACTGAAACACTGAAAGTAGTTTAGTTTTAAAACAAACTTGAGAAATGTTACATTTTTATCTAACATCCTCAGTCTGATGATTGAATGCCTGTAGTAGAGACAATTTCTTGGCACTGAAAGATTTCTAGATATCCACCTGTAGCCTTTATGCCAAGAAAACATAGTTTCAATAGAAGGAAGGAAAAACTATTAACTAATCATTCTATCTCAGAAGAAAACATTAAATTTTTGGAAATTTGGAAGCAAGAACCTCTGATACTATACATTAGCACAGCTCTCTTGACCAGCCTCCACACATTTACTGTACTTGAGCATCTGGCCTTGAACACAGAAATACTACACATGGAGTAACTAACTTTGTTCTTTTCTGCATGTTCTTGAATAAGTTGTATTTCTTCAGCAAGCTTGTTCCTTTCTGTGGTAAATTCTTCCTGTAATTTGGAAATCTTCTGTTCAGTATCACTTAGCTTGACTTGCAGCTCAGTACGACTTTCAGTCAGTTCATTTACCTGAAATTAAATTTTCCAGAATTATTTTTAATACATGTGTCACAACCTCCAAAGAATTTTCTTATACGCAACAAGCAGTTTTTAAGATGGGTTATTTTATCCCCATAGCTGGTCCGACTCCAAGCAAGAGTCACAACAGGCTAATGCTGTTTTCACATGGCAAGTGTGCAATTGTTGTTTCACTTTCTTTTGAGCTCCCAAAGTACTTATTCTTGATATAAAAATTCACTCACCCAATACTAATTTGTCCTTCCTCTTTTTCTTCTACAGGAAAGAGGAATCCTGCGTTATTCAATTACTTAAACTTCTATGCCTACTTTCAAGCAACCTTCCCATTCATCCTACACAAAACAATGTTGTGCTTTCCAGCTCTGTAACTTCAATGCAAACTCATGATTACATCGAAAACATAATTTTAAAAATAGGATGCTTACTGTAAAAGTCTGAGGTTAAAGTTATTTTAAGATATAATTTATTAAGGAAGTGGTAAGCCCAGAGGACGCTTTATCCTCAATTCTAAAAAGGGAACACTACCGTAATGGAAATGGTATTACCTTTTTACATAAAGTGTTCTTTTCACAGAGTGTAGATTCCAGTTCCTTCTCAAGGTCCTTATAAGACACTTTTAGAACATTCAGGATATCCGGAAAGGTTTCATTATCAGAAAAATGTTGCTCCCTCAGCTTCAATTCAGCAATCAAATTCTGCAGCCTTTTTTTTTTCCTGGTGCCAACATTCACGCTCATGTTGCATGTGTGTCAGCTGTAAAGACAGCTCCTCTGTTTCTTTCACCTGCTTTTGAAGAGCACCATTTTCCTGCACCTTTTCATCGAGTTTTTGTTTCCAATCTATCAATTCTTGAACAAGTACTTCCCTCATTTGATCCAATTTGATATTTTCATTTTTTATTTCCTGACATTCCTGTAATAGTATTGTTTTATCTTGCTCAAGATGAGCCACCTGATTAATCAAGACTTGCTCTTTTGCTCTAGCATCTGCTTCCTCCTTGCAAGAAAACTCTAATTTCTCGCTTATATCTTTGAGCTCAGATTTCAGCAATACCACAGTATTTTCAAACTCTTCCTTGATTTGCATCTTTTCTTCCTCCTTTTCTTCTAACAGTTTTGCTGTAGTCAAATTTGAAGACTCTAGTTCAAGGATTCTTTCTTGCTTTTCTTTTAAATCTTTAGCCAAACACTCTTTTTGTGAGGTGAGGACATCAATTTGCAAGTTAGAACATTTCAGCTTTTCAGCCATCTCTTCCATGTCTGTTGTTAATGTTTCTGCCTCTGCTTTAGCAGTCTCCGACTGAACAATTGCATCTTCTAGATTTTTCTCTGACATCTCCAATTCTCTTTCAAGCCTCTCTATTTTATCCAGAAGAGAGTCAGCTTTCCGTTCACTCTCCTTCAGCTTTTCAGCAACATGGTGTTTTTTCTTCTCATCAGATTCAATTTTTACTTTCAGCTTCTCAATTCCATATCGCATTTGGTCTACTTCTTTCTGTGCTGAGCTGAGTCTAGCAGCAAGTTCACCTTTTTCCATTAACAAGCCTTCCAAAGATCTAGAAAGCTTTGAATTTTCCATTTCTGATGAACTTAATTTACTCTGCATCATTTCCAACTCTCTTACAAGCAGCTCTTTCTCCTTGTTCAAATCTGCTGCTTTGTTTTGGAGTTCTTTTTCTGAGGCAAAAGACATGGCATCCTTTTCCAAACTTTGCAACTTCTGCAGAAGATGATCTTTTTCATTTGATAATTGATTTACATCAGATTTTGCTGCCTCGAGCAGATTTGTTTGCATCCTCACTTCACTCTCTAACCTTCTAATGAATTCAGTAGAATCCACCTTAGTTGACTCTAGCTCTTTTAATTTCTCTTGTAGCTTCTGATACTTCTGATCCAGTTCTTTTTTATTTTCAGATAAAACACTCAGTTCTTTGCCGGTATGGTTTCTCTCAGCTGTGACTGAAACAAGGTGCTCTTGAAAGCTAGCAATAGTTTTCAGATTAACTTCCCTCTCCCTTTCTAATTGCTGACATTTTGCCTGAAGCATTTCAATATCATTCTCTGTGAACAAGGCATGGCTTTCAATATTAACTTGCTCAGATTTTCGCATCCTCTGTTCATTTTCAGCTGCAAGAAATTGTTCGTGACAATCTCTCTTGGTCATTTCTACATCATCCAATGCGTCTGCTGCATTAGACAATCTAACTTTATGTATCTCCAGCTCAGACTTTACTTTCTCAGGTTCTAACGACACTACTCCAAGAGATAGTTGCTGCTTATTGACAGAGGCCGATTCCAGTTTTTCCCTTATATCACAGTTTTCTTCCTTAACAGCTACAGTAGCTTCCTCCAGTTCTGCAAAAGCTGAGCTCTTTGGAGTTAATTGTGAATTCTGAAAGTTCAGTTCTGAGTTTAATTGCTCAACTTTCATTAGTAAATCAACATGTTTACGGCTTTCTTCTGTCTCATAGATTAGCTTCAAATTTTCAGCAGTTTGCTGTTTTGCCTCCTCCTGAAGCGTTTCAGTGGTTATTTGATTTTCGTAGAAATCTCCTGCACTCAAAAACATGCTACTGTTGGAAAATGACAATGCACTGGCATGGTCTGAAGGGCTGGTTATTTTTCCTGACATATTTCTACACTTGTGTTCTCCAGAAATCTTCTCGGTATAATCTTCCATTAATCTTTCTTCAGCGGTCTCAGCTACATTTTCACACACAGAGGTATCTCCTACAGCCATTTTCTCAATGGGGATTAGTTTAGGTTTATTGCTTTTCAGTGCTGAGTTTTCAATAGGCACTCCCAATTGATAAGGACTATTGTTTTCTTCTTCAGTGTTCTGCAAGTGTTAAGAATCAATCCGTTAAAAAAAAAAAGAAAAAGAACATATATAAGAAAAAAACAGGGTGAATTTTAAAAGTTTTCATAAACTAGTAAAGCTCCTCCTCTTACGCGGAATAAATAGCATCCTTCTCTACTACAGAATCTGCTTTCTTATGGAAAGGATTTACACTTATTTATACACACACATATCTTTGGCCAAAAGGTTTTAAAGATATTCAGGGAGAAATTTCAGCCAAATTTACTGAAAAACCAAGTGCAAAGATATCACATGCCTCCATATTTTGGGAAAAAGGTGCCTACATGACAAAGTGAAAAGTTAGTAGTATCACCAACGGGGGAAAGGTTTACTGCTCACCTTCTATTAGACACCAGAGAATCTTCAAGGGACACAAGCCCAAATCCTCAAACAATCCCTTTTCCAAATTACCACTGTCTGTCAGAGCTGGGCTTACATTTGGCGCCACCTGATGCTCTCATTTGAAACAATAAAAATGAGTAACTTCAAAACTTGAGGACTCCAAGAAAGAACTGGGTCTGAAAGCAGCACCTGAATGATCTGTATCGAGTACTTGATCTTAAAAAAGCTCCAGCTATGTATGATAAGGAACAATATTTCTTTCTTCAAGTGTGGATGCATCAGTGTGGATGCTCTATGTGAATTGCAAGCAACACATACAAGTGAAAGATTTTCTTCTCTGCAAGGAACAGTTGCTCAGTGTTGCGCAGCTGGCCAAAACGTAGAGCTTCAAGATGCTCTAACTGTGAGAGCAGTGTTGAACTATAATTTCTGAGTCTATGTTCACCGGGCACTGGAAGGCACTTGCACAGGACTTAATGGTCAAAACTGGAATTCTCACAAGCAGAAAATGCAACCGTTAGATTTATTTTTAAGGGGAATTAGTTTAATACTCTGTATGCAAGAATTAAAGTGGTTTTCCTCCATTTTGAGTGAAGTTTTGATTCTGTCACTCCTTACAAGGAGCAGCAAAATCTAGTTCACTGGTTGCACGCTATCTACAGCGCTGAAAAAAAGACAGAACTGACTCCCAAATTTCTTGTTCCCTTGGGTATTTTGAAGGAATTCAGGCTGAAATGAAAATTAACTGTTCTGCTACAAGCTCGTTCTGTTCTGCTGTTGACGGTACTGAAAGGAATTAGAGGTATGGAAGCAGTCCTAGTTTGCTTGTCCTGTGAACGGACATGGGAAGCGTGTGCATCTTTAACCAACTTTGTTAAATCAGAGCTAAGCTTGTAAGCACAGTACAGATACGCCGTGCATGCACATCCACTAACAAAGCAGGATCCACACTGACACAGACCTGAAGAAAACCCAAGAAAGCAGCGCAAAGTATTACACAACTCCAATAGTCTAAACTTGTTGGTTTTGTCATTATTTGTTATTCTCGTGATCCCTGTGATGCATAAACCAGAACTCAAGGTACAGATTATTTTTCTGCTTTCTCTAAAGAACAGTACTGTTTCTGTGGGACACAATTTTAATTACATTTAACTTCAAAATTTAAATTTGGCTTACCATAAATCAAAGGGTTTACATAAAACTGATTTGCATGGCAGCAATTACTTACATTTTCAGTATCTGTGCACAGCAGTGAATGAGAACTTAAATCAAGGACTTGTAGTTGGAGTCTTGCTGCTTCCAGCTCCAAAGACAGATTCTCAGTTTGTTTTCTTTCTGCTGCCAGTTTGCACTCCATCTCCATAGTCACGTTATTCAGTTTCTGCTGCCATTCTTCCTTGTCAGATAGATTTTGCTGTTTGAGATGATCTATTTCTTTTCTTTCGGAAAGTATAACTTTTTTCAGCTCTTGTATTTCCTCATTTTTCATATTCTCTTGAATGTGAAATTGGTCTTGGAGCACCTTGATGGCCTTCTCATATGTCTGACACAGCATATGAAGTTCTTCAATTCTACTCTCAAGGTTAGATTTTCTAGGAGTAATACTCCTGGACTCTCTAACAGAGTCCAATTTGTGATCATTAGAACAATTTTCAACCAAAACTTTTGTTGCACCTTCTGGAATTATTTCTGCAGAACTGTCTGGCTGATTCATTTCCTCTGCCCATTTGCATGTACCACTGTTACAAGAATCAACCACTTCATTTACTTCTATAAAACAAGGACTTTCAAAAAGATCTAAGGAAGAAACCGTGGACTTAGTTTCATCTAATTTAGACAGCGTGTCATTTTGGCTAGAAGATAGTGGCACTCTTACAGAATCTGTATGAGCATTGCTCAGACTTGTCGACAATGCAGAATTTTCTGCCTTCAGTACTTCAATACAGGACTGTAGCTCAGATATCTTTGCGCTCATATGGCAATGTTGTTCATATAGTTTTATATGCTCGTTCTGGAAAGACAAAAGCTTCTCTCTTACTTCAGCAAAGTGTATTTTAACTTCTTTGCTGGACAATTTTAAATCTTCGTAGTCAGAACTGGGTCCAGTACTGCATTCTTTAAGTCTGAAGGACATTTCCTTATTATCAAAATACATTCTCAGATCACTGTTATCACTTTGATCCATAAGTTCATCAGGCAAAATAGCTTTCTCCACTTTTAAATTTTTATCTGCATTCATTATGTTCTCTTCCTCCTCTGCCACGTTATCAATACTGGTGATGCCATTGGTTTTTGAGTCTTTAAATCCAGAGGCTAGTACAATGTTCTCACTCTGCAACCTCTCACACATTTTCTCGAGCTCACTCAGATTGTTTATCGTTACCTGCAAAGAGGATGCCAGCAAGACCGATGAATAACTTTCATCCATTCCTCTTTCGCCACAATTCTGGGAAACACTATCATAATTATGCTCCAATGAGTGGCCATCTTCATCTAATACTGTAAGCGGAGAATCTGAAATTTTCAATTCTTTAACAGACTGTAGTTCTTGTTGCAGTCTCTCTCTCTCTCTTACACTTTTCTCAAGTTCTACTTCCATGCCTTTTAAAGCAGTCTCCAGTTGCATCACTTCTAACCTGTAGTTCTCTAGGGAGAGTTCTCTGTCCTCAAAATCCATTTGAAGAAGCTCAAGTTTAACTTGGTATTTATTCAGCTCAGCGTCCTTTTCTTCCATGGACTTGCTCAAGTGTTCTGAATGGAGTCTCCGTTCACAACTAACCTCACACATTAAAGGTTCACTTTTTGTTTCTAATTCTTTCCCCAATTGCTCCTTGTCTTGAAATAGGATATCACATTTCTCTTGCATTGTATTTTGTGTTTCCCTGACATTTAACATTTCCTGTCTTAAACAGTCAAGCTCCGTAGAAGGCACATGTTGGATATTGGAAAATTCTGACTGCAGTTGCTGAAGTTCTTGAACCAAATCCTTTTTTATTTCTTCTGAGGCTATTAGTTTACATAAGATATCTTTATTCTCACTAAATACCTGTTTTTCTTGTTCTAATTTTGCTTTCTTTTCCTCAAATTCAATTGTCTGCTCTCTCAGAACGTTCATCACACTTGCATTTTCTTCTTCCACTGACTTATACTTTGCTTGCAAAACATTAAGCTCTGTTTGGATTTCTTCAGTTCTTAATTCCATACGTTGTCTTTCCTCCTTGTGTTTTCTGGACATTTCAGAAATGATTTCTTCTCTTTCCTTTAAACTATCAGAAATATTTTTATTTGCTTCCAGTAAAGTTATTTGTTCTTGCTCTAAAGCTCTGCTTAAATCCCTAAGGGCTGCATTTTCTTCAGTAAGTTGCTCAACTTTTTTGCTATATGAGCAAATCATTGAAGACATGTCCGTCTTCTCTGAATCCCATGTTCCAGACATGAGCTTCAGCTGTCTTACTGAATCCTCAAGCAATTTATTATTGATCTTTAAATCCTGAAGCTCAGCTTGTCGGTTTTCTAATCTTTCATTCAGAGTTTGGAGTTGCATGTCCTTTTCCTCAAGAACAGCTAAAGTTTTTTCAACTAATTTCTGACGTGCTGAAATATCCGCTTGCAAGTTACTAATGTGCTGTTTAGTTTCTGTCACGTAACTTTCATGCATCTGTTCTACATTAAATAATCTTTCTTCTGCTTCACCCTTTATTTGCAGTAAGTCTTCATACTGCTGCTGCTGATTTAAATTCAGCTGCTGTTGAGCCACTAAGGAAATCTCAAGAGAAGAGATCTGATCTCGTAAAACAGCCAGATCCTTGATTTTTCCTGCTTCTAGAAGAGCTCTTGCACATCCGTGATCCTCAGCAATGGAGTTATTTGCTGCAGGTTGTGTATTATCTAAAACAGTTTTGTCCTGACCACCTTGTAAATTAACTTCTCCATCTTCTGTCGTTTCTGAAGTATCTTTTGCTTTTACAAGACAACAGATTTTTTCATATTCACCAAGCAGGTCATGATAACATTGCTCCCTTTGCAGTCCTTCACTTGCTGCTAATTGTAACTTTTCTTCTAGTTCACCAAGTTGGTTGGTAAGCTGGACTATTTTACAGGACATATTTTCTATCTCTTTACAGTACTTTTTATCAGAACATTCTGCTTTCCGCTGAAGTTCATCAAAAGCTTTTTTTTGTTCTTCTAATTCTGCACTTCCACGTTCTAGCATGTCTTTAAGTTCTCTAATCTCTGTGCTTTTCCTGTCATTTTCAGTTTCCATCATTCTGAGTTTCTCACTATGTTCATGATTTTTGATTTGCTGACTTTGAAGGGAACTCTCCAAGTCATTAATATGAGTCAGCATACCTTCCTTTTCAGACTTAAGCTTATTTAGAAGATGATCATTTTCATTTTTCCATTGAGAAAAAGCAGTAGCCTCTTTTTGTAATTCTTCACATTCTCTCTGCCTCAATCCAAGAAGCCTCTGCAAAGCTTCTGATTCTTCCTCCATTTTACTTATTTTACAGTTTTGTTCTTTAATATGATTTTCTTTTTCCTTGAGCAAGCCTTGGGTAGAATCTTGTTGCTTTTCCATATCAGCTAAAGCTATTTTCAGCTTCTCCAGCACAAGGGAGCTCTCTTGCTTTTTAAATTTCTCTTCCAGTAACTTCAGCTCTGTTTCCTGAGAAGTATTCTTATCTGTAAAAGAAAACACCATCAAATCTTTGCCAGTCAATACTAGCAATTCTGCTGATAATTTTCTAGATAAAATATTACTATTTACTTTTACTATTTTCAATTCTCATTCTAGTGCGAAGCATTACTCTCAAGTTTTCTCACTGGATAAAGGATTGTTTATATCACCTTAGGCTATCGGACACTGTGTACTCAGACTTTGTCAACTTTCCATTCTGCACTCCAAGCTGGTCAGTCTATACTTCACAGGTGTAACTATCTGTTGTTTCTGTGTCTCATTTTCACCAAATTTTTATATAATGTAGCACTGCTGCTTTTTTTTTTTTTTTTTAAAAACAGAACAGGTCACATTCCAGTATATTCACATTCCACACATATATTCACATTCCACCTTCCCGTGTGTCAGTCTTACACTCTGTTTCTCCCAAAGAATGTCTAAGTCTACACAGTCATTTTCCAAATTATCATAATTGTTTGCCTGCCTTGATAGGAACAGGCTAAGAACAACTAAGGATAAGTACAGGGTGCTGTGGGGTGGGGAGGTATTACGTTCCACTAGCTAGCTGGTAAAGGCTGCAAATTTTCTATACAATCAAAACCAACTCATCAGTAGAAAGGCAATGAAAAGTTTAGTCATTAATTTTAAGGACAGCAGGATCAAATTCAAAAGCTTCATTTTGAAATCTTACATGAAGTTGATTGATGCACAGAAACAAGCGGGATGCACAGAAACAAGAGGGAATCTATCCCCTTTTTTTAGTCAGATCCAGCAGAACTACAAAGTATATTTCAACTCAATTCCTAAAAAACTGTGTTCTCAATTAGAAACAAACACTGCAAGCAAGACTCAACTATTGGTGGTTATGTAACATTTTCCTCTTCTACCCCCCCCTTTTATAAAAACACTCTGTGAAACACATAAAAGAATTACAAAACAGAAGCTTTCCGGTTTAAATACATTCTGTGAAATTCACTTTGCTGATAAGTTCAGTACACTTCGATTAATTTCAAAATTGTGTGCTTTCAGGAACTGCATATGTCCATAGACAAAGATTCATTTCCATTTAGGACAAACTCAATGTTGGTTAAAAAAATTAATCATATCCCACAGTGGAAACCTTCTTACTTAATTCACAATGAAACTTACAGGATTGCAGGAAACATATATCATTAAACATGCAACAGGAGTTCTGCAAATTTAAATATGTAACTCACTTTTCATCTCTTCTGCAAAATTCTGGCTCTGCTTTAGAGACTGCTTGATTGTATTTAGTTCTTCTTCAAGTCGGTGGATCTCTTGCGATTTTTTTTCAAGTTGACAGTCAAGAAGGTTTTTCTCTCGCTTCACTTCCTAAACCAAAACCAAATAAGACCATATTTCATGTGAATTGCCAAGAAGATCAAAGAATTCAGTTCATTTAAATCAAAAGAAAGATATCCCATTAGGTCCTGTTAAGTCTTTGGGCAGCTATGCCTGGGTTCCTAAGCACTGCTTGGGAACATAAGCCTAACTATTCTTAACTAGTTGACAGCATCCAGGAGGTGCTGCCGGTTGAAGTAGTTAGCATGTCACTTGTTTGCATAGAGCAAACAGCTCCACATGACCTGCCCCAAACAGATCGAGACAGGACAGGACATATCCTACCAAATCTGAGTTGATGAAGTTAGGCTACTTTCCCAAAGCAACAAAGGAAATAAATCCCTGCAATGGCATCAAAACGAACAAATTTATAGATCAGATTTCTCCTATCATCTCGTGTACAGACAAGTTCTCTTTCCACTGAACATCATCATCATCATCATGTCAACACTGGTCAAATTTTGTTTAGAAGTGCTACTCTTTCAGAAGGTTGTTTTGCCATTAAGAGTATTTTCTTCCAAATAAATTGAGGGTTAAAAAATACAAAAATCAAAAACCAAAGCCAAACAAAACTAGGTTACTATATTGCATCTAGGAAGCCAAATAAAAGTTTTTTTTAAGGAAACTAATCCTTTCTCTCCAAACTCCTGTGCTGCTGGACAACAGATGGCATGGCACTGGCATGGCCCAATTGGAAACGGGCCGTCAATTATTCATCCGTTTACTACTAGCAGATGGGAAGCAATTCACAAAAGCCAAGCTCAAGAAATGGAAAGGTCTGGATGAAAAAAATTAAAAGCTTGCTGGCACAGCAGGCTTGTTTTTGCAGCAACATAAATAAATCACCCTCAGAACATGATTAAAATTGTCACTGTCACTAACAGTTACCTTCCTTCTACTCATAGCCGTCCCTACTCATAGTTTAAAACCAAAAAATTCAGTCACATATAAGTTTCAAGGATGAAAGTTTTTTAGTAATCTTAACAGTAATTTTTCAACGAAGTACAAGCATCCAAACTTTTTGCATTCAAAGCACCATACGCAGTTGCAATACAAGTACACGAACTAAACACATCTGTTCATTAGAAAATCTAGGGTGATCTACAGAAAGAAAAACAAACAAGTTTAAAGAATTAAAATGGCTGAAAGGTCCAATTATTTTGATTTGGTGCAAACATTCCCAATAAGGAGCACTCAGCAAAATCCAGGAACCCATAATTTAATGGACTAAGTATCTGATAGTAACTACTCATTTACACTTCCCAAAGCTATAAGCAAAAGAATCAATTTGGTTTCAATCCAGTTACTGATTCTACTCGTATGTTGTTTTACTCAAGTTAGCCATTCTGCAACCGTCCCTTGAAAAAGCAAAAACCAAACCAAAGCAAATTCCAGAACGTATATACAGGTAGCACTATTCTTCTGGAGAAACTCTTCACGGGGCAGGTTTACAAGCAGTTTAGGGACAGACTGATCAATTTTTCCAAGAACAGTTATGGGCTTGCTTGCACCATCAAAATGTAAACCATATGCTAAGATGCCAGAATTGCTGAGCTATTGAGATCACCATTGCAAAGCTTAGTAGTCCTTAGACTAAGCACATCCAGTATGTCTCACAAGTGTATCTGTTTTGCAACTTTTTTGGAACACCAGTCTTACTACACAGCAAGGACTAAACACAGCAGTGGATTAACCAGTGGAAAGTTAGACCATCAGTGTAAGACTGCAACAATTTCCCTTTAATAAAGGAAAAGAAATGCCAATCTCACTCTTGTTTTCTTTTGCTATAAAGAAAATCTACTGTCAACAAAGCCTCCAAGACTTCGAAACAATTCGATGTAATTTTTTGCATTATACTTATTTATGAGAGTAAGGAAGACAAGATGCCCTAAGTTCTGCTGACATATACCATGCTTTCTCATGTGCGAGTCTTAAGATAGAGAGAACTGTAGTGTTACTGATCCCTTCAAATATTAGTCTCCCCCAGATTAAGCTTCTTTATAAATTTATTGGTCATGTGCTAATACATCACTGTCACCAACTGTTCAATTGTCTGACCAAGACAAACAAATAGGAAGAAAAAAAATCTTACTATAGTTACAGCCTAGTAAGATGGATACAAGATTAGTAGATAAAATGAAACACTCCCACAAATTTGCAGCAAAAAAGGTATTCCTACAAATTAGATGCTTTCTGACAATGGGACGTCAAAAAACTGTATCAAATCTAACCTCACTCTATAATTTCAGTCAGAAAGGGCATGAGCACCCAATATCTGATATAAACTATCTTTCTTTTTTTTGTGTCTGAAAATGTGAAAGATTACATTAAGAACGTGCAGAAGCTTGATGGAGGCTTTCCTCCTCTGGGATACATTGAAAGAATAAAAATTATCTTGATCAGCCTTACCACTGGAAGGCACTGGTTACATTTATTTACTAAATAGGTTTCAAGGACCACTATCTGGCATCAAGGCCAAGTGGCATGGAACAGCCCATATCTGTACCACCACAGTCTTCTATCTTCCAAAACAGGTGGCTCTAACCAAACCGCTTTCTGGGAATGGTCCCAGGCTCATGCGAACTCCCAAACTGTGCCTGGGAATTGCATGAAAGAGTGCTAGTCAGCTGGGCCAAAGCCATGCAAAGTGCTGTTCTAACAATTAACAGTATAAATAGTCACATTCCAATACCTGGAAACGTTCCCAGACATTGTAATCTACCAGCATGTATGTACCTAAAGTTTCACAATATACTAAAGGTGTACCAACATTTGCGCTGATCTGAACAAAACCCACTATTTTACTTTAAATTTGTTCATAGAATTTTGACAGGTGAATTTTTGACAGAAATTACACTAGATTATTTTATATATGGTCATGACAACAGGCAACAAGCAAAATAAGAGTCTTTTAATAAAACAAACTGTGGCATGGATTACATAGGTATTGAGCTTGCTTTCTTTTCTGATTCTCCAAACAAAGGATAAAATTTGCATTGAGAGGTCTCTAGTGGCACAACTGTAACAATTTCAAGTGTAGCTGCCCTAATTTTGCCCAAAGCAAAACAATGTAACTGAAAAGACAAAGGAGACATTAAAGTGAAAAGATTTCTGCATGTGTGAATACGAGGTAGTGTGGCAGTATCCGAAGACTTCTTTGAATTTATCTTCATTTTGGGGAAAGCTTTTACAGCAGTGTGTATTTGTTGGACTGTGTTTCTTCTAAGAAAGATGCATTTTTTTTTAAAAAAAAAGGAGGATATAATAAGACTTTGTATAAAATCTCCGAGTTTGGCAGTGTGCATCAAAGCAGTAGCAAATGATTCTAGAATTTACTTTTAAAATCAAACAAGCATTGATATATTTTTATTTCAGGACTAAAAGCAAGAATCTCTTGAAACAAAAATCTATTTTTGATAAAAGATAAGTCCAACACGAACTAGAATCATATTGGCAGCATTACAGCAATGAATCCTAACCACGCAGCCAATTCCACAAATTGTATTAACCTACATGACGTTAGTGAAGACCTCATTTTGTGTTACAGTTAAGATATGTCATTAAGATAATCCATAAACGTGTTTAAAGATTGTTTATGGGAAAATACGCTATGTGAGTAAATGCTCGACAGTACTAGTGTTTACAGATTGCCAATTTATGCTATTAATTCTATCAACTATTCCGCTGCATTGGTTACCTCAAAGCTTCTTGTCAAATCAGTTTCCTTAGCCCGGGCTGCTAATAAAGCCTGCTCTGCTCTGCACAGCTTCTGGGTGAGATCACTGGTATCATGTTCCAAGCGTTGTTTCATGGCCATTACCTGTAAGAATGTCAAAAAGCTGTATATGCCTGTGAATACAACGTCAATTTTCTTTTTTTTTAAACTCCCGTTCTTGAACTCCAACATTCTATTACAAAATAAAACTACATTATTTTATCCCACCATGAACATAAGGTTGCTTTACTGTGGTTTAGAAAATAGCTGCTTATTGCCTTTCCAATCCTTTGCCTCTGACCAGAAAGACAGTATGTCTCTAAAATACATATATTTCTAGACTGTCTGAAATTGGATCAATACATCCACCTTGCAGCTACATCACCGCAATGATATCTGTAGGATACAAACGAGATTGGGAACATAATAGCCTTTTTGCTAAGCTATGAGAATCAGAACATTAGGATCATAACTGCACTTATTGCTCCACTGACACAGATTTTATAAAAACTGAACAGGTTTTAGCTCTTTCAAAATAGTCCTATAACGCTCCAGATTAAAAAGGAAGGAAATGCCATTATCAAGTCAAAAAAAGAAAAAAAAAGTCTATTCTGAGGTCATTAGGTAATAAATTAGCTTTCTTGGAAAGAGAACTAAAAGGCACCTATTTTTCTCTCTATGAAATCAATTTCTCCAGTAAGCACATACAAAACAATGTGCATATAAAGAAACCTCCACTGAAAACATTTGACTGAATGTATTCCCATGGCTATATTTCTAAAATAAAACAAGCCTGCAAGAAAGCTGTTGTCAGTTTTAGAAATGCTGTTTCAGTTCAGCCTGCCTGCTAATGGGGCTTCTCAATATAACTGTCAAAAACTTGTGGCCATTTTTAGAAATTCAGTTATCTCTGCTGCTTTATAGCTGCTCTCAAGAGTTTTTTGAGGCTTTTAAACATTTCTCTTTTCTGATTACCCTCTCTTCAGGCTTGTGCTGCTTCCTAACTTCTTTAAAATTGTGGTTTTCTGACACCTAATGTGTTTTAATAGCTAGTTACTACCAAAACTGTGGAAGACCTCCTTCATACTGATGTTCCTCCTAACACTCATCTGATTTTGTGGAGAACCAGTTCAGGCACTCAAACTGATAGCAAACACTTGTGCCTGTGTACACATATGCTAATTTATATATAGTTTTTTCTTTGCTCTTTTAGCTCCTGTATTAGCTCTCTGCAGGGTCACATGAGGCATAGCACTGCTAAAAAAGAAGTACCAGGAGTGTATGGCCAAGGTGTACAAAATGGGGCTGTTGTTCCAAAGGGCAACTACCTGTTAATTAGTTGAGCTCTATCATCAAACTGCACCTCTGCACATTTTCTACATAAGGTGTCTCTTGTGATCAGTCTTAGCTGCTCCTCTCGCAAACAGATTTATTTTAGCTGCAGTGTTCTGCCTTCACATCTCCTTCCCTGTGTGAAGTGGACTAGCCCCAGACTTTTAAAACACTTTAATTCACATTTAAATACACAGTATTTCAGTCAGAAATGGTAAATACAAAACAGCTAATACAAATTTTATGAAACATTAATACAAGTCCCCACATTAATTATTTTTTGCTTTATGTATAATTAAATTAAGGCAGTACTGCCGAGACAACTAAATACCAGGTCTAGTAGAAGATTTTAATATAAAAAAGCCTACTTTGTCAAATTCTGCCTGCAGAGCGTTGAAGTCATTTTTGGCTTGCTGTAGCTCCTGATTCAGTTTGTTTCTTATCTGGTTGCATTGCTGATCCAGTGTTTGTAAAGAACGTTGCTGACAAGAGAGTTCCTAGAAAACAGTGGTACAGTAGCAAAGAAATAAACACATAACTGCAATAAGTCTCTGTTTTGGTTACTGGAGCCATAACAACTGATTTTCATTAGCAGATACTGCCTGCTTAGAGACACTTGTCTTACACAGTGAACAACAGTTTAAAACCAACTTTGATACATGCTCAAATGTCACATGGGCAAGAATGGCCCTAATCCGATTTATGTCATCTGCTTAAAAACTCCATTACAGCAACATTCCTATCATAGAAATGGGGAAGAAAAAAAATCTAAAACTAGCGAAAGTAATGGTATTAAAATTCTTCATCTTAAAGATACGTTTCATATAACAATTACATTACACAAGTGAACAAATTCATCTCTGCTATTATTTACTTACCATACTATAGGGTTGATTTTTTTTCTAGGAAAATTAAAAAATAGTCTTAAATTAATACGTAGCATGGGACTGAGCAACAAGATAATCTTACAAGGGCAGTCATGAAAACTGCACAAAAAATAGCGTTCCCAAAACAGACTTCCTGAAATCTGTAGAAGGACAATGTAGTTCATGTGGATCTTACAACATGCCAAGTAGGCATCCATTAGGATAAACAGCTGTACTTGTCATTTCTTATGAGGCCTGTTCCTATGCCTTTGGACCTTATAGCTGTGATTCTGCACAGATTTCAGAGGTTTATTAGGATGTAATTGTGAGAGTAATAAAAAGCAATGAAGGAAAAAACCCAGGATATTTATCAGCAATAATCACTATGCAAAAGTTGCAATATGCTCTACTAACAAATTCTAAGATCCTTGTGAAGGGGAAAAGGCAATAAAGCTCGTGTGCTTTGAGTATAGGCGTAGTTGCTTCATACAGGCAAACTGCTTCACTAAAAGACACAATACCATACTGTCACCAGTCAAACAAAACAAAACAATCAAACCCAAAAGAAAGGAAATGTAACAGTGAAGGAACTAGAGCTGACACTTTCTGCAATGTGGCTCTGTCTCCCAGGTACACGAACACGCTGCACACAAGTCAGTGTATTTTAGTCAGTCCTATCTGTGAAATGATGCCAGCACCCCGTACATTCTGCTTAAGAGCAAAACCAGCACAAGAGGCCCAAGCACTTCCTACACCGGTACGACATCCAGTAAACAAACAGCTCTTGTTTATCAGGGAAAATATGGATGAGTGTGGAACTGTCATAAACAGAAAACACAGAAAGATCAATGTGTGTGTGCGTATATATACAAAAAATAGCGTTTTTCTACATAGAACCCAATATAGATAAGTCTGCAACAGCATTCCCACACAAGAAGGTGACAGAAGCACTATACGACTTGGAAAGGAAAGCTGTGACACCAGCTGAGTGTCACAGTAGCTGACACTAGTAACTAATGCTGAGTAAAGTACATATTCGCTCCAAAGAGCTCTTCTGCATATCTCTGATCAGGAGCATTCCCTGGGCTTATGCAAGGGGGGGGCCTTTGGATCTTAGTGCACTCCTTATTAACGAAATGATGAATTCAATGTCTTTATGTCCCAAAGCATTCCAATAATTACTTCTACAGCTTTTGGACTGAAGAGACTCTGCTTTCTAAGCCTTACATGTTACAGTATAAGGGAGAAACTGCAGAAAATCTTTCTTTCTTTAGATGAATGCTCAAAACAAAAGAAATGCTTCCTCTAGTTTTTGATGTCAAAAAATTAGTTATGCACATCTAAGCTAAAAGTGGAGGCTCCTTCCATTGCCAGCAGGCAAACACCCAGCTCCAGCGTGAAGACCCACATCTAAGGTGTCTGGGATAACCTGCGTTCTGAAGGTGCCTCTGTCTCTGCAGAGTAAAGTAGAGGCCTAAGTAACAAGCTTAGACTGACACCTAGATTTCAGATGTCTGAAGTAAGGTGATATGAATCTCACCTTTTAAAATTGAAGCTTGAATGGAAACATTTAAATAACATTTGAGAGAGAACATTGGAAACTATTCCCTGATGCAAGTGAAACTCTGAAAGTAGCCTGTGTTACCATCTTGGAACAAGGCCTGGAAATTCTCCAGCCTTTCTGAAAGTTCATGAAATGCATTCCTGGATCTCATCTGCCTTCTAGAAACAGAAATGTCACAAGGAACACACCAGCAAGGCTTTACAGGATGGAATTCAGTAGGACCAGCACCTAGATACAGGTTTCACAGAAGGGAAAAATCCCTCCCTGAGGAAAACACACAGATCAGAATTTCTACAATATTACACTAACTTGGATGCCAGAATGTGTAAAACAGAGCCTTTAAATTGGACTTGACAGTCAAATTTTATAAATAAATGAACATTAAACAAACTTCATAAAAGCCTATAACAGCTCACAGATCACAAACATTACAGAAAAAAGAGAGAGAGAGATTGATCTTCACAGTTAATGGCCTTGCTGAACAACCTAGAATGACAGTATGTGGATTACGTATTAGTCTTATGAAGGCCTTTTTGCTTCTTACTAAAAATAAATCTTGCTTCACAGGAGAAGTTCCTGTGCATGGCACCTAAACTGCCTGACATCCAAGCTATCAGTATTGAGACAAGCTGCAGCAACAAATAACCCATGTGGAAGATGATGTGCTGCTTCTCTGAAAGAATGTCTCAGAAATACCATATTCTCAAATGATCCCACTGAACAGAGTGCCAGCGCCCAAGGGGCATGCATCAGGCATAGCAGAGCCAGTATGGACTGGGCTTGTAAGGAGAAACCATGACAGAAGGTTCATGGGCCTTCAACCCATCTTTTGATGAATACAACGACTGCTATATTTGAATCTTTCAACAGTGGTTTTTTTCATGCTACAACTATTTAAATACAAATATCAGTTGCTCTTATTTACCACTTCTAGACAAGGTTCAGTATCTCTTTGAGACCTTGGGTTAGCATGTAGACTAATAGACTTCATGAAACCACTTTTTCACTCAAGAGCATCAGTAGCAGCACTGTTCATGGGCCACTCCAGCAGAACTCCTCTGCCAATTATTTTATCTTTCTGGATATACCTTGGAGAAAATGTTTCAGGTTAAATATTTGACACAACAGCAGTCGTCTTCAGCGCAATGCCCTTACCCAATCCCCAAAGCAAACTTAAAATGCCCACCTGAAATGGCACTACAACTTCCAAATCTATGTCTTGCATTTCCTAACACTGGTTATGTTATTAAGCTTAAAAATAAAAATACAAAGAGTTTAGACCTAATCCAAATCAGTGTTAATGCTAAACATAACTTCACTCCAGAAAAGTTCCTGGGATACTGCTACACTTTGTCTCTCTGCAAGAGCTGGCACAAAGGAAATGAATCTTCCAAGCATGAATCAAAATCAGAATAATAGAGATACAATCCTACAGAAATTATTTGCTTGTCTGCAAGATGCATGAAAAATTAACTCAGATGGCACAGAAATAACTGAGTCAGTTACTAAGTTTGAACTCAAATATACATAATTCTGTGAACAATGAAGCATAGTTTCTCATGGATTTATATCTCAATTGGGTTTCTCGCACATTTCTCTATTGTCTAGTGAATACTGACATAATTCTGCATCTCTCCAACAGCCTCTCCCCTCTATTGGGATGTTTGTTTTCAGTTTTTCAATTACCTTTGCAACTTTTACCTCTCTATCAAATGTGATTGCAATTAACTGAAAAGCAGATACACAAAATGAGCCATATAAATTCATCTCCTCATGAAATCAAAAGTAAAAAGTTTTTCTTGCCTTACCTGTTGGTATTCCTTTTCCTTTGCCTTTATTTTCTGTTCTAAAGACTGACAAGCACTCTCAGCATTTTGTCTTTGGCAATTCAGTTCTTCTGACAATCTTTTCACCTTTTGCTCCATCATTTGGACCTATAATAATTTAGTTATCAATCACAAGTGTTAAAAATGCAAGTGACGTTTTATTTCAATTTATATGTATTCATATGAAAAAAGACTGATTTCACCTACTACAATTGTTCTAGCATTCATATAACCTACAGTGTAACTTCAGCTGGTACCATATAAATTTTTAGCAATCCAAAGTACTAAACTCATACTTGCTTATGTTAGTGATAATACATATATATAGAAAGAGAATATATATACTTACATATAAAATTCGGTGTGTGTATATATACACGTATGTATATACACACACGCACAAAATAATAAAAACATTTTCAGAAAATCAGTGTCTTTGACAGTCTACAGAAATGTACCGTATCTGACACTGAAAATAGATTATATTTTCAGTACCTCAGGTTGCTATGAACTAAAGAATGACCACTAACTGCTAAACAACTACATGTTTAGACTGAAAATAACTAGATATTCCACTGAATTTCAGAGTGATTCAGCACATTGGTTTGGATAGACTAAGATAGTTGCCTCTTTTTTTCCTACTTCAATAACAACAGAATAGTCTTTTTCACAATTTAAACTTTAATTAAAAAAAAATCGGTACCCTATGTTCTAGGTTAACCTCCATGTTAAGAGTATGCCAGCTTGTTATCTAATTCAGTTTATTATGTTAATATTACGTTACCTAAGAGACTGAAGAAATGTCCACCTAACTCCCTGAACAGAAAAACACATTTTTATTTCAAAAACAATCTGTTAATGCGAAATATGTCCAATATTTTTTTTTTCCCCAGGGAGTAAGAAAAATGACAAAGGGTGAACAGGATTGTTTCCTTTTCCAGCAACAAAGACTGTTTAATAAGCTAGTGAAACAATAGTCCATCTATGTCATAAGAAAATAAGAAGCAGGCAGTAGTATTGGGGTGTCTGGTTATTAGGCACAGACTGCAGGGATCGTGAGCTCCTGCAAGATCACATGGAAACTTGCCTGCAGAAGGGTTGCAGACCTCACAACAGGTGAAAATACTTGATAACACAGAGGAGGTGCTGTGGTCGAGGTCTATGAATAGTACCAGTGACAGAGAAATGTACAAGGGGCCTACCAAAATTAAATTCAGGCTACGAGGCAGGAAACTAAAATCCAGAACCTCAATGCAGTTCTACTTCCAAAGCCCGGGGAGCAGGCAGAGATCCAATTTCAGTGCGAGAAACAAGAAACGGAACAGAAAGAAGCAACCTTCAGATGGCAGGACCAAAGGAACCTTCTGGGACAAGATGCTGCGCTGCACCTCAATTCAAATGGGGCCGGTCAGTCCTACTCCTCCTCGTCCTTCCCCATGCATGTTCCTAGCTATATAACATTGCCCCTTCCCTTGTGCTGGATTTAATCCCCCTTTGATTCCATAGTAAAACAAATCAGGTCTCTGAAACCCATAGAAAATTAAAAAGGCAAAATTAAATACATAATATCCTAATCATTCAGGAAGTTGAATTGAGTCATTTGGGGAATCAAATAAATGAAAAGACAGACTTTTTCAGAGGAATTGAGCTGTTAGGTTGAGTCAGCTGTCTTCCCACAAACTCACCATGATGACAGTGCCTTTATGTAGTTAATGGACTGTGTCAAGAATATGACTTTACCTTACTCCCAGCCAAGACTTCCCCTAAACCAGTTCCTCACAGAGCTAGCAATAGCCAAATGTTGCTGTCTCTCTCAAAAGGCAGACTGATTAACCCTCAACGCTCAAAGGTTCATTTTTTAAGGACCAATACAGGAATTGCTGGGAAACAGCACTTTTCCAATATACTTAGGTAGCATGTAGAAACTTGCTGACAAAGATGGATAACAATTATACCCTGAGAAGATACACACAGAAATGTCTTTTTTCCTATCCTGTAGATGAATCAAAGTAGTAGGAAAAAAGTAAAAAGATGGATAAAAAGAAGAAGATTCAAGGAATTGTGATGTCTGTGCACTACTTTCAAATTTGTCAAATGCGGTGAAAAAGGACTTTAGGAAGGTAATGCAACTTGATTAATCAGGAAAAAGAGAAAACTCTTCCTACTTGTTATTTTCTGCAGTTTGAATTAAATAATTTTAAACACTGGCATTCTCTTCTTCTTCTCATGATTGTCAGCAAAATTCTGAACCATTTCACATTTTTAGATGTATGTATTTAAATACACTCTGTAAATTCTTGACTAAGCAAATTGTATTATCCTATTGTTTTTTTACTATGAGTCCAAACTCCTTAGGATTAGGTCGTGAAATCCCATTTAGAAACTATATACATTCTGAATCTTGCATGGCATTTTTACCTAGATTTTATTTTACACAAATGATTTACAATCCAAAAACTATAACCCCACAATGTTGTAGTATAAGCAACAGATACTGATTTTAAGCCGAAGTTGCATGACGGAGTCTATTTAAGGTCGGAACTTGCCACCAGATGTCATTGTTGCTCTATGCAACTTGATCAGAAAATAGTTTACAGAATTCCAGTCAATCTTGCCTGAGGATAAAAAAAAATATTTCTTCAGGTGGTATAAGAATCTTCCAGAAAATGGATGACTGCTTACGAGTATTTACACTTTTACAGGTAATACATATCAAACTAACATATACTTCTCAAACCTTGATCCTCAGCAAATGCTCAAGAAACTTATCTGAGAATCTTGGTTCTTACTAAAATGGCTGAAAAGTGACACACATTAATACTGGGAATGAATTGTAAGGACAGTCAGAAGATGTGTGATGCAGCATTTTACCTGTGTGGTAGCTTGATCAAGTTGTGTTCTCATTTGAGTCAGTTTATCTCTGGTTTTGTTCAGAACTTTATCCTTTTCTGTTAATTCCAACTTCATTCTGTCCAGCTGCAGTTCAGTCTCTTGATATTTATTCATATGGGTTTTCTTCACTTTTTCTTGAGCTTGCAGTTGTTGTTCTAGGTCTTTAACAGTGGAATTTAACTCTGAATTTTAAAAACAGTAAAGATTAAGGTTACTTTCTGCTTTGAAAAGTATGTCTTCCAGGTACTCAAATTTCCAAGTGCCTACGCATTCTAAAATATTTAGTATGTTTGATAACAACACAAGTTCCTGACAAAGGCAGACACCACGACACCTGTAAAATGTTCAGCAAGCTAAAACCAAAACTTTCAACTCTCTTCTACTACTACATCAATGACTAAAACTATCAAGACCGAAAGACAGTTGACTCTAAATCAATCATTTCCACCTCGTAATAGATGAGAACACAGCAAAATATGAGGTCAGGCACAAATGCTGCAAAGGCAAAGACAAGTTGTTCCTCTGCTGGTTTGGGTTTTGTTTGGTTGGTTTTGTTGTTGTTTTTAAACACACAGAAACATGTCACTTGACATATCTGTTTTATTTTTATAAGGAAAGATATCCACTACAAACATTTGTTTGGGGCAGCTGTGAGTCTCTGCTTCAAAGAAGCTGTTCAGCTACTAGGCACCTGTAAATACAGTATTTTATATTTTAATCTTTTTCCTGTCTCGAAGCAGCATACATATAAAGCAAAACCAAGTGATCTTGTCACAATATACATCAGTAAGAGTTTACCTTCCAAAATCACATCATAATTTTACAGTAGAAAACATTAGTCAACTTCAGGGAGTGTTATCCAGAATTACTATTATCTGGAATTCTTTTTATTAAAAAAAAAAAAAACAAAACACAAACCCAAAAACAACCTGTCTTCCTGATGCTGAATTTATATGGCTTCCAAGTTGAAAATGCTGCCTAGATTGATGTTTTACATGTAAGTATTTGAATAAACAGTTTGGAGAGTACAGGAACTTGTAAAACAGTCCTACAAGAAACAGTTAGTGGAAAAGCTGGTCCAAATAGTAGGCTTAAGTAAATGTTCACCAAATCCACAACAAACCCTTTGCTCTCTTCCAACTATCAGATATCAGAAATGAGTATTTCTTCATGTCAATATGTGCAATACAAGATCGTATTTTCATTGTACTTTTGGCATTATACTTCATTCTGTGCTTCTAGTAACATGCATTATGGACCAACTCAGTTATGCATTAAGCATGTTCAATCAATGAATTTTTAACACAGGTGTTGCTCAGTCATAAATCTCAAGAGTCATACAAAATTAAGGAAGCAATATAAATGAATTTAACAGTGACATGTAATAAAATCCTGAAGAGTCTTTTAACTCTGGTTTAAGAGAATTGTTCCACGAGCAATGGAATTATTGGAGAAGGCCATTTTCCTTTTACGTGACGTCCCCTACCCATCCAAAAATACAAACTCCTCCCTTTAACTCTTACACCCCTTATGTAAAAGATACCACAGCTTGTGGTTAATCGCTATGTACTGGCTGATCATTGAAAATACATACACCAGTAGCCAATCGGGCTGGCTGCCAAAGGCAACAACAGGTATCTTTCTCTTTTCCTCACTAAAGCACTAATTTCAATACCTCTCTTCTACCCACACACCAACTTTCATGAAACCATATAGGAGACTGCCTCTGGGTTTTAAAGAAATACATCATATACCTTGGTTCTGTGCTCTTAGCTGGATCACGAGTGAAGAATTACAATTCTCAGCAAAGCTGTTGTCAAACTCATTCTTCTCTGATATTATACTAGCATTTGTTTCTTTTTCCCATGGAAAAGAGGATGTTGTAGAACGTCCCCTTGCAGGTGTTTCTTGGTTTCTAGATGGTGTCTTTTCTTGTTGCCATGAAAACACAGATGAGGAAGCCTGATGCCGAGCAATCTCCCTGTGACTCAAAGAGCTTTGAGGTTGGGGCTGATTTATTTTCTGTGTCCAAGAAAAAAAAAAAGGATCTACCTTTACACAGCTCCATATCCAACATATAACAAAATAATTTATTAGTAAGTAGATAATAGGTCATAGTCATTTCACATTTTTATAACACCACATCATCCACCAGTGCGAACTACTGATTCATATAATTATTTTTTACACTACATCAATTAAATAACTTTAACCCAAGTATCCAAGAATAGCTGATACTTATAAACACAAACCAGGATCTCCAAAAAAGTAGTTTGATCTGTGTATAAGTAACATATCCAGATTTTTGTCTTTTTCAAGAGAGATCCCATCATTTACCTCTTACATTTTTCAAAATTGAAGCTGACATTTTTACAGGCAAATGCTGACACAAGTAAGCTGCAAGAAATATAGAAGTCTAGACTAACATATCTGATATCTGACCCACATTTAGTTCTTCTGAACAAACACAGGTAAATTCAGAACAGACAAACTTATACACACAGAATACCCCAAAATTGCAATAATAAAATATGCTAGGTACCTCTTTCAAAATGTTTTCAACCTCTTCCTACAGAAAAATTAAATAGAGCCAAAATACTAGGTGTATTTTTCTCCTTCTTAAGTAAAAAACAAAAAAAACAAAAAACCACACAAACCAAAAACTCAAACACTAAAGCCCCTATTGTATTTTTAACAGAATTTTCAAATGCCTCTCATTTGAATTTTTTTTTTTTTTTTTGAAACTAAAGCCCTAAACCAGGTAATACCCAGTCTGACTCCTCAGTCTAACCAGAGAATATGTTTTTATGTAGGAATAGCTGTGCTAAGACCAGAAATCTGTATAGTCCAGAATACTGTTGCCAATCCTGTGAAGTAACTTGTTTATAGAGCATACAAACCTAACCATGCATATAGTAATCATTCCCCTTATATGGCAGAGTTTGAGACAAAAGTTTGAATCCAGGAAATTAAGGGGAATTAATAATTATTTTCACTGAAATACTTTACGTGTACTTTCTCTTTTGGATCTCTCTGCATTTTGGCCTTATTACAATACTCTGTGACAAAGAGTTCTGCCATTTAACACAGTACAGTGTAATAAAATAGTTTTTGTTTTGAGCCTGCAGAGCCAGTACTATAATTATGCCTTATGAAAAACAGGAAAATGACCATTCCGTTTCCTCTCTTGATCCTCACTCATCTTTGTACTGTCCACTTCTACTGTATCTGTTTGGAGATGAGATAAACAGACTTTGCAAGGAATATTCACGATGTGAGAGCCATTTGGCTATATACGGGCAAAGAATATTTTCTCATTAGTTCTTACTTCTTTTCCTAAAAACACTCTTTTTCATCGTTGCTGAACACAATACTGAAGTTTTCAGAGAACTAGCCACAGTAATTACCAAATTGCTTCCTGGAATCATTTCATTAAATTTGGAGCCTGAATGTACCGGGTATGCATTGTTTGGATTGTTTTCCAGATGTATTACTTCACTTTTTTTTTCTCACACTGAATTTTACTTACCATCTTAATTATTGCAATTATTTAGCATTACAAAATACTGTGCGGTCTTTAACAGTATTATTCAACTCTTTTTCAGATCATTAATGAATATGTTGAGTAGCACAGTTCTCTTTACTAGTCCTTTTCAGGCACCACTGTTGATCATTCCCCAGCTGTAAAAACTGACCATTTATTCCTAGCCCTCAATCTTTACCTTTAAATTCACAAGAAATCCTCCTTATCAAGATTGTTTCTTTTTTTTTCCAGTTTTGTGGATATCCAATGACATTATACTGAGTCACACTTAACTCATGCATTCCCTGATTTATTCTTAAAACCCAAAAAACTCTGAAAATATGAGGCACGATTTCCCTTTACAAATAAATGGTTGATCTTTTCTCCATACACCATACCTACGTATGCATCAATAAATGTATTACTTTAAGTTTCTAACAATTTGCCCAGGACAAAAAGTTGGCCTGACTATAGTATATTTCTAGGAATCAGCACTGTAAGCTTTTTTTTTAAAAAAAGTCATCATCCTTGTCACCTTCCAGTGTCAAGAGAAGAATGAATTAAGTTGCACATCACAGTGGTTCAGCAGTCCCACACTGCAGTGTCCTATCAATTAATGGGTAAATACTATCTGTATCTGGCGATTTTTATTACTATTCATTTTATCAATCCATTCTAAGACTACTTCTGACTTTTCAATTTGAGGCTGTGACACAGATTCAACCCCAATAAAGAAAGGCTCTGATACAGAAAACTTGTTAAGCCTTTAGATAGTAAATACCAAATAAAAAATTATTTCAGCTTTTCTGCAATGGCCCTTTTTTCCTTGAGGGCTTTCACATCTTAGTCATCTATTGGCCTCAGAGATACCCAAATACAGTTCCTACTACTTATGTGTTTGAAAAATTTACTAGTTTTTATTTGCGAAGAAAATTATTTCTCCTAATCTTTTTAAGGTTATTTTATTATCCTGTTATATTTAACTTGGCAAAACTGACACTGTTTTCCCTTGTCCTTGCTTGCATGAGACTTCCAGTTCTTGAAGGCTGTGTTCTCATTTTTAATGTCCTTCTTTCCTTTGCCATTCATTTTGCTGGCTTTTCTGGATTCTCCAAGATTACTTCTGAATGGCAGTACGCACAGATTAATTCTCTTTTTTTTTAAAAAAAAAAATATACTTTAAGTGATGCAGAATATATTTCACTAGTTTTCCACTCCATTTTCCAAGTTCACTCAGTAGTTTCTTTCTCAGATATCACACATACCATTCTCAAGAGATACTTACCTTAACCTGGATGGTTCTCAGTTCTAATTCTAGCTTTTTTCTTTCTTGTACTTCTTTCTTGTATTTTTCTTCTAATTCTTCAAACTTAGCATCTACAAAGACATGATGAATACTTCTTCATAATCTAAACTTAGCACATAGGTAATCTTTTCTAGCCTATTGCTATCATGGGAATGATAAAAATGAACAGCTATCAGAAGCATCAGATCATGAGGAAGAAACAACTGTATATACAGTATGTTCAGTAATTTAGGACCTCAAAAGTACACTGGTGAGATAACTGGAAACTGAGGTTAGAATGAAAACACAACTGTTAAAAGTAAGGATCCAATGCCAGAATTTTATTTTTTCATCTCTCTCTCAAAAATATGTGTATATATATTATACATGTATACACACACGTTAAAAATACATATATATAACATAGATGTATTACATTATATATACACATATATATAGATTTTTTTTTTTTTTTAAAGTTTTCCTACCAGCAGCCTACTAACATTAATATTACTAAGAAATGACCAGAAAATAAGGCTGGATCTTTTCCTTGAGTTCCTTTCAAATGCAATACAAATTGGACAAAATTTATTTAGGACTCTGCAGCTGAAATTTTAAGAGGAACATGTAAGTCCAAAACAAAAGTCTTGTTTCCCTTTTCTTGAACTTGTATATAATGCTACAACTCTCTCAAGAAAATTCTAGGGAGCAGTTGAGGGAGGAGGTTGTCCCACTCCACACTGCACTGGTGCAGCCCTACCTTGAGTACTGTGTGCAGTTTTGGGCACCTCAATATAAGGACATCAAACTAAGAATGTGTTCAGAGGAGGGCGACCAAGATGGTGAAAGGTCTCGAGGGCAAGACTTACAAGGAGCGGCTGAGGTCACTTGATTTGTTCAGCCTGGAGAAAAGAAGGCTGAGGGGTGACTTCATCGAAGCCTACAACTTCCTTAAGGGGGGCAGCGGAGGGGGAGGTGCTGATCTCCTCTCTCAGGTGACCAGCAACAGGACACAAGGAAATGGAATGAAGTTGTGTCAGGGGAAGTTCAGATTGGACATTAGGAAAAGGTTCTTCACTGAAACAGTGGTCGGTCACTGGAACAGGCTTCCCAGGGAAGTGGTCACAGCACCAAGCCTGTCAGAGTTCAAAGAGCATCTGGATGACACTCTTAGTCATATGATTTAGCTTTAGGTAGCCCTGTGAGGAGCAGGGAGTTGGACTTGATGATCCTTATGGGTCTCTTCCAACTTGAGATATTCTATGATCTTAAAGAATTTAAGACTCCAGCTTTCAAAGGAGAAAACCTCCCCAGCAATACCATTTTAAACACAATTGTTTAAATCATTTTAATCTAATCCCCATTTCAGGAGTGGCACGCTTAGTGGAATGCTTGACATTGCCACTACTGTACCCCTTTTCAGATATGTATAAAGAAATTAAAAGCAACAAAAGAGCAACAAAGTATCTCAGATATCGCATCATAGTAAGACTGAGATGCCAAACTCATAGAACATTGGTTCACAGCACAGAAAGAGGTAAATAGCATGTGTAATATTGAACTCAAAGTTTTTCAGCATAGACAGCATAAGGGTGTCTGGCTACAGTACAGTTCTCCAGTTAAGGAAACTTCCTTTCACGTTTCCAGTTCATTCAAATATTTTAAATCTATTTGATGTCACTAATTTGAAGATAGAACTGATGCTTTGATGTGGATACAGTGCATAAATATTATTGTGCATGATAATCTGCACAATAATAGTCTAAATAAAAAGTAATTTTCTAAAGAAATAAAATGACTGTTGACTGAACTGTAGTTAAAGCACCTATGGTACATGAAGGAAGAAATTTGCTCTTCACTACATGAAAGCAAGAGCTGACACTAGGAACAGGCATTAAAAAAAAATGCTGCAGTCTGTTGATGGATATTGCTATTACTATTCCATGTGCATCAATGTAGTACTGAAAAGATGTAATATTTGCAATAAACGTTCAACCTGCACTAATAATTTTTAAACTTGGAACCTATGGTGCTATGAATTAGATGCTCTCATAATAAGCTATATAATAGGGACAAGACAAGTCAGTACAAGTGTAATGTTCAAAATACTCCTCCACCTTCCAAGCAAACTGACAGTTAACTATCTGTGCTAGATGAAGAAAAATTCGGTTACCATTATGACTTTGAACTGGTGTTAAAGGAGCAGTAAAACTTTTCTGTGGAGTGCCAGTGAATGACAAGTCTCCTGCAATCGATGTTTGCTGACTTCTCTCAAGCTCACATTTGTATCTGTTTAGGAAAGAAGCAGCAGCAGAAATTAGTAATGGAAACTAAAAGGTTAATTATCTATTTTTAAGAGCCCAAAATACACAAATAATTATATGATTCTAAGAACTTAGTTTAAAGATCAGGTCAAGATACGTCCACTGAAATTTTTTAGGTACTATAACACAGAAATATGAAGAAAATATTTTATTTAGAGTTTCATCATATTTAATCAATTACATAGAAGTCAAAGCTAAAAAACAAACCAACCCAAAGTAGATGAAAATCAGTTAGAACTGCTTAAAATCTCACTGTGTGAAGCTCTAGTCCAGATAAACACACCCAAATCACTGTAAACACTAATAATATAAAACTTTTACTCTTCAGTAAGTATCATTATTGTAGGAAACATGCTACTTTTATTCTATGTTCTGATACTGCACATTTTGAGAAACCTATGCATACCTCATGAAAATGGAAGGAAATAGCCTCCACCCACAGTGTATTTTTCATGTGTACCATTTACATTGCTACCTAAGACACCACAGCAGACCACTCATTCCAGTGATTTTTGTGAGCATGAAGAGCTACAAGCTCATCCAATGAAACCAGATAATTAGTTTGGAGGTTATACAGCAACTTTCGTCCTGCTCAGTGAGCACAGCTTGATAAGACAATGGTTCCAGGCTGCAGCCCATCACATCAGTGACTCCACAACTTGCCCTTCCATTTCCCCTCCCTTTTACAGCACAACACCAAGAACTTCTCTCCCGTTGGATTGTCAGTTGCTATGAAGTGGTGAATGATCAATTATCAGCATAAAACAAAACAGAACCAAATACAAAATCCAAAACCAATTGCCAAGATCAAGCTACATGTGGTAACTGATGATCTTATGTAGTGGACAGCTATGCAAAGTAATGTAACAGGAAGGAGAGAATTCAGTAAACTAGACTTGATTTTGGGAAAGGATAAACGGAACACACATCCTTAGCCCGCAACCTCTCTGGCCCAACATTTGACAGCAGATAGAACCACACTCATGTTTTCTCTATCAGCTGTGTTGAATCTCACTAGATTCATCTTTGACAGATCTCAGCAACTCCTTACACAAATTTGGTGTTTCTACATGCCATAAGTTGTTTTGTTGAAAATTAGAATCATCTCACAGCAGTCAAATACTTCAACTATCTTTAGTTTTCCCAAGAAGGGGGGGGGGGGGGGGGGGGGGGGGGGCGCAGCACAAAAGGAAAATCCAGAAAGACCGACACAGCTTCCTCTTTATTTGCTTCTATTGGGACATATAGGAGGCATACCATCCAAAAGTTAGAGGAAGGAGACATACTTCAGGCCATGAAGAAAAAAAAACCTCAAACCATTAAGAAACCTGGTATCACAGACTCACCCCTCTCTGTGACAGTAATTCTGCATGACTAGTATTAGCCCAACAGTTTATGGCACAGGCAGGATACTCAGCCTTATTGATGCACACAAAGTTTCAGAAATATTTTTATTCAAGAGTGGAGGGTGCCTCTAGTATAAGAGTAAGTTTAACAGATGAGAACATTCCCTTCACTATGGACAACCGTTCCATTTGTGTAGCACCCTCAGATGAAGGATTTTTAGATGTGTCTGCATTACAGAACATTCTTTTATAGTATGAATTACATTCCACCTCTACAGACAGCGTACACATACTGTCTCAGTAATAACAGTGTTTACAAGTTGAGGTGTTTGAATTAGGCACTTCTTTACCAAAGCAACTGGCTTCAGCAATTCAGTCACAGCACCACTGCTTTTGGCAGCTTCGTCTTCTACTCCAACAGAAGTTCATGCCTCTTGCTTCCAGACATCATGTTTTATTGGTAGACTTGATCTTACAGACTGAATTCTCTGTGTACTTTCCTTGCAACTCCAAGCTCTTTGTAAGTTATTTTTGCCAAGTGACTCAGTTGTGCTAGCTTTTTTTTAAAAAAAAAAAAAAAAAAAAATCACAGAATCAACAGATCCCTTTTCGCATGACGCTGCATAATTCCCCCAAATTAAACTGCTTCAAGTGGCACACAAGTTTATGTAGAAGTCTGTATACGCATGTGTGTATGTAAAAACAGGCCAATGTTTTGAAACTTTGGTCACAAAATCTGAATGAAGTATGAGATGAAGAGAAACTAGAAGACCAGAAAGGACACATTAAGTGAGCAAAACATGAGAAAATAACTATTGTACATAGGTTAGAGACATACAGCAAGTCCTCACCTTTTCAGTTCTTGTTCCAGTCTTTCAATGTCTTTCTTGCTGGAATTCAGCTGCCCTGACTGAATGTTGACTTGAGATTCTTTTACTTGAAGATCATGTGCAATTTTCTGCTTTGCTTTCTCAAGACTATCACACAATTCCATCAAGCTCTGGTTCTCTCTTTTTAGTGTTGCAGCTTCATTTTTTTCATTTTCAACCTAGTTGGAATATAGATAATTTACAAAAAAAGTTTTGAGTCCTCTCTACACTTCTGTGCAATTATTATTTTAATAACACAAAGTTTACATACTGTTATTTTCTTCCTAGCATTTCAAAATCTTGACAGCACCAAAAACCTCAGATATACACATTGTTTAAGTATTCTTGGGTGTGAACAAAACCACATTTCTTAAAATTCAACTCAGTCGTATTAACAATTTCTATTTATTGACTAGAAAGAAGCTCAAAGTTTCATCAATCCTTAAGTACTAATAATCCACACCAGTCCGCGTTCTTCACTGATCATCTCGCTTCTCTGTGCAGTCTATCAACTTTAGCAACCAGAATATCTTGACTCACCAAACAGAGAATGCACAATGATATCAAGAGTCACAGCTTTTAAATTGGAAATAAAGCCCGACAGTAGAGATGTCCTTCTCCTCCCCTCCAGCTCCTGAGGGGCAGGCTACATCTTTGAATGATGTTACTCTTTTGACTGAAAAGTACCGAGTACTAGCTGCTGCTTCTGAGAACTTTAAAGCACAGCTATTCAAGCACACCCCTTCTTTGTGTTTAGAGAGCACAGCAGCACCTCTGGATAGTTGAGACTAGTACCTGGAAATTCACAGGAAGAAACTCCAAGAAAACTACTAGGCTTAAGTTTTGCTAGAAAACTGTAACAACCTAAAGGGAATAAAAGGTAACGTTTGTAAGCTACCTCTGAGCTGTATTCAAACATTCTAAAACAGAATTCAACCAAATGGGGCACTTCTGATCTGAAGCATGGCAGGACCATGACCAAGAGGGCCTCTGGTTTATATAAGCAGTTTATACTTCTATGCCACCTTTCCTGTCAGTCAGTGAGAAAAACCAAAACACTAATCCACCCCCTAACAACAATTGGATAATAAATCTTTATAATTGTGTTTGGCATGGAGAATGACATTTTAGGGAAACAACCGCAGTACGTATGTTACCTTCTGTTTCTGTTTTTGCAAAGCTGCCTCCAAAGACTCTAACTGGAATTGTCTTTGCTGACGCTCCTTTTTAAGCTTGTCTACTTGACTTTCCAGCTCATGAATCTTCTGAAGGACTCTGGGAGAGAGGCCTTCTTTCCATTCCTCCACAGCCCAGCTCATATTGACAGGATTCTTGTTTAATACAAAATGTATAGTACTATGCCTGAAACACAAAGACAACTACAATTAGACCTTGAAAGAGGTTAAATAAGCCACTCTTCTAAATAAATTCCATGTTTAAACTTACCAGTGATTAGAATACAGGATTTCACGACCTCGAGTTGGCGGCTTCCTGATCTGAACTCCGGGCAGCAACTTTTAATATTAGGTCCTATTTTGACAGACTTCTGTCCAATTAAGATGAGATTTTAAAAGCTCACATCAATCAATCTCCTAACAATGACAGGGTTGATATTCTTATAATTGTGTTTGACTGCTGTACTTCAGGAAGTTTCTCTCCACACCTTATTTTGATGTTCACATTGCAGCAAGTCATTAGGACTTATGACTGCATTGTACTTCAGTAGTGTTTAGCCTGAAAGCCTTGCAAAAACCTATGGCTTTGTTTTAGGTGGCAGCTATGTTTCTCTCTTTACAGAGGTTTTTCAAACCAATACTGCTGAGCTTGGGGCACCGAGAATGCTCTCTACTGGCAGAAACAGCTGTATAGAACTTACAAGTTTGACGCACTCATACAATTTTATTTGTTGTTGTAATGACTCCACCTTTAGAGAATCTGGCATAGGCTTACTTTCTCGAGACACTAGCACAGCTCAGAGATCATTTGTGAGAGAGAAATTACCTCACAATAACTAAAACTAGAGATCAACGACGGACGGACAGAGCCCACCCAGGACTGGGGGGCTTGGGGTGTCACAAACCTCACTGGGCTTGGCCCTCGGCGCAGGAAGCGGCTCCCCGGCTTTGCCGCCTGACGGACGGCGTCCCCCTTGCACGTCATCCCCTCACGGGGACACACCGCGCCGAAGGCGGGCACCGCACGCACCCCCGCCCTAGGGGGAAGCCGGGGGCAGTGCCCTGCTAACGGCGCTTACCCGCCCTACTAAGGTGTCATCGGAAGGCACTGCAAGGCGCACGGCGTACCACGGCGCACCGGCCCACTCGGGTTGCCTGACACCCTCACCCCCGGCCGCGCAGAGGCAGACAGCCGCCCCGAGCCCCCGCCCGCCCACTCACTCACTGTTAAACGCCGACCAGAGTCCGGCGGCAGTGACCCGGGTCCAGCGGCAGTGACCCAAATCCAGGCAGGCAGGCAGGCAGGCAGGCAGGCAGGCTCCCTCGGCTCCGGTTCCCACAGCCCCTCACCACCGCTGGCGACCAGCGGAGCGCAACGGGACAGCGCGGCGAGACGCCGCGACAGGACGCGCTCCCCGATGCAATTCAAAGCTGCCGCTGCCCCGGCGGCCGTTTGTGCACGCCCAAGCACTGGCGCGCCAGAGCGCGCTGATTGGTCCCGCCGCGACGCCGCTCACCACGTGGACCTCGCCTCGGTAGCAATGAGGGAGCAGCGCCGGGCCGCCGGCCCTCGGGATTGGCTGGTTCGGAAGCATTCAAACTCCATTGGAGGTGGCAGCGCGGAGGCGGGGCGGAGGGGGCTCGTGATTGGCCCCCGAGGCCGTCGCCCACAGCCAGGCGGGGCGAGCGGCTGTGAGGGAGCTCCGAGAACTGCTCAGGGCGCTGAAGCCGCGCGATCATAGAACGGTTTGGGCTGGAAGGGACCTTCAAAGATCAGCCCTCCCGCAAAGCCAGCCCACCGGCAGAGCCCCGCGGTACGGCCCGGCGCAGCGGGGAGGAGGGGGCTGTGAGGAAAGCGCGGCCGGAGGGGCAGCAGGTGTCGGGGAGGGGGGGTGTGTGTGTGGAGGTAACGGCTGTGCCGAAGTTAGGGATCGGCAGCGTCAGACCTTTTATCCAAAATCACTTTCCCCGTCCCACAGAGAACCCGAGTTTTGAAAAAGAAAAGAAACCTGTCCCGATGCTGCCCTGATGACAACCCATTCACTTGCAAAGTTCTACAGAAGGATCACGAAGTGGTTTAGTGTTCAGTGCTGCCCAAACTGCTCCTGGGGGTTGGGTTTTTTTGAGGGGGGGGGAGGAGGCAATTCAGCCCAATATTGCACATTTTTTACCCTAAAATAGAAACACAAAGTAAAAAAAGAATACTTTTTCTAAGTGTTTTCTAACACTGATCACTGAATGCAAATGGCAACAGCAAAGGCTAAAGGATTTCAAAGCAGCTGTGAACTTCCCTGGGTGCCCGTGACTGGTTTCCAAAGGCTTCCTCTGGTGGTCCCCTCCCTGCCCTCCCCCTGTCAGGTCTGAAACAAAATGGTGTTTTCCATCAGAATCTGGGAATTACTGATCTGATTATTATTCCACCTAATTAAATGTCTTGCCTCTCATAATCGTTCTGAGAATATTTACTCAAGCACTGTTCTTTTAATCATATTTAGGAAATTGAGTTAAACAAATCTTCCATGATAAGTGAAACAGCTCACCAATCAGCTCGCAAGAGCTCTAATTATAAATAAATACAGTGCAACAAACTCACTAGCACATTGTTATAAAACCTCCAAACCAGACCCAGAACAAAACAACAAGCCATTGAATTGATGGAACTGATCCATCATAAATACCGCTTAACAAATTACAATTAAAAAAAACAAGCTAGAAAATTCCATGATTAACTTCATGCACCCTTAGAGATGACTGTGCAGGCATTACTGAGGGGACAGCACAGAGCAGCAGGAACTAGTGGAAGAGTGGGGAAACCCCTAACATAGTACTGGCAAATAATTCATGAAAGACGAGGACCAGTCTGAACTGAAGGGGATTCCCCACTTGGTGGACAAGGGGCAAATGTTCTGTAAGAAATAAATACTCATTATATGTTATATTGAGTAAGTGTTTCTCATTTGACAATACAAGTGTTACTTAATCAATTGTAACTTAGTCAATTGCAGAAGTTGAAAGAGTTTTCAGTTACTGCAGATGCTACAGTGGGACCACTGATGGACAGGGAGCACTAGCATTTAAACTACTGCATCATGATGAATCCCTCAGGGAAGGCTTCAGTGAAAGAGCTTTAACTTCCAAGATCAGTGGCATATTTTTCAGAAGGGGAAAAAACGAGTAGAGACACCCTTCAGGGTTCTTACAAGGCATGAAAAATGAAAATCAGTTGGTGTGTGCAGAGCTTTTAAGATGGAGCCTGATGAACGCCTGGATACCTGAGGCTAAAAAAAGAGAACCTGACTGCTGTTGTAAACTTAAATATGAGAGAACACTTGTTCTGAAGTCTGTTTCTAAGAACGGCCAGATTTGTACTGAGTTTCTGTTGATAATCAATTACAAATGAATTCTTTCATATTTGGCATCCTTTACATCCTGTTGCAGCAATTGACTAATTATCATGACAGATAAAAGGACTCATGAAGAATACAGAAACTTGCTTTTTCTTTTGCCATATCATCAACCTTATTTTGCACAGTAGCTTCATAAGTATGATATATATTAGTTATCAGAAGTAAATATACGACACAAAAATATTAGTAAGTGTAAGATTGAAGTATAAGATACAAGACTAAGGTCAAATACTACAAATAAATAATAACAAGTTATAAAGGCTGTTAATAGCAACCATCAGTTTCCTTAACACTTGTAATTATTTTTCTTACTCTCTATTGGCTAGAATTCTTGAGGTCTTTCTAAGAGGCTCTCAAAATGCCCTGATTTGGAGCACCCCATGATTTTGAGCAGAGAAAACTACCTCAGCCTTGTGAAATGGCTTTTCTCTGTCCTTGAAATTCCATTCAGTTCTTACCAAATGTTAAAAATCACCATTTACGTTTTCTCACCTGCATTCCGTACCATAATTTTTGATAAAGAGCCAGAACAGTAAGTAGAATACAAAACCCACTAAAGGTTGGATTCATATTACTGCAGCTTACGTCAGAGCACACGATGGAACAAAACCAGAAGGGAAAGAAAGGGAAAGAGCTTCTGATGAGAAAATCCCACCCTGCTTGGACACTACAAGGAGCAGAAACCAGATAGAGCTTTTTCCCCCATATTCTTCCTTGCCAGACTCAGAATCTATCAGGTAAAGTCTATTTCATATATATAAATATATATATACATATACACATACATGCACACACATCAAAGAGCACTTGAGGAGCTGGAGCAATCCCATTCACCAAGAGAAAGAGAGAAATGGGCCAGGCGCTCTGTATCTGACGTGGTTCTCGCTTCCCAGCTTCCCTGTCGAGGCACTAGAGAGGCAGACGCTCTGCCAGGTTGGGGGTGAAAGAGAAGAAAGCCAGATCATTTCCCTTAGCCTCACCCAAACCCCACCCTGTACTAAGCGATGCCTCTTGCCTCTGGAAAACAAAATTCTTCATCTCTGCCAATGCGGGTAGGTAACTGAGAAGATGGCAGTTTAGGTGTTAGTACTGGAGTTGCAAGGTTAAGTCTGCACTAATAAAGACCAGTGAGGTACTGTTGTAAAATGCAATGTTTGATTGCTTATATACCCTTAGATTTCCAATCCTTCATACAGTTGTGTTTCTCCACAGAACCCATACCTTGTTCAGTGAACCGAACAAATGTAAAGGAGAATGCCATTAGGATGCATAGAGAACCTTACACCTTAGATTTCTTAACTGTCTGGTATTATGCTCTTAAAAAAAGGTTGAAGTGACCCGCACAATCTTTTTTACAGTTCATTAACAAAATCAGAGACCACAGCATATCACAAATTGTAAACTGTAACTTTGTTCCCAAAGGAAATGGGGCATTTCTCTGGTGAGTATTATAGGAATGTATATATTCCTACTAAAGGAAACTGCCACTGAAATGCTCATATTGACTAGGGTCAACTGGATGAATGTATTAGTGGATAAAATACCTACAGCTGCTCTATTGTTTGGTGATCCCATTGTCTAGTATAGCCTACTGAACACAAATGGGTAGGTTTCCTAGTACTGAGAAGGTGACTGAGGTTACCTGTCTTGTCTAAGGTGACACAGCGAATCACATGCAGGTGCTGGACAGGAACCCACGGGTGCGGCTCCTTGGCAGTTTAAAACACCTTGAGGCAACGTTGCCACAGTCCCACCCTCCTTCCTGCCCCCAACCTGCACACTGCCACTGCTCCCTTATGACAACTTCGGTGCTGATCTGAACTGCCAGATGAGATGGTTAAACTGGGAAGGGGTATTATACTAGGCAAAGACCTTTCTGGTAACATCAGCTTGGGTCTCCAAACTGCTGCACTGTGGGGTCAGATAAATGCCTGACCCAGCTCAACAGATGGAATGGGGATATGCAGGAAAGAGTGGCGACACCAGTTTAGATCAGTTAAAAAATTATATAACAAGACAGAGAAGTCACGGCAGTCAGGTAAAGTTCCCAGTGACTGGAAAAGAGGAAACATAACCCCCGTTTCTAAAAAAGGAAGACCTGGGAAACTACAGGCCAGTCAGTCTCACCTTCGTGCCCAGCAAGATCATGGAGCAGATCCTCCTGGAAACTATGCTAAGGCACATGGAAAATAAGGAGGTGACTGGAGACAGCCAACACAGCTTCACTAAGGGCAAATCATACCTGACAAATTTGGTGGCTTTCTACGATGGGGTTACAGCATCGGTGGATAAGGGAAGAACAACTGACATCATCTACCTGGACTTGTGCAAGGCATTTGACACTGTCCCGCATGACATCCTTGTCTCTAAATTGGAGAGACATGGATTTGATGGGTGGACCACTCGGTGGATAAGGAATTGGCTGGATGGTCGCACTCAAAGAGTTGAGTGCAAGTGGAGACCAGTGACGAGTGGCGTTCCTCAGGGGTCAGTGTTAGGACCGGCGCTGTTTAACATCTTTGTCAGCGACATGGACAGTGGGATTGAGTGCACCCACAGCAAGTTTGCCGACAACACCAAGCTGTGTGGTGTGGTTGACATGCTGGAGGGAAGGGATGCCATCCAGAGGGACCTGGACAGGCTTGAGAAGTGGGCCCATGCGAACCTCGTGAAGTTCAACAAGGTCAAGTGCAAAGTCCTGCACATGGGTTGGGGCAATCCCAAGCACAAATACAGGCTGGGTGGAGAATGGATTGAGAGCAGCCCTGAGGAGGAGGACTTGGGGGTACAGGTGTATGAGAAGCTCAACATGACCCGGCAACGTGCGCTTGCAGCCCAGAAAGCCAACCGTATCCTGGGCTGCATCAAAAGAAGTGTGGCCAGCAGGTCGAGGGAGGTGATTCTCCCCCTCTAGTATGCTCTGGTGAGACCCCACCTGGAGTACGGCCTTCAGCCCTAGGGCCCCCAACACAAGAAGGACATGGACCTGTTGGAGCAAGCCCAGAGGAGGGCCACGAAGATGATCAGAGGGCTGAAGAACCTCTCCTATGAAGACAGGCTGAGAGAGTTGAGCTTGTTCAGCCTGGAGAAGAGAAGGCTCCGGAGAGACCTTACAGCAGCCTTCCAGTACCTAAAGGCGGCCTCCAAGAAAGCTGGAGAGGGACTTTGGACAAGGGCATGTAGTGATAGGACAAGGGGTAATGGCTTTAAACTGAAAGAGGGGAGATGTAGATTGGATAGAAGGAAGAAATTCTTCCCTCTGAGGGTGGTGAGGCACTGGAACAGGTTGCCCAGAGAAGTTGTGGATGCCCCACCCCTGGAAGTGTTGAAGGCCAGGTTGGATGGGGCTTTGAGCAACCTGGTCTAGTGGAAGGTGTCCCTGCCCATGGCAGGGGGGTTGGAACTAGATGATCTTTAAGGTCCCTTCCAACCCAAACAATTCTATGATTCTAAGACCCTAAATCCCCATGCTCTAATCCCTAACACCTATCTGTCATAAATGATAGTAAGAAACCTTCCCACAGTAAATGCATTCTTATGTTTTAGAACTTGTGTGTTTTACAAGGATAAAACTATCTTACAGCTTCTGCTTTCATTTAAGTGTCTCTTTCTTACATATTAAGTGCAATTACTCTGAATAATTTTCAACACAGGAAAATATTCTCTGACCTTTGCATGCAGTGTAGCATTGCCGTGATTTTTAATAGTCTACAAACTTCTGCAGAAGTGTTAATCTCTGAATTTAAAGCTGCTGAGCAGTTACACTGATAGACTCATTACCACAAACAATAGTAAAATTATTTAACAATATAAAGAATTGAAAATAAGGAGAGGTTGTTAGTTGTTTAGCACTTGTTACTATAGTGGAAGGGTGGAGGAAGAAAGCAAACATATAAAAAATTTTTGTTATTTAAGCGCACACATGCTATCTTGACCTGAAGAACTGTGAATGGTTTGCAGCTATTAGCAATGGTTACAGTAGTGAAAAGGTATTTATGTCTTTTCTTCCCATTCTAAAAACATTATTTTTAAACACTGTGAATACAGCCATTAGCATAACGCTTAAAGAACTAATGTGCAGTGAAGAAAATGATAAATAATTACAGCAATTACATTATGATATGACACATCAAGTCCATATTGTCTAGGGCTTCAAATTACCAGTTACTGAGCTGTAAATAAGATTGGAACTCTTTTTCTTCTTAGAATCATAGAATCATAGAATCATAGAATTGTTCTGGTTGGAAGAGACCTCCAAGATCATCGGGTCCAACCATTAACCTATCACTACCAAGTCCCCCACTAAATCATATCCCTTAGGGCCTCATCTAAACGCCTTTTGAATACCCCCAGAGATGGGGACTCCACCACCTCCCTGGGCAGCCTGTTCCAATGCCTGACAACCCTTTTGGTAAAGAAGTTTTTACGAATGTCCAATCTAAACCTCCCCTGGCGCAACTTGAGGCCATTTCCTCTTGTTTTGTTGTCTGTTACTAGGGAGAAGAGACCAACCCCCATCTCTCTACAACCTCCTTTCAGGTAGTTGTAGAGAGCAATAAGGTCTCCCCTCAGCCTCCTTTTCTCCAGGCTAAACATCCCCAGTTCCCTCAGCCGCTCCTCATAGGACTTGTGTTCCAGACCCTTCACCAGCCTCGTTGCCCGTCTCTGGACACGCTCCAGCACCTCAATGTCTTTCTTGTAGTGAGGGGCCCAAAACTGAACACAGTACTCGAGGTGCGGCCTCACCAGGGCCGAGTACAGGGGGACAATCACCTCCCTACTCCTGCTGGCCACACTATTTCTGATACAGGCCAGGATGCCGTTGGCCTTCTTGGCCACCTGGGCACACTGCTGGCTCATATTCAGCCGGCCGTCAACCAACACCCCAGGTCCTTTTCCACCGGGCAGCTTTCCAGCCACTCCCCCCCAAGCCTGTAGCGTTGCCTGGGGTTGTTGTGACCCAAGTGCAGGACCCGGCACTTGGCCTTGTTGAACCTCATACAATTGGCCTCGGCCCATCGATCCAGCCTGTCCAGGTCCCGCTGTAGCGCCTGCCTGCCCTCCAGCAGATCAACACTCCCTCCCAACTTGGTGTCATCTGCAAACTTACTGAGGGTGCACTCGATCCCCTCGTCCAGATCATTGATAAAGATATTGAACAGAACTGGCCCCAGTACTGAGCCCTGGGGAACACCACTTGTGACCGGCCGCCAACCGGATTTAACTCCATTCACCACAACTCTTTGGGCCCGGCCATCCAGCCAGTTTCCTACCCAGCGCAGAGTATGCCCATCCAAGCCATGGGTAGCCAACTTCTCCAAGAGAATGCTGTGGGAGACGGTGTCAAAGGCTTTACTAAAGTCCAGGTACACAATGTCCACAGCCTTTCCCTCATCCACTAAGCGGGTCACCATGTCGTAGAAGGAGATCAGGTTGGTCAGACAGGACCTGCCTTTCATAAACCCGTGCTGACTGGGCCCGATCACCCGGTTGTCCCGTATGTGCCGCATGATGGCACTCAAGATGATCTGCTCCATAACCTTCCCGGGCACCGAGGTCAGGCTGACAGGCCTGTAGTTGCCCGGATCCTCCTTCCGGCCCTTCTTGTAGATGGGCGTCACATTTGCCAGCTTCCAGTCAACTGGGACCTCCCCAGTTAGCCAGGACTGCTGGTAAATGATGGAGAGTGGCTTGATGAGCACTTCTGCCAGCTCTATCAGCACCCTTGGGTGGATCCCATCCGGCCCCATAGACTTGTGCGTGTCTAGGTGGCGTAGCAGGTCACTGACCATTTCCCCTTGGACTTCGGGGTTTACATTCTGCTCCCCATCCCTGTCTTCCTGCTCAGGGGGCTGGGTGCCCAGAGAGCAACTTCCCTTGCTGTTGAAGACTGAGGCAAAGAAGGCATTTAGCACCTCAGCCTTTTCCTCATCCCTTGACACTAAGTTTCCCTCCGCATCCAATAGAGGAGGGAGATTCTCCTTAGCCCCCTTTTTATTGTTAATGTATTTGTAGAAGGACTTTTTGTTGTCTTTTATGGCAGTAGCCAGACTAAGTTCTAATTGGGCTTTGGCCCTTCTAATTTTCTCCCTGCATGACCTCACAACATCCTTGTAGTCCTCCTGAGTTGCCTGCCCCTTCCTCCAAAGGTGGTAGACTCTCTTTTTTTTCCTAAGTTCCAGCCGGAGCTCTCTGCTCAGCCAGGCCGGTCTTCTTCCCCGCCGGCTCATCTTTCGGCTCACGGGGACGGCCTGCTCCTGCGCCTTTAAGATTTCCCTCTTGAAGAATGTCCAGCCTTCCTGGATGCCTTGGCCCTCCAGGACTGCCTCCCAAGGGACTCTGCCAACCAGACTCCTAAACAGGCCAAAGTCTGCCCTCCGGAAGTCCAAGGTGGCAGTTCTGGTGACCCTCCTCTTTACTTCTCTGAGAATCGAGAATTCTATCATTTCGTGGTCACTGAGCCCAAGACGGCCTCCGACCGTCACATCACCCACAAGACCTTCTCTGTTCACAAACAACAGGTCCAGCGGGGCGCCTTCTCTCGTGGGCTCCCTCACCAGCTGCGTGAGGAAGTTATCTTCCACACACTCCAGGAACCTCCTGGACTGTTTCCTCTCTGGAAACTGTTACCTCTTAATGGTAAGTTCCCTCTTTTCATAATTCTGCTGCCAGCTAGAAATGGCAATACCAAGCAAATCTTTCACACTGCAGATATTAACACCAAAAAATAAATTCATGATACTATCAAATACTGCTATGTCTTATGGGCAAGGAGTAATCAGGTTTCAGCGGGCATTTGGTAAGATGGGAACCTATTTCCTTTACGGCCCACTCCTCCCTGACTTTCATGGGTCCATAGCTTGCACCTCCTTTGGCCCTCATTTTTGTTAGGATTGTATTCCTAACTGTACACAGGTACATCTACTCTGAGTATCATATTCTTTTCAAGTGAGAGAGAGAAGTGGTTAAGAAATAAGTGCACTACATATAAACTAAAAGACATACACATTTCATAGCCATCTCTGTCTCTTTCCATCTTTACTACTAACTTTTTTTTTTAAATGGGGCATGTAGAAAACGCCCACTGGTGAGTTACGTTACCTCCTTCTCTTGCAGGGACTCTCTAGATCTGTTTTTCTTTGGTTTACCTTCAGTAATTTCCTCCCTCTATCACCTTTAACTCTTTCTTTTTAATTTCTCTTTACCTCAAAGGCCAACTCTCACAGTGGTATGTAGCCATCATCCGCACGATTGCCTTCAAAAGTCTAAGTTTTGCTTCTTTGTTAACCTCTATTCTTCTCAGTTCTTGATCATTTATCATGGCTGCCATTGCTATGCCTAATCTCCATTTGAACATCCCTATGAGCTACCTAAATGAAAGCCTTGAGCTCATACTTTGTTTCTCTTTTGTTATGGCCTATATATATAACACTTTGATGTAGGCATTATCTGAGAATGTATACTTGCTTCTTACTGTGTTCACCTACTGGTCAAATCTTTTATCAGCCAGTGAAATAATTAAGAACATCACCTACACCATTCATGACAAACTAATCAAATGACTTATTAGCCTCTACCTATCTTAATGCTGTATCTAAAATCTTCCGGTGTTTTTCCGTTAAAAGGTTGAATAGATAAGACAAAAGTATGCCTCCTTATCTTACACACATCGTAACCACCTCAACATTACTTCTGCCATTTTTACAGGCAAGTTCTAGAGTGAGTTTTCAGTCACCCAACTAATTGCAGTGGGAAACGCATCTCAAACAGCCATAGTTTATGAACCATGAACTGCAATGATTCAATAGAATAAGTAAATGTGCAAGGACAACAAGTAAATAGGCAAGAAACAACAGCATTCTACATCTTAATGACTTTGGTTATTGCTTGATCTCCTCACCTCTTCCAAGTCTAAATTCCAACAGTTTTATTGGTATTTCTCATACCATTTTTGTATTAATCCTTTCCAGGAAAATGTTTGTGTGTGTTTTAAATCTTTCCAGGGTATCTACTGTATCATGCAAATGATAGTCAGCACAGAAAGTAATCAATATTGAAATATACCTCTCAGCATTCCCAAATTACTCTAACAGGAAATTTGCTCTGAGTTAATTTTGACCAAAAGAGAGAATGAGAATTGGGGCTCTATTAGAAACAATATACAGACTTCAAAAAGCTGAGGTACATCTAGCTGAGGTTTTATTCTTTTACAGTGCCCTTCACTCTTAATTTCAGAAAGTCTTAAAATTCAGAGTTTCACAGTACTTTCATATCCAAGCATAGTCTTACACCCATTTCAGAGATAAGCAAACATTAATGGCTCAATTCAAGTTACACAAGTTTGTGACAGTCCCAAAACCACATTTTAGATCATAACATTAGCTCTATGCTTTCTCAAGAAACCATTTATCTCTAAGTGGCAACCAAATATTTTCAACTGGGTGCCCACAGTCAGACACCTAAATCCATGCTGAGACACATAAAGATTATGATTATCAGAAGTGAGCAGCCTCTAAAATATCTACAAATCAGTGGCGTATGCCAACTTCTAGCCATGTTGCTAAATTAACTTCTGTTAAAAGCTAGTGATTTTTTTTTGCTCAGGAGACCACTGTTTTCAGAAATCTGAAGACCTAATGACAATGCTAAATGATACATTTAAAAGTATCCAAATTGTTCATCCATACAAGCTGGAAAAATGTTGTTAATTCTGTCATTAGACTATTCTAGCTTGGACAGCAGGAAGAGTTGCATAGAAAGGAACATTGCTGGTCTAAATCCCATTCGGAGTACTTGTAACCATGGAATCAAAAGATCACTACTTTACTCACAAATGAGAAAAACTTTTTCATTTTACAACCCCTACTGAAGAGCTGAAAAGAGGCACAGGTATTAAGTAAGTCCTCAGGCAGAATACAACTCTAAGCAAACTAGAATATTCAACACAGCATAGTTTATTTGCACAGATAACCAACCAAGACTTTTTCTGGTCTCCAAAACTGGGTGCTGGCTTACTTGTGATAAGCTGTACAGTACTACAACATGTTAGTTCATGCTTGGTGGCAACAGGTTTGTTTTCCAAGATTGTGTAATCCAAATTCCTTTTCTAAGAGATGATTTCGAGAAGCACTATTAAATGGAATAATTAATGAGAGCACAGAATACTAGAGAAGTAAACCTTTTTTTTTGCTTGTGGTAAGCTTCAAACATTAAAAGTATCAATTTATAAAGAACAGGTATGATTTTAGGAATGGGAATTTCTGCTAGTGCACTAAGTTTCTGCTTAAGTTACAATCAGGTCAGTGTACCCAGCTGTAGCACATGACAGAGATTTTAGGAACACAGTTAGGGTCACATTTACAATACAAATCGGGAATGTGTTGCAACTGCATTCTTTGATTTGATTGTAATGTAGATGACTGTAAGGCTAATTAAACATCATCTACTGTTCACAGGAGAAACCACCAGCTGTTGCTTAAGCACAGTTTAAAGACAGTTTTATATAAAACAGGTTATGACATGGTTTCACCAACCAACAAGGACCGAGATTTTTCCATGTTATAACAAGACTCTAGAATTACTTTAGCCTCGGTTAAAACACATCCAAAGTATGTTTAATATAGGTCTTGCTAGCAAGGTGCTAAGACACTTCAAAATCCATTGCGCAAAGCTTCAGATAACACTGACATTATAAATGTCTGCTGTATTTTGACCCAGATAAAAGCAGTTTTCCTCCGCTGATAGTTAACCATTTGGTCAGGCTGAATGGTGTTGGGCTTTTATTTTCACAAGGGTTTTGAGACAAGATTCAGGTCTGTCAAATCCACGATTTGGAAAAAAAAGTAAATATCTCTCTCCTATACAGTGCTTTCATCTGCAAATGAAAAAGCACCTTCTTAAGATCACTATCATTATCTCAATTTTCAGAGAAGAAAACTAAGACACAGGGATGTGCTGCTACATGCCCAAGATCAGACCAAAGACTGGTAGCTAAGGTAACTGAGGTACAGTCCTAAGTCAATAAGTTATTTCCCATCTACTCTACTATTTTGTAGAGCATCTTAATATAATAATCCTGATGAAACTGTAGAAGGAACCAGTATAAAAATGAATTTATACCAGAGCAGAGGGAATATTTTGGAAGTAAATTCCATAAATCATTACAGCAAGTCAATAAAGTCTCTAAATATAATTTAGAGTTGTCACCTTTTCAGAAAAAAAAAAAAAAATGCTGTAACATCATTCCCTAGCAACATAGAAAGATAATACATAATCTAGCCTACATATGAGTGACAGAAGATTAACTATCAAGTTTTCTGGACAAATTTGAACTAGCATAGGGGTTTGGAACCAAATCAGTGATTTGTATCATTTTAACATCGCATTTTTGAAACAGCGTGAGGAACATCTAATCTAGTTGTAGTATTTTATGAGACCACTCCCCAAGTAGCAGGTAGGAACTGTTGTTTTTAATCCCAGGGTCACATACTCCTGGCAGCTCTTGGGGAACAAAGATGTATGTAAAGATTCCAGGTTTCAATGGTCCTAGAAAGTGGCAGTAGCACCAACACAACAGATTTCTTTATGGAAGGCTCTTTGCAGTAACGGGCTTGGTATTTCCAAAGCACCTACTGCTACAATCTCCGAGAGTCTAATACAGACATTAATCACTGCATTAAGTAATCGCATTAAAAAGTAATGGTCTTTACCATTCCCAGTTTCAGGAGCTTCTCTTGGTTAGATAAGTTTGAAATACATCTCATTTTGTGGAGTTTGTTGAGGTGGCCTTTTAGTAAAAGCTCTTGCTGACAAGTAGCCTGATTTTATTTATTCTAGCTGGTCTTATTTCTTATAGGGGACCCCACGCTGCAGGTAGCCAATACATAAATTCTTCGTTCCAAAACCTCTGTCAGCACATTTATGCTTCTTGCAACATTATTGCATTTGCAGTTACAGTCATTAAATCAGTTTTCTTCAAATGCAGAGAGACCTGTGAAAGTGAAAGTGACCAGCAGCAAACCAGCTAAAAGACTAAAGATAGACAGCACACCACCTTGAGGCACAGATGCAAAAGACAGTATTTATTGTCTTAAAAACAACATCCTTACACCTGCCCCTGCACGGAGAGAGCTCGACAGGAACCTAAAAAGTTAAACCCTAGTTTTGATGCATGCTACCCTCGCATCCAACTTTCCACTCAGTAGGGGAAAGCTGTTTTCTGGCATAAAGCTGAACTGTATAAATTCAGAGCACAGTGGCTCTATGATCCATCTTATCATCTCATTCTGACACCTAATGTTTCTTCCAGATTGTCACTGAAAGCTCTGTATCTACACGTGGTCAAGTATAATTCAAATTAAAATCTTAAATGGTGTCACTTCTTAGTGCCTCAGTGTAGCCATATGTAAAATGGGGATAATTATTTACTCCATTAAGGTGTGGTGTTTGTAAAACGCTTCAGAGTCTCAGATGAAAAGGACTTTTCTTGCAAAATGTAATTATAATATTATTATGCCAGAGGTAAGGCATAGGCCTGCAATTCCACGTACAGTATTTAAATACAATTACTTATCTATCAAAATCAAAAATCTGTGCTGTTTCTCCCTCTCAGCTCCTGATCCTCTTGCCATTATTAATCTGAGTAATCTTGACTCCAACGAATCTGCTCACGTACTCCTTCAGTAAGGTGTACAAGTAGCAAAAAAGCACAGCAACTCAAATATAGCATCAGTTCTCATTTATTACTATTTTTCATAACTTTCCTTTTTTGTAAGGGTCCTTAAGTTCTGGTGTCACAGTTTTAGAGGGATACCTCCCTTTGACATTTCTGCAGGTGCCCACTGGTACCAGAAGTATTTGTACACACTTTTTGGAATGTGGATAATTTTAAATAAATGTAGTCTAAGGCAAAAATAATTTTGCAAATTGGCCATCAACTATGACAGGCAAGAGCATCTACACATCATTTCTATTACTCACACTGTTCTTAAGCCTACTTGGTCTGGTGTGATCCATTCAACATCTCTTTGTAGCCCCAACCGTCCTGGCGGTACTCCTTGCTTCCTACAGCGTGGTGCGCTCTCAGCCCCTTCTCTCTCTCAGAGCAGACACCAGAAGGGCTTTCCTACATCTGCCAAGCACCAGGTGTCCTGGGCATTTCATGTAGTTACCAACCGCCACATTTCAAACCAACTTCAGGTTTCCTCCTGCTTGCTTTCCAGCGAGGCATGACAGTGGCACCATGGGTGCTTTTCCATCCCATCTCCTTTAGTAGCCCTCTGCACAGCTGGAGGGCCAGGGATAACCACCCTTCTAGAAGTGAGGGTCACACAGTGAGCGGGAGACCAAAAGGGCTAAAATGGGAAAAGCAGAAGGAGTGAAGATAGGGAGGGCTGGAGAAGAAACGGTGCTGTAATGCAAGACCGAGGGAGATGAAGAGGGCGTTATGGAAGGGCAGAAGAGGGGCAACAGGGACGCAGGGTGGCACCCTGCCTACCTACAGGAGGCCTGCAAGGGGGAGCGCAGGCGCTTCAAGGCCCACGCGTGCAAAGCCTGCCTTAGCGCCGCTCCCCATTCGCTCCTTCCCACGCCGAGTCCTTCTGAGGGTGCTCCCCCCGCCGCGGGCTACCGCAGCGCCTCCCGCCCGGCCGCGCTGCCCCTCCCGCCGCGGGCCGGGCCGACACGTGCGCGGAGCCCAACGGCGGGTCGCGGCCGGCCCGGGCCCCGCGCCGACACGCGCGGCGGGAGGGGCGGGGAAGGGGCCGGTCCCCCCCGGCTGGGAGGCGGGACGAGGCGGGACGGAACGGGACGGGACGGGACGGGACGGGAGAGGAAGGCGCCCCGCGCCTGGCAGCTCTGCCCTCCTCGGGAGAGCTGCAGCCGGCACCCGCCCGGATTGGCAGGAGCCTGTGCCCTCCTCTTCCTCCCTCCTTTTCCCTCCTCCGCGGGGTGGGTTTCAGCCCTCCCCCTTCCTTGGGGGGGGGGGGGGGGGAGACAGTTTTAAAAAAAAAAAAAAAAAAGAAAAAAGAAAAAGGAAAAAAAAAAAAAGAAAAAACAGAGAAAGAGAAAAGAAATCCCAAGTCGTGTCCCCGACGTCTCCGGGCCCCGCGGCCGCAGCGGCCGCCCCACATTCCTGGCATTCCTGGGCCGTGACTCCCCGCGCCGCCCCGGCCCCAGCCCCAGCCCGGCCCCGCCGCCTCCGGCTCGCCCGCCCGCCGGCCCCGCTCGCCCCCGCGGGACACTAGTCCCCTCCCTCCCTACCGCCCTGCCTCCCTCCTTCTCGCACCCCGCGGGCGGCAGCAGGAGCTCAGGGCGTCCCGGCCCCCCGCGCCGCCGCCGCCACCGGCGGCCCCAGCTCCCGGCCGCCCCGCCGAAGTTCCCCGCGGTGGCCGGGCCGGGGCGGCGGGAGCGGGTCTCCCTCCCCACCGCCCCCGGGGAGCGGCCCGCCGCGCTCCCCGCCCGCTTCGGGTCCCGCCGGCAGCCGCCGCCTTCCGGGCCGGGACAGCCGCCTCCCGCGGGCGCGCACAAAGCCGGAGCCGCCGCGCTGCCCGGGCGGCCGCCGAGCAGGTAAGGAGCCGCCGCCGCCGAGTTTGCTCGAGTTTGGGCTCGGGCGCGTCCCCGCGCCTACCAGCCGCCCGCGCTGACTTTGAAACAGTCTGAGTTGTGCCTTCTGCTCGGTGTGCGCGATAGGCAGCGTCTGCGTAAGGCTCGTTGTGCCCTGCAATGTGCAATTACAGCTCAGCGGCGTATACGCTGCTGTTTGTAAATTACGAAAATAGCTAAGCTTGGGTTACAAATGCCAGTCAGTGACCTGCGATAAACAAGCCTCGGACAGTCCGTCCAGCCTGTGAATTTAATCTGCTAGACACCCAGATAACACGGCATTTGTATAATCAAGAGGTATTTGTAAATAGCTAGGAACGGGCAGGGCGCTCTGCCGGGCTGCTCGTATTTACACCGCGGCATGCCTGTGTTTGTCTTCCCCCTGCCCGGGGGTTTACCTTGTTCTTTGTTAGTTACAGTCAAGCCTAAACTGGCCGTTCGTCTTCAGCAAATCTGTAACGCCGAGTTATGCAGAAAAGATCGCAGCGAGGCAGGGAAGAATGACATCTGCTCTCCTATCTGATGTGGCAAAGTCAATGAATTTTTAAGATCTCAAACTAGCTCTTTATTGGAGTGTATTTGGGACGAGCGTTACATAATGTATGTGTGGTATCTGGATATAATGTGTGCTGGAGCTTTCCTGTCGAGAACGTTTTATCTCTGATTTGCATAAAATAATCGTATGTTTCCATTATAAGCATTTCTTTGGTTGTTTGTAACTTTAACAAGGTGGGAAGAAACAGTGACCGGTAAAGGTTCAGATTCAATGTGTTGTTGCTCAAAAAGTTTTCTGGGATTTTTGGCATGTAGCCTGAAACCATAGCTGAAAGAAACGCTTTTACCAGAAGCCAGTTCTTTTTTCTTTAAACTCTATGCAGATAATCACTACTGGGTTTGGTTATTCTGAAAGCACTGTTATATGCCGAAGTTCTTTAGAGCTTGGAAAAATATACGTATAAAATGGCTCCCCCCAAATCACAAGTCACCACCTGCCAAGCTCCATATTATGACAGAAGGTAGTCAGGTCTTTTTGGGGAGAGATGTGAGGGGAGACAGTCCCAGCGGGGACTGCTCTCTGGTTATCCGGCTGAGAACGTCCTATCAAGTATGAGTGACAAAATACAGATTGTACAGCTTTTGCTCTTGCCCTCTGGGGGGTCTGTAGCTGACAACTAGTACTTGTTACGTGGTGTAAAATAAAGCGTGTGTTGATATTATAGTAATGCAAATAAGCTTAAGGCCCTATACTGTTACTGGCAGTACTTTCTTGAACTTTTTTTGGTTTCTTTAGGAGGCTGTGCCAGAGTTGCTTACAGGCAGAGGGCACTTGTGTGTATCTAATGGGTCATGTTACAAAAGTTAGGAGCTTTGCAAACATGATTTGAAGCATAGCCCATCAGCTAAGAGGTAGTCCCCAAAATCTGTGGCAGAGCTTGTGGCCATCAGTTCTGCCACCACATTTGTGCGCAAGCAGCTTGAAAGCATGACTGTCTCGATGCAACCTCAGAGGATCTAGTGGTGCGGATCAAGGCCAGAGCGAGGACTGCAGGACTGATGTCAGTACTGAGCAAATTGAGCTATTGTATGTACATTATACTTACAGTTTTAAACATGTCTTTTAAATGTTTCTGTAATAGTAGCAGAAGTAGTTTTGGTGCAGTGTTGTTCCTGGGGGTTAATTAGCATGTTAGTTAGTAGTAACGACTGACTTTTCTTCTGGTCATTCTTGTCCAGCAGAAGCCCGTGAGTCAGTTATTGTAACTTAGGCATGGGATGGCTTTCTGTGAAATACATCTGCTTTTGTGCACTTAGCAAATTGCCTTGGCCGCCAGTGGCTCCTCCAATCTTGGAGAAAGTATTTAATACAAAAAAAAAGAGTTGTCTACATACTTCTGGTAACTCTATGGCTTCCTTTTTCTATGTTTGTTTGGTACCACTACAGCCAAAGCGGCTGCTCTTCATTCTGTTTCTCTTCATATCCAGTGAGGCTGTGTTTGATTAAATGTTACTCAAGTAGCTCATTTTAATCTGGATTTAAGTTTAGTATAGATATATGCAGTGTGAAAAGTGTACTTGAATTCCAGCTCCTCAGCTGGAAGCAAGTCCCCCTCTGTTGCAAGGGTTAGTCAGCTGAGGGGGTTTTATAAACTGCTGGTAGTACACAAAAGGTAAAAAGTTTGCAGCAGGCAGCACTGCTCAGTAGCATATGGGTCCTAGTCTTGCAAAGACCCACCCATGTGCTTAAATTCACGTTCATGAATAGTGCTTTTGAAACCACGGAATTTCTTTTATATACATAATAATAAACATGTATACAAGTCTTTGCAGGAGCCAGGCTATAATACTTAGTGTGCAATATATTTGTGCATGTGTATGCAGCTCAATTACAAGAAGATTTCAATAAAGGCTTAATTTTTATGCTGAGCAGATGCCATAAAAGTCTTTTTTATGTCTAAGTTCATTGTGAAGTGCAGCATGCCTTGGCCTATTATACTTTGTGGAGTTCCACTGGAACAGCTCCTGATCTTTGAAAACAGACCATTACTCTGTAGATGTTTCTTCTATAAGGAGTATGCCTGTGCACAAGATTCTCTGAAATTTTATGTGAAAAGGTCTAGTTCCATTTTTTAAATCTACTAGTTTTTTTTATTTAGAGACTCTCTGAAAGCTGCTGCCTCCATCTCTTAGATTGTTTTAAAAAATATATCTAAAAAAAAAAAATTAAAGACTATGTCCTAAAGGAACTGAGGTAGACCTGAGCTGAAGTCGAAGATTGTGATAAAAGTATGATTTTGGTTCCACTGTCTAATCGCCATCCTCCTGCACCTAGTGCAGGAGACCTCAAAACTCAGTGGGCACTCGTAACTTCCTCTGGTTGTGCTGGATCCAGTCCGTGTCCAGAGCGAGTATAGCCTGTCCTGGGGAGTACCTATCTTCTGCTTCAGGCCTCCTGGTTTGCTGTGCACTTGGAGCTGAAGAGGTGATCCATGAGGAGACATCTCACATGCTCTGAAGGAAGAGGGTTCCTCACAAACATGGAAATAGCCCCAAGGAGCAGGAACTGCAGTCCATGACTCTTCCCCTTTCCTCTGGGCTGTAGAAGTGAGGAGTGTGAAAGGATCGATGAGTCGAAGGTCCAGGTGTCCAAAAGCTAGCATTTAGGTGCTTTATCAGGTTATGGGGGTTTTGTTTTACTTGGTCTTCATCTCTTTTGTGAAATAGTGTGATTTTGAGGCAGTAATACTACATCTTTATTTTTGGGTAGTGTGCGTTATTGGGATGGTTATTTTCTTTTTTCCTGTCTCTTGATAGTATTTGGCTTGACTATCCAGTCTTTGGGGATAGTTTATTTTTTTTTCACTGTAAAGCTACCTGACAAAATGGAGCTTATGATTGAAACATCTGGATAGTTTTGTAATAATAAGCAACCAGAACACAAAATTGGAGCTTGCTGAAAATTTTTAAGCTAAAAGATGTAACAAGGTACAGTTTATCTTAAATATATGAGGAATCAAAATTGGTTTTGACATTATTATTTTTTGCATGAAAATCAGATTTGGCTTTCCTCATTAAATGTGTACACACTATCCTTTTCTTCTGCTTGCACCTCTTCTGTTTAAATAAACCTTTAGGTAATTCTAATCTGTTTATTCACAGTTGATGCTTTAGTAGGCAAGACATCTCAGTATTGGTTTTACTGATTCCTTTACGATAGCACAGTTTGAGCTATTTTTCTTTTGAATTAACAAGAATGATTTTCACTAACTAAATCTGTTGTTGTTTTTTACTTGTCAATGTATAATGGAATAGATTTTTAAAGCAAACTTACCGAATTCAAGGGTGACTTCATGTGAGGGTTTGAAGGATTAGGAGCATTTTAATTTCATTGACTTCAACTTTCAATGTCCATGCATAATATAGTGGAATTTGGCTCGGTTTTAGTGAATTGGCAAGATTAGATTGTGCTCAAATAAAGGTAATGTAACTATGCAAATGCAACACCTTGGCTTCTGAACAATGTTGACTGGTATTTTGGCTTTAGATGCAGAGGAAAGTAAAGAAGGCTTTAAGATTGCTCTTTAAAGTACTTCTCAAGGTCAGCAAATCAATGCTAAAAGTGCCATCTGGAATTAAGGACACAAGACTATGATGCAGCACAAAGCATGCAAAAGGAATGTGCATATTTGTTTTAAAATATATTTCCCCCCCATCATTGCTGCCCTAATAAACAGTTATATATATTATAGTCAACTATATATGAGCAACTTCTGAAAATACCTAAGGGACTATAAACTTAGCGCTAATTAAGCATAAATTGTAGCTAACATTAAGAAGGTTTTCTAACTAAAGGATTTTTCTGGAGGGAGTCAAGTATGTCACATGTTGGATGGATGATGTTCTGGGAAGAAGAGAACACCGACCACAGCCCCGCTCTGATATCCTGTAGCTGTTGTGACAGTCTTGTGTTCTGCTTACATGAAGAGTTTAGAAGTTTAGATACCAAGCTTTGCTCAACACCAAGTAAGTTTTTTTTGAAACTGCAACTCTCCTTTCTAGTTCTCAAAAAGTGTACTTTTTCTCATGACTAAGAATACATTGGGGGTTTTTTTTTGGTCAGGAACAATGTAAACCTTAAATTACCATGTGATGTAGAAACAACTCTAAAAAGAGGGTGGTGAACGTGTATGTTGGTGATCTAATAAACTAGATGAATGATGGTGTGCCAAAACTTGCTAATGATGCAAAAGTATTTGGATTAGGCAAGACTGAAGAAGACTGAGAAATTGTAAAGGGAATCCAAGAAAGCTGGGTAAAAGGGAAGCGTAGCAGATGATGTTGATAAATTCAAGAATATGCATGTTAGAGGGAATAATCAAATTACTCGTTCATGTTACTGGATTGTAAAATAACTGTATTTATTAAGGTGGGGAAGAAGATTTCAACAATGTTTTATTTGAACTTGTGCACCTCCTTAATGCTTAGCACTGGGCAGGAAAAAAAAATGCCACAGTCGTGCAATGCTGTGTTAATAACACGAAGGACGTTATTAAACTGGTGCTCATATTCACCTGGAATAGTCAGTTTGTGATCTCCTACCAAAGAAGAGAGATTGGAAAATACTCATGTGAAGTTGAACTGAAAATATTAGTATAGGTTTGTTTCAAGGAGGTTGATTAGAGGAGGTAGGATATATACGTGCAAAATAATGTTTGGCCGTTAATAATTCCATTACCCTTTGATACAATGACTAGTTATAGGGAGTAGTTTGAAAAACAATGCATGTAATGCCCCTAAATCACCATTTTTTAAAAAGTACAAGTAGTTGTCATACTTACTGCCAAAGGAGAGCATATAAACCAAGAGCCTGCTAGGATGAAAAAGTCAACTGTTCCTAGGGTCAGGAGGAACAGTCACAGCTACAGCCAAAGGGATGTTAACTGTGATGCTCTAGGGCATAAATGCACAGTATCTGATGGAGATTAAGAAATTTACCTTAGGACAGATCGTGCTATTAGTGTCTGCTGTGATATTTCCTGTGTTTTCTTCTGGAGGACATAGGGTTCGCCGCTGTTAGAAACAGGATATCGGGCTGATGATTTGACCCACTATAGCAATTTAGTTTCTGTATTGTGCTATGAATGATTGTGGCTTTAATTAAATATTAATGCAGGTGGAATTGAAAGATTTCTTTTTTATGTATGTTCAGGCTTCATAGAAAGTATAACTCGGACTTCAACTCTTTAACACAATAAAGTTTGATGTTTTAATTCATTGAGGCATGCTCTGCTGCAGCCTAGGCTGGCTTATAGAGGAACAGACGTGGCAGTTAGGCTTCATTTAAAAGGCAGTTAGCATTGGTATCTGTTATTAATCAATTTGGTTATGATGATCAATGATTTCTAGTATGTATTTTAATGGACAAGGAATATTTTGTAATTTGTGTAGTTAATACAAGTATTTTTGAATTCTGTAACAGAATGATAGTTGTATGTCTGACTGTGACAAATAGATGAACCAGTTTCTGGAGGTAACTAGATCTTCTGTAACTTAGAGGGCCTTTCAAAGAAAGTATTGTCAAAGCAATAGTGTACCAACACCATGGAATTCTTGCACATTTATAGAGTGTAAATGTTAATCTATTGCAGAAGAGAAAGTGGAGGAAAAAAGTTGCTTTAATAGCAGGCACCGTGACTGATCTAATAATCAACACCTCATGTTAATGGATTAGTGTATGTAGGGTATAACACAGTGAAGCTTTGTCTGTAGAAGTTTCAGAAAACTATACTGTAACCCAAAGTATAAAAAGCAAAGTCTGCCTGGCAGCTATCTACAAAATAAAATGTGGACTGATTTTCTGACTTCCCCATTGAAAAGACTGAAGCTATGTTGAAGGTAGCCTTGCACTGCTTTTCTGAACTCAGAAAATAAGGTTAATGGGAAGGCCCTCATTTGTGACGATGCATAAAAGTGATGTCCTCTTTTGGGACTCCATCCTTTGAACATTGGGCTCGACTCAAAGCATAGCTAGCTACCTGAAGGACACTGGGTAGGGCCTTAGCCCGGGAGAACCTGGCTGTGTAGGAGAAGCGCAAAGTTACCAGTAGTTGTTTTAACTTGTGTTTGTGCAATTCTTTCTTGTTTTTACAACCGAGAAAATAGTTGGCATTCCTCAGGTTTTTTAGATTAGCTGTTATCATGGAACTCCCTCTTTTGAGAGGAGGCATTCACTACCTTGTAGATAAAATGCCTTTAGCTTTTTATTGATGATGATAATTAAGCTAGGTTTTTGGACAAGCCTGGGCAAAATCAGGGGACTTTGCCAATCAGAGATTCAACTAATAGAAGCCAGATCCCATTTTTGATGCCTACTGCTACATGCCATTTTCATTTCGACCCCTTCCCTCGGCACTTCCATTTGTTCTTTCAATGCAAAACTGTATCCTGTTGGTAGTGGAAACCCTGCGTTTTCTGAGTATGTGATATGCAGTGCTTATCTCAGGTGCTTTAAAAGCGAGACAATGTATAAAGGAATTTCTACACAAAACTTTGTGCCTATTGTTTACCCAGGACCGAGGGAGAGGAGAGGGAAAAGCAATATATCCAGTGGCCTAATTCACCTTGTGCTGAGGTGGAGTAAAACTTCTGATGCCTTCAGTGGGAGCAGGCCATGAAAGTCCAACCCCAAATATAGAAAAGAGAGATTTCTGAGAAAATCTGACTTCTCCCTTAAGAGCTTTCTGAAATGCTTAGTGTGAACAGATCTGCCTCAGGAGGAGGAACCCTGATGAGCTTTGGGGGTGATGGGAATTTATTTCAAAGGTCCTCGAAAACAGGCATCTGAAATGATTTTTTTTTTTTCTTAGTTAGCATACTTTAAGAGCTGCTGAGTAGGATTGGTGTCTATTTACATTCTTCATCATGTTGTGAAGATTCAGTCTGTTTGGGAAAGTGCTTTCGTCAGCTTACCAGATAAAGAAGTTGGCTGCTAACTTAAGGTGATGGCTGATGCAGTCTTTTGCTGGTAGGCAGAAATATTGACAGAGATTTCAGAGCTCTGGTAGGTTCAGAACAGAGGGTGGACAGGGCAAGTTGCTGCTTGTGAATAAAACATCTCATGTGGACATATTTGAGTAAAGGTCCTGTGATTCCTTGCACCTTTGCCAAGACTGTGTTGTGGGAATTTGTGATAGCAGAGGAAGCTAAATCACAGTATTGATACTTACGTGCTGCTGCTTCCCACTTTGTTGTGGTTCTTTCTGAGAACAGAGAAAGGCAATGACAAGGTTTTCTTGCAAGTTTTCTTCCATGTGTCCATGTTCCTCTTGGTAGCTTGATGCCCCAAAATGCATTTGTGCATAGTTGGAAATCTTGTTCATAAAACTGAACTGAAATATTGCAGGAGAGCATTATTGAGGCAGGTTAGCATTTAGCATCCAAATACTAAGTATGTTCGTTGCTAGTAATTTCACTTCCTTTTTTTTTTTTTTTTCCAATTAACTTACTTTCTGACAAGCTGGAAATAAAAGCTGCCACTTAAATATGAAAGTTATTTTTGCTTGTTACATATTTTAGGGCTTTTGGTACGCAGTTTAATGTTTCATACTACTTAATGTTATGCAGAGAAAGGTGTTTAAATAAATAGAATGCTGCATATGGAGAGTTAGATTTCATTTAATAATTAATGTTTTTTAATTCCTTTCTGCATTGTAGAATGCGCTGGGAGCTTTACAAATAGCAAAAGACATAATACATGCCTTGAATTACAGTCTAAGGAAGAGGAGAAGAAATGGTTTGGTGCAATAGGCAAACGGTGTGTTGGGGAGAGCTGGCATGTATCTGAGGATTTTGGTTTCTTTGGTCACAGCCTGCCCTCCTCTATAGCTGGTTCATTTCTCAGAAGTTTTTCTGGTTTCTGCATTTAATTGGTAAATTGTCATAAACATGTGCATTTAAATATGCAAATTCAGGAAGGCACGTTTCCTGCAAATTTGCAGTTCAGTAATTAAGAGACAGTTGTTTCGGAAGGGAATTACTGGTACCACCTCAGGACCTGACCTTATGAAGTGATGAGTGTTTCCCTGGAGCTGGAATGGAGGGAGGCACAATCAAGGAGAATACAGCAGCTGGGATTATGAGATCTTCTCTACTTGCTATATGTTAGTTTTGCTCTAGCTCTTCTTCTTGTTCTTTGTTGCTGGTGTAGTAACCTAAAACAGTTGCTCACAGAACAGCTCTGAGCTTTTGTTGTGTATATTTGCATATAAGTCTTCACTGCTGAAAGGGTAAATGATTAATGTGGGTAGGATGTGCTTTTAAGAAACATTAAACCTTGCCTAACGATGGCCCAGTTGTTTCTTCTGATGTACAAATGGGTTTATCCAGAGACTGATATATTCTTACAGTTTTCCTAGAACCTGACTTAGGTATGAAGATTGTCACCCATGCACTAATTAATCTGTCAAAACATCTGACAAGGGGTGGGTACACATGGGAGACAATTAGTCATTTTCTTCTGTTAGTCAGTACTGTCAACGTCTGTTGATGTTATATAAGGTTTCTTTCCTACTTTTGTGTTTTCAGCTTGCATTACAATAGAAGTTTGTTAACATGTAGCTTAACTTTCGTGTTGGCTTTATGTGTTCAGTGTCCTTGACAAGTACCACTAACTCTCTGCATACAGCTGTGAAATTTTGCACTTCCTTTTTCTCCCCTCGGAGTAAAACACTGAAATAGTCGTGAGTGACAGGACTGTGAGCTTGCAATAATACAGTAAGTTCCATGCAAGTAAATCTGTTCAATGAATGGGGTGTTCAGCTAACTTCAGAAAACAGTCCACTGTTAAATACCACTTAATTTTGCTTCCTCTGTTCTCCTCAGTGGTGTGGATTAATAATGTAATTTAATTTATTTTTTACTTGGGATGGAATCAGAGCAAATGCATTTCTCAGTGTCCTCGTGTTGTATGTTGCAATCAAACAGAGCAACGGAGGATATGACAATGACAGGGAAGGATATCCTCCATTATTCTGATGTTTTCTTAGGATGAAAAAACGGACTTGTGCATGGCTATCTTAAAAAGGCTTTTTGCCACAGGCTGAGAGAGCTGTGGCCACAGTTTGGAGAGCAGAACGTGTTAGTTTTGTTGAGTGCCTTTTGCAGAAGTTAAAATGTGGGAATGAAAATAAAATAACATTTAAAACTTACATGTTGAAAAGGACCCTTTGGTAATACAGTGAATGAAATAATTTTATAAATAAGACAGTCTAGATTGTTTATCAGGAAAAACTTCCCGATAATGAGCTCTATGATTTATTGTATTAACTTCTCAGGAATAGTAGCTCTGTTGTGGGGACCGTGTTAAAATAACACTAGACAGTCCACTAGAGCATTCAGTGAAGAGTCCAAGTCTCTGTCAGAAAAATGGACTAGGACTGGCTTTGTAATCAGATCGGTCTCTTTCTTCATAGTGGTTTGAAATAATAAAATATTTTTAAAATTAAAAACATGTGATATTATTTCCAGTAATTGTTATTTTTCTGCAGCTCTATTAAGGATGAAGATGAGCTGGGTTATTGAACTTAGGAAAAAGCCTTTTTTGTTTGGTTGGTTTTTTTGGCATAAGCATTTAATAGGCATTTTTTAGCAGAGAATCTGATAAAACAGTAGTATAAAACCAATCCAGAGATCTTTAAGTAAATAGTTTTGGCAGTATAGTGTGTTGAGGCCTTCATGAGCAGAAGAGATCTCCTTTGCAATATTTCGTACCTGTGTACCTGTACTTTGATATGCGCTTCATTTGCTTTATCCTGAGGGATTTGACACGCCATATATTCATTTGCCCATGTGTATTTCTGCCCCGGCTCTGGCCATCTTGAGGGGTGGTGCCCAAGCTAGTTTCATGCTAGCTACACTGGGTGCTTTGTACACCAGGTTTCATCAGACATCATTAGACCTGCTCTCCACAACATACTTTAAGCAAGGTGCTAAATTCATCTCATGGAGAACCAGTGTGGATAGGAACTGTTTGTGCGATGACTTAAATGTAGATTTCCTCCACTGCTGTCTCGGTGAAGTTGTTTTACTGGCATGTGTGGTGATCTTCGTGTACGGGGGTCAAACCTAAAAGAATTTGATCAGTGTAATAAACTGATAGTGCTGGGTATCAAGTGCTAACTGCAGCAGAAGGGACTGGGCACCAAACAGTGCAGAATCTATTCTGGATGATGTTGTCAGTGTTGTGTGTTTTATTAAGTCTTTATGCATCGAGTCCTCTGTCTGTTAGGAAAAGAGATTGAGGAGAGCTTGAAAAAGGTTTTTTTTGTAGTTTTGTTTTGCTTTTTATTTAAAACATAATATATCTCTCATCCCCATAACGGTAGAGAAATATAGGAAAGGCAAATGAAGTTTATAAAATATCAAAGGTATACGGCTTAAGAGTAGTTCTGTCAACTGATGAAAACTATTAATCTGTAGTCTTCCATATGTGATGTGTTTTATTACAGGCTATGTACGGTTGCATCGTGTGCTGCCTATCACCACAACTGTTGTGGCATTTTGCATTGGAAAAGAGCTGTCTAGACATGGCTGTAAGCTTTACCTCTGCAGTTTATATCTCTCGGGAGTTAGAAATGTGTCAGACAAGGAAAAGGTTCCTTTGTATTTAGGAGACTTTGAAATACTGGAATTAATTACAGTATTTTATTGCAGTATTTCTCTGTATATGCTTTTAAAGACTGCGTGTCAAATCTTCCGTATTATATTTTCAGTGATTTGTATACTTTCATCTGATGATCTGGTGGAAGCGTAAGCAGAAGACGTTATCAAGTATGTGGAAGCAGTTTGTGTACTGAGTTTGTTTAAACGTAAATGCATTAGCTCATGAACAGTGAGAACTTTACAAGGACAAACTGCAAGGTCAGAGGAAATTAAAAACAAAAGACCGCCCGATTGCCATGTCTGGTAAGACTGAGCACCGATTACTCTGTCCTTGTCCTGCCAGGATCATGATGATGACAACTGTGTCTTACATCCCCTGACCGGGTAGACTATAAGGCATAGGTAACTGAGACTTGGTTAGGTTAAATTCAGACCTCTTCCTGGAGGTAATTATGGAGCAGCATAATTAGACAAAAGGGGCTCAGAGTCTTATGCAAGAGAAGCCAGTACAATACACATGGATTCTAAGATACGAAAGGTTAAGTGTTGCAGTTGGGTACATACTGGCATTGTAACACACCTCGGATCGTTATGTTACATACTAGGAGAGCGGAAAATTACAACTCAGTTATTCAAGACTGTAGTAAATCTAGTTAATACCTCATATTTCTGACACATCTGTCAATGTGGTATTGTGATTATTTACCTTGGCACTGTAAGCTCCGAGCAGGAAGTCCAGTTGGTGAGCACTGCATCCCAAAGCCTCCAACGTATGCTTACGGCCCCACTGCCGCCAGCGTAACCTGCAGCCCTGCTTACCAAACCAGAGCGTTCGTGTAAGTAGAGGTTTGCAGGATCAGGACATCAGTTTGTAACAGGAAATTGCATTTCCAAAGGTGAGTGTGTGAAAGGGGTCAGTAACTCTTGACAGCTGGTTGCAAAGTAAGTTCTGTTGTATTACACCTGGAGGATTATTACTTGCAAAGTCAATTGACTTGTGGTTTTATTTTAAAACAAAAAGCTGTAGTGGTAAGACTGATGTGCTTAACCTGAGTTCCTTTAGCACACTTTTTAGCTAGATCTGGGAATAAGTAAACACCTAAAATAATCGCTGGTTTTGTCGTCTCTTTAGTAGTGTGCTTGCTTCCTGTGTTACTAAAGTCATCAGTAGATTAGCTGTGTTTAAGCTTCCTGTCTCACCAGGGTTTTTTTCCATTATTTTTACAGTCTCTTTCAGGAGGTACCGATATCGTGCTTCTGTAATAAAGGTTTCACTTAAATTATGGTGGTGTTTTTGTTTTTTCTGTTGGAATTATTCAATTTTTTTCTTTCCGCTTTCTTTACTTTGTCTAAAATAGCTTTCTAACTCTGATGCTTTCTCAGATTTTTTTTTTTTAATGGCAGATGCTATTGTAATAACATGCAGGCTAAGAAAGCATAATCCTACTTCTGTCTGCAATTGGTGCTCTTCAATAATTTGTACAAAAAGCTGAACAAACTGTTTAGCTGTACCACTTATTCTCGCTCTGTGAAGTACCCCAGGCTTTTAAATGAACTTCCAAGTGTGGTGTATGTGCTGTAGGAGCAGTGTCCTTCACTGTGCCAAAGACTGATGAGTCCAGTTTGCATGAATCAAGAGGTCCTTAGCATATGGCATCATGGTGTGAATATTTTGGTTGCTTGCTTTGGTTTGTTAGATGTCTGTGTGTCAGGAAGAGGGGTAAACTCACCTGTGTGATATCTCAGGTTGGACAATAAAAATGGTGTGAAATGTGTTGTTTACCTGCTCTAACCAACCATTATGCTACTTTTCTTGGCCTTTTGTGGGGAAAGTGCTGTTTTTTAATAGATGACCCTTCAACTGTGAACTCTGGCTGAAAAAATAAGTATCTGAGATGCACAGTGTCATGTTTGGCTCTTCTAGAGTAGAAGTATTGAAATATATAAGTCTTGAAATATGTAAGTTTTAGCATGTTCTTACCATTAAGCACGGAAACTCTGGGAACTGAAAATATTTGACATGCTGGATTTCACATGTGCTCATTTACTTATCAAAGCAAAAGGTAAATCTAGACATGAGGTTTTAAAGCAAAATGCGGAGCTGAATTATCAGAACAGTGGGGTAGAACTCCTCCAGGACAGTCCCACCTTAGTTAAACCATGGGCAAACGTTTTGCCATTGCTGTGTACCCTGCTCAGCCTTCTGCATATCCCTTATGGTTAAGTCTGATTTTCCATTAATAGATGTCATTTGCTTGCCAGGGTATGTGTTTGCCTATAATGTCGGTGAGACTGCAACTTTTAGTGTAAGTAAAGATTGAAGTAACACTTGAATGTGAAGATCTTTAGGCTTCTCTTCAGGTTTTACCCCTCTGATTAAGCTTTTTTGGCTTCACAAAGGCAGCTGCTGCCTTGCCAATTGATGTTTCTTTGTGGATTTCACATCAGCTCTTGTGTTATTGCTGTAGAGCATGCATTGGCTCCTTTTGTGTTCTTTTGCCTTCAAATGTAATGCTGAATTTGGGAGTTATCAGGATAATATTTAGATTTGGGGGTTTTTCATATTTTATTTTTTGGGATGCTAAATAGTTTCTTGATACATTGCATGCTAATTGTTACCTAAAATTTCCCATGACAGCTTCTTTCTGTGTTCATTGATTCCTTTATTGTATCATCTAGGCTCTTTCTAAATATGACACTCGTGGTAGAGTTGAATGGGAGAGTTTGCCCCAATTTGACACCAGCATTCACGTTAATCCACTAACTCGATTCTATGTTTTCCTAAGCTGTGGCAGCGGCACTGGGGTATAAAATCTTGAGCTTGCTTCATAATAATGCTTTTTCTTTGTAGTTACTAACTGTCATTTAATTTATTTGCTTCTGAAAGCTATGTATTATTTTAGTAAGTGACAGTTTATATTTTGCATTTTTAGCCTGTGACCACAGTAGCAAGTAGTCCCTTCCTTTCCCTTAAAAGATAGTTTCAGGGTCATCCTAATTGATTGCTTTCACTCACTTGCCTATGTTATGCCCTTCATTTGAGCATCAGTGTCTTGATGGTAATTAAACAAAAGCCCAATTAAGTCTTGCGCTATACTGGGAAGTAGCTTGCCAGAATTTGACAGCAGAACAAAGGATGTTTCATTGACAAATTTCTTCAGAGGAAAATGTCTCAGTGGAGGTCTATAAAGCAGCACATGTCATTTTAGGCACTTACCAGCTATCACTTTTAAATTATTTTAAATCTGTGGCTGAGCCTTCTGCTCTGCGCTGAAGATGTGACTCAGAATACTACTTGTGCTGGAGAGCTAATTTCCATCCAACAGCAACGTGAAAGCCCCTTGAAATATCGTCTTCCCACAGTAGGTGAGATGAAAGTAAGAGACCTCTTAGCTTCTTGGCATATGTCAACACAGGGCTATATGATAAAAAGACAGGATTAAAAATTTTCTTTTTTTATCCCAAATATTAGCCTGTAAATGACTCCAGTCATTGTAGTTATTACTGTTAATATTTTTTGTTTTAAAAGCTGTAAATCTGAAGAGTCACTTTAGGAGTGGAAAGAGAAGAATGAATTAGGACAATGTTTTTTCCAAACTGTGCCTTGCATGGCTGTTGGCATTCGTCCTGCTGAGTAAAGTGGTTTGAGAAAGGGGAGGGAACACACAAGATGAGGAGGAAAACGGCCCAGAAGAGCCTGCTTCAACAGGACTCTCTAGAATAGTTACAGGACCACTGCCTTATTGCAAGAAAACTTATAAAATGTGTGAAAAGAGAATTTCAGTTGGGTCCCCGACTTTCTCTCTCTTTTACCGTTAACTTTTTTATTTGAATGCCATAGCTCTGTATCACTGTATATCAAAACCAAGACAATAATTGTCAACAGTTCCAAGTACGTGTGTACATTATTATGTTTGATTTCCACCGAGCCATAAACACTCTTTGTCCTTTACCTTTTACTAGCTATTGGCTTGGCTATTCCTTGTGGACAGGAAAGCTGTGTTTAATGCTTTGTAAAGTGGCCATCAGTTCCTTGCTTTCATCTCTATTCAGCATGAATTATTTTCAGCAAGGCCACAGAACTGTTTTGGCCAAGATTTGCAGGTGTCCCTTGTGGAGAGCTATTTCAGGATAAAGGCTTAATCTTACTGTTTCTTTCCTCCCCTTCTCTCTATTTCATCTCTCCTTGAAGAACACAAATCCCGAATGATAGGAGCCCATGGTTGGTCTCCTCCCTCCTCCATCGCTCACTTCTGTTGTTTTTTTGTCATTTTCAGAATTAACCCTCAACTGAATAGGCTGAAGCATATTCTTTTACCCTTAAGCTTGGAAACTTGGTGTGCGCTGCCATTGCAGTATTTCTAAGGGGAAATTCAGCCCCTAATTATCAAATTAGATGCACATTCTGGTTCTTTGGCATGACTTTACTTCTGCCCATCTGTTAGGTTGGCACTCTGCCCTCTCAGAAAGTAGCCGACCAGTTTCAGCTGAGCAGAGGAGCCAACCAAAGATGGGTTAAGAGAGGCAGCCCGCAGAACACTTTATGTTCGATTCCTCTTGCCAAAAGCTCTTCCTGTTTGCAAACAATGTCAGCTTAAGCCCATATGCTTCATTACATGGGATGACATCTGTGGAGACAGATGCAGGGATGGCAATACAAATGACATTTGATAAGGAAGGGCATATGTTATGAAACCAGACACCGCTATGAGTTTAAGACCCTGTCTGTGCTGCACGTGTGTACACAGAAATATAGATTGCTTGTATATTTTGTTGTGTGAGTGTATTCATTGGCCAGGGTTGGGCCTTTGAAGTGCATCAGTGGTCAAGGTTTGCGTTAGGTGTAACTGCAGTCATACGATTTGGTTGTTGCAAATTATTAGCCTAGATCAGTGTTTTGCTTCAGTACTCCTTTAATGGTAGCCTGCATTAAAGGTCCAGTAGTTTGCACCGTGTAAGGAAACATGTTTGGATAATGCCAGTGAAAGAGGAGTCTTGGTAGGTGACGGATTCTGCTGTGGACTGTCTTCTTGAAGGATTTCAGTGGTATCTTCCAAAATGTCTTTTAGGAAATTCACTGATTTCAGTGTTTAGTAATACGTTATTTGGATGTGAATTTTCCACGTCTGAGTAGAAAAGTAGTAAAAAACCCCTTCTTTCGGAGCGATCTCTTTGCCCCTTTGCTAGATTGTGCTGCTTTTTCACCGGAGGTCAGGTTTCTAGCTAAAGCTACTTTTCTCAAGTGCCTCTGCTTTTTGGGTTTACAATGTGGAAATTACATTTAAAAACCAGAAAGTTAATTTTAGTTACTGGAGACTTTAAAGAGATACCATCAAATCAAGATCTAGTTAACTCTTTTAAACTGACTTTCACATTCTAAGCCTGTCTGAGGCAGAGTAATTTATTTTTCTATTTCAAAAATGTTTTCTGTTGTTGCTATGTGTATAGTACAGCAACATACGTGCAAAGAGCAAGGGACGTGGGGTTGTTCTTGGAGCCTTCCAGACCAGCCGAAGAAGCGATGCAAAGTTGCAGGAGAGGAAAAGGGAGAGCAAGCAATGGCCCTAGCACAGCGACCTGAGGGATCAATCCTCAGTCCTGACGGTGGGAGGACATCAGAGAGATGTGATTCAGAGAGCCCCCAGTGAACAGGAAAGGAAAGAAAGGGGTTCTCCAGTACAGTGGTTTCAGTTGCCTGTGCCGCTGCCTCCAGAAACTCCTGGATGACATTTAGTGGCAGAGGGATTTTGCAGTGGCAATAAGGAAGCAGAAGAGTTATTAGTAGATGCAGAGAGAGTTGGCCTCAATCACAACAGCACCAAGTAGGAAGGGGAAACAGCAAGTGAGGGTTCCCATCTGTTTGTGGCAAGATAGAGACGACCTTAATGTATGTGGAAAAAGTGCCCTTCTCTGACCGTGATGTATCCTCATGTTGAGGGTATCGGAAAGTCAATTATTAGATTCAGACCTTGAAGGAGAATTAGCACCCTTCTTGTGTTCTCCAAATTGCTAAGGCTGGTGGAAAAGGTAGCAAGGTTTTGTTAAATAAACTTTGCATATAATCCATCTCAACAAGCTGAAGAACAGATATTTAAAAACATTTTCACTTTGATTTCTGTGGTCAGCAAAACGTTAATCACAACAATGCCAAGCAAGATGTTTTGATGCTGAGGTGTAACATGAAGCAATATTTGTGACATTCTCAGGGGAATTAAATACTTTCTGTCAGATTTTAGTGTGAAATAGTTTTAACTTGGTATTTAATTTTAAAATTTTACATTGAGTAAATATATTCCTGTTGGTTTAGAGCACAAGCGAAAAACCCCACGTGCAGTATTTGGAATATAGGCCTTACCAGCCATGCTTGAAAACTACATTTCTAATGTTTGGGTGAATGTAAAAGACACCTTTCAAAGAAGATGAATGAGTACTGGCAAAGTGAATCCTTCCATTAAAAAAATCGAAGTATCTCACACATGGGTATGTTTTCCATATTCCTTTTTAATGGAGTTAATATTTGGTGCTAACAAAACTGAGAATGTTTTTTGGCATTTTGTCTGGCTTTTTATTGAAAAACATTTATCCAAGTGAAATAATGTATTTATATATTTAGATATGTAGGACTTTAACAAATAGTTGCAGAAATTGGCCTCATTTCTCTAACAAGTCATTTTGATAGTTCTTACACATTAAATTGTTTCTGCCTTATTTGAGGAACTTGCTGTATTTTCCAAATCAGGTCTGATAATTTTGGAGAGTAGGTGACTTCTAATTTTTCATTCACTGGGATTTATTTTTGGAGCATTTCTTGGAATGATGACACTCTTTCCTTGGTAGCTTAAGGACAATGTTATATTTGCTGACTAAAAGAGCTCCTAAAGTGTATATAGTTGTTAAACGCTTGGACCAAATGTGGTTTATTGAATTTGCAGTGTTGTGGTGGGGAGACCAATCTGGAGGAAGAGGATTTCCTTAATCATACTGATACAATCACTTTCTCTACACAGCTTTTTTTCTGTACTTTCAGAAGGATAACTTCCCTTCCAGTTTGGATTAGACAAAGGAATTCTCCAAAGTGTCGAGGAATGTTGGTTTCTCTGGTTGGTTGGGGTTATTAAGAAACTTTGAGTACCTCATTTCCATCTCTTATCTATCTCAATTGTTTTATCTGTAATAAAGGGTTAATAATTATGATAATACTAATTATAATAATATTTGATTTTTATTTCCCCCCTCCCCTGAAGTGCTCCATCACCGTGGTAGAAAAGATACTGCCAAGTATCTTCTTCTATATACTGTAAGGTATTACTCAAGTTACACTCATTAACTCTTTCCTTAAAGTGCCTCCATCCAAAAGGTACCAATAAAGACTTCCCTATTTCATTCTGAAACTGGTTTCGTAGCTGCAAAATGCGATTTCTGATAGCTCTCCATACTAGATGAAAATTCAGGGCAAGTAACAGGGATTGAATTGTAGAGACTCAGATATGTACTGGCATTTCTTTTCTTACTGTATTAAACTGCTAAAAATTGCACCCATTTGTAAAATATGCATATTTATATTAAATTTTCTGTGTTTTGCAGAAATACAGTGCTTCTGGTGCATTTAATGTCAGTGTTTTTTATACAGTTTGCAGAAAAGTTGGCCTTATTTTGCAAGAGGTCGAGGATACCCTTATAATTCACTTGTAAACTTTTTGGTACATAAAGCCTGGCTTAACTCTGTAGTGCTTTCAGTTATCACTAGATTTCTTTGCATGTACATCTATGTGTACTTTTTCCTGTTGAAGGATCAAAAAAGTGTTTTATTTATTTGGTTACATGATGAATTGGATTAAGTTATTGCTTAGGCAAAGTGGACAGAGGGAAGGCTTTGCTTGGCCTGCACAGTATTTTAATGGCAGCATTGCTGGAGACAACAGGCACTACTAAAATGGAAGAAATTTGCTTGACTTTCCCTTTCTTTTTTCCTTCGTGCATTGATTGTCAGTGTTGCGGTGCCTTCTGTATTTAAATGTTGCTACAGAGAGATATTCTGGGCACTTTTTTTTGTGGCTTTTGAGGTTGGCTTGAATTGATGGAACAGGAAGAGGAGTGCTCGGTGCATGAGGCATTGCACAAGGTGCTTTAGTAATGGGAATTGTCTTTTCTTCAGTATTTACTTTTAGAGAATTGCTCTCTTTGCCTCCTTTTGTTGCTGTTAAGTGTTTTCAGTGTGTTGATTTTTCCATGTAAGCTCTGACATTCTGCCAGCTGTGGGACTGAGCTCTCCAGTCCAAGCCCTCCAGTCCAAGCCAACCAATACAGGCTGCTTGTTGCGATTTTAGGATCAGCACTTAGAGAGTTCTGAGGAAATCCAGTGCTATCAGCCCAGCAGCTGCATGAGACTTCAAAGCTCTAGTCTGACACACTGGAGAAATAGTTTTCCTTTACAAAAACTCTCCTGTCAGTGCTTATTAGACAATTTAGATGTTATGAACTTCCTTAGATAGATCATCTCCCGTAGTGATGTCTTGCTTTGAAAAGCCTGTTTGCTTGCCCCTCTGGTACAATAGTGGCAGCTATCTCAAAAGGAGGAGTGGGGCAACTCAGATACCATCTGGACCAACTTGGGGATCAAAACAATTCTCTTTTGGAGGAGCGCTGAAAGAAATTCCAAAACTTTAAGGCTGCCACGTCTTGCTAACCAGATGCTCTATGAGTGCTGAATACATTGACACCTGCCAGTAATGGGGAAAACAATGAGGTGTATGACTTGCTACTTTTTTTGAGATGTGCTAAATTAAAATGACAGATCTACTTCAAATAGGTAGCACCATTGAATTTATATTTTTTTAAAAAAACAGAATGGTGATGATGCCTGCATTGTACTGGCTGAAGAAGAGCAGTAGAACATTACCAGAAAAAAGGGATTTCCAAATCATCTTGGAAATTCCATTCCCTTAATTGTTTTCTTTACAGAGACAACTTGCAGCTTAGCTCATGGTTGTTACAAGATTCAGAGTGGTTATGACATCGCAGATCTCTCCTAATGATATTAATCCTAATCATGATAACTAATGATATATCCTCTGATGCAAATTTTCCGCTGCTGTGATCATTTGTGCACAGTGCTTTGGAGACAAGGGAGAAAAAAATTTCAGCAGCTAGATGGTTACTTGAGGAACATGCAAGTTAAACACCTGACGTGTGATGAGTCACCCTCCAAGTATGTGTGATTGAGTGATGGTTAACTGATTGCCGCAGTTGATTAAGACCAAATGTATCTGAAATGTGAAACACTTTATTTTTGAAGGCAGTAAGAAGTGCACTGTAAACACCCATAGTTTACAGACCTTACTGCAACATAACTGTCTGCAAAAACCCCCACAAGTTGTCCACAGGAGTAGGTTTGTGCATCAAGTATGTGTTTGTTGTTGCCAAGCAAGCATTTCTAACATTTTTAACATACTTTTTAAACATTGTTGTTGTTAATTGTTTTCTAATGATAATGAACCTCGATGAAAATAGCTACACCTGGTTGTTTTCTGGTTGATTCCTTTTTAATGAAGTGACCTGCCTGTTTAGAAGTTTCCACACTATCTTGACTTAAAACTGCATCCGGGCTCTGATTGTAAGAGCAAAATGCAAACCTTGTACGAACATTTTTTTACGGTCCACATCTTCAGCAAGACAAAGAAAAGTTCAGTCTTCTGGCACTAAGCAGGTAAGATATTAGCATAAATCGTGCTGAGATATGTTCTGTAATGTACGTGTGTTGGGAACATACAGGGTAGGGATTGAAGGAGTTTTGACCTACCCAATGTAATAGCTAAAGGCAGAGGTGGTTGTTCATCACAAAGTTTCATTCAGCTATATCAGCTTTTAAGAGAGAACAGGATATCATCTAGTAAGCCTCAAACAACTGTTGTAAATAATGAATCATTTCGAAATGTGATTATGGTTGTAATCCTGCAGGATGCAGGTTGGGCCTGGGCATTGACAAACAGGCCTGTTGGAAAGGCAGAATGCCACTTTGCCTCCTGCAGCTGTGTTGTCACTGACCATTAGTTGTACAAGCAGCTGGTTATTCAAGTGCTTAAATATAGATTGAGGAGCTTAATAGTAAATAGCTATTTAAACGATCGGTGTTTCTAGTACAATACTTAAGCCAAGATTTACTGTTGCAAAAGATGTCTCAGCAAACAGTAATGATATTCTGGATTAAAAAAAACCCAAAACCAATGAAAATACAAATAGTGAAATTTTGTGTTAGATTCACTAGCAGTAACTCATTGCTGGAATGTGAAACAGTAGTCCAAAATTAGTTAAAATGTTTATAGATGGATTATTGAAATGATGAAGCTGTTTGGAATGTGGGGTTTTGAAACAACTAATCCAGGGCAGTGCTTATGTTTTGGTAGTTTTGTAGATGCTTTTGTATCTTCGGAAGGAGTTATGACCATTGTTTCTGGTATTGTACATACTTACTGCACAAGCTTTTAGTAAATTACCATTGTTAGATTCGCATCTTGTTAAACAAACATAGATTGAAACAGATTCCATGCTGTAAAAACAACCTCATGCACGCCAACTTCTTTGTGCATGTGGGTTATGTATCATTTCCCCTCAGGAATTAACAACATACCTTGAACTCCACTTTTTAATTTGATTGAAAGAGAGAGCCTTGCACACAGAAGAATAAAAACTCTTGGACTCTAATCTCTTAATCTCCATAAAATGCTTGAATGTTTAGCTTTGATAATATATGAAACAAATCTGGTGGTCCGTAACATTTCTGATGTGCATTCCCTTTTTTTGCAGCAAAAAGAAATCAAAGCAGACAAAAAACAATGTATGACAGATGGGCTGCTGTTGGTAAGACTTAGCCCTCAAGCATGAAGAAATTCCATAGCTCTAACTCTCCCTTCTGATATGCTAGTGGAAAGTCATTTTGGTGGCCTGATGATGATTCCTTTGCCACTGTAACAGTTTTCCTGCCAGTGGGATCACCATGCGCTTTGTGGACTTCTATATTAGGCCTTTTGATGCTAGAGAAGGGAGTATCCAGAAGTAATGTCAAGAAATGGAACTTTTTGGCTAACAAAGTTTTGTGCTTGGAGGCAGATCTTCTGAAAAATATGTGATGTCTTCCTCAGGCTTGGGATCAGGAACTGGTTGAGATTCAAAATCAGGCAACTGAAAGGAGAAGATGCACATAGCAGTCCCAGCTCTACCATAGCTTTTATAGTCAAAGAAACAGCTTTACAAAAATAATCTATGCAAGGGAGAGGAAGATCTTTCAACTCTGTTTCCTACATATGTTTCCAAAGGGAGATAGTTCTTGTGGTCCTGCAGGATCCAAAATGGAACTTACTTCCCTCCCACCTTCCTTCAGGGTAGCAGGAGAGAACTGAGCCTGGGTTTTGGCACATACTCGTAGATGAGGTGATCTCCAAACATGTTGTAACTACTCTGCTATAATTAGTCCTAGCGCAGGGAGGTTCAGCTTCTGATTTTTAAGTCTCTAGGGCTGGAAGAGTGGTTTTTTTTGTTGTTGGTTTGTTTTTTGTTGTTTTTATTAGTAGGTGCAATGGTTTGATCTTTCTGTTGTAAATATCTCATACAACTAGCATGTCGTGGTTGTCGAAATGTAGGCAAAATATACATGTTTTAGAAGCACTTTTAGCTCTTAAGGTAGATATCTGCCCTTTGAATTGAACCACTTGTCCCTGATATTTTTCCAACCTTTGGGATCTTACACTGAGATTTAAAAAAAAAAGAAAAAACAATGGCCTCTGAGGAGGATTGCCTGCCTGAAAAGTCTACTCCAGAAATGCTTATAGGACCTAATCAGAATAAGAAACAAAGAAAATACTGGCATTGTATGATGTGTGGATTAGGTTGGCAGGAAACTGGACCATGGTTAACTTTACTCGTGTGTACCGAAAACAAACCGAACCCCACACCCACGCTGTTGGTCTTAGTCTTTAAAGTTTTGTTGGCAAAGCTCTGCCTTTTAGGAGTGGGAAAACAAGTCATACCCACAATAGACACAGTTATGCTGGCAAAAAGCTCGGTGTAGTCTCTGCCAGTTGAATGAAATCCTTTGGCGTACGTATTTTATTCCATTCAAGGAAGAGGCTTGGTTACCCCTTCCCGGCCCCCCATCCCTTTTTCTCCAGCCCAGCAGAAACTGTGTCTCCAGTAGTGGGATTCACAGAGATAACGCTGCCGGTGCAGCCTCTTTTAAGTGTTGGTAAGCCATTAGAAGAAGCTGCCGTTGTCTCAGATCTTAATTTGTTTTAGTAGATAAAGAGAAAAATGCTATCAGAGGAGATAGAGAGATCATTCGGGTGCAGAAATTGCATGAAAAGTAACGCAAGTCCTGTCAGAAGTGCCAAAGCCTCTGATGAGATTCCTTGGGACTTGTCAGTCTTAGTGCACCAACTTCACTTTCTCAGTGACATGGTTTTGCCTAGAGGCAGCAGTAAACCATCAAAATATAACAGGATATCCTGGCATGACAGGGAGAAGATCTAGGTCTCCCAAGGCTGGGACTGGCTGATGTAACCTATTACCAAGTGGAAGCTCCAGTTTTGGAGTGATTTTTAATTGTTTGTTTGTTTTCTTTTTTAAAAAGAAAAAGTTTCATGTTTTTTGCACACCAACAACTGCTCGTGGAAGATAAGAAATTGCAGCAGCCAAAGCTTTAGATTTATTGCTGTGGTCAATTTCCTGTTATTTTTAATAGGATACGGCCCCTCCACTTCTAAACCAGTGAGCTGTATCAAAGAGACTGTATCGTGTTTCAAATCACTCTGGCTGTCGGGTCTTGAACGCATGCTCATGACCGGGGTTCGGGCTTCCTAAGCAACTTTATGTCTGGTTTAACTTTTTGTGTGTGTGTTCATGGACGTGTTTCAGCTCCCTATTACGGGGATTTTTAGGAGCCTTTGTCTGGTTTGGTTTAAAGTTGTATTGTTTGAAAAGAAGAATTTGTGTCGAGGTTTGCTAAGCACAGGCAGTGGAAAACAAGGACTACCTGATTGTCAGGGCACCTCTGGCCCGGCACGCCAGCCTGGGTCACTGCATGGGTCAGAAATTAGGGAATTCTTGGCTGGCTGCTGGGAGAGAGATTCAGCCGCTTTGCAGTGCCTGAGTGGCTGGAACATAGGCAGGAAATCTGGCTTGTAAACTTTTAGCAGATAAAATTTGGGTTAAAAAGCAAGGTTTTAACAGATGGAAATCAGTCTCATGTATCATTATTTTCCCTTGATTAATTTTATTTGGATTCTTTTGGCTATTTTTATTCAAAAACATTTTGAAGACTATAAGCAGTAAAAATATCCCAATGTTCTCATGTGTGATAAAAATAAGGAAACAGAAAATTGAGCTGGGTGCTAACAAAGAACCACATAGAGAGTTAGAGGAAGGAGATCAACTGGTCTGTAATTTATAAGGCCTTGGTAGGACTTTGAGATGGGGGTGTTAGTGCCCTACATGAGATCCAGCATAACTTGATAAAATTGTACAATGCAGTTGTAATTTGGCAAGGTAAATTCATAATTGTAATTATTTGGTGGCTATTTCTAGACTTCATAGTAAATTTCAAAACTGCGCTTTAAAAAATGCTTTGTTATTTTGTTTTTCAGTTGGTTTTTCTATAGACTTTTTTTTTTTTGGGTGGGCATGGGTTGTTGCTTTGTCCTCAGACCATCTACTTAAATGACATTTATTTTAGTTGTGTATACTTTAATGTTTTTATTAACCAAGATAATTAAACTGCAAATCACATTGAACAATAGGTGCATCTCTGACCAGTATTCTACCAAACTTAAGGACAAGGTATATGTCTCTTGGGATTTAGTGTTAGCAACTTTCAGTTTGGGTAATAACTTTTCAGTGTCCATCCTTAAAAAGTCATGAGCCTTGTCATACTTTTGATATGATAATCCAATTATTTTTCCTTTCTCTGTCCTTCTGGATAAGATGCTTTTGCCTTCTGTTAATGATACTGTCATCAAATAAAAACAAACATTTAAGATCATGCCAAGACTGGTAATTTGATTTCTTATGATAAATATTTGTGATTGGTACATTCCTGTGGGGAGTTTCTATGTGCAAGAGCTGAGGAAGAAAAATAAACATAATTTTCGAGTCCAGGTGACCTGGAAAGTCTAAATAGGATTCAGCATGCCTTGAGGACTGGTAAAGTTTTGCCTGCTGATTCTGGACAAGAGATCAGAAACGCAAGGCATGTTTCAGTTCTGAAGGTGAGATACCAATTCTTGTTTTCATGGATCTAGTTAATAGTCTATTTAAAGAATGAAAGTGTTTTATAAGTTGCATAATACTACCTGAAGGTATATCTGAATTATGAAGCTTGTTTATAATTGAAACTAGCTCACTCAGTTGCTAATTAGACAGTTTGTAATTCTGAGGAACCATATTCTGTTGACAAAAATAAATTTTGCTAGTAGTGGAGACTAGTGACTTTTACTAAGGGAGCGCTACTACCTTACAGCTTCTTAAGGTAAATAGAAGGGCCTTTTCACATCTTAGTTTTGGCGCCAGTTTTCCAGCACTGATACTCCATTTGTAAGGATAGTCCAGCCTCCTACTCCAGAACCTAGAACATACCGGGTTTTATCCATTTTCTCTTTTTAGGTGCTTGCCGTTGTTGTTTACTGGGACCTCTTCATACAGAAACAATGTGTCTTATAGTGAACATAAATATTTTCCTTTAAAGGTTTCAATATGTTTATTATGTTGCCTAAAACTAAAGTAGAAGACAAACTTTAAAATTCAAGTATGCACTATTTGTTTTTACAGTTAGAATGGGAAACAATTTGTACTTAGCATCCAAAATACTACAGAACAGTGCACCTCCAAAGGTTTTCTGTGTCTTTGTGTCAACAGCAAATGCATTCTCCACAGAAGCTTTTGTTACCAGTTCTTATTTTTTAAAAACTAAAAAGAATGCTACTTTTTGATTTGAGAAAACTCTTTCCTAGTAGTGTCCAGTGTTTCCTGGCTAGTTTGCTTAAGCAGATCTGTTGGCTGCTTATAGTGTTCCAGACTATCTACATTTATATCCAGGTATTTGTTTTGAGCAACGTGACTTTGTTTCTTTTCTAAGAAAAAAGAAATTTCAACTGTCTCTTGGAATTTTTTTGATTTGTTTTTCAGTCTGTATTCCCTTTGGGTTGTTCGTAGTACACTTCAGATGCTGGGTTTTACTCCCTTTTGGTTGCAAGAACTATAGTATGTGATGAAGGTGTGTTTGCATGCAATAAAACTATCTAGATGCTCTCTGCTTCAGATTCTAGATATGAAAATCTCCCAGCTAAGTTTCTGAAGACTTCTGGCCAAATTCTGTAAGCCAAAACCACAATGACTTTGGGAAAAAATGCGTATAAATTACATGCAGACATTGCAGTTCCTTTCACGGAGTCATAATAATGCCAATCTCAGTGCTTACTAACATGGCATAGGGCTTGAAAGTAGCTGTAAAGGCATTATCCTTCTCAAAGCTTTTCCATTTCAGAAAAAATAGCTTACCAAGCTGGCAGTAAGATGTGATGGCTTTGACTGTAGTCAGTCCATTTCAGGTGCAGAGCCCACAAAAGCCTTGTTTCCCTCATGGGAAATTTAGGCATTTGCCCAACTCAGTCCTTACTACCTTCTGCGCACATCATGTACTGTCATAGTTCCTTTCCGTATGACTTGTAATAACTATTTGTTTCTTACCATCTTTTTCCCCGCTGCTGGAGCAGGAGAAATGTTTGTCTTTCTAAAATTAGATATCCATGGATACATATAATATTTTTCTCTGTTTAAACTTGGCAGTTTAAATTGCGTATGGAAAAGAAAAGTGTGTTCCACTACAGGAAGTCTGCATGCTGTATTCTTCATTTACAGGAGGATAAAATGTTACATGGAATATTTCACTCTTTGTTCTGTAGAAGGAAAACAATACTTGTAAAAGCAGGTTTATACTAATGTCTATAGCCAGACTCTTCCTCTGTTTTCATTGTGCAGTATTCAGGGTACCACCCTGTGAAGGGGAGCTAACTATATATGGGATACTGCTAAGGCACATAATTTTAATAGCACTTAAGAGTTTTTATGTCATTCCTGTCTTGTTTCTCCAGCTGAAAGAGGGTGTTTAAACCTCTTCAACTGTGTGGACCATTCTTCAATGTAGATCTTCTTGCCTGAACATCTCCCTTCAGTTCTCAAGATCCCAGACAATCTTGTCTTGTGTTTGTAATTTCTTGACTCCACAGGTAGCCGTAGTAGTGGTAGGAAATCACATAGTACATTATTACTTTTCTTTGCTATAGAAGTAGTTAATTTTGTTTTCTAGAAATCCCTTAAGAAGCATGAAGACTGTTCCAAGGAAAAGAAAAGTGAGAAATCGGGAGGCTATTTGATGTCTAGGGTGGCAGGCAGTCAGGATTCCAGAATGGGCTACTTCACCTTGTTGAGTACTTGAAACTACTGTAATATTTTTCACATCTGTACGCAAATATATCATTCTCACTTCTGTGAGGTACTAGATGAACAGAAGTGAACCTTCAGGAGTTGATAGCAATATGCTAATGTGAACTTATTTTCATGGAGTGGTATAATTGCTCTTTTCTGCTCTCTGAATAATAACCCACATAAATGGATTAGCCTGACTCTGGAAAATGGGTAATGACCAGTTATGTTGGACCTCCGTACTGAAGGAGCTAAAAGATAAATTAGGGTTGAGATGGTTTCTAGCTTTGTTTTTGATCAGTGGTAAGAGTCCCAGATTTTTGTGCATTTTTTTTTTGCTTAGAACACAAGTTTGATGAGTTAAAGTTGCTTTTTACTAGCTCTCTACAAAAAAAAGTAGATGAGCTTTGGCTGCAGTGGAAAAAAAGTGCAGCCAGAATAGGCAAAGGAGTTTAGGAGAAGGGTCTGGTCTTCTAAATTATGTATGTTACATGGGATTCATCATGCCACCCACTGTTTCACTTCTTCAGAACACTTTTGAAACTTGTACAAATTGGCCAACAGCTGGAATGTTTTTTACCCTTTCCTATCTGCACTGAAGAAATGTTTCATTATGTTCTTTGCTTATCTTTGCCAACCTTCAGCCCCCCCCCCCCCCCCCCCCCCCCCCCCACTTTATGCCAGACAAAGTGATGGGTTTTTTCCCCTGGGCAAACTAAATACTTGCTCTAACTTAAAAAAAAAAAAAAAAAAAAAGGTAAGTGTTTTTTTTTCTCCTGTAAGGCTGAATACTTTTGTTCTTCATGGTAAGGAGAGGGTGCTATTTGAGTCTTACTAGCAGGCAAAACATTGTTTAGCCCAGTGTTCTAAAGAAGGATCCTGCAATATGAACTTGGTCTTGTGGCTCTACTAATTAATTTATTTTAATTTCCATTGTGAAAACGTGGTAGAAGATTTTGTGCTGCCCTTGTCACTGTCAGAAGACATGTATCTGCCAGTGCCTACATCCTACTGCCAGTTAAAGTGATTGGTTTACTTGAGTGTTTAGAGGTAGTAACAAAGGATTTTGAAATTTGTCTGTCATCAGTAGCTGGTGTCGGGATGCTACATCTCCCAAGCTGACACACACTTGCTCCAGTAAGAACTGAAGATACCTGTCACTTTTAAGAGTTTAATTCACTGCCGGTTATTTATGGTGCAGCTGGGTTACTGCTTTCAATAGCTGTGAACAGCTAACGCTGTGTCCTGCAGGAGCTGATGGTTCAGATGGGATAACGTGGTTAGAAAGAGGAACAAATCCTTTCATAGCATGGTGTTTAATGGACCCCAGTGACACTTTATTGGGAAATTAATGACGATTGGTTTGCTCTACCAGAACACCTGATGGGGTAGGAGGATCACAACAAGAAACAGGGTTCTTGGACTGTCTTTTAGATTTTCTTTCTGTGACCTTTTGGGATTCCCTGTGAGTCCTCTGTCTGTGAGGGTTTGTTGTTTGGTTTGGGTTGGGGTTTTTGTTTGATGTTTTTACCTATTAGCTTTTCTTCAAAACTCCACTTTTGTTTTTTTCCTTACTCTTTCTTGATATAATTGCAATGTTTACGCTTGGATATTTTGCGGTATTCTTTTTCCAATTGCATTCTAGTCTTTGTGATTCTAACAATTTCATATTATTTTTGGCATAAACTGTAGTATTAAGGGCCAGCTATATTTTACTCTGACAAGTTTATATATCAAAGTTTAGAAACAAGACTGAAAAAATGTGGCAGCTTGATTTTGGAGTATATAATCAATGGTTGCCAATGAAAACTGATGTTATGAAATCCCATAAGGATATAGCCATATTCCATCACATCTTCTTGGCTTGTGACTGAAGAGAAACACGAAGGTATACGAGTAGTCATTTAACCACATTTCATGTTCCTTGCTTCTAGAAACTTTATAAAAATAGCCAGGTACAATAACAATAAATTCATTATTCTTACAAGGATATCCTGAATTTGACATGCCAGTATATGACTTTGAACTTTAGTTTTACTTAGAAATGGAGGTTGTTTTGAAGATAGCCCTTCAGAAGGATTCTCCTATTTATGCTATGTGAATGCCTGCGTTATATTTAGGCACTGAAAATACTTTTGGACTGAGTGTTCTGTATTCTGCAGTGTGGGGGGGAGTGGCTGGGGAAGATACGAGCTGTGCTTTCTTTCACGAGGATACTTTCAACTCTTTTCCAGTGATCCTGTACTCTCTCAGAGTCAAGGCTGACCTGTGCTGCCTCGCGTCTCTCTCCCACAAGAGCAGGTTATAAATCCTCCTTACACTGAGGTGCAGGAGAGTGGTTTGTACTGCAAACGTAGCCCTTATTTAGCTGAAAGGGAATACTTCAGTTCTGTCGTAATTGAGCTGGATACCTTTCCAAACCAAAGCAAGGCAATGTCACGTCTTCATAATGTCTACTGCGTGGTGGGCTTGATTTCTTCTATTTTTTTTTTTCTTAAGTAGATCCAGTGCGCAGAACTGAAGGTCTTGAGTCAAATTTTGTATTTTCATTATAGTCTATCAGTATCGAGAGGGAAGAGCAGAGCTGGTGCTATCTCTGAGCTGAATCGCACTTCACAGGGATTGTCAACAAATTGTAGGAGTTTCTCATTCCTTACTCTGCATGGTCTTTGTAACGGCTTTATCTGTCACTTCATCCCTGGCATCAGTTCTGTAAATAATTACCCTGTGACCCTTTGGTCCTTAGTAACTCTTTCAAAAGCACAGCTAATCATTTTTTATAAAAAAGGCAGACTGGTTAATTCTTGGCAAGTTTGTCTTGGAGCCTTGTCTCTGCAAATGGAGATGATGAACTTCAGCAGTAATAAACAGCTCAAGTGGAATTGCAGCGCACCGACCACTTGGCAGGGAGCACTTCTCTTTCCCTTCCACTGTCACTGTTGCCTCATATGCGGTAGATGTTGCTGTAAGACAGTATCATGCGTGGTTTTATCTGCTCTGTTTTTTTCATCACACACAGCAACTTACTATTCCATGATAATAGGAATTTGTATTATCACAGACTTGTCTTTGTGGTAAATGGTTGAATGAAATGCACACTGGTATCACATCTTGGTCTGCAGTTTGATTTCTCTTCAGCTTGTTTCCATTCTACACTGGTTCTAGAAAGGCTGTGATTGGAGACGTGTCTCACTCCCACGCTGCATAGGTACAGGTTAATTGATTTCACAGGAGTGGTGGCCACACTTAACAGCACTTCAGTAGGCATGAGTGTCCTCACAGCTGCCAAGGACAGATCGTACTTTGTTTTGTTTAATGCGACCAGTACATCCATATGGCATTGCCTACTTCTGCAGTAGAACCAGGAATTATGAAATTTAATTTCCTTTTTCTTCAAAGTGGACGTAAACATAAGGTTTCTTGCTATCATCTCGTAGCTTGTGAGCTTGCTGTGCTGAATCATTTAGCTCCTTTAAGACACGAGTGTGATCTGTTGTCTATGTCCACATCAAGCTGCAGAGGAATGTGAATATCAGGCTTCAAGTTAAAGAAATGAGATGCTTCCAACTTGCTAACCAGAGATAGAATTACAGGAAGAGCTGTACCACATGAGCTTTCTCCACTCATTTTATTTTTGTTCCTTGTTTCTTCTCTTGCTTCTCCCTGCGTTCTAGTTAACACCGAGTATAAATGTTAGGGATACCTCATCTCCTTAGACTTCTGCAAGTCCAATTATGTGATACCAAACAAGAGAACATAGAATCATAGAATCGTTCTGGTTGGAAGAGACCTCCAAGATCACTGGGTCCAACCATTAAATGATACATACAGAGAGATTGTTTAACCATTTTTTTATTTTACTCCACCACCTTCTGTTCTGGTGTTTAGGTTTTGTACTATTTTATAAGAAAATAAACTTACATAATATATATATTATATTTTTCTTTGCTTGTATTCAGTAGCACTTCAATGGCCACTACAATGGATCAGAGGCCTATTTGTGCCACTTTGATATGCATGTACAACAAATACACCTACCTGTGGTCCTACAGAAGATGTTTTGATTTTGTGCAAGTTGTGTTTAGAGCTAGGTTTCTTTCATAAATTGTGCAACTTAAATTTGGAGTACACTTACTGTTTTTCATATGAGAACTAAAAGTGAGACAAAGTCTAACATTCTGTGTTTTAAATCTGAATTGCTTGTAAAGAATAGCAAAATAAGAAAATGTTAATGTTTTAGATACTAATGTTTATCTCTGTCCATTTTAATACACAAAGTCTATTTTGTGAGCTAGGGAGGGTCGCAAGCTTACAAGTTAGTTTTGGCCTTTTGTTGCTCCAGTCATATGCTAGAATCTTAACATAAAAATGGATTAATCTGAGCAAGGAATAATGCTGTTTTATTTTAAAGAAGAATTTCTTTTCAGCTTATGACTGAGTAAAAGTTTCTGCAAAGCATTTTTTCCCTTTGAAGCATTACAAAGCAACTACCTTCTCTAATAGGGTCAGTTAACAAGAATTAGGCTTTAATCTCATTAAAAGCTGATAACCTCAAGTATGATTCCAAATAAAGCTATCATCATATGTAAAGGGTGAGTATTTTGTGCAGACTTATGGGGAAAGGTAGTAAAGCATTTATTGAAGCACTATTATGAAAGCTGAGCAAAGAACTGCATGCCACAGTTTTTAGAATTTATTACAGTGGTTTTGTGTATAAAGCTACAACTTGTATTTTACACTCCAAAACTAATACAGTTTTACTAGTCTTCAGTGCAAAGCTGTTCTCTTGAGTAGAATTAATGACAAATAATATGTTAGAGGAAATATGCAGCCAATCTAAACTTATCTATTATAGTACTGTTATAACTAAAAGAGAAAAATTACGCTTTTGTACAATGAAACAATATGGGATTACAATTTGTACAATTCCTTCCTCTGTCAATGCAATTAGCAGCACTTATTGGAATGCTGTGGAAGTAAATTCATAATTTTTCTCCCAAGCTCCTTTGAAAGCCTTAGAAAAACATACTAGTGCTGAAGGATTCATATTGATGGCTTGAGTGATATTTGAGGTATAAGAGTTTCCCTGTTAAAAAATTATTAGAAAAAAACCCCATGACATCTGTTGTCAATAATATCTCAGTTCCTCTGTGCTATCCAACTCTGTGATAACCAGGTAATTGTTTTTAAGTCTTGTTTATCAATATGATCTGCAACAGAGATGAAGGAAGAATGCAGAGGGCTGCTCACAGAGAGGGGTCCTTTTGTAGCCTTGTAATTCTGAGACACCGGTCAAAGAAGTCAGTCGCTTCCAAGAAGGCTCCCCCTACCCCCGCCTTTAGCTGTAAATCTTACTTCTAAGTATTTTGACTGTTTCAGGCTAGTGTTTAAGCCCACACAGTGGGTGCTGGAAAATAATCCTTTAATACAGAATGAAAAGTACCATTAGCTCATTTCCGGCAGCTATTCTGTATTTCAGATGAGGTGTTTTGCTGTCGAAACAAATGCAGTTATTCATAGACTGTGGCTGTGTGATTTACATCAAGGCCTATATTCAGTAAAGATAACAGATTTAGTTTCTTCATGCATGTGCCCACAATATAATCCTCCTTTGATAGAACTTGAAGGAATTTTTTTAGCATTTTGTAGCATCGATGTTTTAATGCATTGAGTAGTGGAGAGGCTTTTTGCCATGCAAGTTCAAAAGTTCATTTTATGATCTTGTATGAAATACCTACTTATGTAACTAAATGTGCTCGGTTGTGGGTTAGGATGTACAGTGTGCACGCTTTTTAAATTTTATTCTTTGTCTCTCTCCCTCTCCTCTCTTTCTCTTCCACCCCATCACACTTGGCTCTCATTGCTTATCTGCAGCCACACTTCCTCCATTGCATTATCCCAGTTCATTATCCAATACCTGAACGGGATTAAGTGAGCCTCTCTTGGGAAGTAGGATCATGGAATCGTTTTTGTTGGAAGAGACCTTTAAGATCATCGAGTCCAACCATTACGCTATCACTGCCAAGTCCACCAAGTAGACCATTGCTCTGAACTTCAAGAAACTGGACAAAGTTTTATTCTTACTGTAAGCCTGCAGGTATGGGTCGTGCTTCACTTGGTGCCGGGCTGGTTACTGACATCAGTGGGGGCAGTACTGGATCTCATTCCTGTAAGGAAAAGGGTAGATTTGTAGTTTGGAGGGGCCACCACACTGTTTACATTTGATCTGTTGCAAGTTGAGCGCTTCTTGCTGATCTTTCCCCTCTCCCCCAGTTGTATATGTGATTCTTTGGGTTTTACAAGACAGATTTTTTAAGAAAACATTTTCTTTCCTGGTGGGCCAAGGAATCCCAATATGTTGGAACCTCCTTACATTACATAGGTACCTTTTTGACTTTTGGAGTCTTTTGAGTTAGAGGTAGCACGATGCATTTTGGAAATCTGTGGTTATAACCCAAGTTTTCCTAGTTTCTGCTCATTTGAAAGACACTATGCTCTGCCAAATATATACGTTAAAGGAAGCAAAGGAGAATGGGAGGTATGCAAGCATGACCACTGCTTGAGTAGAAATTGTAGAAATGCAGTTGTATAAGCTGTATTAAAATCAGAAGAAAGGCAGGAGCAGAAATATCACACCTTTATTAAGTGCATAGGATGGTATTTTGCTGGGGTAACATACCTTCCCGGCAGGGTCTCAGCTGAGAGCAGCATTGTGTGAACGCAGGTAGGCAGCTTCCAGTCTTCATCTGACGCCGGAGCGGTGGTACCCACGTAACGAGCTGCAGGCAGGTCTTGCAGTCTCACAAGTGTTGTGGCTCTGTGCTTCTTAACCTCCAAGGGCTCTCTTGTCACCATCCCATTGCAAAATCCCAATACAGAAGTGAAACTGCAGCCAGCTCCTGAAAACGGGTATTTTTTCATTAAAGTATGATAGGTGATGTTTGAACTTTTTTGTCTTTATTTTTAACAAAATTTTTATTGCATCATTTGAAATTACAGAGCAACTGACACCAGTTTGTGCTAGTGTGAATGTACTGGGGTGTATAATTTTACTCTGTATCTGATTCAATTACTTGCCTTTACTAGAGTTACTGCTTCTGCTCCTCATGTTATCCTGTGTTTAGAACTTTTATTTGCAGTTTTACTCATGTCTTTGTAACATGAGAGAATAATGAAAAAACATGCTGTAAGAAGTTTTTCTGTGGGTTTATACTAAGCATATCCTTAACTGGTTTTATAATGGTTTTGCATGCCTATCAATCACATTTAGCAGGCAATGTAATCTCCTATAGTCACTATAGCTCCAGTGAGCCTCAAGGAGTTGAAAACCTTTCACAAAGGTGACTAACTGAAGGAAAAAGTAAATGGCACTGATACTATGTTGCTACTGATTGTAGCCAGTGGGGTAAAACAGGGACAAAAAGTGAAGAGTCCTGTGAACTCTTCTGAGAGGTTTTAAGGCACTTGGGTATAATTGATTTTAAATGGTTGATGCTTACAAATAACAGTTAGGTTTTCCTGATCTTTGATTGCTAGGAAGCGTTTAGTAAAAATTTAGGATGCAGGACCTTGTGCCTTTTCTGAAGAGTGGCACTTAGAGAATGGGTGTAGTACAAGGTCTGAAAGAAGAATGTGCCAAAATACTGAAATGCTGGTCTCACTTCTCTTCTTCTGAATGGCTTGTCCATGTGGAAAACATAACCCATCTAGATTTTGCAATATTAACTCCTCTTATGGAATTCAATTACAGAATAAATTGCTTCCTTTGGGAAAAAAAAAATAGTGCCTTTTGAATCAACTGGCTATTTCAGAGAAAGTAACTTTTATTCTAACATAGCTTTGCCATATGGGAAGAATGGGAATGTGTTGTGGGGAGTTCCCTTGCCTGCTGAGACCAGGAGCCTTCCTTGGGCTGTGATTTCACAAATTGCTCAGCTGACCTGACCGACTGCTGTCAATTAAGGCAGAATTGCTCTTATTCTTCCTTCTCTGAGCTGTGTGGTTCTGCTCTCTTCCCTGTGCCAGGTGAGTTACTCATGCTGGGCACCACTGTGAGCTATTTAAACTCAGTAACCAAGCTGAAGAGGATCTTACTCTATTGCTAAGTTAGGGAGGTGAAGTGGCTCAACCAGGAGGAGGTTCTAGTAGATTTCCAGAGCTGGCATAAGACAGGCTGTGGTGATGCACTCTGGAATTAAGGAGGTAAGGGGGGGAAAAAAGAAGAAGAAGAGGCGGGGGGGGGGGGGGCAAGACCTCCCTCCTGTTCTTGGCAGTAGTGAGCTCTTAGATGAGACTGCCTCATGTACAAAACTGCATCCTTGGGGACAGGTGCCATCCAGGCACTGATCACTCTTGGCTGTGTCTAATTTGAGGTCTCACAATAACATGGCCAAGGTGTAAGAAGGTTGTAAATGGTTAACTGCTGTACCCTGTGGAGCTAAACCCTGCCATGACAGAGGGGAGGAGCTGCTGCAGGCACCTGGCATGGACAGATGGGCAGCATTTCCTACTCAAGAAGGAAAACTACTGGGGTCTGGCATTTGGGGTTGGTGGGGGTTTGTTTGTTTGTTTGTTTTTGTTTGCTTGTTTGTTTGGGTTTTTTAACTTTAGAGCACAAAGTTCTACAAGGTGTACAGGTGAGTGGTAAAAACTCCAGCTTCATTACTGATAGTCTTGTGGATTAAAACTGACTGCAATGGCAACACAAGTGTCATTTAGATATGTTACTTTATGCAGATGTCACTCCTAACGTGAATGCTTACACTAATTCAAAAAGAGTCCTTCATCAGTAGTTGCATTATAAAGACCTGTTGGATTGTTGAGGGTATTCTGGAGCGATGAGAAAGGAAGTAATGGATAAGGCACTAATTTGCAGTTTGGGAAGTTCACAGAGTTTCCGTGATAGAGACTGTCGGACACTGACTTAGTGACATCCACAAAAATGCTTGGTACTTGTTCACCTTGATGCAGAAGAGTAATTAGACATCTGTCTGATCTATTTGTATCCACAAAACTCCATAGAACTGTTCTGTGGATGCACAAGAAAGGTGTTTTTACACAAAAAGAGTGGTGCTTTAGCAGGGGAGGAGGGAATAAAAAAGGATGCACCTACTAACATTTATGCATTTCAGAGGCAGTGAGTACATACTCTTGCAGGTATTGCAACAAAAGAGAAGAAAGAAAGGGTAGAATTTTAACTGGTCTGACTTGGAGTGATTCTTTTGACTTTATTTAAACCACTCCAGATGTTTTATTTGGTCTACTGAAAGCAGAATCTGACCCAAGTGGGATACAGTGAAAACACGTGACAATTTAGATACAAAAAAAATCTGTTACAGCAAAGATGAATCTGATTGAAAATGGAAATTTTCCTGGGAAGGGAAAGCTAGATGCTTAGAGACTTTAAAAGTTCTGCATAGGATATTGTAATAGTTATAAAAACTAAATGAAAGTATAATTTGACTCTTTTTCCAGAATGTAGAGGTGAGAATGTTATCAGGTTTATTACTATTTGGATTAGGGTAATACTTAAATCTCCCCAAGAGTTTTTGAAGATTTAAATGCCTGGGGATGAGGTCTGTGTCTTGCCAGGGACTGTATAAGCAAGTAGTTGAAAACACTGGCCTTGGACCCGGCAGCTTGTATTATGTAAGAGTTAAAAAACCCTTTCATCTGTCCAGAGATGAATGTTACTCCTGAGAGTTTATCAGGCTTTATGGGAATTCCACCCATAACTGGGTGGGATACAGATACCTTGTCAGGTACAGAAAGGCTCCTTGCCATGCTCTACCTGCATGAAACTCTCACAAGAGAGCAATCAAGGGAGAGAAAGCCATTTCGCAGGGAGAGATTTCCTCCTCTAGACAGAACTCAAGTAGATGGAGATGGATTGTGCCAGACGTCCTGTCTCCCGTACACTGTTATTTTTATTCTTCCCTGAAACTGTAGGCTCGCACACCACTTGCAGCTTAGATCAAATGCTGCGGTCTCGCGCCCAGCCCAGGGTTACATACTTCTGTTAGGTGTGCTGCTGCTCCTGCAGCGCCAGGAATGCTGGAGGGGTGCCACGCGCTGTTGGTAAATACAGGCTGCAGTTTGACAGTAATTGCTTTCTTCCTGGAGTTTCAGAAATTACGTACAAAAGCAAATGAAGTAAGAGAAAGCATTCTGTTTTAAGTGCATTTCATATCAGATGCTGGTTTGTTTTTTTTTCTTAATGCTCCTTTGAGTGTGGTACAGTTAAATATATGAAGTCTGTAATAGAGGAGCAAGTCACGTACTTGGAAATGTCCTGAGAGTTATCTTGGCCTTAATTATTTATAAGCCTTTCTTCTCTCTTGGCCTTTAAATAAATTTAAGGAAGCAGGAGAATGCCCTGTGAGTGGAGTGGTGCCCTTCACCACACAAAGCAGCTTCTGCCCTACGGCCTCTTCCTCATGAAACACCTACCAGCTTCCCTCGGTCCCTTCAGTCTGTCTTTTAAAACTACTAACAAAAAAAATCTGACCAGCCCCAGCTGACTTTGGGAGAGCGAAGGAAGAATTTTTTGTATTTCTGACTTCCTTTGGTTTTAGGTTTGGAAAAGGTGTAAAATACTCATCTATATGCTTTTTGTGTACTAGTGGTTTGACCTGGTTTCACTGTAATGTCTCATAAAAAAAATACTGTTTTGGAAAGGCACAAATTTTAATCTGCATTAGGTAATTTAAACCCATAGGGAGATTTTATATTTTATACAGAAACTAACCAAGTTTTCTTAAAAGTCAGAAGCAATTCTGCATTACATATCACAGTGTGAATCTGACCTAGTTCTTCATGCAGGACTGGCCACTGAAGATGGCCAGTTGCTAATAGGTAACACTACTTCTCCAGGTCACGATTAGCCTTTTCCTCCCTAAACCACTACAGCTCTGCCATCTGCGGCTTGAAGGTGTTTCAGTTTGGTGCCCACCCTTGTGCTTGGAGGATATTCTTGATTATCAGAGAAAGATTTTTTTTTTTTTGATTTTTTTTTTTTACCTCTATGCATGTGAATAACAGTATTCTGCTGCTGAATGATGGGGGAGTGGTACCTCTTGAAACCTCTTCTCAGGGAAGGATTTCTTGCAAGAATGCTTACTGATTTCTCCTCCTTGCCCTTGCAAGATGTAGCAGTGTTGTGGGGGAATCAAACACTGTTGGAGGGATCATACATCCACATCTACTGCCTTTGCACAGCCTGGTAAGGCTTCCACAGCTTGTAGCGAGTGAGATAAGTGAGCATGTCTTGAGCTGAGACATAGATGGTTTATATCAGGCTCCATCTTTAAGCTGCTTTCTAGTGAAAGCTGTTAAGAGAACTTCTGTTGTGCTTGGAATGAGATCGCAGGTTAAAGGTTTAGTTTTATTCTGTGTCAAATCTGTTTTCATTCTTTAGCCTCCTTTGCCTCCTTCAGTCTTTTCTATGTTCCCCATAGCCATTGACTTTATCCATATGGCTTTTTCAAGTAAATAAGAAATAGGATTCCAATGTCTATGATAGCAAAGGAGTTGGCTCGTTGCTCAGTTTTTTTCTTGGTTTGCTGAAACAAGAGAATATTAAACTTTACCAAGAATCCTCTAAGACATGGTATCTCTTCATCTTTGTACTGATGCATCTATCCCAAATGCAGTTGCTTTTTCAAAAGGGTGTTTCGATTTTACATTTTGTACACAATGTTTGTCATCAAACTGTTTCAGAAGAAAAATTTTGCAGAATGAAGTTTAGCTCTCAAATGAGTGTGCGCTTAAAGGAATTAAAGGTTTGAAGTGCAGAGTACTCTGCTGGCCTGGTCCCACACCTGGAAATTATGCTAGGTGCGGGGACCCTGAGTGCACCTGTGTGCCTTAATGGCCCTGACCAGCTTCACCTGGGGCTTCCACCCTACCCTCTGCCCACAGGTCTGGGGCCTCCATTTCAGATCACCCTGGGGCTGTCAGTCCTTGCCTGAGCTATGTGCCTGGTGGTCTCCAGCCCTGTCTCCTGCTGCCCCGGATGGGGCTCCCTGGGTGGCCCCTGGACCTGGTTCAACCCCGGCCATGCCTGGAGCTGTTCATGGAGCCATTTGCAGCACCCAGCTCTGCTTGTCCAGCTCATCCCCTGCAGGACTGTGCCATGGTGAGTGGCTCACCCTCGGCTCTGGGCTTGTCCCCCCTTGTAGGGCAGCCCTGCTCCTGCTGCTCCCTGGCAATGCCTGTGCTTTTGTACAGCGCTGTCATCAGCACGCTCCTGTCTAAGCATTACCAAACTCAGTCTCTCAGACTATTACTTTCCGAGATACTTGAGTTTTAGTGCCATGTCTTTGTTTTTCAGAGGGACCTTATTTCAACTTCTGATTTTGAGGTTTCACATTTGAATTGATATTCATATCAGATATTAGTGGTGGCTCACTTATCTATAAGTGTTTATATGGGCAGGTAACTTGCTTGTGCTTCTGCAAAGACTTTTTTGTGTGTGTGTAGTTTTGGTTTCTGGGAAGTGGTTGAGGGACATCAGTTTTTTTTGTTTTATATGCCTAGAAAGTATGTGCTTTAAACAAAGGGAATTTCCATTTAGCAGAATGTTTAAATTCCCACGGTTATGCTCTAACTAAAAACCTTGTTTAATTTAGCACGCTTATTAGAGTAAGCTTAACTTGCAGAGAGCAATTAATACACAAATTTGAAGTATGGTGGGTGGGAGGGGGAGAAATAATCCAAAATAATCAAAATATGGAACAAAAAGAAAAAAGCAAAAATACCCAAAGTTTGTAAAGAGCTCGATCTAGTTTCCTAGATATAAATCCTTAAATAGAAGATGTCAGTTTAAAAGTTGTCACGTCTGTCTCTTTCACACCTGAAATATTCTTAAATCCTTTTTTAAAATTAGAATAAATTCATGGTTACCTGATGAGCTGTTTATAGCCTTGCTTTAGTTTCACTAGTTTTGTTTTGATTTGTTTTAAGTGAAAGTGTGAGATTTGAGGAGGGGAGTACTGTGAATGCCTGCACAGTTGGGTTAACTTGGTTAGGGACATTGCTGCTCCCTGGCAACCCTTGAACCAGGAAAGGAGATCCTGTAATGGAATAATCCTTCATTTGGAAGACCAAAACCCTTCTATCTCTCGTTGTCATCTTTTTTCAGTCGTCTACAAAGTAACTGTGAGTAAAAATGGATGCTCCTGATGCTTTTAAGATTATACAAACATAAAGAAGCTAAATACCCTGTTGCTTTAGGAACCTGTAAGTGACCAGGGCCTTTGAGATCTTATTTAGAAAGTTTACCAGAAGCTTGCTAAGTGTCAGCTTAACAGAAAAGCCAAGTGAAAAGTTGGTCAAACATCCAGAAGATTTGTAAGCAGAAAAGTTAGACATTTGCATTGAATTGAGAATTAATGGTTGTTACTGGGTGGGCCTATCAGAGCTGTTTTAAGCTGTCCCAGCCTTGCTGTCCCAATTCATTCTTTAACTGGAAACAAATTTAAGTGTCACATTTTGTGTGAAAGAGCTGTCATCAGGCATTCATGTATATTAAAGTGAAATGAAAAAGTAACCCAAACTGTATTACACGAAGTGCATCTGTTAACCTGTTTGTATGTCTGCGTCTTTAGAAAATGGCGCCAGCTGATCGCTCTCGGCAGAATTGTGGGAGAACTCCTGTTACTTTACTGCTTCTTGAAAAATGGGGGAAATACCAGCCTTGTTTACCTGAGCATATGATATAGCTTAGAGCAATTCATTTGCAATCCATGTCGACGTTTCCATTACACAGGAATTGGTGGGTTTATTCCTGAATAGCATGTTTGCATGCACATCTTCTGGGATGGCTTATCCTGTGATAGCTGTCGTGTTCAATGTGCTTGGTCAGCAAGGCCAATCACTTTTTTTTTTTTTTTACTACTAACTATACTGTTACTGTACAGAGGATGGCTCATGTTCTGCAAGGAAATGTGTGCAACTAACAGTAATGCAAGATAAGATTATTTTTTAAAAATCGAATTGGCTAGCTAAAACTCTCCATGTGTCCGACTTAAAATAATCTGCAAAGCCAGAGACTGAACAAAAATGCTGTCCTTGATAAGACATAGTCCTCCACACCCTTCCTTCTTTGTAATTTCCTTCCATTCTTCCCACTTTTCAACTTCGTGCTGTAGTTTCACATAGGTTGGTAGGCAAGGTAATTGCCAAATAGCTGGCTAGAGGTTAAAGCACTAGCGTGGCCTGTGTGTTTTAGTACCTGGATCTGCTGCCGTTCTCCTGAGTGATGTTGGACAAGCTGGCTAATGTTTGTTTCAATTCCTCTTCTGTGAGTCATGGGTAACAACATGTCCCTGCCGCATCAGATTGTTGTGAGGATGTATTCATGTGTCTTTGATGGCTTCTGATGTTACAGGGATGCAAGGTATAACAGCTCTCTCGTGCAGTCATGTGAAAACAATACATTATGCCTGTACCCACAAAAGTTAGAAATGGGAGATTAAACTACAGCAGCTAATTTGATAGGTTTGTTGGCACTTCAGTCAAATAGCACATGCCCCTTTTCAAAGTCTCTAGGCTTTTCTCTGGTAAAGCTAGTGGACTATCAGCGTAGTTCCACACCTAACCAGTGAGAGGTTGCCTGTAGTTTTCTGTTTGTATGGGGTTTTCTGTTTTGTTTTTGTGTTGCTTTAACCCCCCAATAAATGCCCAGATATACTGGCTTTGGAAAATACACTTTATCAAATATGTGATGGTTATGTATCTAGCATAATGATAACCACTGTAGTCAATCAGTCTGCTTCTAATAATCTCCATAGCAACTACATTCAGTAAAAAGTGAAAATAACTGACTCATGCAGTTCTATGCCAAATGATACATGTGAGCAATGTACTATCTGTTTGAAATGTCACATTCAGCTAAATGATGCATGCTTTGCTGGCAATGCTTTCCTTTGCTTCTCTTAAGAAGCAAGGAAATGGGTGCTAGTTTTTGTTTGCAGTACTGTTTAAGAGAAATGGAGTTTTAAATGCCAGCGTTAGTGTCCCTCCATCTCTTTCTCCAGAATATTCAAACAAAACCAGGAAGGCTTGGTAGCAAGTAATTTGCTTTTTATTTCATTTCTGTCTGCATGTGGAAAGTGACATTTTAAAGCTGGTTATGCCAGTGCAAATGCTTTGTTTTGGTTTAGCTTGAACCTGCTCCTAACTAAACTTTTTTTTTAAAAAAAAAAAAAAGAAGTGGATCTCATAGATGAGGATCATAGCTTCTTAAATGTCATTATTTATCTCTGGTTCTTCTGTCTACGTTGTGTTTTGGCTTAACAGTTGCATGTGTCCCTGATAAATTTTAGGAGTAGTAAGTAGAAACAATATCTAGAATATGTGTTCTCTTCTTCCCACTCAAATTTATCCTGGTCTCTGACAGCTGTTCCTGCAGTTACTCATCCCACCTGAAAGGGTGAAATGCAGAATTGCTTTGGAGCTGAAGTGAGCAAAAAGTCAGGGATTGCCTCAGAGGAGCCTTCTCTGAAATGGCTCGGATGCTTCTTGCCTTTCACATGCATACTTTAGGTTTGATTTTTTCAGAGGTGCTGAGTGCCTGCATTTCCTGCTGACTGCAGCCAGCCATTCTTCTTTTAAAATCGCACCTCTTTTAAATGCCTCTATTCCTTAGCTTTTTAAGCTAGCTTTCAAAGCTGGCCCGAGGGCATCAAAACTTAACCTGAAGATTATGTTATAGACCCCTGTGGTGGGGGTAATGGTGGGAGAGTTAGCACCTCTGGATGTGTGCGCCCTGTAGAGTTGCTGTTTGTACTGAGCTTCTCAAGGAATGGCTTTGCAATTAAATCTGTGCTTTAAATTCAGCGCCAAAATAGAATTTTGAAAGATTTGTTGTATAAGGTGTTCTTTTGGGAGATGTAGTAAGTGCCTGGCAGTCCTTTGTGTGGAGGTATTTATTTTATGGGTTTAAATGTGACTCTCTTCCTTTAAGCTTTTTTCTTTTCCACTAATCTTTAGGAACATCTTATTTCACACTTAACTCTACTTATTTGTATGTATTTTGTAGGAATCCCTTGAAGCTCGCGCTGGGAATGGACAGCTACCTCCATTTCTGGAGGAGAGTAGTGCCAATTGAAGAAGCATTCAAGGCAAATCAACAAGTGTGCTGATAACTCTCGGAAGAGCACAGGGAAGGGACGACCTTCCAGGCCAATAGCCATGCCTTTCGGGCTGAAACTGCGACGGACCAGACGCTACAACGTCTTGAGCAAGAACTGCTTTGTGACAAGGATCCGTCTTTTGGACAACAATGTGATCGAGTGCACCCTCTCCGTGGAGAGCACGGGGCAGGAGTGCTTGGAAGCTGTCGCTCAGAGGCTGGAATTACGTGAGGTAAGAGTAACCCGGGAAAGACCATCTGTCACTGTATAATTTGACACATTTTTAGCTCAGGCAGTCTGTTCATTTGAATCATGTTATTCTCGGAGCTGGCCAGATATGATCAGCAGCTGGAGCTTGGACAAACATATTCTGGTTGCATGAAAACTGAAGGCAGAACAGCACTCAGGGTTTTGTGCTGTTGCTCATTCATCGTAGCTCTGAGAGCGCTTTGTAATACGAAGATGAGGTTTCTTCTTTTCTTAGAAAGCAATGGCTGTTACTCTCTGAACTGGGATGCCAAAGGCCAAGTTACAGTAACTTTTATCTGAATGTAACCCAGTTTCACCAACACTGCTGGTTGAATTATTCCAGAAGGAGACCACTGGCTTTTAAATATCTGCTTTCATATAAATATATTCTCTTTACTAACATACTGAAAGAGGCAACAGTTGTGTTACTAGCGGTAGCAACTAGTAACGGTTTGAGGATGGTGGGTTTTTTCTTCTTTTTGTTTAACTGAAATATTTCACATCTGAAAGTCTGGAAGGCTTATTTTACATTCCCAATGCTTCTGAAAAGGCTGAAGAAACCCAGTCTTTATGAAAGACTGAAATCCTTTATTTTCTACTTCTTGCTGTAGAGTTCAGTGTTTATTTTAAGTGTTGAGGCATTTTTAGAAATATCTCTCCAATGTGCATGGCACAAATGAACTATCTTTTCTTACTTAGCTTCTGTGGACTCCTTAAATGTGTTCTGCATGCTTATAGGCTTTTGCAAATCACAAGTTGAAAACCATTGCCTGGAAATTGCTATGTTTATCATCTGACTGTCCTGGCTGAAGGCTTCTGTAAGCACAGCTGGGAAATCTAATAATCTTGCAGTGTCTTACATTTGTTGGTCCAGGGCCCTTTGTAATGGTGGCAACCAGAAGGTAGCATACAAGTGCAGATGAAAACTAAACAAAAACAGAATCACAGAATGGTAGAGGTTGGAAGGGACCTCTGGTCCATCTCGTCCAACCCCCCTGCTAGAGCAGGCTGCACAGGGCTGCGTCCAGGAGAGTTTTGAATATCTCCAGAGAAGGAGACTCCACAGCCTCCCTGGGCAGCCTGTGCCAGGGCTCTGTCACCCTCACAGGAAAGAAGTTTTTCCTCGTATTCAGGAGGAACTTCCCGTGTTCCAGTTTGTGCCCGTTGCCCCTTGTCCTGTCGTTGGGTGCCACTGAAAAGAGTCTGGCCCCATCTTCTTGATACCCAGCCTTGAGATATTTATAAGCATTAATGAGATCCCCTCTCAGTCTATTCTTCCTCAGGCTAAACAGCCCCAGCTCCCTCAGCCTTTTCCCCATAGGAGAGATGATCCAGTCCCCTCCTCATCTTTGTACCCCCCACTGGACTCTCTCCAGTAGTTCCTTGTCTTTCTTGAACTGGGGAGCCCAGAATTGGACACTATTCCAGATGGGGCCTCACTAGGGCAGAGTAGAGGGGGAGGATAACCTCCCTCGACCTGCTGGCCACACTCTTCTTAATGCACCCCAGGATGCCATTTGCCTTCCTGGCCACAAGGGCACTCCTTTTTGTACATCAATAATGATAAGGAATGAGAGAAGAATCTCGATCTGTGTGTGTATGCAGAATAGTCAGGGAAATGTGCAGGCAGGAATAGGGCAAGAGAGTCAGAATATTGCATAGTGATTTTTCATACTTAGGATTTTTTTTTCCTGTGGATTTTAGTAGAATCGTCTTCCCTCTCCTCTTACAGAGATGAAGATATCCGAGTAATTACTTTTTTTTTTTTTTTTTTTCCTGTTGGCAATGCTTTAGGGTGTCCTTACAGAGGTTAGGTCCTTCCCTTTCCTTCCAGTGCAGAAAGGATCAAAATGAATGGAGTGATTCTCCTCATATTCCTTGTGGGCTTATCTGTTTGGTGCAGCAGAAGTCTGGGGCCTAATGATTCTCTCTGGAGGTCCACCTGTGTTTGTGAACAATAGGTCCGTCAGTGGGTTAGCATTATTTTCCACAAAGCATTTTGTGATTTCAGAATGTGTTTTGTTCCACTTTGAAACTTCAGGCTTTGTTCCAAAATTTTCCAGAAAAAGAGATCGGTCAGTAGAGTAGCAAAAGAAGTTGTTTTGGTCAGTGTTCAATTTCATGAGGGTTTTCTATTGCTTTGGGTTTTTTCATTTTAAAAATCATTTGTGTCATGCAAAAAGAAATATGTCAGCACAAAAAGTTTATGTTTCAAGATAAAAAATATTTTAACAACACAGAAGAGAATGCTTTGATGTTGTTGGAACACTTTCCCCTTCTTTCATCACCCTCCCCACTTTTTTTTCTAAACAAGGTTTTGGCAACATTGAACTCATTTTGTAAAGTTCGGATTTCAACAGTACAGCATTTTTTGACAGGTTTTTCGTTTTTGGTTTTGGTTTGGTTTTTTTTTTTTTTGATTATCGCTCTTTCTGGTTGGTTCTAGTAGCATCCATTGCTGCTTTAAATGTTTAGGAGAGAACTACCTGCCTCTTTCAACCCTGAGAGGGTCTCCTCCCTGTATCCTCTTCTGCTCCTTTCATGAGGAATAACTTGAGCTAACAAGCTTAGAGGTGCCTGATGCTGCGTGCTGTCCTTACTCTCTGACCTGGATTTCAGTTCTTCTGCCCTTCTAGTCTTCCTGCCACGGTTTGTAGGGAAACAAGGCTAATGTAATCATTTGGTGGCTGTCCCCTTCCCTCACTGACCAATCAAATTTTACAGAAGGGTCAAAAATACTATGTCAAAGCTTAAATTTCTACAAGATTTGTGCAACCGAATAGCTGGGTAGAGGAGAGAAAGCTATTAAGTGTAGTAGTTGAGGAGAAAATCCTTACAAGTGTCCATATTGGGGAGAGAGTTTTTAAATTCCCCAAATGCAGCAAAAACTTCATCTGGAATATGCCTTTTCTTAGAAAGGCAGATCAGCAAACCCTGTTGTACAAGTAAGGCAGAAACTAAGCTTCATTAAATCCCATGCTTACAAAACAGTACTAAAATCCTGTTTGTCTCCTCCATGCTGTCTCAGGTAAGAATGCGTGCTCTCTTAAAAGTAAAGGTCGTTTTTTGTTTGATGCTTTAGTTTGGTCTTATGTTTCAATAAATCCCAGGTGTACCACAACTTTTACCTTTGTGTTAGGAATACATCCATGTTTCACGCAAGCTCATTTCTTAGAAATAAACAAAAAACTGTCCGAACCCCCCCTTCTAAAAAGCAAAACTCTTTGAGATGACTGTACGTATTGTTGTGAAGAACTGTCGATCATTATACCACACATGACTGAAAAACAGTATCTAATGGATTATGCATATTTCTATTTGATCTCTGGGGAATGCAGCTCCCTCCCTAACTGAGTCAGGGTTCAGGAACAGGTCAACAGAAAGTGTAGCCATGTAACTACTGTAAAATCTCATTTTATCCTTTTCAGCAAAGCTCTTGACAAAGCATCAGGTCTTCTAGTTGAGCGGTTACCAGTTCCAATAAAAGGAACTCTTATGCCAGCATTATGTAAAAAGTAAAGACGAGAAGAGGCGAGGAAGGGAAAGAGAGGAAAGACAAGGTCAGAAATGTCATTTTATAATCTTGTATGTATGTGCACAGATTATAAAAAGGATTTTTTCCCCAATGTAAGGGCATTTTTCCCTTCAAATGAGACTGAGTGAACTTGCTTGAAATAGCAGAGTAATCTGTTGTGAGACTTCATGTCCATTTCTTCTTTTTGTTCTCCTTAATTCACTTTATAAAATGATAAAAAGTTTAAAGATTGAATGTTCTGACATATTGTAAGGTTGGGTGAGGGGGCAGGCAAAATGATCCTTTCCAACCAAAATTATTCTTTTAAGCTGAATTTCAGAATGGTACGTCCAGCACTACGGCGCTGCAAAACCCAAACCAAAGCAGGAGAATGATGGGCCGAGCACCACAGGTGGATGCTGACTGCTGCACAGGCCTGGCTGTTTGCTGCCATTCCGACCTTTTTTTTGTGCCCTAGAAGGTGTCCCCTCCTCATGGGGCACAACAGGAAACCTGTGTTCAGCAGCCAGGTTGCCTCGAAGTTTGGCTTGGTTTGACTCGTCTTGCCAGCTAAGCTGGGATGGGGTTCAGGCAGCGCTTGGACAAGAGACCTTCTAGGAACAATTGGCTGCTGTAAATAGTGCTTTCCCCTCTGTGCAAGCGCCCCAGGATAGCTGGGTTTAATGCTTTTGCCCTGAGGAGCTGGAACTCTGCCTCTTTCTCAAGGATAAATATTTAGTTGGCCGCTTAAGCAGATGCTTTAATAAACACCGAGCCTGTCTTGTTGGATCCTTTTGAATGAAATTTGCTGGTTTAGTAAATGTCTGTCCTCTCCTGTTGTTGACAATTCTACTCTTTTTTGCCCAACGTAAAGGCAGGGTAGTTCTGGACTTGGGAGTAGAGCTAGGTCCAAAATGAGTATGTTGCCTCCTGAGCTGGCAGCTATAATGTCATCCTTTTTAAGACTTCGCAGCACAGGTTTTGTGTATCCAGTTTTCTTGTCTGACTCACCATATTTTGGGGATTCCCTTTCCCGTAGTGTTTTTGGGGCATGCAGATGTTCTGGTTCTTGCCTGCTGCTTTAGCAGAGGACCGTAGTTCCTGGAGGAGCATAAGCCAGTTTCCTTGTACCACATATGAAGTCATGTGTGGTAGGTTAGACAAATTTTAAAACCTTGAGAGAAAATTAATGTAAACTGTTGTATAACAGAGCTCTTCATGCATGTAAATGCATGACTCATTCTGGAAGGCCTTCTGGACTGTCATATGCCTTGTCATGGCATACTGAACTTGATGGTCCAGCCATTTCCAGCCCCGTGTTCCTCTGTTCCTGTTTCGGAATTACTAATGTTCTTGGGGGAGAGAGTCTCTTCAGGCATTCGCAGTAGTGGCTATAGAAGTCCTTCTCCACTGTGGGTTGTTAAAAAATACTAACATTTTCAAGACGTAAAGTTCCTAGTGGCAGGGAGCTGGTATTCAGATAACTGTTGGTTGTCTCTCCAAAGTGCATGCATTTGTGACTTGAGCTCTGCTCTGCAGTCCCTGTGCTTCATCTGTGATTGCTTGATCCTCTCCAGGCTGCTTTCTAGGAAAACAGTCATCTTTTAGTTGTGTGAAATGCATGCTGCCGTTGTCGGTCCACTGTATCTGCTGTAGTCTAGAAGCTTAAACACTGCATTCCCTTCACTTCTTATTCCTTGGAAGTGATTCAGGATTCTGAATTTGGTACTTGAAGAGCCTTTCTACTGTAGCAAATCTAAATTTTTGTTGTCCCTCTGCTCCCACTCAAAGGGGAGGGACTGTGCTCATTTGAGCTGTTTAATTGCAATACCCTTAATCCCTTGAATAACTCTTAGACTTCAGACTCCAAATCATCTTAGTTGCTAGATGTTTTACAAGTACTTGACACTGCAAATTTGGGTCCTAGGTGATGTAAATGTTTACTTTTTAAAGTAATATGGAAGATCTATTTTCGCAGCTCTGCACTGTTTCTCGCTGAGGATGAGCTGCCCTGCAGTGATTCCAAGAGTTTGTGTGTTAAAAGATTTCCCTTATGGAAGTGGTAAAATCACTCTGCTTTTTTCTGCCTTTGCATGAATTCCTTTCTTTTGCTGTCTGCACTGTCCCTCCCACCTTCATTTTTCATCTAATTACTATCATGGTGAGCTCGTCAGAAAGAATTTTTTATCTAGTGATGACTATAGAGGGAAAGTAGACATGTATCAGTGAATTGGTTAGTTTTGGTTTAAGTTTTTCCTATGGGAGATGCTGACTTCTTGATTTTTTTTTTTTTTTTTTTTTTTGGTGCCCTGGATTGATTGATTTATTGAAGATACCTTTTAATTCTAGAAGGAAGTACTACATTTATTCTCTTCAAAAAAAGAACTAGCTTGCTTCACTGTACCAAACTAAGGATAAAGAGAAGGGACTGCACAGCATTCAGGCTATACTGCAGGTTTGTCAGGCTTAATTGAGGAATCAAGTTGAATTAGCTATCACCTTAGTTAAATGCTAGTCTGGACATTCTCCAAAGTTGAAAATACGTACTTAATGAGACCCTAAAGTAAATACACCTGCACTCCACTTCAGAGTTTTTGCGTATGATTCTCTTGCGTGCCCTCAGCTATAAAATGGTTGGAGCAGTGTTGCCCCAGCTGGCTTGTTGTCATTTCTAAGCATTTCACTTTTTCAGTATTGCTTTAGCTGCCCTTGTGTTGTCATGGTACATGCAACGGTTTTTAGAGAAGTATTAGGACAAGGGGCAATGGGCACAAACTGGAACACAGGAAGTTCCATCTAAATATGAGGAAAAACTTCTTCACGGTGAGGGTGACAGAGCACTGGAACAGGCTGCCCAGGGAGGTTGTGGCGCCGTCTTCTCTGGAGATATTCAAACCCCGCCTGGACGCAGTCCTGTGCAGGCTGCTCTAGGTGACCCTGCTCTGGCAGGGGGGTTGGACTAGATGATCTCCAGAGGTCCTTTCCAACCCCTACCATTCTGTGATTCTGTGATCCTTACCAAAGTGAAACAGGCTGTTGATGGTGGCTTTTGCAAAATGTAATGGTTGCAATTTGTCTGCTACTTTTGAAGACTTTTTATTTAAAAGCATGAACATCTTGGAAATCCAGTTGGTGAAATCTTGATGGTTGATTTATAGGCCAAACTTTTTGAACGTATTAAAAATAATTTCAAATGAAAGCTTTATAAAACAGCAAATAGGAGGGTTTCTATTCTCTGTCTCAAGTATCTTTCTTTAAAATGTGGGGCTATGTATAAAGGATTATGACTACCTGTGGAAGAATTGTTGTCCAGGTAAGTTAAGTTATAACAACAAAATAAGTATTTTATTTGTTTTAGAGTTAATCTAATCTAATGGAAACTACTGGAAATTTTTCATTGAATAGGGAAGTCAGTTGGATTAAACACCAAGAAAGTTTATTGAAATAAAATGAGAGAAATAGGCAGAAATAGTAATGATCCCACTTTCAGATCCTAAATCTGCTTGGTGTCCACAAGAGTTCTTCTCACAGTTTGTTTCATTCATTCCAGTGGTAGTACAGAGTGGTATTTTATATTGAAGGCATTGCTGGACATCTCCAGATGCTGAAATGCTGAAGAAAAAGATATTGATACAAGTAGTGGACTGGCTATTCCTTCAGCTGCTTATTACCAATTTGAAGTATTTGAAGCTCTAGTTCTGAACACTGTTCCATGTTAATTGCTCTCCACCAGCAGCAGTCCCATGTGGCTTATACAGGAGGTACTACAGCCATTGAGTTTTACACAGGATAGGAAATAGCTGAGGTTTTCAAACTGGTATTTCTGTAAGAGCCTAGAGCAAACAAGTTGTGTGTGTGATGCCCATTTTAAGTGTAATACTTGTCCATCATAAAACATTGTGAGTGCATTAAAAAAAAGTAAACATTTTCTGTATTGAGTAAAAGGTTCTGATGTTGGTAGATATATTTTGACATATGCGTGTGGCTTTGCATTCTTTTTTATAGTTGGAAGAGTCCTTGTCCTTTGCCTGCAGTGGGCCTGATCCAAAGTCTCATGAAGCCTTTGTGTTTTGATTCAGACTTAGTGTTTACTGTCTGTTCACAAGGCACAGGTGTAAAAGATAACAAAGACTCAGACACTTTCTGTAAATCATTTATGTCACCTGTGCCATAGTGTCAGATGGAGCTCTTTAATATGCATTTGGGAGAGATGGTAAGTGGCAGATAGTACTCCATGATGTATATTATATTGCAATATGAATTTGTCATTGTCTTCAAGATTGTCCTAAAAATAAAAAAAGGACAGTAAAAAAGAAATTACTCTGATTCTGCCTATGGAAAGATTTACACAATGCCATCTGTTCTTATTTGCATTTGTGTCGTTGATTGTGTGTGTGATCTAGCTGAAAAAGGTAAACTGACACTATTTGGTTTCTTTATCTAGACACACTACTTCGGCCTTTGGTTTCTCAGCAAGAGCCAGCAAGCCCGCTGGGTTGAACTGGAAAAGCCTCTGAAGAAGCAGCTGGACAAATTTGCCAATGAGCCTTTGCTTTTCTTTGGGGTAATGTTCTATGTGCCCAGTGTTTCCCGACTGCAGCAGGAGGTAACAAGGTATGTGGTTTCCTTCTGTTCACACTATTGTGATATAGCTGGGAGGGAATGGACAGTTGCTCTGCTTCTGGCATTCAGTATTTGCTCAGGTATCATCTGATTCTTTCCTTTCCTGCTGATTGCCCAAGTAGGAAAAAGTGAGAGAAGTCACCACTTGATTATATCTCTTTGGAAAAAAAATAGCAGTATTGGTGAATGATTATGCATGACCAACTGCAGAAACAAAAAGAGAATAATAGAGTTATGTTTAAAAACCTGACATAAATTTTAAAAGGGACCATGATGACCATATTCTTTTTCTGTAACCTTCTACTGATTAAAAGCAAGCCATAGGCAAAGGACCTCTTTATACAGTTTTAGTTTATTATTCTTATGTCTACCTGTGCTTTGCTGAAAGTTAACTTTGGCATCTTTTGTGGGTTTTGCCCATCCCACTCCTGTTTTTTTTTTTTCGCCCCCTTACACTTCACAAAAGGATTAAAATTGTTAGAGGGTATTAGTCCTTTAATTATGATCAGGGCGCACCTTTGCAAACAACTTCAGTGGGAATTACTCTTTTATTCAGAGCCCTGTGCTGCAGTTGTAACAATGCAACTGTTTTGAGGGGCTATTCTTGTAAACCACATCACTGTGTGGTTTTTGCACATCTGTGCTGTATTTAAATTTAAAAAAAAAAAAAAAAGAGAGAAAAAAGCCCACCTCACCCAAAAAGGGGTGGGCTTGTTTTCTTTTAACCAAAGTTATTTCATTTATCTGGTCTAGAGCAAAGTTGCATCAGCACAACTGGAGGCAGAGCCTGGAATAAGTGAGTGAGGGCTACAGGGTGGCAGAAGCCTCCCCACTGAAAAAAATGTTCTGTTGCTGCAAACCTGAAATTCACCACGTGGTCATCACATCTAAAAATGATGTATAAATAGTTGAGAAAGAGTGGCTTTAATTCTAGAAGGTGTGCAAGATGTGAAGCGCTTTGTATATTGTAGATTGGGTATTTTAAAGGACCTTTTCTTAACACTGAACTGGAGAATTAACTTTGATAGGATGTGAAAGATTTGATTCTTAAAATGACAGCTGTCAAGCAATCCCTTGACTACTGTATATGCAGAATTCTTGCCGAACAGTGGGCTGAAAGCATCAAAAAACTTAAATTTCCCTGGGAACAGACAGAACGTCGATGCTTGTCTGTATCTGTGTGTTCCTGCTTTGTACACGTTGGGAGAGGAAGGTCCCCTACCTTTTCCTTCAGAATTAATTAACGTGCTGTCAGAATGTCTGAAATGTTCTGTTGCTCACTTTTATCAGCCCAGTCCTGGCCTAATTGTGTGCAAGGAAGCATTGTAGCTACTTGGATGCTATTATCTCTTCGAGCTCCAGCCTGCAGTGCTGATTGCTCATTCGTAGCTCACCTGCAGAGGTGTATTTGCTCATTCTGCCCAGGTTGGTAATAACAAAACATTTCAGTGACAATTGAACTTCACAGCACTCTCAATTGGAGTGGCTGCTGAATTGTTTTTCTTTCTGAAGTGATTGATAACATAAGCTGCAGAGTCTTATAAGTGGCTCTTATATTTCTTTAAATGTCTGTAGCAAAACCAGCAACTTGCTAATGGATCTCAGATACAGAATAGCCTGTTAAGATTTTTTTTTTTTAAAGGTTTTTTTTTGGTCACCTGAAGTGGAATTGCTTCGCTGTAGATGATGTGATGGCAGCAAACATTCAACTGTGCAATTCTAGGTAGATGCGGTAAATCTCATGTTTGAAGCAATGAGTGGCGGGGACGTGAAAGACTCTTCTGAAACAAATGGCAGAGAAAGGCTTAGTCTAAAGTGATTAGACAGATGGGGGGGGGGAGTGTTGTATGGGTTTTTTGGTTTGTTTGCTCTTGGTAAACTGATTAAACATTTGTTTTGAAATTGAGACTGTCTGCTTTTAGGATTAGGCTTGATCATAACATGATTACCTGTGATGGTGAGGTAGGCACTAGACTTGCCTACTGAGTACCTATGTATTTGACTTATATTTACGTACAAATGACAAATCTGTCTTAAATGCAAAACTCATGATCAGACACTTTATCTCCTTCTGGGAAGCTGCAGAACCACCACAGCAAACCAGCCCAACCCCAAAATAAAACCATCACCAAAGGCTGAAGCTGCAAAGCTAGTGACAGCACTGCTAGCAGTGAACCTGTTGCCTTTGTAACCTCCTCTGGGTGGAAACATCTCCATCCCTGAGCTTGCTTGGCCATGTTTGGAGCTTGAGGTGAAACCCGTCTCTCAGTCCAGGCTTTTAGTTAATTGTAGACTCCAGAATTTCCAGGGTTGATTAATATTCCTTGAAGATGATGAAAAGTCTTCTGAGAATACTTCAGCAAACACATAATCTACAAGTATTCAAAAACCAAGGAATTGTTTTACTGAGATGGTTTACTCTGCTTTTGATCTGTAGGATTATAGACTTTGGTTTGATAGCTGGTTTTGAGAGATTTGTCCCGAATTGAATATTCCTCCCTGCTTCCAGCGACTGCAGCCCCCTGCACCTCATGTGCTGTCATCATGAAGAGGGGAAATGATCCAAGGCTTTTAGGTTTTGTTGGTCGAGAGAAGCATTACTTGTGGGGTTGGTCAATGGCTCTGAGGTGTGGTGTTCCTTAATCATTTTTATTTGAAAGGCCATCTCGCTCTTCAAAACAATCTGTGGACCATTTTATGTTCTGCTATTGTTTGGCGATTGGGACCAACAGGACGAATCCTTGTACAAATAAGACAATTCATATTTAGGTGAAGCCATAATAATTTATTTATAAAATCATGACTTCTTTACATTTTATCATTACTGTTGGAAGTCTAAAATGCTAATTATGCCTGCAGGCTCCTGGATTTTAGCTGCCTGCAGGTATTGGTAGTGGTCAGGAGCTCTTCGTGGTTTTGCTGGTAACTTCCTGTATTGCACAAGCCAAATGTGGTTGCAGAAATAAGGGTGAGTAACACCGCTCCCACCGCTATGTCCCCCAGTGGTGAACAGACTCTATGGAAACCTGTCCACCTGTGACATGCTGGGAGAGGAATGGAATAGTAATCTAGTAAGAAGTCCGTGCTGTCCTTCAGGGGCACAATGTGGGAGTGTCAGTTGACTTGCTGAAGCTAAATGCAAGTAGCAGCACTAACCACAGAGTTGCAGAATGGTTGAGGTTGGAAGGTACCTCTGGAGATCGTCTGCTCAGAGCAGGGTCAACTAGAGGAGATTGCTCTAGGACTGTGTCCCATTGGGTTTTGAATATCTCTATGGGTGGAGAGACTCCACACCTTCTCTGGGAAACCTGTTCCAGTGTTCCATCACCCTTGCAATAAAGAAGGGAGTTTTATGTTTAGAATGAATTTCTTGTATTTCAGTTTGTGCCCAAATGACCTCATCATTTCAAAGGTGTGGATGGGTATTGAGTGACTGAGTGGGTGAATGGGTTACCTGGGTTGCCCATGTAACTGGTTATTGAGGACCTGTAAAGTTGCAGGCGCCTGTCATATAACCACAAGGACAGCTATGACTTAATGTGAGATGCCTGTAGTTAATTTGTAGGAAGTATTTCTGGTAATATGAGAAAGAAGGGCCTGTGGGATCCTTGGGAAAGAAAACGAAAAGACAAGACTGCCAGAGCAGTTTATTCACCTAACAGCTCTTTGAAGTCAACCTCTGAGGCCTGCAACAAAAGATGAGGCAAAGAGTACTCTGGGGGACACATTAATCATTTTTATAGGTCAGATCTGATGCTGTGGCTTGCAGTTCTTCATTTCTTTTTTACAAAATTGACACTTGCTTAAGGATGCAAACATTAGTGGTGTGGGTTTTTTTTTTTCCTCCTCAAAGTGAAGTGGAGCATTGGGACAGGGTAAGAAGCACCAGCAGGACATTGTCAGCCTTGTTCGGTTAGTGATTTTGAGTGTGAATGGTGAGGCTTCTCAGGACAGCTGTGTTTCTTGACCTGTGATGGAAGCTTTCTGTGGACGTCCTAGGGAAACGTACAGAAAGCAGCCACCAGTTGTAGAGTATCTGTCTCTTCTTTCTAGTAAAGGCAATGAAATAAATATTATTGCCTTGCCTTCCTTTCAGCGTAATAGCATTGTACTCTTGGCACTGGGCCTTCTCCTAGGAGAGCTATTTCCTACCCTCTAGTCCTCTTATTTCCCTACTCTTTCTACTCTGTTTCTTTTGTCTTGGGTTGAGGCTCCCATTTGTATATATCCCCTGATCTTAATCCTGTCTCCTCCAAGATCTCAGTGACTCCAGCATCTCTCCCACCTCTAGTCCTGGCATTCTGCCTGCGCCCAGTCCCACAGACATCTTCTGGGGGAATTGTGAGTTAAAGCCCCGTGATAATTTCTTAAGGTATCACTAGGAGTTTCACCATGTTGTAATTGCTATAATTAGAAAATTTCTAGAAGAATTTACGATAAACCAAATTAAAAAAAACGAACCAACCGACCAAACAAAAAACCCCTCTCCAGGCTTGATGGCAGCTACAGCATAAGCCATTTGGGTGGGAGTATGGGAGTTGGCACATTAGCAAAAGGCATTTTTCATGGAAGGCTACTTAGACAACCTCTTTTTAGTCATCCAGCTGTTCTCAGAGTGAGCAGCCATCGCAGGTGGAGATGCTGTGCATGCTTTTGGCATATTTAAAGCACCTGGGATCTGCATACTGCCTGGTATAAAGCAGTCTTTGTGATGCCCTGTAGAGTAGATATTTGCATAGATTAGAAATATAAATCTGGCTTTTATTTTCTGCTAACTCCTCAGAGGGGAGGAATCCTTTCAACCATTTATTTAAAAAAAATAAGTCTTTGTACAGTGTCTAAAGTAAACAAGCATGCTTTCACTGTGCTCTTGTTCCAAAAACAGAGAACCCACACACTCTTGTGGCTTTCTGAAAATGTGGGTGTGATGCTGCTTTCTGCACAAGTATCAGACAATCCATTGCCCCCCCCCCCCCCGCTCCCCCCAGTTCTAAGGGAAAACTGAGGTTACATTTTGCTCCCCACAGTATCTCTGTCTTCACGCATGATACTGCTGTGCCTCCTATGAAGGAATGAATGTGTGCTTTGGTCTGGTTTCCTTTTTTTCTTTCTTGGCAGAAGCTTTCAGTATCTTACTATGTGCTCTGTACCCAGTAATATCCAATGGTGTTTGTGCTGTTGCAGATTGGGGCATAATCCTGCGAAACGAGAGCAGTTCCTAGTCTGGGTGCCACAAGTGGGGCTGGCTCCCTGTGGTGCTGTGCATAGTAGATCTGGGACGCACTACAGTGTAGGGAGGGATATATTCCAGCATCTACACTGTGCTGCATTGGGCTTTTGCCCCAAGTTCAGCTGTCAGCTCTGCATTTTCCCTGAAGAACATGCTGTACAGCTTTCCCGTGAAAGAAAACAGAGTGTGTTTGGAATGGGATGGCTGCACCTGCAAAGTGTGGGAATGAATGTGTTTGCAGGTGGAAAATTAGAGCCTGTGGCTGCCAGGCTTGTTTTCTGGAGAGCCTGTCAAAAATCAGCCTTGAACTTGTCCTTTTTTAACTAAGTGAATGTTTATTTCCTCTGGTGTTTTGCTACCATATCCTTTTCTTCACCATTTCTTATAGCTGGTTTTTTTCTGTTTGTCTTTGAAGAAAATATTTCTTCTTTGCAATTCCCCAACTTTCTCTTTTTTAATTTTTCTTCAAGTGTTAGGTGAATAATTTTTAAACAGATGTTATTCTAAAACATACAGAGCTACAGACTCTTAGGACTGCATGAATTTTTAAATCACTTGAGGGTAAAGTAGAGGGGGAAAATTTAGTGTTTGACTGCTTCATATTTACAGGGAAAATTGTTCTGGCAAATAATTTTTTTTTTTTAAAACTCTGGACGACTTTTCCTTCCTCTCAAAAAAGCCCTTCTTAAATGTCTCACCTACTTGAGCTTATCTTTGCTTTTAGTCTGCTTTGCTTTACTTTTTTTGAACAAGCTAAAGTTTCACGTCCTCCTATGTTACTGGCTTTTAACACAAGTACAATCAGCTGGGGTGTTGTACCAGTCACTGCTGTCTTTACATGGTGCTTTTAATTGCTGTGTTAAGGCTGGATATAACATATCCTCCTATGCCAGTCTGGTTTTGTGGCAAGCTCGGTGATGTGGAACTCTTTTGGCCGTTAAGCTTGTAAGGTACATTAGACTACTTTGCTTTTCATGCTTCATCACCCCTGCAACTTGTGGCTGTCTGAGAAGTCTCTGTGTGCACCTTTGAATTCATGGTAGTTTATTTGAGCACTGTGGTGACGTCATTGTCCAAAATGATTATTTTGTATATCGCAGTGTGTCAGAAAAAACCAGCACAACATGTACCATCTGATTTGTTCAGGACAGCCTTGACTGTGCTTGCCTGAAGTGATGGGCTGTGACAGGTTGTGTGGCCATGCTTGTTAATATACCTATGGTAGACCCATAGGAAGTTTTTAATGTCAATTGTCCTTAAAAATTCAGCAACACTTTTTTTTTTTTTTTTTCTATGAAAATACAGAGAAATATGCAGGATGGGAGGAGGAGATGCATGCTTAGGTTGGATGGGTCTGCAAATCAGCAAGAACTGAGTGATATACAGCAAGTGGGAAAGTGGACTACTTAAAATACCAAAAGGCCAGAGTTTGGTGTCTCACACCTGGAGATTTAAGTCAGGATTTAACCATTCAGTATTACTGGTGTAACTGAGTGGAAAAAAATGTTGATTTTCAGGCAGCAGAAGCCTTACTGCTTTGTCCAAATTTGTTTCTTCCTAAGAACCATTGTCATTTCATATTTACGGTGTACTTCTTTCCAGCACAGGTTTTAAGATCAGGCGTGCTCTCTTGGAAAGATGGTATCCGGGAACAGGCTGTGTAGCTTCCAGAGAAAGGAACGCAACCAGTTTCTCATTGCCCTCATTTCTGGGAAATGTCGTAACTACTGTGCATGTGCCGATCAGCTTTGCCGTGCTTACGGAGCAGCTCTGCTCACACTGTGCAGGAAAGACGATGACACATAGCCCTCTCTTGGCACTAGAAAGAGCTATGTGGCTTGCCCAACTGGAAAGATGATGCACCTCTTCACTAAGAAGCACGACTGTTCTCTTCAACACAAATATGATATTATTGATCAAAACAGTTCCATGTTTTTAACTATTTCCAATTAAAAAGTCTCTGTCGGTTCTCTTTGTTTCTTATATTGGGCTGGGTCCTTGCATAGTATAAACCAGGGTAGCTCCTTTCTTCTAAGAAAATATTTCCAACTTTATAATTATATATATTTTATATATATCATATTTCTGTTTTATGGAGAGCTATAGGTCAATGAACTGTAATTTTGAATGA